>CM034148.1:673478841-674687203 GCA_019776745.2 Taxus chinensis
TTGTTCTCATTCAAACCCTTGCACGGTCATTCAGGTGTTTTATCAAGGTAATCTATAGTTTGGATGGTTTGACCAGAATGTGTAAGCTTTGTCATCTTCAATATTCAATCCTCTTAGTTGCTCACCAATTGCTTATAAGTTTGCTGTTGCTCGAAAGACCTGTATCCTAAGGTCATGATCTATATCAGATAAAGTCGTGGGTAAATTTGGTTGAGGTACTATGGGTTCAAATATATATTCTCTAGGCTCCCTAGTTCCTGTGATTGTCATACAAAATGATTCAACTTTTAGCTAACATTTAATAAACTGATTATAAAAGAGGTATTTACACTATGCAAGCATCCTAGTATTTTTTTTATTTTTCAATGACGTATTTCAATGAAATTGAAGAGCAACTACTCTAGTATATTTATAAAATGGACAACTGATATAGAAACAGGATGAAAATAAACAAAGTAGCCTGGTATGGCTATTTTCCTGTGTAACTGTGATATTATACTAAATATCTAAGCAATTAAATATATTAAATTGAAAAGACTCTTGATCCTACCTCAGAAGTGAGGAATGAATCACAGTTTCTCAGAAACTATCAATCCCCACAGCTTCCCTGGCGATATCGAGAACAAGCTTTTGACTGAAATAAAATAATTCACTACTCTATTTGATATGTTGTAACTAGAACTTTGATAGCTCAAACCTGGCATTTACAGAACAGTGGTAAATCGAGTTGTGTGTGATTTCATCCCCTCAGTGTGATCTCCTCGTTCCTTCATGTCCTCATGAATACAGAAAGTGTGTATATGATAGTATCAATAGAAGATAACAATCGAACAATGACAAGCTTTGGATATAGACTGAATACAATGCGAGTAGGAGAGGGATAACACAAGTGAACAGAGCTTGACTATGCAATTCCTAGTGGGATTTATCACGGGAATACAACACAAGTGTGCCGAGAGTTTCATAAATGATCCTTGTGACAACAAAACCTGTAACTTTAATGGATTCTAGTCTAGAAATGAAGCTATTCCATGTTAAACTGACTGTATGCAGCAGCAATGGAATAAGACTTGATACAAGAAGATGATATGACCTCTAACATGCCAACAAATGGAAGCAAAATATGAAAGTAACATAATTCTAAGAAAGGAATTGAAAAAATGAACAAGAGAATTGAGAGGATGAGGGGCTAGTTGTTTGAAAACAAGCTGGCTATTTATAACCAATGCATTTACCAGAGGGTGACTCTCATTTGATCTCTTTTACTATAAACAAAGGAAAAACACTATTCCCAGGGAGCAGAAAACATTAATGCAAGCCAAAGTGGTTGAAGAAAGCGTGTAAATTTGAAGATTTACCTTTGATGCGATCGTCGGAAGAATCTGGAAAAACGTGAACAAAGCCGCCACCCTGTGCAGGGTGGCAGTTCCGTCACTGAAGACAAGAATGCAAGAAAAAAGGGGAAAAAGGGGAAAAACCAGGCATGCGGAGGCTGAGCGGGGCATGCGGGATACAAGCATATACTTGGCGAACCTTTCTGGATTCCGAACACCTTGCATGGAGACCTGTATCATCATTGGGGCATGTGTAACATCATTCTGGTGGTGCAGTACCCTACAATTTCAGGTACGTACAGTATCCTTCCCTTTTTGGATGAAATGTATCATTTAATTAAACAAGCCCAAGAAAGAACTATATATATTGTTGAAGTTTCCTTGTTTAAGGAAACATGTTTATCTGACAATATAGGATATTGTTTTCTCAATGAAAATTCCTTTTTGGGTCCAAAATTTGAGAGTTGGAACAATTTTATAAATATTGGAAATCCAGTATTTTTTTTGAAGTTAAATTTATTTGGAGAAGTACGTGCTTCTGAACATGGATATGAGATACCAATGCACTTATTTTAAATAGTAAATGATAAGGTTGAGAAGGTAAATGATTACATGGACATTCTTTGATAACATTGTATCATCAACAAGGGGAAGGTTAAGAGAAATTGCAACTTCCCTACTAAAATAAACAAGGGAACATTTAGAAGGGATGCTTTACTTGAAGGAAGGAGCATTTAGTAAATCCCACCTATTGGAATAATGTCCAAAATGAAATATCTTTGTAAGATTACTATGAAAAGATATCGAACATTGATTCAAAAATTTTTATAATCCTATTAATATTAATAGAATGAATATTCTAGGTATTTAAACAAGGATAGTTTGATTGATCAATCCTATGAATTTTCCATCTACAATTCTTGAGTGATTCAAATGTTTGGATAATCCCTTAGAGTGTGGAGAAATAACTTAGCTATGGAAAAACATTGGGTTAAACACTATTTTGCAGTAAACCATGACCATTTTTTTCATTAGCTTGATCTGTGTCAAAAAAGGATTTTGGGTTCAGTTGAAGATGAAAGAGTTTTCAATGCCTTTTCCTTTATAAAGTCAAAATAATGAAACAATCTTGATAAAAATTTGGAAAACTATTTGAGAATTTACACATCATGATATGAAGTGAATGAATTTCCCTATGAAGTGGATTTGGTAATATGGAAGTCGATTAATGAAAGGAGAGGGGATGATAACAATTGCCACAAATACAACATATAACCCTTTTGGAGTTGGGGATGAATTTATAGTGCACTAGTTAAGACCCTAAAAAGTCAGAGAACTGGTCAAGCATATGATAGAGGTAGATCCACCATTAATCACATTGGAAGCTTCCATTTGTGGATACGTGATTTATAAGATGACTATTGATAATATATTTAAATAGTGAAGTACATTGGTCAGATATTATATTTATTCCTATAATTTTAATATATTATAATACGAATAATACATAATAACTTTCTTACTTCGGTTTGTCCTCTTTTCCACATTGAATGTTTATATTAGGTGTTGGACCCCAACGTTTAGTTCCTAGGAACTTCAATTTCTAACCACACAGAGTCCAATATTTCTGATTTCTCTTCACAAGTAAATCAGGCCACATCTAGACGAGTCAACCATTTATGATTGAATAACACTTCATGTTTCTCATACAATTACAAATGAGATACACAAAGGTTTGTGTTGTCCACCCTTATTTTTTGAAAGTTGGAAATAACATTATATTCTCATTCAGATCTCTACTTCAGGATGCCAAAAATGGATCTCAATATGAAAAGTTCCACTTTTGGAACAATTTTCAAAGTCGGGTAGAATACTATTAAGGTACATCAGTCCTATGCACCATGTTTCAATCTTCATATGATGGATATTTCATATTTGTTATAAGAGTGACTGATATGTATCTTTGTGAACCCTTCATAACTAAAAGTAGAGCTTTGGTTTGTAATTGTATGCAAACTAATTGACAAGGTTATCATTGGTTTACATGAAGGCAAAAACATTTTCCTCATCTAACTTCTTAGGAATTTAGTTCTTCAAAAAAAACATATATTTAGTTCAAATGAGATAATATAAATCAAAAATGCATCCTTCTTAGTGAATTAATATGCTTAATCAAAATGTTATTAGAATAAACAAGCTTTCAGAGCTCTTGTACATAATAAATGTAAAATGAGATGAAATAAAAATGTTAGACATGTTTTTACAAAAACCCATTTTAACTTTGTATAACATCACATAATTAAAAATGATATAGTATACATTTCCTTCTATTAATTTATCAATTTGGTTCATAAATTTTCCCTAATGAAGAACTTCCATGATTCCATGACTAAATCTAGATTTGTAGGTAGATTCCAAGGTACATTTTCACTTGCTAGATGGGGATCTTAGAGTCGTCACTTTTTGGGTGTATGAGTTACGGAAATGCATAGCTTGTTGAGTGAAATAAATACAGAGAGATAGCATGAAGTCAGAACAATTGAATCAAATAATCCATTTTATGGTTTGTCTCCCATAAACATCATCCTTTATATGTCGATTCATCATCATTTTTACTAAACTTTAGATAATTTGGTGATACAATACTATATTGGGTCCTTTTGTGCTTTTATCGTTGATTACTTTTGCGATATAGGAGGTGTTTGTTTTCATACAATGCCAATCTGCAGTATGTCCATGAATTTTCTATATTCCTCTAGGATCTATTCCCATTGTACTTAAGATTGTTATGGATACTTCCTTAAGATCCACTGATTCAGATAGACCTTACATATGTCGTAGGACTGGATGTATGCTCAATGGTTTCCTATAACATATTATTGACTTACTCCCAGTTTCACTGATGCCCGTTGAGTTGGATGTTATCATACAAACATAAAGTTATATGGATTATATCCTCTTCTAGTATACTCATGGATCTTGTTAACTATCACTATTATGTTTGCTTTCTCATTAATTAGGTCTAACTCTAAATAATGAATTGTTATTCTTCAAATTATGGATATCTTAGTCTATCTTCAGCAGTGCTATGTATACCACATCATTGATACTATGTGGTACATTCATTTTGTCACAAGGTTTTTTTATGGTAAAGTCCATTCGAAGCGCGATATGATGATGTAGTGAATGGAAACCATTTGGTGCTATGGTTTTACAACTTTGGGCATCACACACATGTACTATATGGTATCTATGACTCAGTTATATGTAGGAAATACCTCTGATTGTGGTAGGATCTAACGTGTACAATGAGCTAGTAGCCGATTTGCTTCTTGTTACTTTTATCTCTTGTCTAATTGATTGGTCAAAATTATTTTGGTAATCAAAACGTGAGGACTTGTGATAGGAATCCACTACCCTTGTACATGTGTCCGTGAATAATTTGAGCACCTTATAGTTGACTTTCCTTCTTGACTAATAATTTTTCGAGGACTGACAATGCCTACTCTAATTACATTATGTTTAGGAAATGTTACCTTGTGCAGGGGCCTAATTGTATTTATTCCTATATTGTGTCCTATTCTAGGGTCCTTGTAAATGGGCAGTAGGATACTATATGTATTAGACTCTGTGGGATCACTTAAGAATGAGTTGGCACTGGCTGACCAATACTACCACTATCATTACCACCACTAGTAGCAATACATTCACTACCATCTTTTCCAAACTTGAATATTTAACCTATGGGATGTAATGTATAATGGAAGGATTGGAATTTGGGTTATTTTTCACTTTGAGTGTTTCACTTACTTATATATAACAGGACCCCTTGTGCTCCAAAGCTCTATGGCCTAACCTATTGGAACTATTTTCTAGGATATACCTATGGTGGTAGCTAAATTCCCTTCTACCTGTTGTGCCTCACTTACCACCACCAATAAAACCCATCTTATCAACTATAACTTATTTTGTGAGTCTATCTTATGAATTTGGAATGGATTGTTCATTTTGATTTTGTTATTTTTTATGAGTTAGCTTCCAAATGTAGGGGGGACCCTGTTGGGTCTATAATGCTTGAGTAGAAGATTGCCTATTGGGGACACACATCACCGAAGACTCTCATTGTTTTGAGCATAATAAAGATTCGTCTTTAAAATTTAAACACTGATTGACCAGGGGGAAGGTATTTTGACTTAATTTTATACTTGGGAGTCTATGAGGACCCAGCTTGGGATATAACAAGATGATCTTCGCTGAGAGATAGGCCTCTCATCACTCTTGCTTTATGGTAAAATTTATGTGAGCCATATTAATGAAAAAATAAAAAAATCGTCTTCCTTGTTTGTTAGTGCGGGTTTTTTAAGTGTATAGTGTATTAACGCTTATTTCACTAAATTGGGACATATTCTAGTGAATTGAGACTCCAATATTTCAAATATTGGAAGAAATCCATCTCCATTGTTTTTGCGTATATTGGATTCCATTTTTGGCTATACTAGATTCCATTGGTAGCAATATCGGATTCCATAGCAATAGCAATATTGGATTCCAATATTGTCATTCCATTAGACTTATTTGAGTTCCATTTTCTCTGGACTTATTGGATTCCAATTTCACTATTATTGGATTCCAATTTCCCTATTATCGGACTCCAATTTTACTATTTCTAGGATTCCAATACACTATTATTGGATTCCACTTTCACCACATAAACCAGACAACCACCCACTTACATAAGCCAAGCGTTTGCTAACTTACATAAGACAAGCGATTAACTAACTTATATAAGCCAAGCGACCGCTAACTTCAAGATAGTGCGTAAGTGATTGTTGTCATTTATGCCACATATCAATCTTAATACCATCATACATATACAACTATTCATGCATACCTTATTCAAATCAATAAATGTTGACGTTGAAAATCCCTTCCCTGCACTTCCTTGAATGGTGTTAAATTTGACGGTTGTTTAGACTGTTTTTCGTGATTTTAGACGTAACATACTTTCAAACATTTTATAGAACTCGCACGTGTGACTCACATGTTTAAAAGGTGACCGTCAATATTTATATACATTTATATAAATAATTTATTTGTATATATTAAGCATAGTTAAAAAATATAGAATTGTCATTTATAAATTTGGTAAGTAGTGTATAAGTGTGAGTGATCACACTTACAAGTGCGATTGGTCGCACGTCTAAGTGCGAGACTCGAGTCGCACACATCTCTCGAATTCACAACTTTAAGTGCAAGTATCGATTGACACTTGCTAAGTACGAGTATCCACTCACACTTCTAAGTTCCAGTCTCGACTCACACTTCTAAGTGCCAGTCTTCGACTCACACTTCTAAGTGTCAATCTCGACTCGCACTTCTAAGTGTCGGTCTTGACTCGCACTTCTAGGTGCGAGTCTTGATTCGCACCGCTAAGTGTGAGTCTTGATTTACATGGCTAAGAGTCGATAACTCACCTATGAAACAATATTTGGGTAACAGTAACCTTGTTAAATGCCCTTTAAAAATACAAAACAATGTTTATTTATACCAATTATTTTGTATAAATTTCATTATTTTTAATATATATTGATAGAAATTTTTATAATTTTTAGATAACTCTATATTAATAATAGACAGTTAAATATTAAATATGCAATTCACGTGTGATGTTTATTACAAAGATTTACAAGTATTTTATTACAAATATTTTCAAGTATTTGCAATATTAATGATAACCATTTTGTAAGGAAAAATGTTAATTAATGTTGCATTTTCGTCAACATTAATTAGCCATTAATTCAAGATCTATGTAAAATTCACCATTTAAAAGCAGATGCGGCATTCAAAATATATGCGCCTTTTGGAGCATGTAGCTGTTATCAGCCATTAATCAGCCGTTTAATGAAAAGTAATGTAAAATCATACGCTTTCCCTCTTAAATTTGCGCACCAACGAAATTGGTGGCTGGATTTGTTTACATATCACTATAAGTAGAAATTTTTTGAGTTTATATTTTTAACATTTTCCTTTCTATTCTCTTCGTCAATGCCTAAGATTATTCATCAATAGAAAAATCTCACCGGCGTAAGCGTTGAAAATTTTGTGCTCGAGTTCTAGAAACATTTTGATTTCCTCTCCGTGCCAAAATTTGGTATGCATTCTCACCTTGAGTCCCTCCAAAATTACCAAATTATGTTAATGTAAAATTTTCCATAGTTGATTAGGGCTTATATCCATGTAAAATTTTCCATAGTTGATTATGGTTTATATCCATGCAGGGCTTTTGTAGATAATTAAATGAAAGAAAGTTCGTTATTCAATATTTTCTAGAAGGTAGTTTTGTTTATCAAATAAATAATTTCATAATATATTGAATTTTTTTTAGATCAATGAAAGAGGACGGAATGGAGCACGTCTTGATAGTGAAATGACACAGCTTAATACGTAATAACATGAGAGGAATACTTGCAGAATTTTAAAAAACCCAAAACACTTGTCAAGAACTTATTTTGTTGAGTCTTGAAAATAATCCTAGTGGTATGGATGGTGGCTCAATTTGCACAACAAAAAAGTGAATATTGGAATCAATTTATGGACATGGTGGTGCACAAGAATGGAAGAGAAGATGTTTTTTTATAAAATTGATATTATTTTGTTGGCCTTATTGTTACTCGCAAATAGTCCTCCGCTGCACATACTTAGCAAAATTCAATGGCTACGACATCATTGACATTGTTAATGAAAATATTTAGAAGATATTCATGTTAAGGATGAGTTTCCATTGAATGTGTTGGTAATGGATTATAGTGACCTGTTTGTGAAAAAATATGGTAATGCAAGAGTGGGAGAACCAAACAGATTTTGGAGAAAAAAAGAATGAATACAGATTTGTGAAAGGAGAATTCAAAGAATAAGGAAAATCTAAGGTGCTACTACTATGTAAACAACAACTATCCTCAAAACATTTCACAAAATGTAAATTTTCTTTGTCTGCATTGTGGCTATGTGGATTTTTGTCTTTTGTTGCTTACGAGATTTCTTTCTTCTATGCTTCAAAGTTATATTTTGCCTTAAGGAACTTTTTGTAAAAGGATGCAGGTACTTTCAAAGCCCCCATATTAACTCTTATATAAAAAAATGGACATAGTTTTTGTACATCAAAATATGTTGTTGTGGCATAACTAAGTAGACTCTATGATGACAATATCTTACTTTATTTTGTTAATTCCTTTCAATCGATAATATTCAAGTACTATGGCATCACATAAGCTAGCAGATGCTAAGCTAAAAATAATATTCTTTGACTTGTTAAATAATAGCGATCCATAAGCTCAAAATTTTATGTTGTGGAAGTTTTAGGTTACCTTAGTGGGTGCTAAGCTCAAGACATCTTACTTAAAATTTCTCCTCAATCCACCAATCAAAGTAAAAACATTTGATAACTTTTCAACTTTCTAATGTTTGTAATTTATTTAAATAAATTACAAACATTAGATGCTAGATCCGGGAAGCATGTTTCTTCCTAAATAGACTATCAGTCCACTTTTATATAATAATATTAATGCTATTCGAAATAAACATGAAATAATAATCTTATTTGAATTGAAATGATTTAGGTACCTCATACAAAATGAATAAGAAAGGTCAGGAAAACGGTGGTTGAGGTCAAAATGGGTCAGGTGATGGACTGATATTGGGTGGAAGATCTAGTACTGGATTTTGGTGAGGTCTAGGAAAAGGTTACAAATATTTCTGGGCAGTTTAGGAGTGGGTATTAGCTTGCTATCCTGAGCTGGGTTATCAGACATTGAGACTGATGTCAGTCAGGTTATGACTGATGATGGTTTAGATGTGACCGATGACAGTCTAGGATGGATAATGGTAGAATGCCAAAATGGATGTCCAGACTCTATCTGTGTCTGCATAGAGCGTTGGGAGGTCATGTGGTGGGATTGTAGGTGGGGTACCAGTCTTGGGTAAGGTTTTGTGAGGTTTTTGAGGTGATCAGGTCAAATTAGTGAAAGTATGTCAGAAGATACAGTAACCGACATCAGTCTAGTGACCGATACTGGTGAGGGGGAAACTGACGACGGTTAGGGTGATCAACGTCGGTAGGGGCGGAATGGTGGAAATCAAATAAATTTATTTTTGAGGGCTTCTCTGTGATTACATAGAGAATGGGGGAAGGATGGCTGGGTTTATAAAAATGTCTAAGGGTCAGGTATGGGGAGCTAAAAGGGTTGTGGGCGGTTGGATGGGTGGATTAACAGGAAGGTGAGGATGGTAGAATTCAATGGAGAATAGGATCTAATACATAGAGGTGAATAAACTATAATCTGAGTAAACATAGAATGATGCAGATCAAAATATACTTACTTGTATTTGCAGGCATGGTTGGTGGAAGATAGAAATGGTTGATCTATGAAACTGGTGGTCAGTACCATGATAGTGCTTCCCGGATTGTTACTGTGAATTCCAATGCCTTCATATCACTCTTAGTGCTGGCTAGGGGTGTTTGGATGTACAAGAGGGCTTTGGTTTGTGCTTGTATGCAGATCTCTCTCTCTCTCTCAAAAAAAAAAATCAAAATTGCTAACCTCTGGAATAATGTTGGCAAAATGAATATATGGTAACCACTGACGGTTAGGGTGACCGATGTCGGTTTCGGGTTAACTAGTGTCGGTTAAGGTGGGAAATCATAGGTTTTCCAAAATAGCATATCTTGGCTATATTTTGGCTAGTTTTGCCCATTGGTCTAGATATAAAATGCTATTTAATGCTTAAATAAGAGGGCATGTTGTTGGAGAAAGAATACACATCTAATGTTAGGGTTAGACTAAGTATCAGTTGGTTAAGGTAAGTAGCAATTGAGTCTTAGTTAAAAGTGTATGCAATGGAAATCTTTTTCAAAGCTATGGGATGAGGTTAAAGAACCTCAAGCTTGACTAAACTCAACCATGGTACCATAAGATTAGAGCTAAGCAAGAAACTCTCTATTTACATGCATATATAAATTTGAAACAAACATTCAAACCCTAGCATAGCTATAATATCTTTCTACTCCATGAAAGCTTAATGAAAGTGAACCTAGTTAGCTTTTAAGAAATCAAATTACGTGTTGTTTTACTCCTTAAACATAGTGAAGAGATTTCTCCAAGTTGGCTACATGGCCAAGCTTTAGATCTTCCCTTACTAAATATATTTGGAGTGGATGGATGCAATATGGAGGAGCTCTTAACAATGGAGTATAGCCAAGATCCAAATGTTTTATAGCTTAAAGCTATCACAAATGATTTCTAATACCAAGATTTCGAAAGTGTTATGATATTTTTGTTATGAAAAAGAAGGTGTAAGGTTGAAAAGGAGGGGTGACCCTTTTATTTATAGTTTTTCACTTGGGAGAGTTTGGAACTTTGGGTGCATGTGGGACTAAAGCTCAAAAAGCACTTTTGGATTAGATTAGGATAAACATGTTTTAGGCATAGTTAAGCTTGGTTTAGGCTAGTTAACTAGGGTTTAGACTAGTTAAACGTGATTAGCAAGTGATTAGAGACTCATTGAGAGTTGGGGGGAGGGGTCTGGATTAACCGATTTGTGACTGATAGATAGCCTATGAAGCTTACAGAAGTGGTTATAGAGAGAACTAGAGAGGATTCTGAATGGTCGAAAGGAGGAATGTTTAGCTAATAAGAGAGATATTTAGCCAAATAAGTTGAATATGAGAAGAATACAACCGAGAAGAGTGTCGTGAATGGGCATCTGATAATGGAGCGAAGAATAGGGAATTAATAAAGTGTCGTTAATTGAGTTGGCTTGGAGGAAATGCTAAGCCTGTAAGAAACATGCTAATTTTAAGTCCTTGAAATAAGGATTGTTCTAAGTGAGGTGGCTAGGTGAGTTCCTTATCCATAGGTTTATGCACTTAAAGCGCCTAACTTGATAGGTTGCGTGAGGATGAGAATGCGTTCAATTGTAATCGCCCTTGAATTAATATTAATGTGGGGTAAAGGGATCATGGTTCATTTGTTAGGATGCTTTGTTAGCTGCTCGGAAGTTTTGATCTTAGCTTGAGTAATGACCCATATGTTTGGTGTCAACATTATCCCAGCTGATGTGTGTACCGGTCTGTATCTCGAGAAGTGATGAAGACAAGCAAACGTAGGACGTGGTTAGCCCCAAATATATGTGAGAAATGACCGCGGTTTCTGCCACAGAACCATTAAAGATGAGAGTGCCCCAAAGGTGTGATGGACGAAAATGATCCCCCTCGATCTAAGAATTGATAGAGGTATGGGCTGGACTAGGAGAGTGAGCCACTGATAGAATGATGACGAAGGGCTGTTAGAAAATGGCCAGGTAGATGGAAGAATTTGGGCTATAAATATGGACATAGTGCCCAAAAGATAGAAGGTCAGATGACGAAGGGCTGCTAGGGTAATGGCCTAAGTATTGATGAGGGACACACACATATAGACTGTGGCATGGTCCCAGGTAGATAGAAGAGTGTAAGGGCTACTAGGACGTGGCCCAAGAATAGATATGTTTATCCAATAAGGCTACCAGGAGATGAAGGTATCTAAGGTAGAAGATATGGTCAGGGCTCACAATGGAGGGTAGGCTTCATTGTAGAAGTTTAGACGATGGGCTACTTAGCAGTGACACGAAGGCGTTTGGTCGGGATAAATGACTAGTGACAATATGCAAGGTATGGTTATTAGGTTAAAACAACACAAGTAACATCATCAGACTGTCACATTCCCAAACTAATACTTTAGAAAAAAGCCAATTAACTATAAAAATAGAAGAAACTGTTCTAAAGAATTCTAGATCGAATCATAGTCTGGAACACACAGTCCATGCGATTGCCAAACGCATAACAGGGTAACCAGATACAGGTTCGTCACACATGACCCGCAGTGAACTATCGCCGTCGCCGTCTACATAATGTCATTAGGATTTTGCTTACCAACTTAACTCGCATGGGATACTTAATGATATTGGACTCACTTGGTCTCTCTTACCACGTTCTAGGTATCCAAATGTTCTCCTTCCAAGCAGTCTATCTGAATATTCTCCTTACCATACTCATCTGAAATCGCGATTCTCTCACTTGCTGACATAGGCTCATATGCAACTTGCAGCTTGCGTACTTATTATTTTTTTGCCAACTTTTTCAAACCCTACATCACAAATTTTTAGGCATATTTACCAAGGAATTTTTTAGATGTTCTTACTCATCTAATCAGAATACATCATTCACCCCCACTCAGCCGCTATTTAGAATAACGGATCTGAACGAATTTCGGTCAGTCCACTTGTTCCAAGCATTGGGCGATTTTCGATTTTCGATTTTTATCTATTAAATTCGGCGAATAGCGAACGACTTATGATCACCTAAGGTCTATCCGAGGCATCACTCGTGTTTGACCTAAGTCTATTTGTAAAATGGAAAATTTTGAACCTTAGTGATTCTGAGTAAGTTGGAGGGAAGCTCCAATTATATCCTTCATGGAAGTGTTCTATGAGAGACTAATACTAAGTTCAAATCAAAAAGTTTTTTTCACATGTTGATGAATCCAATGCCCAAGACTGTTGCAATATGTCGTCTGCAGCTGCTAAATCCTTGATAAGAAGGATGTCACGGCGATGATGAGCATCTCGGTACAACTTAAGAACCATCAGTTAGGCAAGAAGCTAGAGAGGTTTCTACAACCAAAAGAAGCCTTGATAAATCTAGAGTGGTGTATTTTTACCATCGAGAAAGAGGGAAAATGGTCCAAAGACTTGTCCTCAGAAGTAGTTTAACAGTAGAAAAGGGCAAAGTTAAAAATGTGCATAAGGGTCGATTCCAAGAATCCTTAAGTTTCAATCCTTATTTGAGTGGATCTAATGTAATATGAAACCTCATAATGTATGATTACTTTTATGTTCATTAAATTTTGCTTGATGTGTAATTTCTTGGAAATAGAAACAACATCTATCATAGTGGTTTAATTGATATATTGACTCTGGTGCAAACACATTCGTCTCCTGTATAAGAACCAAATATAGGTTATGTCATCGACAGTAGCTCCAAAGAATACGAAGTTCTAAATGGGAGATGACCGAAGTCATACACCATGTGAAAGGAATTGGAACTATTCCTATTGGGATGCCAAGTGGAGGAGAACCTAGCTCTTTATGGTTAAGCATGTTTTGGATGTATTGTGACCCTTATCTAATTCACACATCCTGATATTTTCAGTGAGTGTTGTTGCATGAACATCAAAATGAAGGCGGAGTTTACTGAAGAGTAGCTAAAGAACAATTAAAGACGGTGGCAACTGGGAGGCTGAAGGTTACATTCAGGTAAAGGCGTGAAAGATGGTAGTCTGATTCAAACCATTTATGCAAGGGATTGCTGATCATCAAGTATTGCTGCATAATGATGGAGTGCAATGTAGATACTGAAGGACAACACCAATGATTTGGATTACAATTTGATTCTTGATAGTTACGAACAGAGTTTAGTGAATGGTAAGAGGCATTCCTCAGTTTGAGGTAAATAAAGGAGTTGTATGTGATGCATGTGCTACCGGAAAGCATCACAATAGATCTCTTCTTGTCAAGACGGTAAAAAGCAGGTTAGGCATATTTCATGTGAACTTGTTCACTTTATCATTTGTGGACCATGAATACCAATTTTCTTCCTTCAATACATCTCAATAATAAATCAGAGTTCTCTATAAATGGTCCAAACCTTTAATCAACCAATACATCATAAATGTTATTGCCTTCCTTTATCACTTACAAATTCCATCTGCAAAAATTGCTAGCATGGGTCAGTTCATTGAATTGAGCATGATAAGCACCAAGCATTAAAACGATGTGCTTTCAACTAATTGTTTCATAAAACCAACTCTGATTCTATGAACCAGTGAGGTCAAGAAGACAAATAAATCATAAGTAGTAACAACCATAAAAGAAGAGAAATTAATCAATCTAAATAAAATTTAAGGAAAGATCATGATGTAATCAGCAATCTACATCATGATATTAGATAAATAATGTTCTAACCCAAACACTTATCTATATCAAATAAAAGTACCTTCTAATTATTTCCTTCACAATTCATTTGAATTTGAAATACAAAATTAACTTCACTATTTCACCAAAATAGAGTTACTTTTAGAAGTATGAACCTTCTAACTCAGCTTACAGAGTTTCATAAAAAGACAACTACAACCAAGTTCATTCCTACTTCATAAAGGTTTTAGGACGAATCAACTAACAACAAATTAAGTAAGAGTTTCACATTTTAGATGTGACATCCTAAATCCAAATCCAAGACGTAGCCTAAATTCTCAAGTTGGAAAAAACATTAAAATTAAGAAAGTATACACTCAATGCACAACATCACTCATTAATCTACTATCACAATATTAAAATCCTTTAATACAAATCAAGTGAATAAGCAAGTAGTAATGATGTCTACACAAGGCATTAAGAAAGTGATGCAATTGAACCAATTAAATCTAAGACAGGATTTACCTAAAAGAAGAAGAACAACTGTGATAAAATAGTTTAGAACTTTCTTTACAATTCTGATAACCCAAATCCCCATTCACAACTAAGAAAAGAGAATACAACACAAATCTCTTATAGTTTCCAAAGGAGACAGTGACAACTCATTATCTTAGGGAATAAAGAGAAAGGGACAAATGACATGGTTAGAGAAGGATTCCAATGTTCCTTTACAAGAAAGATTGGTCATTAAATATTGGTACAGACCCAACCATAATATCCTTAGAATATTTTAAATGTATAAACCATGCACCAAAAATTGTGAGACTGAATCATACGACTGCAAATGCAAGTTAAGTTTCAAAATGAGGTTCACCCAAACATGAAGCAAAGGCAACAGTAGTATTATTATTCTCATCAAGAAAGAGATGTAATAATCATAATTACTAATAACTTTTAGGAAATTAACAGCCTTCACCATTCATTCAAATACATCAAATTTTCAGTCAAAGGAACCAAAGACTATCCATCATGATTCAATTAGAAAGAAGGTGCATTCCAAGATTGACATGACTAGCTACAGGTGCACAAGCTATCAATAGATATGAAAAAGAGTACTTTTCATTACATTCTAGGGACATTTCAATTACACAACTCTAGCAATCGACAAGGTAAATTATCCCTTCCAATCTTACCTAGAGAAAAAAGAAATGGAAGAGTCCAGAAAAACCCTTACTCGGAAACTATTTGGATAGTTCATGATCAAGAAACATCATCAAAAGTCCGAATAACATCTTTAAAGCTTCATGAAAACCAAAATTGGGAAGGAGTCAACAAGTTTACCCTATTAGGTTACCTAAGAGGTTAACCCAGATCAGGATTGGTATTCTGAATAAACAACATCTAACTCATAAGAGAAGTAGACAACATGATCGACATATTGAAGGCACAAACAGAGCTACGAGTATAACTCTAGTATTGACTTAGACAAGCCGACTCTCACAATGTCACCAACCAACAAGACCTTATCTATTTATCCTTTAGTTAAGTGCTCAAGAACTTAAAGAAGACACAATACATATAAGATTAGAAGAAAAGACTTCACACACAAGTATTCCCATCGAAATTCAAGGGTCCAAGAAACAACTATCTCATAATTTCCATAAAAGAACTTAATTTGAGTGACTTATTTTTAACTGAAAAGTTTATATGATTAATAAAACATTCACTCTTGTTTCCTTAAAAGATGAATCCACAAAAACAGAGAAATCCAAACACCTAATATCAACCCAACTCCCATCGAATATCAAATCCAAAGAACTGATAGATTATACAGTAAGTTTAAGAAGAAGGCACATATTTACTATTACTCTATACAAATTCGAGTTCACACAACTCTAAATCCAAGCATGCATAATCATATAGTTCCAACAGGAGTAACAAAAATTTAACTAAACAAAGAAGTGCCAACAAAGGGTATTCATTTACCTTCAACAACCAAAACTACAACTCAGTTTGAAACTTGAAGCCACATTTCATTTCCATAAACCCCTTTTAGACAGATAAGAAAGATTCACACATGCGATTCCTTACTCATATAACCACAAGATTTAAGGTGGAATTCAACATTGAATAAACAGGAAAACAACCCATCTCCAACCTTATCAAGTAGAGATTCCTCAAAAGAAGAACAAAGATTTATTAAGCAAGAAAGCATGGTAATCTTAACAAAAATAACAGACCCATATATTTCATGAGACCAAAGTTGTTTTAATGAAGACACTTATAGAAAAGAAGAGAAACTTAATGAATAGAGCCTATAATGCTTGATAGTGCTTCTGTCGATTCGAAGAATATTTCTAGCCAAGCCTTCATAACTCCTCTAAACGAAATCAACAACCAAAAACTTCCTTCTCAAATGCATCATATACTTCAATTGGATCAAAAATAGTCAAAGGGACTTGAAAATAACAACAAACTGAAAATAGAATTGCTGGTTCAAAGAACCACATAGCTCCATGCAGAGAAAAAATCAAAATGTATGGAAGACCAAACAACTCCCAACAAATCCGCTCGCATGGTTTTCAAGGTGGTTTTACTCACCAAAACCGATGACCATAAATGTCATTAATTTCCATTCTCTTGCCTATATTTCCATGCCACCACCATCTAAAGTTAGCGAGTCTGAATTCAAAGAGAACATGCATTAATTAACTTTAGTGATGGTGCCAATGAGGACTCCCTCTAGTTTCAATGCCTCTGTCTAGCTTATAGTACCGCAATGTTTTAAATTCAAGATCAAATCAAATAAATGACTTAGAAACCATCACCACCGTCTCATACTTGCCATGCGACTTCCCTTAGGTCTCTTTCTATCCTTGCATTAGTTTAGGATAGATATCATTAGCTTAGGATCCGACCTTAGGTTAGTTTAGAAAGTATTTACCTTAGGTTTTTAAACATGTCCTTAGGTAAATTTTTCATCTTAGGATAGACCATACCCCATACCAATTTAGCATTAGGTAATAGGTTAGAAATAAACTTACAGTTACCTTAGGTTATTTCCAAATCCCCCACTTTGTAAACATATAACTTAGGTTAGGATGCAACATGATTAGTGTAAACATAGACATAAGGTAGGTCTAGTTTACCTTAGGTTAGAATTCCATTAGGATAGATCTTAAAGATCTAGGACTTAGATTATTACCCTTAGTAGTCCTTAAGTAGACCTCCATCATCTTTATGCCATTCATCATCCTAGAGAAATTAGCAAGAAGATCCAAGAACACTACTTACAACAGAATACAAATCTAGAACTTCCAATAAGATCAATGAAATTGTATAATTACAAGAGTTTAGTCCTTTATTTCCTTCAACCTCTGAATGTTAGTTTACCATACAGATCAGGTAAGAAGAATTAAAACATACCTTAGATCAATGAAATTGGATAATTTGCAAACAACATTACCTGTTTATAACCTTTCTTATCTCAGCAAAATGGATTGCTTGCAAGAAACAACATTAAGCAAAGTGAATCCAAAAACATAAATAAATTATCCAGGGAAAGCATGATTTCTAACAGTTAAAAGAATACACCTTCTTAGGACAAATCACATGTCAACGCTTGCAATGCAAAAGAGGAAAAGTTAACAAGTTGCCATAGGTGTTACATGTAAGGTATAATGAGTACACAAGTTCAATGGTCATAAAAAGTAGGTTAGGTCCAGGTAAATAGGTCGCGACATTGGTAAGGCCAAGGTATAGGTAAAATAACAAATCCCAATGAAATTAAGGAATTGTATGGGTAGTTTAGGCTTGTGGGTAGGGTACAATGGGTGTTGGTACTAGTATAAGGTATGTGGCATTAATGAGGTTAGGTCAAAATAGGTAAAACATGGAGGAAATGGTGCGGGTAGGTTACTGATGTTGGTTATAAGGTTACCGAAGTCAGTTTTGGGTGACTTACATTGGTCATGTCGAGTTAGGGTTAAAAGGTTGAAATACCATATTTTATGAAATCATGGTTGTTGTTGAGTTTGAGAAAACAACATAGCTGAGTGAATTGTGTATTTTTCGAGTAGGAAAGAGACAAGGTATTGTACCAAGTTGAGGTGGAGGTGAATAAGTGGTGAGAGGGGCCAACTAGATGGGTTCACTAGATCAGTTGGATATGTGTGATCGGTGGAGAGGTTTGAGGTAGATTTCGATATGGTGGAGGCAGGAGAGGGGTCAGGTGGACCACTAGTGCAGTAGCTAGATGTGCCAGCATGGATATCAGATGGAGTAATGACTAGTCACCTGATATGATTGGTTAGTCATATTTTTTTGGTATATACCGGTCTATGTGCTGATGATAGTGAGGATGTACATGAGAGTTTATAGATTTTGATCTTATACTGGCCTACGTGCTAAAGATGGTGAGGTTGTGTGAGAGTTCTCATGAGATTTGATGATGATATGCATATCTGCACATTCATTGTATTGAGATACAAACATGTTGATTGGTGATATATGGATGATTTATGGTGTTATTTATATCTCATATGATATGATGTTAATGATGAATTGGGTTGTACTTCCTTTGGTTATGGTGATGTGGATTTTAGACGGTCTGTGATAGACATGGTAGAGTTAGGTCATAGGTATGAAAGAGTCAGGTCATAGGCATGGAAGAGTCCAATCTAGGCATGATGGAGTAAGGTTATCTAGGCATGATGGAGTAAGGTCATAGGCATGATGGAGTCAAGTTTGTTAAGCATGGTAGAGTCAAGTTTGTTAGGCATGGTGGAGTTAGGTCATAGGCATGATGGAGTCAAGTTTATTAGGCATGGTGGAGTCTAGGTCATTTAGGCATGGTTGGGTTGGGGTCCTTTAGGCATGGTTGAGTGTAGATAAGTTAGGCATGGTTAAGTTGTGGTTTATGGTTTTGATTTAATTTCTAAGTTTTTGGTAATCATGAGAAATAAATGATGATTTATATGTATGTATGTGGTTTAAATTTCCAAATATTTGATATCATGGGAATGTAAAATGATAAATGGATGATATGATGATGTGTTAAAATTGGTAGGTATGTATGTTTGTATGTTTTAATTTTCCAATTGTTGTATAAAATAGAAAACTCACTAAGGTAGAATGTGAATAGAAAAATGGGGTGTTGAGAAGAAAAAGTATGATATTTAGAAGAAGGCACACATAAGGTTTGCACTTGGGAATAGGGCACGTTCAAAGGCACAGAAGGTTAGGGAAGGAAACACATGTGAAAGACAAGGAAAAATTCAGGACTTAGCCATTTTCAAGATTATGGGCTATTTTTGGAGATAGCGTGTAGAGTACACAAACCGGATAAAGACTTGTGCGATATGCATGGGCTATTTTTGGAAGAGCGTCTACTAAGTGATTTACATGGGTTTGAGTTAATAATAGAATTATTACTGCCAGTTAACCAGAAGAAATCTATTATTAGTGCACTTGCATGTGTCTCTATTACTGTAAAGGCATATGGCTATTTTCAACATGCGACCTATTTTAGGAATTATGTAAGCGGTGAAGGGCAAGTCCCCACCCTTATAAATATTTAGTGATCTACATAGTATAGAAGGATGATGTATGAGATATTGTGAAGTTATGTTGCCAGATCTGATGCACACATAAGTTTGTGATATTGAATATTGTAAGAAGCTTCTATGTATTTATTGTGTTTAATATAATGGAGTGTATTGACTGATTCAAGGTGTTAAACATGAATATAACTAGATATTACATGGTAGAGTTCATATGGTTATTGCTTGAATCCATTAATCCTTAGATTTAGACCTAGAATATGCTCTGTAGAATGTTTATACCAATTATGGATCTGAATGCGTTAACTCTTCATCTTGCTAACATCCTGAACAAGAAACCCTAAAGAGGGGCCTGGTGCCTTTGCGCACTTTGGGTGAGTAATCAGTCTAAGCTGAGTGATGTGCCAATGTGCCTGGGTTATTTCTGGTAAATTCTAGACTGCATCATTGGTTCCATTATCGGGGCCTCTTTTTTAGCTGTTTTCAGGATGTTTCATGATGAAGACATACCGGTTGACCCTAGCAAGTGTTGAGGAGTGGATATAAGATCTAGAAGAAGAATACGCATGGAGGTTCAACAATGGATCTAAGTTTAACCCACATGCATGGGTGGAATAGAATATGTATGACAATTTGTATGAGAGCTTCTTCACTATTTTTCTGGTAGAACTATACGAGTGGCTGGTTTCTTATGCATCTAAAAGGGATTGGAGGTATCATGCACTTGTCTAGACATAGGAAGAATTTTAGGCCCTTTATGATGCTGATCTAATTTGGACATGCGTTGTGGATACTTGGTTTCCTGAACAACTATATTCTGGAGTACTCAATTTCAACTTATTCTTGCCTAAAGGTAGCATAATTCCATTTTTTATGGTGTCCTAGGGGAACTTACTTGCAAGGCATTCCACTAACGATCAAAATATTAATGGTGACCCTGAACTTGGCAAGAAAAGTGATGGATAAATAAACCCCACCACGCACGGGGACGGGAGTAGGTTTGGTAACATATGGAAGACCTAGCGGAATAAAGGAAGAGAGAAGAAAGGAAACTTAAGTATAATGAGGTGTGAGAGAGGGCGATAGAGAAGCAATGGGATGTCACAGAGTGGATGGCATTGAGGAGAGAGATGGCTCGTAAAGGATTTGAAGCTCACACAGAAGGTGTAGATCCGGAGCATCAGGAACTCCCCCATCTAGGCAAGCATGATAGGGAAACCTCCTCAACCTCACATGGAAGCATGCTAGTAGATATGACCTAGGCTGTAGGCACGTATATTAATCTACCTGACAACCTAGCCCTTGCACTTGGTTTTCTAGTATCTAGTACAAAAAATAGTCAACAAGCTAATTTAGGTAGTGCGAGAGTAGGAGTAAGCCACATGACAAGTACATCGATGGCAGGGAAAATGTTTTCATTGTTATTTGGAGGTACCTCTAGAGGTGCATCATCTACACATAATTCAAGTGCAAAAAATTTTGGACTCACTTCTGGGAGTGGTAACACTTCACAGAATGTGGGGGTTTAGTTGAGTACTACTGTTGTGACATAGGGAAGTACATATTCTAGTCCATTTCTAGCTATAGGTGGAGGATCATGAGGTATAGGTGGTTCTAGTTGTATTGGATCTAGTGGTTATGGAGTCAGGGGTAATATAGGAGGTTTCGGATCAGGTGGGCAAGTTCCGCACCAACCCCTGGATATTTACATGGAGATGTCTCTTCATCTACTAGAATATAGGGGCATAGAAGATGTTGCTAAACACTTGCACATGTGTGAAATACTGTGGCACGTAAAAGGGATCACGACTTCTGAGTGTAGGGAAATTCAATTTTCTACTACGTTATAAGGATGCACACACAAATGGTATAAAAATCTTGACCCTAAATAGACTTGCATAGACTATGAAAAATTAAAAGATGCTTTCCATAAAGATTTTCACATCCCCGAGTTTGAGCAAAAGAGTATAAGAGTGCTCAAGGATATTAATAAAGGCACTACTGAGAGAGTTAGAGAGCATGATGGCCATTTCAAAATGCTTTTATTTAAGCTTTCTTATGATATTCATGTAAGCAAGCATGCGTAATGGTTTATTGGAGGTCTGATCAAACCTTTTAGAAGGGATTTTTTGCATAAGACATGTACTGATCCACATGAAGCACTTGAAGTAGCTTTACACGCTGAGACAATCAGAAGTATAGACACTAGATTTAGTCTGTTCTTGGAGGCAAAGATTGCGGCTATGGTGAAGCAGTTGGAGAAACTATCGGCAAATTCAACACATAGGATGTGCATGGGGATTTGGTGTATAGATTATGAAGTGGAAGGTCACACCAAGGATAGTTGTCCCCGCAGATCCATGCGTTCAATACTGCTAGACTGTGAGATATGTCATTTGAACCATGGTGCAAGTCACTTCCCACTATTGTAAAGAACAATAGGGAAGAATGTCTCTTTCTATTGTAAAATTTTTAGGTCCACGACTCACAATATAGAAGAATGTCAGCTGATTGGTCAGATCCATGATGTTATAAACATTGGTGTATGACAAAAAAGAGTGTCAGATAACTCTAAGGGTAAGGGTGAGCATCAGGATCGGGATCACAATCACACACACTAGGATCGAAATGAAGGGAAATTTTAAGGAGGTTATGTTAGAGGTCGAGGGTACTGTGGTGGATTTGGAGGCTAAGGCCGTGGTGGAGGATGAGGTGAGTTTCCTTGTAGAACATGTTATACATGTGGATCTCCCTACAACTATAGGCACAAATGTCCTTAGAATATTACATGTTATATCTATGGAAAAAATATTAGCTATGAGGAATGCCCAGAATTATATGAGCATCTTAGTAAGCCGTATAACCAAGGAAAAAAGGTGCAGGGATGGTTAGGATACAATGCGCTATGGAAAATCAGTGGATTCCCAAGTTGGAATTAGAATATGAGGTATTTCCTATAAAGATCACTACCCGTGCTGAAGCGGTGCATGCCAAAGAAGCGTTACAATAGAATCCTACCATTACCAATGAGGAGGTTCTACATGCATGATACCCAGATCCTGTCCATTAGAAGGAGGTTTATCAAGAAACCTTGGAGGTACTCAGAAATATTCAGGGTGAAATATAGTGTTTAAAAGAGAAATCACAGAATATGGAGCAAAATAAAGCATCAGAGATGATCCAATCTGATATGATGACTTAAAGAAGGTGTGCAAAATGTTACGTCAGGAGAATATCATTCCATTATTAGGGAATTGGCTAAAGGGGAACACTCCACGTGTAAGTATTGAGACTAGATGACAGATCATGCATGTAAATCTCCCATCCCATAACTTGGAATATGAAAAGGAAATCACTCTGAATGCTGTTGTGAAGGGATGGCTTTTGAGTAATATATTGATTGATATGAGCGCGGAAGTTAATGTACTTATTTTAGATGCATGGGTACAGATGGGAAGACCCCTGTTACAAACATCTTCTAATGTGTTGTTTATGGCTAATCGAACTAAGACCACTCCTATCGGGGTTTTAAAAGATGCATATATTACTATACAGGGGTCCAAGTTCATAGGGGACTTTGAGGTTTTTGTAATTGCAAAAGAAGACAGCTTCCCAGCTCTACTTGGGCGCCCTTGGTGTTATGAAAATAATCCTAACCTTTGGCTCAACAAGGGTTATATCAGTTTTGAGAACAAGGAGTAAAGGGTTATTATCCTTTTAACTGATGGGAAATAATCACCCTATGTTGATCCTTTGAGTGAGGAAGATTTGAATAGTATTTATGTATGTGCAATCCGGGACCCAGAAGTGCTCGAGCCATCTAAAGAAGGAATCTTTCAGTGGGAAGATGCACAGTCTATTAGTGATACTACAAGTATTGCTTGTGATAATTGGGCTCATGATACTTATGAGTTGGTAGGGCGTGAAGTAAGAAGCACATTTGTGCGGAACAATAGACCTCGTTTTATCAGGAGAATAGGTAATAACTCAGTACCTCGATACAATGGAGAAGAAGATCCTATGGTTATTTTGTGTGCCATGGAGGAACAATTGATAGACCAGTTGGAGAGACAAAATATGCTAGCATATACCCTGTGTGGGACAACAACGTGCTAGTGGGTGGTTCACAGGGATAATCTTGTAGGATGGAATGAAATCAAGATTGCTCTTTCTAGTTGGTTTTCCAGGAGCAATGCACCTACTCAAATATGTACTTATCATGGTAATCAACTTGTTTAGGAACACATTTAGTAGTGCGAGAGACTCTGGACAGAGGGGTAGGAAGATTTACCATCTTCACTATGGGTGCAAAATTTTTATTCCACTTTACAAGGTTGTGCACTTGTTTGGTATGTATATACATAACTCCATAGAGAGACTAGAAATTGGTAGGATTTGATTATAGGAATGATCCAGAATTTTGACTAATTCTCTAATAAACCTTGAGTAAAAGAGGAATTAAGGGTTATAAAGCGGTTAACTATGGGAGATAGTGCAAAGGTGGAAGAACTTATTCAAGAGTTATTTGATGGAAACGACTCAGGAGAACATTTTGCTGAAGAAACATAGACATATGTAACACTACTTAACTGTGTTTTCCTTGAGAAAGAAAAATCAAAGATGATGTACTTAGTAGATGATGAATAATAGAAAATATGGATGTAGATCATTCAACAGGTAGGTGTGAGGTTTTGGACAGTGCAGATAAGACCACGCACACCTATCATGAACCTATGAAAATAAATAAAGTGAATATTAAATCGGATGCTGAGACTAAGGAGGCCATAATTGGGGATTAATGGTCTGAATTTGAAGTGGCAAAAATCATTGAGTTACTACGAGATTATAAGGATTTATTTTCTAGGGGATACCATGAACTAAAATGTGTGCATGAATCATTAAGAGAAATAAAGATAAATCCTAAGGAAGGTGCATGCCCAGTCAAGAAGATACCTTATAGGATGAACCCCAACTTGTGCAAAAAGGTCAAGGAAGAAATTGAAAAAATGTTGAAGTCTGGAATCATCAAGCCCTAGGATGAATTAGAATGGGTTAGCCTAATGGTGATCAATATAAAGAAAGATGGTCAGATTAGGATATGTGTGGACTACAATGAGCTGAATGCTGCATGTGTGACTGATCCTTTCCCTTTTCCATTCACAGAGGAAATATTAGGAGTTGCAGGGTGCGAGATCTATTCCTTTACAGATGGATTACATAAAAGGATCAAGAAAAGACTACGTTTACCACTAAATGGGGAAGTTTTTCCGATACTGTGATACCTTTTGGTCTAAAAAATGTATCTACTGTATTCTCGTGCATAGTTGTCCAAGTGTTCAAGGATTTTATTCATAACTTCTTGTAGGTTTATTTAGATGACTAGACGGTGTATGGACTTGTTAAGGATCATTGTGACAATTTACACTTAATGTTTGGAATATGTCAACAATTAAGCATCTTTTTGAACATCATGAAATGCGTCTTTGATATACCATTTGGCACATTGTTAGGGCAAATCATCTTCAAGGAAGGTTTGTTGGTTGATCCAGCTAAGGTTTCTTTCATTATCAGCCTGAAAGAGCCTACCAATCAAAGTGAGGTGTGCAAATTCTTAGGTCACACTGGGTATTATAGAAAATTTATTAAAAGGTATGCTAAGGTTTCCGCACCCTTGGAGGATTTATTAAAAGGAAAAGGGAAATTTGATTGGGGGGAACAAAAACAACGCGCATTCGAGACATTAAAGGAAAAACTTACAACAACGCCTATTCTGCACTTTCCCTCATGAGACCAACTATTTTATGTACATGTGGACACTTCTGGCATGACCATCAGCGTGGTGTTAGATCATCCTGGAGAAGGTATTATAGATCATCCTATCTATTTTGATAGTATAAAGTTGACTCATGTAGAGCAGATATATACAACTATAGAGCACCGAGCTTTGTCAATGATCTATGCACTACATAATTTCAGACAGTACCTGCTAGCAACACCATTTGTATTCTATACCGATCACATGGCATTAAAATATTTGGTAAAAAAGTCCATTTTACAGGGGTGCATATGTCGATGGGTACTCTTATTCCAAGAATTTGATTTTACAGTTGTGGTAAAACTAGGGAAAAGTAATTTTGGACCAGACCATTTATCCAGAATACAGTCAAGAGAAGACACACAAGCAATTGAAGATACCATGCTAGATGCATATTTATACCAGTTACAACATGCACCATCGGAATTAGAGGACATTGATGTATTTTTATGTATAGGTATGGCACCAGAAGGAATGAAATCCTTAGAGAAGAAACAACTTTCCATTCATGCGACACCATTTATGTTGATTAGAAATGACCTGTACAAGTTAGGACGAGATGAATTATTATGCCAATGTGTACTAGAACATGAACATAAAGATATCATGGAAGATGCTCATGGTGGTATTGCAGGTGGGAACTATGTAATTGATGCCACTGTGTGCAAGATTCTTCTCATTGGATTATGGTGGTAGACCCTGTATAAGGATTGTAAGGCGTATTGTAAGGCCCGAGATCACTGTCATCACCTTGGAAAACTAGGAAAAATAGATGAAATTCCTTTAAGACCTATTCCTAGTGCAAAACCGTTTGAGAAATGGGCTATAGATTTTTTAGGTCCTATTTCACCGGCCGCACGTAGGAATTAATCATGCTATATCATCACTTGCAAAGATTATCTAATAAGGTGGGAAGAAGCAACACCTACAAAGGATTGTAAAGTAACTACAACGACCATAATTCTATGGGAAAATATTATTACAAGGTATGGATGCCCGTTGAGTTTGACCAATGATAGGGGCACACATTTTTTGAATGAGATAATCATATTTCTATTGGATGAGTTCATGATTGCACACCATAAGACTACACCATATCATCCTCAGGAAAATGGGACTGCTAAGGATTTTAACAAGATTTTGAGCCACACATTGACAAAAATTTGTGATGTTGGAAGAAAAGA
Organism: Taxus chinensis; assembly: GCA_019776745.2. NCBI lineage: Eukaryota > Viridiplantae > Streptophyta > Pinopsida > Cupressales > Taxaceae > Taxus > Taxus chinensis. The sequence goes on from CM034148.1 coordinate 673,505,741, forward strand.
TTGGGATGATAAAGTTTATGTTGTGCTTTGGGCATATAGAACAACATACAAGTGGTTAAACAAGGCCAAACCCTTTCAATTGGTGTTTGGTGCAGAAACAATTCTTCCTATGGAATTCATGTTACCTTCTTTGTGTATTAAGCGTGCTGGAGGTCTAGCTGATGAAAAAGCATTAGAAGAATGAATTGAAAATTTGATTAATCTAGATGAGTGATGGGTAGTAGCACGCTAGAGTCAGAAGTAAGAAAAATATAGGTAGAAAGCATGGCATGACAGGCACATCACGGAAAAAAATATTGAGATAGGATAGATGGTGCTTTTTTATGATTCTAAGTTTCTGCGCCATCTAGGCAAACTTAAAGTACATTGGTTAGGACCATATGTTATCACTTACATACTTGAAATAGGAGCTTGTCAGTTAGAGGTACTTGATGGAATATGGTTACTCGGGTACTTCAATGGGAGGAGGCTAAAGCCCTACTATAAATAATTCTTCTTGGTGTTTGTAATAAGGCAGTGTTTCCATTTAGCTTAGGATTTCCTTTATGTATTCCTTTAATGTATTTCCTTCTTTGTTGCTATGCTTTGTCAATTTAGTTGGTGTTTTGTGTAATAAGCACATTTTCACGTAGGAAGCTAATTACTATTTGAATAATTTTTATACGTAGAGGACTGCACATACCATTTGTGTGGGGTAGATATTAAAAAATGGGTACACATAAAAGAAAAAAATACTACAGGTGCTACTCAAGTTTGAAGAGTTGGTGGAAAGAATATTGCTTCCAAATAAGGACCATAGATGGAGATAAATGAAGGAACAATATAACACGAGGTAAACAACGATTATGGAGACTATTAGGAGAAGGCACAGTGGTGAGGTACTCAGGCACATGGAAGTGCACTAAAGAGAAGTCTATAGCTAGAAGGTAGGAAGGTGCACTAGAAGGTTGTAGCTGAGGTGTGAAGATGTACTACAAGGAAAATTTGAAAATGGTCAATTAATGAGAGGATTGTTGGTAGGTGAAGAAGAAATAAATGCACCAACTTTTTGAAAATATATATAAGGACGTGATGCGAGTTTATTTTTACCATTGTGATTATAATATTTTGAACAAGCTAAGTGCGATTGAGCTTAGAAAATAGTATTGAGTTGCGAAGAGTGTGAAATAAGATGTGGAGAGTGGATTTGTGCTTAGAAGAAGATTGCATCCCCATTAGTGAAGGGTTTGAGTGAAGTAGACGTTTTGAAAGAAAGCTAGGGCATGTGGTTTTGAACCAGGGCATGTAGACTAAATATAGGGTTTGGATTTGTTCACTACAAAAGGCACCAAAGAAAGCTCCTACTACATGAGCCAAAGGAAAGAAGTGTTGAGTTATGGAGCTCAATTACTTTAGTTTAGCATGTAATGTGAAAATTGCTGGAAAATACAGTAATTGTCATTGGTTAGGGGGAACTGACATCGGTCACTTAGGGCCGACATCGATCAAGTAAGAAGGAATTGACATCGTTTAGGGTTAACCGACATCAGTCACCTGTGCGAGGATGTTTTAATTAAATCTTAGGAATTAGATCTATTTTTAGTATTAAAGTATATATATTGATTGTAATTACATATCTAAGTGCCCTAAGTCTATAAATTACTATACAAGCATAAAAGCTAGGGTTTAGAAGTAAGTATTAACAATAATTAAGAAGAACTTGCAAAAGTTGGCGAGAGAGAGAATTCTTGGTGATGAAGCAAAATCTTGAGAGAAAGAAAGTACCGTACATCTAAGAGGTGTGGAAGATTGTAAATCTTCATTGTATATCTTGTCAAATATTTGGATAATAGATTGGATTGTTTCTTGGTGGACGTAGGCCACACTGAGTGAACCATGTTAAATCTAGTGTTGATTTATGTCTCTTGTTTTGTATGTTTATTCTGGTAGAATATCCACTTTTATTTGCATGTATGTTTAGATCTGATATATTATCTGTACAACCAGTGTGCTAACCCCAACAACTGGTATCAAAGCTTTGTTTGAGGGTTTTGTGTGTTAATAGATTTACTCACAGAGGTTTTTCTGATTGAGTGGGAGCTATAAAAATGGTAGAAGAAAACAAATACAAGGTAGAGAAGTTTGACGGCCAAAATTATCAATTATGGAAGATGCAGATTGAGGATTATTTGTATCAAAGAGATTTGTATTTACCGTTAGATGAGAAGTCTAGAATATGAAGATGACTGATGGAGAATGAAAGATTCTTGACATAAAGGCTTTGGGATCTATAAGAATGATCTTGACAACATCCATGGATTCCAATAATACAGAAGTGACTTCTATGGTATAGTTAATGAAATATCTTTCTAATTTATATGAAAAACCTAGTGCTTCAAATAAAGTTTATTTGATGAAGAAACTATTTAGTTCTAAGATGCATAAAGGTGGATCTACATCTAGTCATTTCAATGATTTTCAATCTATTGTAAATCAGTTAAAATTGGTTGAACTACAATTTGATGATGAAGTAATAACACTTTTATTATTATGTTATTTTCCTGATAGTTGGAATAACTTAGTAATGGTTGTTAGTAATACATCATATGCTAATAATATTTTTAAGTTTAATGATTTGGTTAGTATAATATTGAATGAATAAATTCATAGGAAGAGCACAGAGGAATCATCATATGGAAATGCTTTGAATGTAGAAAGTAGGGACAGGTAGAAGGAGAGATCCAAGAGTAAGAGTAATGCGAAATTAAAGTTAAGGGATAGCAAATCTAAATCCAGAAGTAAGGGAATTACTTGTTGGAAATGTGTAAAGAAAGGACATGTAAAGAAAGATTGTTGGTCAAAGGATAAAGAGAACCAATAACCAAACAAAGGTAAAGAAGAAAATCTTGCTACATCAGAGGTAATGCAAGATGATCTTATTTTTCTTTAGATAATAGAATTGAATAATGATTTTTAGACTTAGGAGCTTATTTCCATGCAACCCCTAATAAGGGTTATTTCAGAAATTATGTCCAGGGAAATTTTGGGCATGTTTATTTGGGTGATGATGAACCTTGCAATATTACTGGTAAAGGGGAAGTTCATCTAAAATTACAGAATGGAAATACATGGGTATTGACAGAAGTGAGGCATGTGCCAAGCCTCAGGAGGAATCTTATTTCTGCAGGGCAACTAGGTGAATCTAGTTGCATGGTTACTTTTACAAGAGACTCTTGGAAAGTCACCGAGGGTGCTCTTTTTGTGGAAAGAGGTAAGAAAGTAGGAACATTATATTTATCTTCCTGTATTATTGATTCCTTTTCTGCATTATCTATTTTAGATTCAGATGTATGCATGTGGCATAACTGGTTGGGCCATATGAGTCAAAAAGGAATGCAGATCTCAAAGGCTAAGGGTAAGTTATCAGATTTGAAAGATTTAGATCTTGATTTCTGTGAGCATTGTATCTTTGGAAAGCAAAAGAGAGTGATATTTCTCAAAGTTAGGCAACTAAGAAGAATTAAAAATTGGATCTTGTACACTAATATGTGTGGGGACTAGCTTAGGTAGCTTCTCATGGTGGATCCCAGTATTATGTTACTTTAATTGATTATGCTACAAGAAAGGTATGTGTTTATTGTATTAAACATAAATATGATGTTTTTGAGACTTTTAAAATATGTAAAGCTCTTGTTTTTGAATGAATCAAATTCAAAGTTAAAGTGCCTTAGATCTGATAATGGTGGTGAATATTGTAGTAAAGATTTCAATGATTATTATTTAGTGAATGGGATACGTAGAGAAATAATGGTTTTAAGAACACCACATGAGAATGGTGTTGCAGAAAGAATGAATAGGATAATAATGGAATGTGCTAGAAGTATGAGGATACATTCTGGATTGCCTTTGTAGTTTTGGGGAGAAGCAATTGATACAACGGTTTATTCTATTCACCGTGGGCCTTCCAGTTCACTAGATGGAGGAATACCAGAGGAAGCTTAGACTGGAGAAAAGGTAGATATTTCTTTTCTTAAAGTTTTTGGTTTAGAAGTTTTTGTGCATGTTGATAGGGAAAATAGGAAAAAGTTGGATACAAAATCCAAGAGGCTCACTTTCATTGGTTATGGATCTGGTGATTTCAGTTTCTGTTTTTGGGATTTAGAAAATTTTAAAATTATTAGGAGTCGTGATGTTGAATGGAATGAAAAGAGAATGTATAGGGATCAAATTTTGGTACCCAAGGATGAATCGGTTGAGAAGTTTTTGAGTGAAAATGAACTCTCAGATTTAAAAGTATTATCGACAGGGTTACACAGTAATCAAGGTCAGTTGTCCCATGAATGATATCGGTCATAAGAACTGGTATCAATTATAGAAGAGCCAAACCAACATCAGTTATCAGAACTGATGTTGATTACAGGTGACGGGTGTAAGTCACTATCAGATTTGGATACAAATGTTCAAGAGGTCCAGATTGAGCCTTCGGTACACCAAACTCCTATGAGAAGGTCACATAGGGTAAGTAAACCTCTAGAAATATTTACACATTCTCTATTTTATTTATTATTGACTGATAATGGTGAACCAGAAAGCTTTGAAGAAGCAATGCAAGATAAGACCCATGTCCAGTGGGAGTATGGCATGGATGAGGAGATGGACTCCTTGGAATAGAACCAGACTTGGGATTTAGTTAAGTTGCCAGTAGGTAAGATAACATTGCAGAACAAGTGGGTTTATGGGATCAAGGAAGAAGAGGGTGGATAGAAAAGGTACAATACAAGGCTTTTAGTAAAAGGATCTACACATAAAGCAGGTATTGACTTTGGTGAAATATTTTCTCCTATTGTAAATATGACTTATATTCATACTGTTTTGAGCTTAGTTGCAGTAGAGGATTTGCATTTAGAGAAACTAGATGTGAAAATGACTTTCCTTCATGGTAATTTGGATGAAGAGATTTATATGTAGCATCCGCTTGGGTATGAAGTCAAGGGTAAGGAGAAATTAGTGTGCAAGCTAAAAAAGAGCCTATATGGGCTCAAACAAGATCCAAGGAAATTTTACATGAGGTTTGATAGTTTTATGCATGAGCATGGTTACTTTAGATGTGAATCTGACCATTGTGTTTATTTCAAGAAGCTTGAAAATGGGAGCTATATTATTTTATTACTGTATGTGGATGTCATGCTTATTGCAGGATCTAGTATGCAGGACATCGGTGAGCTTAAGGAAAAGCTAGCTCGTACATTTTCTATGAAGGATTTAGGAGCTGGAAAAAGAATCCTTGGCATGTAAATAAACAGAAAAATGAAAATCAAGAAATTGTATTTGTCGCAGGAGGATTATATCTACAAGGTGTTGGAAAGGTTCAACATATAGAATGCAAAACTTGTTAGTACACCTATGGCTAGAAACTTCAAATTAAGCAAAGATCAGTGTCCTTCATCACATGATGAGGTCAAATACATGACATGAGTGCCATATGCTTCAACAATTGGGAGTCTCATGTATGCTATGGTTTGTATGAGACCAGATATTGCACGAGAAGTGGGAGTGGTGAGTAGATATATGGCCAATCTAGGTAAAGAGCATTGGAAAGTAGTCCAATGGATACTCAGGTATTTGAAAGGGACATCTAGCATGCAATTATGCTATGAAGGTTTAGATATTTCATTATATGGCTATGTTGATAAGGATATGGCTAGAGATCTGGATGGTAGGAGGAGCACTACTGGATATATTTTCATAGTAGGTGGGATGACAGTTAGCTGGATTTCAAGATTACAGAAGGTTGTGGCTTTGTCTACTACAGAGGCATAATATGTTTCAACTACAGAGGCTAGTAAGGAAATGCTATGGATGAGTAGGTTCATGGAAGAGTTGGGAAAGGAGCAAGGTGATTGTAAATTGATTAGTGAGAGTCACAATGTAATTCACTTGGCAAAGAACTCAACATTTCATTCGAGAATGAAAGACATTAAATTGAGGTATCACGTCATAAAGAAGGTATTAGAGGATGGACAGTTGAATCTTGAAAATATTCATACGAGTGAGAACCCTGCAGATATGCTAACAAAGCCATTACAAAAGGAGAAGTTAGAGCTAAACTCCACTTCTATTGGTCTTTAAGTCAGAGACTTGAAGAGGAAGAAAAAAATATAAGGAAGGATCTAAGAATGATGTTGTATAGGTATGGTGCAGTAATTAATCTCCAAGTGGGAGAGTGTTGAGTTGTGGAGCTCAATTACTTTAGTTTAGCATGTAATATGAAACTTGATAGAAAATACAATAACTGTCATTAGTTAGGGGGAACTGACATTGGTCACCTAGGACTGACATTGGTTAGGCAAAAAGGATCTGACATCATTTAGGGTTAACAGACATTGGTCACCTGTGCGAGGATGTTTTAATTAACTCTTGGGAATTAGATCTATTTTTAGCATTAAAGTATATCTATTGATTGTAATTGCATGTCTAAGTGACCTAAGTCTATAAATGACTATATAAGCATAAAATCTAGGGTTTAGAAGTAAGTATTAACAATAATTAAGAACTTGGTAAGTTGATGAGAGAGAGAATTCTTGGTGTTGAAGCAAAATCTTGAGAGAAAGAAAGTACCATACATCTAAGAGGTGTGGAAGATTGTAAATATTCATTGTATATCTTGTCAAAGATTTGGATAATAGATTGGATTGTTTCTTGGTGGACGTAGCCCACACTGGGTGAACAACATTAAATGTAGTGTTGATTTATGTCTCTTCTTTTGTATATTTATTCTGGTAGAATATCCACTTTTATTTGCATGTATGTTTAGATATGATATATTATATGTACAACCAGTGTGCTAACCTAAAAATCTTGTACCACCAGAGGATTTGGAAGAACCCAAGGATGAAGAAATGAAGGATAAAGGAGTAAAGGAGGCAGGTGAAACAGAACAAGATACTGCTCAGGACATAGATGATCCAACTCCAAACCTTTGCGCTCAATTTCCTAAGGGGCCAAGAATAAAGAGGGAAAGTGGGGAGTTTGCTGCACCAATCATGGGACATGATGAAGACTCATGTAAAATTTTATGTGCCCAATTCTAGAATACAGTGGGCCTCAAGGACTTGTATGGATGGCAGCTGATGGAACTTGACATGGTAACCACGCGCAGAAGGAAACAATTGTCATGGTCCATGCAAATACACATGGATGAGCCTAATTTTGATGTATGTGAAGAGTCCTATGTGTCAAGAATAATGAGAAAGGCACCATAGAATAGGCACATAACCATAAAACCCACGGGTAAGTTTGATGAATAGGTGAGTAATGCCTTGGTGAAGGTATCTACAGAGGTGGCACGTAGGAATGTGGATAAAGCTGCAACTATTAGAGTGCTAAGAAAATATATCAAAGCTAAAGATGCAAAAATAGTGCATCTAAGGGGAGAAAAGGACTTAAAGAAAAAGCAAAATGGGGTTCTCATCACCATGGAAGAGGAGATCGGTGATCATGTCCTGCAAGCAAGACTACATTTGGAGTCCAAGGTACCCAAAAATTTCCCTTTGGCTTTGCATTATGTGCATACCTTAGTTGATTTTAGTGATTTAGGAGGGATCGATTTGAATGCTAATTCCAAAGGACCCTAAGTAGGAAGCAGAGAGAGCAAGGGATTCAGTGGTTAGAAAGATTTCATCTTACGAAGCATTAATCCAAACCTTATAGGAGGAGCTAAAGAAAACAGACTAGGCATTGAATATATGTGTAGCTCTAGAGGCAGTAATAAGAATCAGGATCATGGTAGAAGACAATGAAGTATTGAAGGCCATGAATGATGAGACTTTGGAGCATGCAAAATGATTGGTATTGGTAAAGAAAAAGTGTGAGGCCCTTGCAGTAGCTCAAGACCCCCATAAAGAAAGGCTGGATGAAATTAGAAAGCTTATAGTGCAGAAGATGGATATTATAGAAGGAAGGGTGACTATAGTGTCCAACATTGTTATAGTATTTTAGAACATGAAGGAAGATATTGCATAAGAGGAGTTAGATTATATTACATCAGATATTCCAAAAAAGGTAGAATCTGCACGAAGTGATTCGAAAACTTTAAAGGCTGAAATCAAAGAGGACTATCTGGAGTTGATTCTTCCAGTTGAAACGGATGAAGTTGCAGGGTGAAAATTCATTCTTTGTATAATAATTCTTTAATTTACAATCATCCCATTCCTTATACTTTATTCTTTAGATATCCAGAGGTAACCATTTCCGGAGCGGAAATGTAGTTTAGTGTGTGGTAATGTTGAGTAGAAAAAGTATGATACTTAGTAGAAGGCACACAAAAGGTTAACACATGGGAATAGGGTGCATTTAAAGGCACAGAAGGTTAGGGAAGGAAACACACGCGAAAGAAAAGGAAATATTCGAGACTTAGCCATTTTTAGGATTACGGGCTATTTTTGGAGATAGCGTGCAGAGCACACAAACCTGATATAGACTTGTGTGACATGCATGGGATATTTTTAGAAGAGTGTCTGATAAGTTCTTTACATGGGTTCAAGTTAATAATATAATTATTATTGCCAGTTAACTAGAATAAATCTATTATTAGTGCACTTGCATGTGTGTCTATTATTGTAAAAGCGTATGGTTATTTTCAACATGCGACCTATTTGGGGAATTATGTAAGTGGTGAAGGGAAAATCCCCACCCTTATAAATATGTAGTGATCTACGTAGTATAGGAGGACGATGTATGAGCTATTGTGAAGTTATGCTACCATATCTGATGCATGCATAAGTTTGTGGTACTGAATACTGTAAGAAGCTTCTGTGTACTTGCTATGTTTAATATAATGGAGTGTATTGAATGATTCAATGTGTTAAACATGAATATAACTAGATCTTGCATGGTAGAATTCATTTGGTTATTGCTTGAATCCATTACTCCTTAGATCTAGACCTATAATATGCTTTGTAGAATGTTTATACCAATTATGGATCTGAATGCATTAACTCTTCATCTTGCTAACATCCTGCACAAGCAACCCTAAAGAGGGGCCTAGTACCTTTGCGCACTTTAGGTGAGCACTCAGTATAAGATGAGTGATGTGCCAATGCGCCTGGGTTATTTCTGGTAAATTCTAGACTGCATCATTGGTTCCATTGTCGGGACCTCTTTTTTAGTTGTTTTCAGGATGTTTCATGATGAAGACATACCGGTTGACCCTAGCAATTTGGTGAGAAAATTTATCAGGGGAAAAATTGGTGGTTATCTTTCCAATGCTCTAGGATTCTAAGTCCCTCTACTTAACCAGTGTAACTATCATATGTGCATGAGTGAGTAAAAATTGAGTTTTATCCTAGTGGCCTTTCATAGGCGGGGATCCAATAGGGGAACTCCATTAACCCTATGGTAAAATCTTACAGATATCTGTAAGGGAGGAATTTACTAGGAAAGTAGGAAAGGGAGTGAGAAAGTTAGAAAAGAGAAACTAATGCTGCAAGTAGAAAATCAGAGACTTGCATACACCAGCTAGAAATTTCATTACATGCACTTGAATTTAGAAGAAAACAAATCCACATAACAACAACAAGACCAAATAGCATTAATGAGCACAAAGTACCACTAAACTCCTTAGTAAAAAAAGGCTAAAATTCCTTCTTCCTTTATTGAAGCTCAAGTAGAAATTGTACATAACATAGAAATGGAAGACATTTTAGAGTAGGGAAAATGGAAGAAATTTGTTATCTCTTTTCTCTCTTCACAAGGATATCTCTCTCATGAATTCACAAAAAATAGCTCCAAAATCTAAGAAGTCTAAGAAGTCATCTAAGAAGAAGCTCAAATGAGGAGCTTGTTACAATTTATAGAAGAGAAAGAAACTCTTCATCTTCCGGTGACTTTTCAAATACTTTAATATGACTTTAGACTATGTTCATATTCCACTTGAATATTTAAGTCCCTTTTATAAAAGCAAGGTGACTTAAATTTTACATTATGTTTCTAAAGTCACTTAAAGTTATATTAAAAAGTGCAAACCTCAACGCAAAAATATAACATTGATGAGAGAGAGCGTTGGGTGAGAGGAGAAGAGAGAGAGAAAGAAGAAGAAGAAGAAGAAGAGAGAGAAAGGAAGAATTATGCAGAAGAATGAGCCACTACAGTGGATTTGATCTTGCTTCCTGACTGGTTTCCACCTCACACTCCTGAGAAGGCCTCTGTCCCTCCAAGCTCCTTGCTGAAACAAGCTATGCTGCAGGTTCCACTTTGTCAATATGAGGAATGTGAATGTAACTCAAGGTATCTGTCCATCCATCAACCACATTGTTGATGTCTTTACACTTCCCTAAACCATGATGAATGTTTCTTTGGATAAGTGCAATAGAGGCCTGAATCTCTGAGAAGAAGTCAAGGGTACCCTTAGTGAAGGAAAATGGATTGCCTACCTCTTTCTTGACATGTTATTCAAATGGACCAATCAACTCATCAGCAGTTGTGTCCTCACCCATTGCAGGTACTCCAAGTTTTTGAGTTTTCTTATTTATACTATCCTACAACTTTGTATGTTTTCCTCTTTTTCCTCTAGCTCTATGATGGCCCGATTGATTTCCTCAAACCTTATTTCCAATTCCCTTACCCATACATGAGACAATTCTTCTGAAGGAGTTTCAAAAATCTTCATGTCGATCAACTCCTGGCGATGAGTGTTGCTCATTTCATCTACTACTGGACCCAAAGGTTCCCAATAGTCCCTTTCTTTCTCCAAGTCCTCCTTGAGTGCCCATGTCCTATTTGTTGTCACACACATGTAAGTGAATATTTTGACCGATTCTTGGAGCACTCAATAAATTGACTCGATCCCTTTTTACTCGCCCCTGCAGAAATTGAGTTGATCCATTCATTATTCACTCGCCCTTGCATTAGGATGAACTCATGCATCCTCCTGATGGACTCTAGATTGAAGCTACTAATGGGTGCAACTTCCTCTCATGGGATTTTCATGGCATTAGGATCAACTAGATGTTGCACATAGAATGACAGAGTTCATACATGTTCCTTTAGTTCATCAATATTCTTCTTATACTCCTTATTCCTTGCCACCATGCGAGTGAAAGATTGTTTGATACATGTGAAAATCCCCTTCATGAGTTTCAGTCCCAGTTGGATCATGCTCATCTCATAGTCAGTTGGTGTCATCTCATCCACTGGCTTGATTACCTTTGGCCGAGCTACTTCAATGTATTGATTACCCATTTCCCCACTATAGAACCATGAGGCCATATGTGTGAGCTTTCTTGATCTTTTTTCTTTAGCCAATGAGACAATCATTGATAGATAAGGGTTTCCACTTGTTGCATAGTGTGGGTGTCAGGGACAATCATTTCCTACATCCAAGGGAAACATCTCATTGGATTCAGGCTCAATGATAGGTGCACCAACCATTCCTTGTTCTAGAGGAGGAGGAAAATCCTGAATGAGAGAGGTATGGGTGTCAACAAGAGGTGAGACCTCCTGTGGTGATTCAAAGACTGGGTCTTGAACCATGTGTTCTTCATCCACTTGTGTTTCTACCACTGGATTTTCTTCCTACATTTCTGTGATCAAGTCATCCTCTCGTAGTGACGTAAATGAGTCTTCTTCTACCCTGGCTTTCTTTGGTGTCTTCTCGTGAGGAGAAGCTTCCAATTTGTGGCCTTCTTTTTGAACTTTCCTGGAGTGTTTAGAACTGGAAGTCACCTCTATGAATTTTGAAGATGACTGATGGGAGGCTTGCTTCTGACTTGGAGGAATTCCTCATGACTGGATGATCATGGTTCTCTTCTTCTGAAACCAATTTCTTGTTCTCCTTACCACTTTCTCAGTCCACTCCTTTATATCCCCTGATTCATGAACATACCAGTTGACTGGAGGTAAGGGGGACATCTTGAATACTACCGTGTACTCAGGATCATACATCTCTATCCCATCATTGTGTAAAATATCTTCATACCAAGAGAACTTGAATTTCTTCATCTCACTGATTTTCATCCTCATATGGTCCTTTTCATGCACTTCAAATTCATCAGCACAATTCACCCAGTAGTCCTCAACTTGTGGCTCATGTTGTAATTCTAGGATGTAGAAAGAGTCAGGATCTTCTCGTATGTGTAAAAATTAGGCCTGAAATGTAGGAATGCAAAGTCAAATGAGTGAAAGCGGCCTTCAGATGAGATGCGTCATTTGAGCTCTTGCACGTGAATACCCTGAGAGAGATAGGAAATGAAATCAAATTCTTCCTCCTACTCCTAAGCCTATTATTCACTTGAATGATCTTCCTATAGAGCTCAAACAATACAATTTGGTCACTAAGGTACTTGGGAAACCTTAGCAGGGGCTTGGTCAAAGCCAACAACTCGCAGGTAGGAGAAGGTCAAGAATTGTATGAAATAAGAGCCATATTTCTTAATCAAGGATGTGCTTGTGGTGACATCCTAGCTTCTAGATCCCCTTCTAAGATTCAAACCACATACATTGTGAATGCATCATTCACATGAGTGAAATGTCTATGGCTTTCCTCCATTACCAATTGTGGAAGCTTCTCGAATGCAGGTACCTTGGCAGCAATATTTTGCATGAGGGCCAATCCTTTGAAAGATCTTGAGCTAGTGAGGAGATAGACCAAGTAATATTCATGTGGAACTTCTTCATCATGGGTACCTGGAGTAGTTGTAGATGGATATTATCACTGATGATCTTCCCCAGTCAATTCTCTGCTTTCCTTCTGTCAACGTCAAGATGAAAAGGCCCATCCAGTCTTGGAAGTCTCTTGTGCTTGCTTTTCCCATAACTCTACTGAGGAGAGTGATGGCATCTGAATATCCTTCTCAAAACTCACACCTTGGAAGGTTCTTGGGAATCCTTGAGGGATTTCTCCCTATTTTTCAACCATGAACCAAGTGCAACCCCTTGCACGTAGGCATCCATCATTTCCCAATCATGCAAGGCTTTTTCCTTTGAGATGACGACCATGTTGGGTGATGTAGGTATCTGCAGAGAAAGTGAGATGGTTCTAGGGCTAATGACCACCATCACTATTTCCATTTTCAGCTCAGATGGTTGTGTTTCGGGCTTCATAGTGGTGAGAGCAAGGCTAGGACCAACTCAAGACTTTGCACAGACATTGGGTGTCCTGTGGTGATGAACAAGCCACTTGTGAATATATGATCTTCAATATTCTTTCAGTCTTTGGCTGCCATGTGAGTTCTAAGGTCATTCAGGTCCATGTACAAGACATCATTGTCTTCTATCTCATACTCACAGGTAAAGGGCTGTGCCAGTTTCTGTCCCATCCACTTCTGCTTCATGTTTTCCTTAGAAAGAGACAACTTACTATTTTTAGTAAGTATGAAAAAGTAACTCCCTCGAACCTCAACTGGATGTTGCGACTCTGATTTCCTCTTCTCCCTGTGTTCCTCTCACCTTCTGGATCAACTTTCTATTTTTGGCAGGTGCTTGTGGGACCACTTACTATTTTTAGTAAGTTCCAAAATTGGACCAAAATGCCCATTCTGGTGAATTCTCAGCTGCAGTGCATCTTCAATGTCTTCGTCTCCTTCGCAAGTTCTTCTGTTGATGACTTTCCCAAAATAGCAGTCCCCTATGTAGAGGACCTGATATTTTTAGAAAGTGGGCTTCTGGAGGTTGGATTGATGTGGAAAAAAGTTTTCCGATATGGGTTTTTTCCCAATATCACCCCTCTGAAATTTTAGACCTACCCGCTCAATAGTTTAGGAGATTTTAAACTTTTAATTTTTTGACCTGGCAGTGCTTCTGGACATGACAACCATTAATGGACCTCAAAAATTGTAGGTTTGGTTTTCTCCTCTATTTGTGATGAAATTTATATTTTTGATATGGGTTTTTTCCTCTTGTGCTTCCGGTGAAATCTCGTTTCGATCCGACTGTCGGTTTGACGGGAAATCCAACTTCTTTCTCCGTTGGGCCGGAAAGAAGATTTCTTCATTGTGAATGTTTTATGGCATGAGAGGAGGGTCTGAAGGTATGTTTTTGATGGTTTTGGATAGAGGAATGAATAGAAAAAAATGGTTCATCAATCCGTGCATCTGTTTGCAAGATTTCTTCAAATTTCGATTTCACGACAATGGGGATTTCTACTGTTCTTCTTCTCTGTTCTTCATTTCTTCTCCTTAGCTTGATGAAATATTCTTCTGGGACCTACATATCACCATGAGAAAGAGGATTTATTCATTTTGGTGGATCTGGTTTGAGATTTGGAAATGGTGGAGTGGTGGTAGGAAGTTGCAGAGGAGTTTGCAGATATGGCTGTGCACGGGAATGTTAGAAGTTAGAAGCGGGAAATAGGTGGGGATTTTTAAATTTTGAAATAAAGATGAGAAGGGATGAGGTGAATTTTCATGTCCCTGACATCCCTCACCTCAAAGGGACATGAGGGACATAAAATTCCATGGTGAGCAAGGTGACGACACGTGGCAGAGATCCGACGACAGGGAATGAAGGCTAAAAAATCAGCTTTAAAGCACTGAGGGGTTGGAAGCTGGTCATATGGGTGACCAGAAGTCTCCTTAGGGGTTGGGAAAATTTTTCCATGTTTTATGTCCCTGACCTCAAAGGGACATGAGGGACATCAAATTCCATGGTGCTCCAGGTGATGACACGTGGCAGCGATCTGACGGTTGAGGCTTTGAGCTCCCGCAAGCACCTGGGGGCTGAACTGGTGATCCTGGAGGTCGTATGAGGGTCTGGAGGTCTTATGGGGGCTAGGCAAATTTTTCCATGTTATTTCCTTGACCTTGAGGGATGTGAGGGACAAAAAATCCCTCAGGATCTGGAGCTGACACGTGTCCTCCCAAAATTTGACTAACTCCTGAACTCGCTCCAAGAGGGCAACTTGAAACGGTGATAACTTGAGCTCCCGATGGACTTTTTTGATGAAATTTTATATGATATTGACTAGAAATATCCTTATGAATCCAATGGTGGGGGTATATGTATTTATTCTTCCATTTGATCCCTAAAAAAGTGGATTTTTGATCTGGTGCTCCACCTGTGCATGAGAAAAATACTTTCAAACCCATTGCGCCAAAGTGTTGAGAAAAAAATAATTTCACCATCTTGTAGGTCTTGGAATTAATTTCCGGAATATTTTTTTTTTCTCCTAACTCCATCTGGAGCTCCTGAAATCACCTTTGGAAGCTCAGTGGTTGTTTTGGCCTGTGCACTGCCTAGGCCTGTGAACCCTAATTTTGGTGAAACTGCCCCAAACTCTCCAAATATTTCCTAAATATTCCTGAATCACTTCCATGATGTCCCAAGGAATTTTAAATCACCTCCATGTCTAGTTTGTATTTTCTGTTCCACTCCATGGGGTTGCTCCAGTCCTAGGAAGGCTAGTGATAGCCCTTCCCACAACTGCCTGAAGCTTGCAATTTTTAATGAACTCCTAAAATCACCTAGGGGGGTTGATTTGAATTTCCTAAATCACCTAGGGGAATGAATTAACACCAATTTGGAGGTTATTGGACTGACTGGGTAGACCCAAGGTGCCTTGGAATGATAAAACATGAAAATTTTGGTACAGGGGTATAGTTGTCATGCTCAGAAATTGTCAATTTCCTTGTTGCACATTTGCAAGACAACAACTAGCTCTAGCTTGGGGACATGACATGGACTGAGTGCAGTGAAGACATGACATGGGGAATCTAGAATCTCAACTTTAGACCATATGATTCATTGACCAATGCCTTATCCATTGGGCCCTGCAGAGTCATGTATAATTTACAAGAGAGGAAGATAATGAAGAAGGAAACACACACACACACACACACACACACAAAATGAAGAAAGAAACACATGAGACACAACAGGAAGGGAAACACATGCAACAATAAAGGGAAACACACCTAGCAATCACCTATGGTACAAGGTGGGGGACAACCCACTTTCACTGATGATACAATTTCAGGTATTTCCCACTGTGAGGCAATTCCAGTGGCGTTCCATCCAAATATGAGAGTAGAAAAACATTCTCGCCGCAAGCTTCATGAACCTGGAATGGGCCAAGCCATAATGAATCAAAATTTCCATGGCTACCTTTTGGTTCCCTTCTCTTGTCCCATAGCAGGACGAGGTCTCTAACTTTGAATTCTCTTACTTTGGCTTTCTTGTCAAAGATCTTATTTACTTTCAATTGGTGCTCCTTGATACGGTCCACCACTCGGAGTCTATTTTCTTCTAGCTTCTCAAGAAAGAGGATCCTCTTGTCAATGGAATCCTTGTACTATCTATCTTCTATTCCCTAGAGCAACTTGAGAGCTGACATCTCAACCATGATGGGAATTTCTACTTTGACTCCATACAATAGTTGGAATGGTGACATACCTATTGCCTTCTTGGGAGTGATCCTGTCCACCCATAATGCATCATACAACTTTTTGTGCCAATTCCTTTGGTTTTCATCCATGAGCTTATGGATGATGGTTACGATGTTCTTGTTACTTGATTCGGCCTGTCCATTTCCTTGTGGATAGTAGTCTAATGAATGAGACAAAGAGATTCTGTAGCCATAGAAAAACTCAGTCAACTCCCTTGAAGAGAAATAGGTAGCATTATCCACTACAATCTTCTGTGGCACTCTGAAATGTACTATGATATTCTCCTTGATGAAGTTGCATACTGTTTCGGTGTTGGCTTGCTTGGCCGGAATGGCTTCCACCCATTTTTTGAAGTAGTCTGTCACTGTGAGCACATAGGTGTGCCCCATGCTTGAGTGAGGATTTAGAACACTGATGAAATCTAGTCCCCACTGCTGAAATGGTTCTTCAATAACAACTAGCCTGAGTGGTAGTGCTGCAAGTTGTGGTCTCCCAATGAATTGTTGACATGCTTCACATTTGGAAACCCATTCTTGAGTGTCTACAAAGAGGGTGGGCCAATAATACCTTCCTCAGAGGATCTTGTGTGCAGTGACCATCACTGAGAAATGTCCACCACATGCTTGGTCATGGTATGCTTTAAGCAATTTTTCTTGTTGCTCTTTGTCTACACATTTGAGGAAGCATCCATCAAGACCTCTCTTGTAAAGTGTGTGGTTCCAGATTACAAAATTTGTTTCCTTCAGCTTGAGTGTTCTCCTTTGCTTGTAATCAATATGAGAAGGGCATTCTCCATAAGTTAGGTAATAGGAAATATCAGCATACCACTCATCAGTAGTGGTTACAAAGAGAACCTGTGGATTATTTTCAAAACAAGTTGGGCAAGCACAATTGTCTTCACCATGTTGAGCCTTGAGTGCTTCATCTTCAGCAATCAACCTACACAAGCCATTTCCTCATACCAAATTGGAGGGCTGGATATCCAAATCATACTCTTGAATTTTTGCAACCCAATTTCCTCTTTTAGCTCCAGGATCTTGTTGTGTCAAGATGGACTTGATTGCACTGTCGGGTACCATTACCACAATATGAGAGTTGAGTATGTAAAAATGAAATTTTTTATAGCCTTGACTATGGCATAGGCATGTTTCTCCTAACTGGATGTAGTTTAGTTCATGCTTCTTCAATGGGAAGCTCATGAAAGCAATGGGTGCCTCCACACCTTCATCATTCTTTTGGACTAGAACGACAGAGAGCGTGTGTTCCGATGCATAACAATACATGATGAATTTTTTCTTGAAATCAGAGACACGAGAGTCAGGGATTTGGAAATGGATTTCTTGATTTCTTCAAAATATTATTTTCCTTCATTATTCCATTTGAATTTTAATTGAGGTTTCATCATGGTAGTGATGTGCTTTGTCAATTCTGCAAACTCTGGAATGAAGCAGCGAAGGAAGTTTACCTTACCAAAGAAAGAGTGGACTCCTTTCTTGCTTGTGGGTAGAGATAGTGCTTGAATGGCTTGTACTCTCTTAGGATCAATGTGTGCTCCATGTTTGTTCACAATGTGCCCCAACAACTTGCCTTCTGTGACTCCAAAAATGCACTTTTTTGGGTTTAACGATATGCCATGTTTTCTACACCTTGCAAGTACCTGTTCCAAGTGATGGATATGGTCTTCCCTTTTTTTGAAAATACCATGAGATCATCAAGATATATGATGATGTAATGTTTTAAATATTTGAATGCCAAATCCATGCCCTTTGAAATGTAGCTCCTACATTGATTAGGCCGAAAGGCATTCTGTTGTACGCAAAAGTGCCCCAAGGCATTGTGAAGGTTGTCTTGGTGTGATCCTCCTCTGCCACTTTGATTTGATTGTACCCTGAGAATCCATCAAGAAATGAAATCATTTCAGATCTATGGTGACTACTTGCAAAATATGGTCCATGATAGGGAGAGGATAATTGTCTTTCAGTGATGCCTGGTTCAAGTTGCGGAAATCTACACATATTCTTATTTCACCATTCTTCTTCCACACCTGACAATGTTGGCCACCCATGTTGAATGATGGATGGGAAAGATAATCCTTGCATTAAGCATCTTCATTACCTCCTCTTTGATGGTATCAACAATCTTTGGGTTATATGGCCTTTGTTTTTTCCTGAATGGCTTGGCCTCCTGCTTCAAGGGAATCAAGTGATGCATTTCCTTTGGTTGGAAGGATTTGAGCTCATCATAAGAGTAGGCCAAAACATCCAAATATTTCTTGAGTAATGCAACAAACCTTCTCTTCTCCTCAAGGTGAACAACACTTTCTGATATTGACCATCCTTGGCTCCTCTGGGGTGCCGATGTTTTCCTTCTCAAAATCAGCTGGGCACCGAGAAGATTGTTTTGCTTTCTCTTGAATGAATCTATCGTGTTTGTCAAAGAGGTCCTCCAGAGAAACTAGGCCTTTGGGAATATTGTTTCCTTTCAATTTGATCACTCTTCTTCATCGATCCCTTCAATTCCTTCTTTCTCTTCTTTGGCTACCGCTTCTCGGTGTGGATTCTCACTTCCTTCAAAGAAGATATTATTGAAATTGTCCCTTTGTTCTAAGAATGCCAGGATTTGATTATCATCATTGAAGACCTGCCAATGATTTGCATTATCTGGTACACTAGGCCTGAACACCATCTCAATGGTTACTTTATCTTTTCCAAAAGAAGGATGAGGTGTTACTAGGGAAGCTGACACTGCAAGGGAATTAATTTTTCATTCTTCTCTCTTGGGATAGACTCGATGGAAAATGCATCAAAAGACTCAATGCAGTCCCATACTCTGTTTCTATAATGTTGGAGTCTTGGATTTTTCACCTGATATTGCTGCCAGACTTGCTTTACTATCACTTCCACATCACCCTGACATCTCAGCTTCTTGATTCCCATATCTTCTACCATGCCCATGCCTAAGAGGAGAGCTTCATACTCCATCATGTTATTTGTATTATCAAATTGTAGCTTGTAGGAAAATGGGTACAATTCTCTAGAAGGAGAGTACAACACCACGCCTACTCCCGAACCTACACTAGAGTGACTACCATCAAATTCCATTGTCCAAACTTGGTCTTCTTCCTCCTCCATAAGAAGTGGAAAGTTCTCATATTTTTCGGATGTGAGGAAGTAATTTCCTAGCCCATTGTCTTGAAATATAATGTTTGCCTTTGGATCATCAGACTTTCATACCGTGTACTTCATCTTCCTCACTGGAAACAATTTCTTCATTTCACCCTTTACTGGGATAGTTGTAGATGACCAATCCATTTTTATCTCTCCACCCAAATCTCTACAAAATCTATCGGCTCAGTAGCATCCCAAAGGATGCTAGAATGTCTACCACTAGGATGGTGAGGAGCACTTTCTTATCTGGAAAATCAGCTAGTGCTACCTATGCATCTTTGATTCTTCCTACCAACGGCACTTGTTTGGATTCCATTGAATAACAGGTGCCATTTTCTCAGGTCAAGGTGAGGCCTAGGGATTTTCAACTTTTACGGGCATCACATTATCTAAGGCTCCAGAATCTATGATGCAATTATTTAGTTGGAAGCCTTTAATGAGGAGTGACAGGTAGAAAGGTTCAACCTTGTTGGTTTTGGAGGCACTGAGGGCTAGCATGTTTTGAGAAGGTGGTGTGGATAGTGTGGGGAGTAATCCTTTGGAATTTGGACCTGAGGTTATAGGATTACCACCACGGACTACATCAATGAACCTATCAAATTGGGTAGGATGCATTTGTAGGTATTCTATTTCTGTGAGCTGGACTTTAGTTTTGCTTGCATGTTCTACAAATTCAAATGGGGTTATGGTGGGAAAGGAAGAGGTTCTGGGAATGACAGAAATATTTACATGGTGAAGGTTTTTCTACTTTGGGGGTTGGATTTTCCTTCACAGGTGCAGTAACTAGCTTGGAAGGAGATGGGGATGTAGGTTTTGATGGAACCTTAGATGTTTTTATAGAAACAACATTTGAAGGAGAATTATTTTTAGCAATTTTTGAGCTGGGAGAAGGACTGGATGACTTACTTGGTATGGCAGCATGATCCTTGCTAACCAGTGGGTCCTGGTTTTTCTTTAGCCGACTCCATCGAAGGTGGTAGTGGTGATCCTCTGCTGATGATTTTATTTTGTGGAACCTCCATAGAAGAATCTTCTTTCTTCTTCTTTTCCTTCACTACAGTCACTGAGGATGAGGCACCTTTCTTAGACTATGCACGAGTGAAAACTGTGCATGAGAATCTTGGAGCTTCTTCATCATCATCATCTTCATCATCAACATACTCAATTAGGCCATTGTGCATATCACCATCAACTTCCTTGACCTCAAGATAGTTGTCATCATCACCCGCATTTTCTTCTTTAGGTTCTTCAATTTCCACTTCCTCCTCTGGTTCTTCAGTGTCACAGGTGGCATTGACTGGTGGTGCTTTGAGAGCAATCTAATGAGGAGGTGGAGAAATCCTTGGTCTATTGGGAGGATTTGGCTTCCTTGGATTGTTCTCACATTGTGATCTGGGATAGTTGTTTCTTCAAGGAAACCAAGTCATTTGCCATTTTTTGGAACATTGGGTCCATGGTGACTGAGCCTGAATTCTGGCCTTTTTTCTTTCCATTTGGGCCTTTCACTTTACCAGACAGGATTAGATCATCATTGGTTTCTATCGTGGAGTCCTGAGCTTCCCTCAATGTTCTTGGTTGGGTTCTTCTGAGGAAGAAACCTACTTCTGAAGGTAAGGCATTGATGAAGAATCTCTTCAAATTATTTTTAGAAGGCACCACATCTTTAGGAATTCTTCTTATCACCCTGTTGTATCTTTCTATGAAGTCTCTCATTGATTCAGAGATTTCCTTCTTCATTTGCACCAATTGGACCAAGAGATCCTGACAGTCTTTTGTGGTCTTGAACCTATGTTCAAATGCACTTCTTATATCTTCCTAAGCAGGTGACAGACCTCAGGGGTAGCATGTAGAACCATTTGGCATCTTTTTCTTGAAGTGACTCCAAAAAGAGCCAGACTGACACATCTTTGTGCTCAATGACCAATACACTGCAAGCGGTGATAAATTATGCTACATGTTCTTTTAGGGAGTTGAGAACCATCCCCTCTAATTTTGGAAAGTTTTTTCTTGAGCCTTTTGGTAGCTCATGAAGTGGTTGAGCAAGGGTGAGTGGGCTGGTGTTTCCACCCATGGTACATTAGGCCTACGTGTCCTCATGATCATGATCTGCCATTCCATTTTGGATTCTAGCTTCGGTCAACCTCTCTAAGGCTATGCAGCTTCTACTGCTACTCTTGCATTCTTCTTCAGCTTGAGATCTTTCAATTTCTTCAATTTGAGCTCTTATTTCGGCTTCAACTCTTGCTTCTCTTTCTCTAGCTTCTTCTGTGGTCTCTATGTCAGTGAAATCTTCAAGATTCTCATTGATGTATGGGAACTCAACATCTAATGGATTGATAATGCTCAGAATCCCAATGTGACCAGCTGTGTGATGAAAAGGAGACCTCTAAATTTGGAGCAGCTCTTGTCTTCTTTGAAGTTCTTCAAAAGTAGGATTGGTTTTTCCTCCTTGTCTTTGTTGTTGAGTATATCTTCTATCTATGAATTTGGAGATTTATGCTCTTCTTTATGGTTCTTGAATTTGTCTTTTTTATTTCAAATTCAGTAGTGTGTTCTTCTTCAAGGTCAAGTATTCTCGTAGTGATGAAGTAATGGTTGAAACTTTTCCCTGTTATGCCAAATAACCTCTTTCAAATCTAAAGTAATATCCTTCTTGAATGTGGAAGAGTAGCTCAAGTATTTCAATAGGAGGATTTCTCAGAATAGCCATGGTTTGTAGACATGAGGCTCAAATAGCTATTGAAATTCCAGAAATTTTCTTTTTTTGAATTTTTGAATTTTTTGATTTTTTTTTTTTGTAGTTTTTTCCTTTTTTAACCTTCTTGTCGTATTCAGGTGCATATGCTGCTAAATCTACCCCACGGTGGGCACCAAAAACTGCTGGCAAGAAAATTTTGTGTGGGAAAAATTGATGGTTATATTACCAATGCTCTGGGAGTCTAATGTTACTCTACTTAATCGATGCAGGATCATGTATGTGCATGCACGAGTAAAGAGTGAGTTTTATCTTGAACCATGATGAATGTTTCTTTGCGATAAGTGCAATAGAGGCCCGAATCTCTCAGAGGAATTCGAGGATACCCTTATTGAAGGAAAATGAATTGCCTACCTATTTTCTTGATATGTGCTTCAAATGGACCAATCAACTCATCAACATTTGTGTCTACGCCCATTGGAGGTACTCCAAGTTTATGAGTTTTATGATTTATACTATCATGCAACTTGTATGCTTGTTCCTCTTTTTCTTCCACATCTGTGATGGCCTGATTGATTTCCTCAAACCTTATTTCCAAGGCCCTTTCGCATACATGAGATAAGTATTTTGAAGGAGTTTCAAAAATCTTCTTGTCGATCAACTCCTGGCGATGAGTGTTGCTCATTTCATCTACTATTGGACCCAAAGGTTCCCAATAAACCCTTTCTTTCTCCAAGTCCTCCCTGAGTGCCTGTGTCCTATTTATTGTCGCACACATGTAAGCAAAGAGTTTGACCAATTATTGGAGCACTGACTTCCCTTTTTTAGAAATTGAGTGAATCCATTCATTATTTTTTTCATGCCCTTGCATTGTGAACTCGTGCATCCTCCTGATGGAATCTGGATTGAAGCTGCTGATGGGCGCAACTTCCTCCGTGGGTATTTTTGTGGATGGTATTGTGATCAACTAGATGTTACACATAGAATGACAGAGTTCGTACCTATTGCTTTAGTTCATCAACCTTCTTCTTATACTCCTTATTCCTTGCCACCATGCGAGTAGAAGATTGTTGATACATGTGCAAATCCCCTTCATGAGTTATTGATTCCAGTTGGATTGTAGCTCATCTCATAGTTGGCCAGTGGTCATCTTATCCACTGGCTTGATTACCTTTAGTCGAGCTACTTCAATGTATTGATTACCCGTTTCCCCACTATAGAACCGTGAGGCCGTATGTGTGAGATTTCTTGATATATTTTCTTTATCCAATGAGACAATTATTGATAGATCAGGGGCTGCCACTTGTTGTATAGTGCAGGTGTTAGGGACAATCATTTCTTGCATCCAAGGAAACATCTCATCGGATTCGGGCTCGATGATAGGTGCACCAGCCAGTTCCCTATTATGGAGGAGGAAAATCCTAAATGAGAGAGGAATGGGTTTCAACAAGAGGTGATACCTCTCGTGGTGGCTCAAAGACTGGGTCTTGAACCATGTGTTCTTCATCCACTTGTGTTTTTGCATCTAGATTTTCTTCTTGCATTTCTGTGATCAAGTCATTCCTCTCACAGTGACATAAATGAGTCTTCTTCTACCCTGGCTTTCTTTGGCATCTTCTTGTGAGGAGAAGCTTCCAACTATGTGGCCTTCCTTTTTGAACTTGCTCCAGAGTGTTTAGAACAGGAAGTTACCTCTATGAATTTTGAAGATGACTAATGGGAGGCTTGTTTCTGACTTGGAGGAATTCCTCGTGACTAGATGATCATGGTTATCTTCTTCTGAAACCAATTTCTCATTGTCCTTACCACTTTCTCAGTCCAATCCTTTATATCCCCCGATTCATGAACATACTAGTTGACTAGAGGATAAAGGGGACATCTTGACTTCTACATACTTAGGATCATACATATCTATCCCATCATCGTGCAAAATATCTTCATACCAAGAGAACTTGAATTTCTTCATCTCACTGATTGTCATCCTCATATGGTCCTTTTCATGCACTTCAAATTCATCAACATAATTGGCCTAGTAATCCTTGAATTGTGGCTCATGTTGAAATTCTGGGATGTAGAAAGATTCAGGATCTTCTCGTATGTCAAAATTAGGCCTGGAAATGTAGGAATGCAATGTCAAATGAGCTGAAAGCAGCCTCTAGATGAGATGCATCATTTGATCTCTTGCACGTGAATACCTCGAGAGAGATAGGAAATGAAATCAAACTTCTTCCTCCTACTCCTAAACCTATTATTCACTTGAATGATGTTAGAAGGTTCTGGACAGAGCTCATTTTCAATAACAATTTGGTCACTAAGGTACATGGGCAGTCTTAGTGGGGCTTGGTCAAAGCCATGCTAACTTGTAGGTAGGAGAAGGTTGAGAAATGTATGAAATAAGAACCATATTTCTCAATCAAGGATGTTTCGCTTGTGGCAACATGCTAGCTTCCAAATTCCCTTCTAAGCTTCAGACCACATACATTGTGAACACATCATTCACATGATAGAAATGTCTATGGATTTCCTTCATTACCAATTGTTGAATGATTTCTCGAATGCAGGTACCTTGGACATCAATGATATTCTCCGTGAGGGCCAATCCTTTGAAATATCTTGAGCTAGTGATGAGATAAACCAAGTAAGAATTCATGTGGAACTTATTTGTCATGGGTATCTTGGAGCAGTTGTAGATGGAGATTATCATTGATGATCTTCCCCTAGTCAATTCTCTTACTTTTCTTCTAACAATGTCAAGATGACAAGGCCCATCTAAATAGTATTAGAAGTCTCTTGTGCTATGCTTCACCCATAACTCTGCTAAGGAGAGTGATGGTCATATGAATATCCTTCCTCAAAACTCACACCTTAAAAGGTTCTTGGGCGATCCTTGAGGGCTTTCTCCATATTTTTCAACCATGAACTAAGTGTAAACCCCTTGTATGTAGGCATCCATCATTTCCAAATCATGCAAGGTTCTATCCTTTGAGATGACGAACATATTTGGGTGATGTAGGTATCTATAAAGAAAGTAAGATGGTTCTAGGGATAATGAACTACCATCGCTATTACAATTATTATCTCAGATGGTTTGTGTTTTGGGCTCAACCATAGTGGTGAGAATAGGCTAGGACCAACTCAAGACTTTGCACAGACACTGGGTGTCTTGCGGTGGAAGATGAATAATCCACTTGTGAATATCTTATCTTCAATATTCTTTCGGTCTTTAGATTTCATGTGATTTCTAAGGTCAGTTGGGTCCATGTAAAAGACATCACCATCTTCTATCTCATAGTAATTCAGGTAAAGGGTTGTGCTAGTTTCTATCCCATTCACTTCTACTTCATGTTTTCCTTAGAAAGAGCAACTTATTATTTTTAGTAAGTATGAAAAAGTAACTCCCTCAAACCTCAACTGGATGTTGTGACTTTGATTTCCTCTTTTCCCTACATTCCTCTCACCTTCTAGATCAACTTTCTATTTTTGGCAGGTGCTCGTGGGACCACAGACTATTTTTTGTAATTTCCAAAATTGGACCAAAATGCCTATTCTGATGAATTCTCAGTTGCAGTGCATCTTCAATGTCTCTGTCTCCTTCACAAATTCTTTTGTTGATGACTATACCAAAATACCAGTCCCTTATGCATAGAAGACCTATTATTTTTAGAAAGTGGGCTTCTGGAGGTTGGATTGATGTGGAAAGAAGTTTTACCGATATGGGTTTTTTCCCAATATCGCCCCTCTGAAATTTTAGACCTACTCGCTCAATAATTTAGGAGATTTTAAACTTTTAATTTTTCAACCTGGTAGTGCTTCTAGATACGACAACCATTAATGGACCTTGAAAATTGTAGGAATATAGTTTTCTCCTCCTGTTGGCAATGAAATTTATTATTTTGACATGGGTTTTTTCCTCTTGTGCTTCTAGTGAAATCTCGTTTTGATCCGACTGTTGGTTTGGTGGGAAATCTAACTTCTTTCTTTGTTGGGCCAGAAAGAAGATTTCTTCACTGTGAATGTTTTATTTTGTGAGAGGAGGGTATGAATGTATGTTTTTGATGGTTTTGGATAGAGGAAAGAAAAAAAAAATGGTTCGGCAATCCATGCATCAGTTTGCAAGATTTATTCAAATTTTGATTTCACGGCAATGGGGATTTCTATTGTTCTTCTTCTTCTGTTCTTTGTTTCTTCTCCATAACTTGATGAAATATTCTTCTGAGACCTGTGTATTACCATGAGAAATAGGATTTATTTTCTTTGGTGGATCTGGTTTGAGTTTTTTCAATGGAGTAGTGGTGGTAGGAAGTTGCAGAGGAGTTTGTAGATATGGTTGTGCACGAGAATGTTAGAAGTTAGAAGCGGGAAGAAAGCAGGGGGATTTTTAAATTTAAAAATAAAGATGAGAAGGGATGAGGAAAATTTTCATGTCCTTGATTTCCCTCACCTCAAAGGGATGTGAGGGACATCAAATTCCATGGCTGAACAAGGGTGACAAAACATGGCAGAGATCTGACGATAGGGAATGAAGGCTAAAATAATCAAGCTTTAAAACACCAAGGGTCTGAAAGTTGGTCACATGGGTGACCATAAGTATCCTTAGGGGATGGGGAACATTTTTCCATGTTTGATTTCCTTTACCTCAAAGGTACGTGAGGGACATCAAATTCCATGGTGCTCCAGGTGATGACACGTGGCAATGATATGGCGGTTGAGGCTTTGAGCTCTTACAAGTACTTAGGGGCTGAACTGGTGATCTTGGAGGTCATTTGAGGGTCCAGAGGTATTATGGGGGCTAGGAAAATTTTTCCATGTGTGATGTCCCTAACCTTGATGGGCATAAGGCACACAAAATCCCGTCAAGATCCTGGAGTTGACACGTGTCCTCCCAAAATTTGACTAACTCCCAAACTCGCTCGAAGAGCGACAACTTGAAACGAGTGATAACTTGAGCTCCTGATGGAATTTTTTGATGAAATTATATATGAGCTTGTCTTGAAATATCCATTATGAATCTAATGGTGTAGGTTATCATGTCTTTATTATTCAATTTGATCCCTAAAAAAGTGGATTTTATATCTGGTGCTCATTATGTGCATGAGAAAAAGTGCTTTAAAACCCATTGTGCTTCAAAGTGTTGAGAAAAAAATAATTTCACCATCTTGTAGGTACTTGAATTCATTTTCTTGTGATGTTTTGTTTGGATCCTAACTCCATACAGAGCTCTTGGAATCACCTTCGTAAGCTCAACAACTGTTTTGGCCTGTGCACTGCCTAGGCCTATGAACCCTAATTTTTGTGAAACTGCCCCAAACTCTCTCTTCCAAATATTTCCTGAATCACTTCCATGATATCCCAAGGCCTTTTACTTAACTCTGTGTCTAGTTTTTCATTTCTTTTCCCCTCCATGGGGTTTCTCCAGTCCTAGGAAGGCCATTGATAGCCCTTCCCGTAGCTGCCTGAAGCTTACAATTATTAATGAACTCCTAAAATCACCTAGGGGAATGAATTAACACCAATTTATAGGTTATTGGACTAAATAGGTAGACATGAGGTGCCTCAAAGTGATAAAATGTGAAAAATTTGGTACAGGGGTATAGTTTTCGTGCTCAGAAATTGTCAATTTCCTCGTTGCACATTTGCAAGAAAACAATATGGAGGTGGAGGTGGAGGTGGAATTGGATTTTGGTATGGAAAAACATAGGTTTTTTTCAAGGCATAAGGAACCCTTTGGTGATGAGCATATGGTCCAGGAAAAGAAAAACACATCCCCTTGGGGTGATTTTGAATACATGTGAAGGTATGGTGGAACATTATTTGGATACAGGTTAGTAGGCATAAATACAACAAACATCGCATTGCTAGTTGGAAATGGCATTTAAGAATGCACTTCCGACTAACCCTTTTGATGGATATCCATATGGAGAATGCAGGGGCATGCCTAGTGTGCCCAATCTAGTAAGGAGGTCTCTAGGGCTATGAACACCCATGTAGATTGGAGAAGGTGATGGTTTAGAGGGAAAATAATTATAGTTCTCGACATGGTGGGGGGTTTTTCCTTACCCTGTGAATGATGTAGAATTCGAAGGATGGGTAAGTTTTAATTCCCTAACTCTGTCTACCAACGTTTAAATCACATCACTCGATGAAGGTGTTGCATTTTTCTTAGGCATGTGTTGAGCCTTGTTGGGTTACGAAGGAATGTCATATTCTGCTATGAATTGATCTTTTGTAGACCACCCCTCTTTAGATTTATTTTCTTTTATAGGATGAGAGGTAGTAGTATTTTTCTAAATAATATTAGTATACCTTTGCATCCTATCCAAGGACTGATTTATATCATTAAAACACTCATTGTTTCAGGTGAAGCGTGTTTACATGCTCATCATTTAGTGAAAGATAGGACAAGGAATCAAATTACATGATGATTTGAGGTCTAGAAAAAATGTACGGATAAGGCCCCTGTTCTCCCGTGAATTTCATATTGCTAGAGTTGGAGAACTCCGGTTGTAGGCTATGATTGAGTTGATCTATCTCATCAATACTAACTGATAAGTTGGTATTAGAACCTTGATGAGGAGGAGTGTGAGGTGATGGAAATGTTTTAAGTAGTTATCAACCCACCCTGATAGTGAGGGTGAATGTTGCATAACCATTTGATAGTAATAAGATTCAAGAACCAAAATGGACCCACTGTATTCTTCACCCGACATATTCAGGGGGTGTATAAATACCCATAGAATAATGGGAGAGGAGAAGGATGGATGAAATAAAGGAAGGAAAATATGAAACAAAGAGGAACCAATCCTTCATGCCAGGTTCACCAATTTTGTACACATAATAATCAACACGTGACTCAGGGAACACATGACCTCTGAAGGTCATGTTGGGGACAACCACAATGAAATGGATAGATGGCTATATAATGGATGAATAAGAATGTAGATGGAATAAGTGCAAGAGATCAAGGAAAAACTAATATTATAGACTGGCATAATGGGTATCTACTCTTTGAGAAAAATTAAATCCTCTCTTGTTCTAGGATAATGGTATGGTTTGAGTATGATTGTGGTTACACAAGTCAATGTTAATGTCATCGAAACCAAAAAAGAAACAAATAAGTTATGGAACTAGTGGAAAAATAACCTTCGTATTCTATGAATTCCTCTCCAAATAGGGTCATGAATGTATTACGAATAAGGTGAGTAAAATTCTAGTCTCTACCAGGTTGATTGTGCTAGAAATCATTAGTATTATTTGCTTTGTCGTTCAAGGATATCAACTTTGAAATAATGCTAGATAGAACCGGGGTGGTTTGGAATATGAGTTACCTAAGGCCCCTATTAATGTCTGTTAATTATTGTAATGGTAATTGGTTGTGGTACCCTTGGATCACACACTCTTTATCTAGGTTATCTGGGGCCTTGGATGGTCATGTGGACATGCAAACAAAGAAGATAAGGAAACAAACAAATAACTCAAATAAATCGAAAGAAACTAAGGTCAAGTTCAGGTAACCTAAGCCTATAAGATAACATGAGGATCTTGTGTTAATTTCCATCTAATTAAATATATGTTCCCAAAATTTACCAAAGAATGCAAAAAAAATTTAAATCAAAAAAATTCGATTACTCTCCTTTAATTTTATTAAATATATGTGCAATTAATTAGTTTAAGGAATGAAACTAATTGATTAAAACAATGAAACCAAATATAGTCTACATGTTTTTTTTATTTTCAAATATTTTTGATGAAAGGGAATAAGATAAATAAATAAATCTAATTAATCTAACCTATGTTTTTGAGGATTTTCAAGTTTTTTTGAATTAAATAAATGAAAGATACATAGACAATAAAATTTCTTTTGATTAAATAGAAAACTATTTCTATTGTAAATAAAATAAACTAAACAATGAAATAGCCAAAATATGGCTATTTTCCTTGTTACAGAATGAATTAAATCTAATCTAACTAAAACATAGGATTTTCCTAATTTGTAATTTTGGATCTAATTTCTTTTGGTTCTATCTCATAATTGTGAGAATATTGGAAAGCTTCTCAGAAGTAATTTCTTCCTTGAGACTTCCCAGGTAAAACACTAAATTCTACAAAATATTTTTAAATATTGAATAAACTCAAACGAATGCCCAAACACAAAATATTATTCAAACTCACTTCCCTTGTAAATCCACAGGGATAGGTAGGGAGGAAGTTGTTAAGAGAATCCTTTCTCATATGCATACATAATATGACTAAATTTATAAAAGAAGGCTACAAGTGTTTCGACAATGAAGGAAGTAAACGACTTTATGCACAAGAACTTCATCTGAATCCTTCCCAGATAAATCCATAGGGATGAGATAAGAAGAAATCTTCAATGAAAGCTAATTATAGAAAATAAATCTAATTGTATAGTTGACTTCCTTAAAACAAGATTCTATATAACTAGGAAATGAAATATAATTAATTAAAACAAATCTTCTAGGAATTCAAGTAATCCTCCAACTTGGAAATGTAGAACTGAGAAAATTTCCAATGCTGGTTGTGCTTTTGTATATCCCCCTCGGCTTCTTTTCCAATGAAATATCGAATGTTGTCTAGGGAACTATGTTGGATGAAATGCAAGAAAAATATGTAGAAGTGTTGGAGCTAGCTGGTTTATAGGCAATCTAGTAGAAATGCATGAAAAATAGTAACAAGGAAAAGGCTCTATATTTGCTTGTGTGCTTCTTAGAAAGATTTTGATAACATAATAATGGAATTCTAAATCAAAATACTCTAACCAATGCTTCAGGAAACAACTTGGTTTTTATAGAAAGCTGGTAGGGAAATGGTGTAGCACAATTGACAACCAAGAAGAGCCAAATCACCATGGGAAGGGGGAAGTTAACTTAATAACAATAGTAAGTGAAGGATAAGAATTATATATGCATCTAACAAGCTCCAAAGGAAAAATAATTTGGGTTAAAAAAATGTGTGATATATATAAATTTGGGAAAGAGAAACATGCGTTTTAGAACACGATGTCAAAGTCTCGGGTGAATGCGCATTGAACCGCTGGTCTGCGCAGACCAGTAGTTACATAACTGTTAGGGCGGTTATTGTAACCACCGATCAAGGTAGACGAAACGTTAGATAACCGCTAGGGAATTTTCGTAACTTAAGGCCAAAATGATAAGGAAAAAAGGCTTAAAAACAACTAGGAAAGAAGGGAAAAGCTAGGAAATGGATAAACAAGGTAAACTAAGATGCAAGAATATACAAGTAGGAAAATTGGACTTGGATACATCATTTAATATGGAAATGAAATTATCATTGTTGGGTATTTTCACCATTCCAACAATATAACACCATACAAATTTGGGTGCATATAGGGACCCCTTACTATCAAGTCACACAACAGACTGTAGAATAAGTTACAAATTTCTATTTATTTCTTAAGGCCTTAATAACATCTACGTGAATTTTTCTTTCTCTAATGAGCATACAAAATTCAATGATACTTATATGGTGTTCTCTTAAGGACCTTGTAGACACAAAATCATGCACTTTGGGTATCTATCTAGTCATGATCACATATTACTATTCATATGATTCATAATTAAGAAAATTACTAATTTAACCATGTCATTGGCCATCTTTGCTTTCTTTCTATGGAAACTTTTGGCCTTCAAATATTTCTAGCTCATTTTTTATTTTCACACCTTGACATTTCTCATCATGGAAACCAATGTCAGGCCACCCCCCATCCCCTCTGGGTTCCCCTAACATCTTTGTATTTTGTTCACATATTTTGGGTCTTTTCTAGTCATTTGAGCATCTTATCTTTTTGGTAGTCAACATTTTTTAGGTTAATTATGATTTCTAAGTAAGGAAATCATATAAATATATAGTTTATGTGACCATAATAAAGGGATCAAGAAATAAGAATTAGCTATCACCACCTACGGTTGCATCCAAAGGCTGATCAAGAGCAGTCAAGCATACATTTAATGGAAAAGGACTGCATTCTTCTGCATACACTTCATATGATGGGTTTATCAGTGATATCGACGATCATTGTGTGACATACTAGTGACAAGAAGTGAAGGATAAAAACCATTTAACAACCTGTGAAGGAGGTTTCCCTGAGGGTTCGAGTAGTCACAGGTGATCACATACACCCCTGACCCATTCTAGGCACACCATTCTAGGAAGATCTTAAGCTCGCATAGTTTTTATGAGGTTATGTGTGACACTTATCCCTTTCTGTTCATCAATAAAACATAATCCAAGATTAATTGTGTAACATCTAAGTCCTCTTATCCCTTCTTTACAACTAGGGTTTCATATTATCTAGCTTAATTTTCTTGGGTGTATTATGTACTTATTTGTATATTCATTTTGCTGCTACATTAGATTAGATTTAGGCATTTATTTATTAAATATTTTATAATCACCTTGGTGAACCCTTAGCTTAGAACTCCTTTCCCAAGGCTCCACTAAAACCCTAATGGCTAATAATATATCTTCTCCTCCTAGGAAAGCTATGCCTCATGTGAGTGTTAACCCTATTTATGATGAAGCAACTATGCTGAACTTCATACTCTTTATCACAATACTACTCTTTTAGATGACACTCAAAGACAATTATTAGCCAATGAATGCAATATCACTACTAGCTTTGATCATTCTACAATTAGCATTGTTTCTGATCCAACAAGTTTTTTGGTTATACTCCTTGTTATTATATAAGTAATAGACCTCCTCCACCTTTTTCTATTTCTGTTAAAACTCTAGATGAAGTTATTATCGATTATTTGTTTGTTCTTGATTGTGATAGTAAAGATAAAAAACATGATGAAAGTGTACTTGTGTGTGATGTTGTTTCTAATACTATTTAGTATGATTGTATAGTTACATCTCATACTCCTTGTATTTATCAAAATGTTTCTAGTGATTCAAAGAATACATCTCATACTAGTGTTTCTCCTACTTCATTGTATATTGATGATATGCTTGATGAAATACTTGCATCTGACTCTTTCTATGATATTGATGATACATATATTAGTAACGAATCTACTTCTTTGCATACTGATGAATGTTAATTCTCTACTCCACTTTCATCTTCTTCTGAGATTGTGTCTAATAACATGCATGTTGATTCATATCCATATATTGATTCATCTCCTAACAACTATTATGATGCTATTCTTAATGATTTTATCAATATTCCATGTTCTTCACCACATATTACTTCTTCTATTCCTACACTTACTATGACTATAACATCGGCATCCCCCACTTCTTCTTATAATAGTCCTATGATCAATCATAATGGAAATCTACAACCACTCAATACACCATTCACATCTTCTACCATTCCTTTACATGATATCTTATAACTCATGCATGTTATTGGTCAATTACAATCTCAGGTCCAATCTCTCACTCTTGAAATAAATGTCTATTATGCTTCTATTGATAACAAGTTTTTACATGGAAATCCTATTCCAAAAATATTCAAAATTGAACATTCCCTAAGTATTTCATTATGGCTACCTTTTCATGCTTTAATGGTATTAACAATCCATATTTTCATCTCAAGAATTATCATCTAGTTATGGATTCTTACTCTAATGATAGATTTTTGCTTAAA
The DNA here is from genome assembly GCA_019776745.2 of Taxus chinensis. NCBI lineage: Eukaryota > Viridiplantae > Streptophyta > Pinopsida > Cupressales > Taxaceae > Taxus > Taxus chinensis. The sequence goes on from CM034148.1 coordinate 673,539,593, forward strand.
TATTTTCATCATAGTCTTACTGATGATGCTCTACAATGGTACACACATTTACCTTTTGGATCTATTAGTACCTATTTTGAGATGGAAGAGACCTTCCTCCACAACTTTATACTTAACAATGACCCTAGAGTCACATAAGATCACTTACATGGCTTGCATCAAGGCAAGATAGAACCTATTATTGATTACATTCTGTGTTTCAATGCTTGCATACATCAATTATTATTTCATCCCATTGATCTATAAAAGCAATTATGATTTTTTTGTGGCTTGATTCTTGCTTAAAGAAACACTTATAATATGATACATGCGAATCATTCACACTATTATGCTATAAATTCATTGATTTAGAACAAGATCTCATTGCTACACTTGTCTTAGATCCTCTTACTATTTCTGTAACTACTACATCATCTAGTTCTCCTCTTCCATATCATGAGATTCCTCCACAATCTCCATCTCCTCTATCCCGCAAGCAAGTTCAGTATTCTCCATCACATAAGTGTCCTTCATCTACTCCACCATGTCGGTCTTCACCTAAGACTTTTGCATATCCTCCTCGGAAGCCACTGCACTTTTCTCATGATGCTAGGAATCATGATGTGTTGTGTGATTTAATTGATAAAAACTTGATTTTATTACCTTCTAATCAACATCATCCACCGTTTTGCTTACACCGCCAAGGTGATCGACCTTATTGCAACTAGAATCACATTAATGGCCATCATGACAATGACAGTTGTGCCCTTCATAATAGATTACAAAAGTTAGAAGACAAGGGTGTCCTTACCTTTGGATCTCACTCTAGTGAGTGTTCTATGTCTCCAATTCCACACAATCATGTTGTTACTCTAGTGCACTTATCTCATGCACCCACTTCTAAGGTCACTACTTGTCCACTGCTGCAAGTCATTATTCATGCATACCCTCAATCTCATTCATCCATCACTACACCATATCATCCATCTAGCAGAGTTCCTATTATACATTGGTTGCCTGATCCATCAGCATCTGTGCTTCCCACTGCTACATATCCTATCATTGACACCATTTTATCATGCATTCAGTTTGGTTCATACACTCATGCTAATTCCATTCCACATGTTTTGACCATTCCACGCTCGCTTGGTCTTTGGTAGGTGATTTTTATCACCTTACCCCCTGATGATACACTCTTGTGCTACAGTTCATACTTGACTATTGAGGGAATCCTATACACATGAACCTCACACACCACACACTCCACACTTAACATTTCATGCATTCATATCTTGTTACACAACATCTACTCTACACATTCATGACATATATTTTCTTGCATATACCGCTACACATTGTGTTCATTAACTTATGATGCACTCTAGTCTCATAGTCCATACTCAAATGTTGATGCATCTAAAATGGACCTCACCACATGCACTCACTCACTCACACACTTTATACGATTTTTGCTTTGTCAACCACATATTTCTAGCGCACACATTCAGACCATTTCCTGATGATGCACTCTTGATCTACAGTTCTTTCTTGACTACTGAGGTGGCATGTATAAATGAACCTCATCTCATACATACACATCCACTCAGAGGGCACAGTGTTCCTATCATTCACTCAAAATTCCATTCCATCTCATCCACAACATACTACATATCTTGGTCGCATATAGTCTTGCTTGAATTTACTTATTACACGAACACTTTTTACACATGCTAGATATATATATTATATGTAATTTTATTTATCATATACACATGCATGTTCTGTTAGGAAATAAGAGATAAAATATGTGGAATAATCCCTTACAGAATCACAACAGTAGAAACTAATATGCAGAAAATATTACAGATCTCAAATAAAAGTGCAAAATAAATAACACAACACAGAGAGACAAGATTTAACGTGGTTCACCCAATTTGGGCTACATCCACCAAGAATCACTTGCTCAGATTTTATTAGAAGCCTCCACTCTCTTAATGCAATATCCCGATCCGTTTGGAGCTATGCTCAACAAACTCTATGGAATTCAACCCAAATTCAAAGCACATCTGCAATACATTTGCTTGTATTTCTATCATATGCATAAGACCATATAAATAGACAATTGCTTAAGTAGTTCGATACAAAATCGTGGGTATCAAAACCATGGGCAAAAAACCATGGGTATCAAAACAATGGGAAAAAACCGAAAAAAACCATGGGCCCAAAAACAGCACATAACGGTTACCCATTACCCATGGGTTAATAAACCACCCATGAAAATTTTCTTTGGGGGCTTCACCCCCGAACCCCCTTGATCTGCTCACTGGCAAGTGGGACCGTTGTAAAAATACCCGAGTGTAACACATAGAAGGTGTACCACACTCTAACATGAAAATAGACTCCATAAACATAACAATCTCCCACTTGGAGACTGATTTCCATTGAGAAAGCTTCTCAACCCTTCACTGTCATCGACGAAGGCCAACCAAAGCTAAACATAACTTTAGTTTATCCCTTGTGACCAACTTGGTTATCATGTCTACAGGATTATGATTGGTATGGATCTTCTCTAACTTCAACTTATCTTCTTCCAAAGTTGTCCTGATGAAGTGATATCTCAACTGTATATGCTTCATCCTGGAGTGGAAAGTAGAGTTCTTAGCTAGGTGTATATCACTCTAACTATCACTATGTAGCTTACATTAGTTTTGCTTATGCCCCAAATCCTCAAGAAATTGTTGTAACCAAATCATCTCTTTGCTTTCCTCTGTGGTAGCAACATACTCAGCCTCTGTGGTTGATAAATCCACCAACTTCTGTAGTCATGAAATCTATCTCACTGTTGTCACACCTATAGTGCAAATATAACCTGTCATGCTCCTCCTACTGTCAACATCTCCAGCCATGTCTGAATCTACATAACCATGTAAAGTGGTGTTTGATCCACTGTAGCACAAAATTGTCCCCATGGTCCCTCTCAAATACCGAAGGATCTACTTTACTGCTTGCCAATGCTCTTTACCTGGATCACTCATAAATCTACTCACAGCTCCCACTGCATGGGCAATATCAGGCCTAGTGCACACCATAGCATACATCAAATTGCCAAACTGCTGATGAGTAAGGTACCTTAGACATCTGGTTTCTTTCCTGCTCTATTTTGGGACACTTCTCCTTTGATAACTTAAAATGTCCTGCCAAAGGAGTTCCAACCGGTTTAGCATCCTGCATGTTAAACCTATCCAATACCTTCTTAATGTACTCTTCCTGAGATAAATTCAACTTCCATTCCTTCCTATCCCGAGTTATCCTCATACTAAGGATTTGTCTGGCTATCCCCAAATCCTTCATATCAAAGGATTCACTTAGTTTTTTCTTAAGTACTTTTATTTCCTGCATGTTTTTACTTGCAACCAACATGTCATCAACATACAAACACAGGGTAATATAACTTCCATTCTCAAATTTATTTGTATACATGCAATGGTCAGAATGACATCTAATATAACCTTGCTCCATCATGAAGCTATGAAACTTCTTATACCATTGACATGGAGCTTGTTTCAAGCTATACAAGCTCTTCTTCAGTTTGCACACCATTTCCTCTTTACCTTTGACTTCATATCATTCTGGCTGCTACATATATAGCTCCTCCTCCAAATCACCATGGAGAAATGCAGTCTTTACATCTAACTATTCTAAGTGCAAATCTTCTGCTACCACTATTCCAAGAATAGTTCTGATAGAAGTCATTTTTACTACAGGAGAAAAAATCTCATCAAAATCTATACCTTATTTTTGTACAAACCACTTGACCACTAACCGGGCCTTATATATTTTCTTTCCTCCTTCATATTTAACTCTGTACACCCACTTGTTCTGTAATGCTCTTTTGCCTTCCGGTAGCTTCACCAAATCCCATGTCTGGTTCTCCATGAGAGACTTATACTCCTCATCCATGGCTTGCTCCCTCTTATTACTGGCATCTACTTGCATTGTTTCATCAAAGCTCTCTGGATCTCCACTATCAGTGAGTAATAAATAATAAAGAGAAGGAGAAAAACGTTCAAGTTCTTTTCTTACCCTAGAAGACCTCCTCACTGTAGGAGTTTTGGGTTCCTGTTGAGTAGGTTCCTGAACTGATTCATGGGTGACTGTCCCATCCGGAAGAGTCTCTACCACTGCATATTGTTTCTTGGATTCTTCCCTATTTTCCTACAACTGTTGCTTATACATGAATTTATCATTAAATACCACATCCCTAGACCAAATGATTTTATTATCCTTAATACTCCAACATTTAAATCCAAAGTCATCACCACCATAACTAATAAAATTGCATTTTTCTGATTTAGCCTCTAGCTTGGTCCTATCATCCTTGTCAATATGAACAAACACCTCACATCCAAAGACTTTAAGAAATGAGTAATTGACTTTCTTATCGTACCAAGCCTCCTTAGGTATGCCTCCATCCAAGGCACTTGAGGGTCCTCTATTTTTCAAGTACACAGCTGTGCTCACCGCTTCTACCCAAAAATAAAGAGGCAATCCTACATGTATCCTCATGCTCCTAGCATGTTCCATTATTGTTCTATTCATCCTTTATGACACCCCATTTTGCTGCGGGGTTCCTGGAACTGTCTTTTTCCTTCGGATTCCATTCTTAGAACAATAATCATCAAATTCATTGCTGCAATACTCCCCTCCATTATCTGATCTGAGACATTTTAACTTAAGACCTGTTTCATTCTCTACCAAGGCTTTCCATTTAACAAAAGTCTCAAATACATCAGATTTGTTGCTAATACAATAAACCCAAACTTTATTTGTTGCACCATCAATAAAAGTAACATAATAACTGAAGCCCCCAAGAGATGATACCTGAGCCAGCCCCCACACATCAGAATGTACCAGCTCTAACTTACTCACTTTCTTCGTAGGTCCAACCTTGAGAAACCTTACTTGCTTCTGTTTCCCATATATGCAGTTCTCACAGAAATCCAAACCTATTTCTGTATATCCAAGAAAATTCTTCTTTATGATGTTCATGCCCTTATGGCTCATATGAATGAGCCTATAGTGCCATAATGTTGTATCTGCATCTGAAGCCACAAGATTACAATCATTAGTACTATCAGTGGTTAAATACAAGGTTCCAACCTTCTTACCCCTTGCCACCACAAGAGCACCCTTGGTAACTGTACGATGAAAAAGTGACAAACAAGCATGGAAATCTACGAGTAATTTTTCGTCGCACCCGACCTCTCAAGGTCGTGCCGAGACAGCTGGTGGGGATTGAATTTGCGTGGGATGTAGACAAACTAGTTAGGAAATCTAATTTCTTTGACGCGCACTAGTGGAATTTGGTGAATCCAAGGCAAAGAAGGCCCTCCTAACCTGAACTGATGTGATAGATCGATCAGTAAGGATGACTACTCAAAGGCTCCAATCAATATCGAGCTCTGGCGTGATTCAGTTCTATGGGTTGTGAAATACATGGAAAATGACCTGGGATAGTTTCGTGTATGTCTCCCGATAAGGTCATAGGGTGGATGGTAAATATAATTGACTCTATGGGTAATTTTCTGGCCTAGTCCAGAACTCCTTAGCTTCGTTAGCTGCTATGTCTAATAAGGATAACTGTTCGATGATGATAGGTGGAAGTGGAGTAGATCTGAATATTAATGTGCGTAGGCCAGCATCAACGTCAGATTGACCTGTGGGCTCGTTGGGTTGTGGGATTTGTGGGTCACAACCGTAGATTCGTGGTTGTTGTAGACCTGCTATGGTCATGTGCAGAATCAGTCTCTAATCCCTAGTATCCAATAGTCGTATGCTTTTTCAGCCTCTATATTTAGAATTAACAGTTGCTTGATTTTCTCAGAGTATCTCACAGGTGTTCGTGCAACTTGAATTCTTAAGCTGGTATCTATGTCTGTGAGAGTATCTCCTGCTGTCTGGTTGTGGGACCAAAGGATCACAACCGAACGTTTGCTCTCTTTCAAGCCCTTCCACAGTCATGTGGGTATGTATCTAGGGTAATCTGTAGTTTGGCTGACTTGACCAAAACGTATATGCTTGGTTGTCCTCTATATTCAACCCACTCAACTGTGAGCTGATCTGTTGTAAGTTTGTCGTTGTTTGGAAGATTTGGATCCTAAGACTTTGATCAATATCAGTTATCACTGTGACGAGATTGGGTTGGGGCACGATTGGGCTTGAATACGTATTCCCTGGGCTCTCTAGGGCCCGTGATTGTCATACAAAAGTAACAATATAAACTAAAAGTAGCAAAGTAAAATTAACTATGCGAAGTATATTTATAGCATATATAACTTCTCTATTTATTTATTTTGTATTTTTCTGATGAATTTTTGAATGAAATTGAAAGAGTAACCTTTTAATACATCTAGAAATTAACAATTGACACTAATAACAGACTAAAACAAACAAAGTAACCGAGTGTGGCTACTTGTCTGTGTAATTTGTAGATCTACTCTAAACAATGAAATAACTGATCTAATCTATTTGTAAGACTATCGATCCTACCTCAGAAGTGAGGAATGAATCATAGTTTCTCAGAAACTATCAATCCCCACAGCTTCCCTGGCAATATCGAAAGTAAAATTAACTGAAATAAAATGATTAGCTATTCTATTTGATATGCTTCTAACTAGAACTTTGAAAGCTAGAACTTGGATTCTACAGAACAGTGGCAAATCCGATGTGTGTGTGTGGCTTTGTCCCCTCAGTGTGATCTCCTCGTTCCTTTGTGCTCACGTGGATCCAGAAAAGCGTGTAATGCTAGCATCAACAGGAGTAGATATTGGAATAAAGGCAACTTTAGGATACAGACTGAATATAATGCGAGCAGGAGAGGGATAACGCAAGAGTACAGAGCTTGGCTTATGCAATTCCTAGCGGGATTTATTGCGAGTCATGCAACATAAAACGTCCAGAACCTGAAACTATCCTGTTTGAAGAACAAAACCTGTAAACTTTAATGGCTTCCTATTGATGAACAGACTATCTTACTCCAATGGATTGGATGAAATAACAACTGACATTTGCACAAGATGGATATGTGGCTTTCAAACAGCATAGACAATGCTAACTAAGCATGCAAATGAACTAAACTATGAATCCTAAGCAAAATAAAAGACTAAACTACTGAAATGAGAAATTGAGAGGCAAATTTATGAAGGGGCCATTTGCTTGAGCACAAGCCAGCTATTTATAGCATTTGCATTTACCCAAGGTAAAAACCAAATTGAACTCTTAAACTATAAACAATGGCAAAACACTATTCCAGGGGACCAAAATCATTAATGCAAGCTCAAGGCGGTGAAAAAAAGCTGGTGAATCATTGATTTTTACGTGAGTCACGTTAAAAGAGCATTCTAGAAAACACGTAAAGGACCGTCGCCCTGAGCAGGGTGGCGGTTACAGGACCGCCGCCCTATTTAGGGCGGCGGTCACAAGACTGCCGCCCAGGCAGGGAGGCCGGTTTTGTAACTGAAGAGCAAAAGGCCAAGAAAAAAAGGGGGGAAAAGAGAAAAACAAAGCACACAGGAGCTAAGCAGGGGATGCGGGATGTTAACGCATGTTTAGAGGGATTTTCCAAATCCCGAACACCTTGCGAGGAGACCTGTATCATCATTGGGGCACGTGTTACGTTGTTCCGGCGGTGCAGTACCCTCCAATTTTGGGTACGTACATATTGCCCCCTCAGAGAAGCGTTTTAGCCATGAAGAGGCGTAAAACGGTGGGTCCGAGTATGGCATGGTCCCGAAAATGGGAAGTTAGAAATTATACCTGATACGTCCGTGTGTCGAAATGACACCATCCAAAATTCTCCACTACCTGCAAAATGAAAAGAGGAATCAAGTGCAGATAGACAAAATAGATCGGAAAATAAACGCTAAAATAATGGGAAATGAGGACGTACCATTTGTGCGAGGATAAAAACTTACCTTCGTCGGCGCTCCAAACCTGCGAAGACAGGACATTCAAAACAAGTCAGGTTGCTATATATGTAAAAGTGGGCCCATTTTCCTATTCATTTGCGCGTGTTGATTTGGTTGGTTTTGAGCTCTGGGACCCACGGTGATGGTTTCTTACTGAGAGTAGAGTCAAAACGTTCGTGACAGGGATAGTGATCATGCCTCCACGAGCGGAGCATCGATCCCGCGAGATCACAGGTTAGTTTTCCTCAATTTATTGTTTTTCCCCCCTCAATTTTAAAATGCTAAAATCTTTGTCGTGGGGGGGTTAATTTTTGAAAATGTTAAGTTTCAAAAGGTCCATCTAGGGGGGGGCACCTACTGGGTAGGCCTTGTTTTAGTTAAAATGGTCCTCTTTTGGTGTTTTTAGGCTTCTTTTAGGGTATAAAACCCGCGTGGGTTTTCGGGCCACAACCTGCCGCCCTGAATAGGGTGGCGGTACACGTGACCGCCGCCCTATTCAGGGTGGTGGTTACAAGACCGCCACCTTTAAGGCAGCGGTTACTAAACCACCGCCCTGCTCAGGGTGGCGGTTCTCCACAGAATGCCAAAAGAACACTTGTCTGAAATTGTTTTTGCATTTTTAGCATTTCTATGTGTTTTCATGATCTTTCCAGTATCACTTGGATGCTAACTTGCTCTGTTTTGTGTGTTTTTGGGTGTATGCAGGTGAGGGAGGAGTACATTCGGTGGAGCTGAGAGAGAGAGTGTGACTGGCTCCCAGTAGTACTAGATGCACTTTCACAGGATGAGGAGGACACTCTTCAGAGGGCCAGGATACTACGTATCTCACGCGTTCCACATGTTGCACCATCCAGTCACATTCTTTGTGACTTATTCTCCTATTGGGATGCTGATCGGAACACCTTCTGATTACCAGGGGTCCGCGGTGAGTGGACCATCACTTTGGAGGATGTTTATCATATTCTGGGGGTCCCGATCATCGGGAGACGTCTTACCCTTGAGACAGCAGGTTCGCGGGCCCAGATAGCACAGTGGGCCACTTATATGGGAGATGCAGTTATCTCCACGGGTTTGAAGAAGGGGGTTAGAGTTCGGTCTATTCCTAGCTTGCCCATCCCCTTGATTCGCCAGGCTATTATGGGGATCCTTGCCTCGAGATTGATCGGGGACAAGGGAGGAGACACATTGCTATATTGCTGGTCCCCCATCATTGCACAGATCGAGGGTCATGGCCGGATTTATGCCTGGGGAGCAGATATACTTGGGACTACCTACCATGACTTGTACAGGGTAGTCTGTTTACAGGGGCAATCCTTGAGCCACCCGACCCTGGTCATGAGTTGGGTTTATGAGCACTTCATTCCTTATGGCAGAGGTGTAGAGGTGACAGATCCCGGAGTTGTGAGGGCAGCCAGATGGACATAGATATGTCGGTGCTTAGAGCACCTCATCAGCCAGTTGCCTCTCTGACCACCGATGACATGGAGGCCACACCATATCAGACCATGGCAGGTATATGGGGTGAGGAGGCTCTTACTTTGATCTCCTGCTCCACCACAGGGCAGCTTATTAACAAGAGTGGGGCGAGTGGAGATACACCCCTTTGGCCGAGTTCCTCAGCAGTTTGGCCTACCTTACATGGGCATGCTTCCCCCGGTAGTGCCAGTATACAGGTCAGTTCGAGAGGCCAGAGGGGGTCCTAGAGGCCGGGGTTGGACAGTTGTTACCCCTGGCATTCCTATTGCAGCGAGGTGGGTAGTACGTGCCCGAGGGAGAGCCGGTGCTCCTCAGGCACCCTTACTTCAGATTGCCGCAGGTCCTGCCCACAGCAGCGATGACCCCATCGACATAGACTCCGAGTCTGAGGAGTTCACAGGGGGAGAGATAGAGGAGGAGACCGAGGAGGACGAGTCAGGGGGAGAGGATGACAGTGATCCTGAGTGGCATGATACTCAGGACATCATGCAGGTAGAGAGGGCAGAGCAGAGTGCAGAGAGGGTGACTCTGGTTTCAGAGGAGCCACTCTCCCAGGGCCATGGTGGGGAGGATGAGTCCGTTGCATGGGACGTTACATTGCTCTAGCCATGGGAGGAGCACCTCAGTCAACGGCGGCATCTGTGGTAGGTGCAGACCCTAGAGATCCATCCTGGAGGCCTGGTGATCCGAGTAAGTTACCATCCTCCCTTTGCTTTGAGTTAGGATTGCTTTAATTACCATCTCTCCTTTTGTTTGCACTTGTGTTTTATCTCTTGTTTCATTTCTAATTTGTTTTCTCCTTTGTTTGCAGAGACCACCGATGAGTGGCGAGGACCTGATTCGCAGGGTATGCACAGATACCCTGATGATTCCCATGGAGAGGACCCGTGCGGAGCTATCTGTGGATGCCAGGGAGCCCTCAGTAGCTGGAATAGACATACTGATGTCTTTTCCCCTGTCTGGCATGTGGCCAGGATGGTATCGAACTCTCCGTACGGAGCTAGCGGGGTATAGGACAGCCGAGCGCCTGATGAGGAGTCATTCTTGTGGCGAGACTACAGCTGCCCCTCAGGATCCTGAGCCCTCCGTGCACTCAGAGCAGTCGGCAATGTAGCCGGAGTCCTAGGCGTGGGTGTGCGCCTTCAGAGGGGTCTCATAGGGATTGAGAAGCCACTTGGCTCTCCTAGATTTTTGCATGATATTTTTGTATATCTCGGGCTCTTTGAGCGTTTTGACCATGCTTAGTGCATGATGGCATTGTATAGGAATTTTGATCATTTATATATATATATATATATATATATATATATTATATATATATATATTCTTTTTGGATCAGACCTTTGGTATTTATGGCTTTGTTTCCATTTCTGTTTCTTCATGTGAACTGTGATATTATGCTTATATGCTTTTTAGAATGTATGCAATGGAGAACAAATGATACAAATGTTTACTTTCCTTTTGTATTTCATGATGCTGATATATGATAATGTAGATACAATGTGATTTTGAATCTTAGTTTCTTTAAGCAATTTTGGATACTTCATGTTTGTTTTGGCAAAGTGGTGAAGACAAACCGGTATGATGAGCAGATAGACTTGCCCCTCTCCTAACTCCACACAACTAGTAAGATGTGAGGGCTCATCACCGAGAGCTAGAAAGGGCACAAGTTATGAAATGTGTTGAAATGGTAGTGATGAGAGATAGACAAAGCTTTAGTGGAACCAAATTAGGATGCTACAAGCCTACTCCACTCGAGTGACTTCGTAGTTTTGGGATGCAACTTGCTTTGCGGTTTATCTAGACTTAGATCCGTAGATGGCCACATGGTAGACAAAATCTGGGTTTTTAGGATTTTTAATTCTCTTGGAATTTTGGACATCTGATTCATTTGTTTTTGACTCAAGACTTCAAGATTTGAATTGTTTGTCTATGACCTTTTACGTTTGTTTGTCAAGAGGACCCCCTACACCTTGCCCCATGCTACTAGTAAGAAGTATGGGCTTATCACCATAGGCAAGATATAGGTGAGTAAGGGTATTTCCATCCTTTCCCAACCCTACGTCACTAGTAAGAGACGCAAGCTCATCACCGAAGGTTGGTGGGGCAAGGAAATGTGTAAATTTAAAATTTTCTGTTTGATTCTATATTTGACTTGTTTACTTGAGTAAAATGTCAGTATGTGCTTATTTCCAAAGAGATATACATATGGGATAGATGTGACATGATGAAGCTTCTAGAACAGACCATAGGCAAGACACCTATCCTAAGAAGAAACCAAAAGTGAGAACAAGCATGCAGATCTTGGTATGGTTACCAGTAAGACTTTGTCATTTCTAACTTTATTTGATGAAATGATTCGAAATAGCTGATGATATCATGGAAATGAAGAGGTATGATTAGAATGTTTATGCCAATACAATCAGAAGTTTGTAATGAATTGCTTTAAGAATAAATTCCTTGATCACAAGATTTGTACGAAACAAACGGACAAAATGAACCTGACTATATGAAGATGCAATGTAGATATAATTATATAAATGATGTTGGGTGCTTACGCGTAGAATCATTTAAGGTGCAGGGAATTGACTGTTTCACCAAATTCCTCACCTTCTAGCGTACATAAGAGGTATGCACCATTTCCATAGTCTTTTGTGACTCGGTATGGGCCCAACCATTTGGGCCGGAACTTCCTTCCTTCGCCGGTCTTTTTGTCGATCCGGCTGTCTAGCCTTAGAACTAGATCACCTTCATATATGTCGCGTTCATAGACCTTCTTGTTATACTGCCGGCACATCCGGTCAGCATAGACTCTGTGCCGCTGTTCAGCATCTAACCTAGCTTCATCTAGGCTTTCTAGTTGGGAGAGACGTGCTTCTCTATAAGCGTCTTCGTCTAGAATCCCTTGTAATGAGATACGGAGACTGGGTATTTCAACCTCAAGTGGGAGAACTGCTTCTGCCCCAAATACCAGCGAGAAAGGAGTGGCTCCTGTTGGTGTTTTTATTGAAGTTCGGTGGGCCCATAAGGCCGGATATAACTTCAAATGCCAATCTCGTTTGTTTTCTTTTACCGTTTTAAGAAGAATGGCTTTTAATGTTTTGTTTGTGGCTTCAGCCTGTCCGTTGGCTTGAGGGTAATACAGAGAGGCTGTATGATGGCTTATTCTAAATTTATTACACAATTCGTGAACTTCGTCATTCTTAAAAGAAGTCCCATTATCTGAGATAATGATTTGCGGGACACCGTACCTGTAAATGATTTGGTTCAAAATGAACTTGGCGATTACAGAACCCGGTACAGTAGTAAGAGGCATGGCCTCTACCCACTTGGTAAAATATTCGGTGGCCGTGATTATAAAATTATGGCCGTCTGTAGACGAGGGAGAGAATTTCCCTATTAAATCAAGGCCCCACGTAGAAAAGGGCCATGGAGTAGCAATTGGTTGTAGAGCCTGTGCTGGCATATGGATCTCGTGGGAGAACTCCTGGCACTTATGACACCTTCGTACAAACTCTACTGTGTCGTGTTCTAGAGTAGGCTAGAAATAGCCCATCCGATGTATTTTACGAGCGGTGGCATGGCCACCGAAGTGGCCTCCACACATTCCACTGTGAGATTCATGGAGAATCTTCTTGGATTCTTCTGTGTCGACACATCTTAGAAGCATTCCATCGAACGCTTTTCGATAGAGGACTTGCTCTATAATGACGTATTTCACTACAATAATGCGTAACCACCTTCTTTGTTGTGGAGTAGCACCTTCTGGATACGTATGGTCCATGATATAATTAATAATATCGGTATACCAAGGACATTCAGAGATAAGGAGGTCTGGTTTTGATGTAATATATGCATTCATCAGGAAAATCCAGATCTACTAGATTGCCTCCGTTTAATGGATTATCAGCTAACCAATCCACGATGATTTGTCCTTTAACAGACTTCTGATTTACGAATGTTAATTCAAATTCACCCATTAAGGTTATAAAGCATCCAGCCTTTTTAGACAAGGACCCCTGCGTGAGGAAAGTTCGTAAATGCTCTGTCTTTACAATGACTTTTGTTTCTTGATTTAGCATGTAATGTCTTAAGCGTTTGGTTGCAAAGACTATGGCGAGGCATTCTCATTCTACTTGCGTGTAGCATGTTTCATAGTCGAGCAATGTCTGGCTAATGAAATAGATCACATGTTCTCTCTTGTCATCGTCTTCTTGAGCTAGCATACAGGCTAGCGAGACATTGGTGGCCCGCGAATATAAAATTAACGGGTGATCTGGCTTGGGTGGCATTAACGTAGGTGGTGATAACAAGAAATGCTTGACTGCGTTGAAAGCTTCATTGCAGTCTTCGGTCCAATCAATGCTATAATATTTCTTGAGTAGATTGTTGATTGGATGGATGGCAAAACTTAAATCTGGGATGAATCTCCGGATTGCACCAAGTCTTCCGAGAAATGACCTGATTCCAGATTCATCCGAAGGTGGCACCATTTCGAGAACAACCTTAATTTTGGTTGGGTCAACATCGATCCCACGTGATGATATAATGTAACCTAGGAGTTTCCCTCCTGTTACGCCAAAGACGCATTTTTCTGGATTTAGCGTGACTCCATATTCTATTAAACGTGAAAGAATGACGCGAAGCACTTCTGGATGGTCACAACGCTTCTTGGCCTTGGCCAACAAGTCATCTACGTAGGATTCCACAATTTTATGAATAAGATCGTGAAATATATATGTCATAGCCCGTTGGTATGTAGCACCAGCGTTCTTGAGACCAAATGGCATAACAACATAGCAATAAGTTCCCCAAGGAGTTATAAACGTGGTTTTAGCTTGATCTTGTTCAGATATTCTGATTTGATTGTATCCAGAGAATCCATCCATGAGGGATAAAAGCTCAAATCCAGCAGTTGCGTCAACAATGACGTCTATGGATGGTAACGGGAAGTCATCCTTAGGACACGCTTTGTTAATGTCCCAGAAGTCTATGCAGATGCGTATCTTCCCATTCTTTTTTAGGACTGGGATGATATTAGATACCCACTGAGAGTAATCGACTGGTTTGATGAATCCTACTTGGAGGAGTTTCATTACCTCCTCTTTCACCATGAGAGCTACCTTGGGTTTCATTGGTCTCGATTTTTGTTTAATCGGTTTTGCATCTGATTTAGTAACAAGGTTGTGTACCGCAATGTGGGGTGCAACTCCTATCATTTCCTTATAATTAAATGCAAACGCCTTCTGATGTTCCTTGAGGATCCGAGTGTGTATTTCTACTTCTGATGGAGTTAACGAGGATCCTAACTTCAATATCCTTGGTTCATCTTCCGTTCCGATGTTAATATCAATTGTTTCTTCGATTAGAGAAGCGTTACCTTCTTCAAACTCAGGCGGGGCTGGGGGTAGTTCCAGCTCGTCTCCATTCTCGACTGTGTATATGCTGAGTTCCTTTTGTGGGGGAAGCTCTATCATGGGATTCCCGTAGTAGGAAGATGAATGCGGGATCAAGGATAAATCTACTATGTGATGGGTGAGATGTAACGCTGCATAGGCGTTTAAGTAATCAAGAGTGGTTGTCTCACTATCAATGTGGTCTAGGATAGTAGATTTGTTCTCATCTTTGTTCATTAAACGAGGGCTTGACATTTGTTTTACTAATGGTTTGGTACGAAGGGATACCATAAAATGGGTATTTTCCAATTCGCTGCTTGGAGTGAAGCGTGACGCTGAGGTTGCTATTGAATCAGCAAGGATATTTTGTTCTCGTGGGATTGCTTCAATCGATATGAAGTCAAACTCCTTTCTTAAATTCAATACAGCTGTTTTGTAGAGCTGTAAGTGCTCAGCTTTGGTTTCATATACCTCAGCGACTTGGTTTGCTATCAATTGTGAGTCTCCTAACACCCTGATATTATTAGCACCAATCCTCTTAGCTAAGATGAGGCCAAGGAGGAGGGCTTCATATTCAGCGTCGTTGTTTGTACATTCAAAGTTTAGTTTAAAGGCAAATGGTAGGACCTTTCCCTCGGGAGAAGTAAAGATTACACCTGCCCCAGCTCCATAACGACATCTAGCTCCATCGAAATGGAGAGTCCAATATTTCGTTGGGAATATGGATGTTGGGACATTTGTTGTGTTAATATCTTCTACTTCCACCATGCAGAGATCTTCTGCTGGGAGAGAACTGACACCTAGGGTGTGTCCCATGCCTACCGAATCAAATGGTAGGAACATTGGTAGATCCTGTTCTAGCAATTCAACAATTTTTGTAGTAGTTCCTAATGATATTGTTTCTACGATCTTAACTTCATCCTTGAGGGCTGGGATATTCTTGACTAGGTTCGTAACTTCTAACTCGGTTGTAGGTATCAACTTTTCTTCTGGTTTCACGTCGGTTGGTTTATTAAGTTGGTTTGTTGGGAGTTCAAACTCAGAGTGAACGCCTGGCCTTTTCTTCAGGTCTGCTAGGTGTATATCGAATGGTTTTGGATCACCCTTGGCTATGAATATCTTTCCTAAGTGTAAAAACCTTACTTCTTGAAATAGCGTAGAAGGAATTGCCTTCATACGGTGTATCCATGGTCGGCCGAGGATCATATTATAGTTAGTTTCCCAATCTATAATATAAAACTCAGTCAGGATTGTTTTGGGTCCTAAGGTGACCGGTAGTATTATAGTTCCAATCGAGGTGGCTTTAAGGCTATCATAGCCTCTTAGTGTATTTCGCGTCGTGGAGCAATTCGTTTCTCCATACCCTAGCTTTTGGAGAAAAGAAAAAGGGACTATGTTAACTGCTGCCCCATCGTCAACCATCGCGCGTTTCACATAATTGTTATAAACCCATACTTGCAAGTGTAAGGCTGGATCACCTCGGCGTGCAATCTCAGTGTCTGTTGGCATTTTGTTTATTTCAAATATGAATTCGGTGTCCCTATCCGGCTGCCCCGGAGGGTGGATATCAAAGTCTATATGGTTTACCTGTGTTTCGGGAGGTGGAGTGATGTTGATTAGATGACTTAAACCCAATGATTCTAAAAGAGAAGCCCTGTGAGCAGGGGAGTTCTTCAATAAATCCAAAAAGGAGATGTGCGAGAAGGTTTTTGTTAAATCACTAATTAAATCATAGGCACCCACGGGTTTTATTAATACTTGTTGGATATCGTCTGTTTCTAGCGGGTAGCTTGGACTTAGCTGAGAGGAATACTCTCATGTCCTTGTTACAGCTTCTACGGGTAGTTCGGCATCTAACTCCACTAAACCAACTATCTTGGGTCGCGGCTGACTTCCTAATTGTGGCGCAACTAATGGATTTAGTGAAGTTGAGGCTTCATGATCGTTGTTTCCTGTCATTACACCCTTGTTTTTCCCATTCGGATTTAACCTGTTGTTGTTGTGATTTGGGAGCGGATCATTGAAGATTTTAAGGGGTGCATTCTGAGGGGAAACTGCCCCTGTAAAAGTATTTGGTGCTGGTGAGGCAGGATCTGCCAAGAACATATCTATGAAAAGTTGTCTTTGTTCTTCTGGCAAACGTTGCATGAATTTATTGTAGTCATGGCACGTTCTAGTGTCATGGCCTCGAATTTTGTGGAAACCACAATACGAGTTAGGATTGTAATTCCTAGTCTACTGGTTTGGTGCATATTGTGGCCCAAAACCTTGATCAAACCATTGCTTATTAGGATTAAAGTTTTGCATTTGTTGTCTTTGGTTTGAATTCTAGTTTTGATACCCAGTTGAATTTTGGCTTGAACCCTGTGCAAGGTTTCACCGTTGTTGTTGTTGTTGTTGTGGATGATTAAAATCCACTACATTGATTGTTGGGGTAAAGTTGTTGTTTCGTTGGTTGTTTATTAGCGGTGGCGTATTCACAACGTTTACCTTTTTAGCCTGATCAGTTACTCCATCTGTTGTCACTCCGTGATTTTTATTGAGGATTTTAGGTCCTTGATTGATATTTGTGGTAGTTGGATAAGTCGTAGTATTCTGGTTGGAGGTGATTAACCTCCCGTTTGTTCCATACATCTTACGACCGCTATCTATTGCCGCTTGATCTATTCGGAGAGCACTCTCAAGTACTTCATCGTAAGTCCTTAGTGGGAACTTCTGGACTTCTTCCTTCACTTCTCTGCTGAGAGAATGAAGGAATAAATCACATAGTTCCATTTGGTCCATATTTGGAGCACTGGCTGAAGAATAAAGAACTGTACGCCACCTCTGGATGAAATGAGCAACAGATTCATTGTGTTCCTGCTTAATATGCAAGAATTCCCTGATTCCTGTTCTTAATAGTTTGTTCATGTCAAATGCCTTAATGAACTCTGAAACGAGTTGTTTAAATGAATGGATGGAAGCCTCAGGTATTCTATAATACCAATCGAGAGCGATGCCTTCCAAAGTTTTGGGGAATATTTTAGCAACAACCCCATCCCAAGGGAGTAGTTCTCGAATAGCTGTGGCGTAAGCCTTGATATGTGCATTCGGATCTCCCTCACCTTTGTACTTGGGTAAATTGGGAAGAGGTCTTGGAAGCATGACGCTCCGTATGGTAAAATCTAAAGGCTCTTTCAAGTATTCTGAATATGTCCCTATCGCATGTAGGTTTCGACCATTGATGGTGCCTGCTGAGGGGGTGGCGGTGGAATGGGTTGTTGATATGGCGTAGCGTATGTGTTGGTGGGAGCATAAGGAAACCCCTGTGGTTGAGTAAAAAATACCGGGAGAGGAGAACATATCCCCTTGTGGTGACTTGGAATACATGTTTAAGTATGAAGGGGTATTGTCCAAGAATGGATTATTTTGTACTAGACCGGGAGGTATCGGAGTGGTGTTAGAAATGATGGTTCTTGTTGGGGTTTTTTGTGAATACTGAGGAGTCATGCCTAACGTACCTATTCCTGTGAGGAGGTCTATTTGGCTAGGATTAGAATTTCCTACCTGCATGAGTTGAGAATGGTGATTTGCCTGAGCAAGTTCTAACCCCCTCACTTTTTCTACTAACGTTGAAATGACTTCATTTGGTGAAGTCACGGTATTTTGCCTTAGTGGCGTTTGTTGTATATCTTGGTGTTGTATAGGCATGTGATATCCTGCTATGAACTGATCGCTGCCTTGCCAAGTTTCCTCGAGGGCATTCCCTATATGTAGTGGCATGGAGGTATTTTCTTGAAAAGAGACCTCGGGTTGTGTTTGTAAACTCCCTATGGGTGGGTACATACTTTCGAGAACGTTGTTCATTCCTGGCATAACGTATCGCATGTTCATTATCTAAAACCAGGTATGGGTCAGCTTGTCTACTAATTTGTGGTCTCAGTAGTATTTGAGGAGATGAACTAGATTCTCCTGTGAGTGTCATATTGTTCGAGCCTGAAGGCTCTGTTTGTTGTGTTTGAGCGAGCTGATCCCACTCCTCTGTTTGGAAAGATGAGCCATATCTGATCTTTGGAGATGGAGTTTGTGTTGATAATTGGTTATCTGAATAGTTGTCACCCCATACGGAGAGCGAGGGCGATGACTGTCTATTCAGTTGAGCGTAGTATGCCTCAAGACCTAGGAGAGGTCTACCGTATGCATCGAATCCCGACATATTCGGGGGGTATATGAATACCCATAGAATAATGGGAAAGAGCGAAGGTGGATGAAAGAAGACAAAATACTAAGAGAGAAGGTGTAAATGATGAAACAGTTGTTTGTTCACGTTAGGTTCACCAATTTTGTTGGTGAAGCTGATGTGAAGGATAATGAGGTAGAAAAGAGAAAAGTATACTAATTTGAACACGTAATAATATGACTCTGAACTAGAAAGTAGGAAGGTTCACGTTGGGTTCACCAATTTTGTACGAATGGAAAAGTGACAAGCGAGCGTGGAAATCTACAAGTAACTTTTCCTCGCACCCGACCTCCCGAGGTCGTGTTTGAGATAGCCGGTGGGGATTGAATATGCGTGGGATGTAGAAAAACTAGTTAGGAAATCTGATGTCTTCGACGCACACTAGTGGAATTTGTGAATCTAAGGCAAAGAAGGCCCTCCTAACCTGAACTAGCGTGATAGATCGATCAGCAAGGATGACTACTCGAAGGCTCCAATCAATATCGAGCTCTGGCATGATTCGGTCTATGGGTTATGGAATACGTGGAAAATGACCTGGGATAGTTTCGTGTATGTCTCCCGATAAGGTCATAGGGCGGATGGTAAATATAATTGACTCTATGGGCGATTTTCTGGCCTAGTCCAGAACTCCTTAGCTTCGTTAGCTGCTATGTCTAATAAGGATAACTGTTTGATGATGATAGGTGGAAGTGGAGTAGATCTGAATATTAATGTGCGTAGGCCAGCATCAACGTCAGATTGACCTGTGGGCTCATTGGGTTGTGGGATTTGTGGGTCACAACCGTAGATTCGTGGTTGTTGTAGACCTACTATGGTCATGTGTGGAATCAGTCTCTAATCCCTAGTATCCAATAGTCGTATGCCTTTTCAGCCTCTATATTCAGAATTAACAGTTGCTTGAATCTTTTCAGAGTATCTCACAGGCGTTCGTGCAACTTGAATTCTTAAGCTGGTATCTATGTCTGTGAGAGTATCTCCTGCACGTCTGGTTGTGGGACCAAAGGATCACAACCGAATGTTTTCTCTCTTTCAAGCCCTTCCACAGTCATGTGGGTATGTTATCTATGGTAATCTGTAGTTTAACTGACTTGACCAAAACGTATATGCTTGGTTCGTCCTCTATATTCAACCCACTCAACTGTGAGCTGATCTGTTGTAAGTTTGTCGTTGTTCGGAAGATTTGGATCCTAAGACTTTGATCAATATCAGTTATCGTTGTGACGAGATTGGGTTGGGGCATGATTGGCTCGAATACGTATTCCCTGGGCTCTCTAGGGCCCGTGATTGTCATACAAAAGCAACAATATAAACTAAAAGTAGCAAAGTAAAATTAACTATGTGAAATATATATAGAACATATATAACTTCTATATTTTTGTGTTTTTCTGATGAAATTTATATGAATGAAATTGAAAGAGTAATTATTTTAATATATCTAGAAATTAACAATTGATACTAATAACAGACTAAAACAAACAAAGTAACCGAGTGTGGCTACTTGTCTGTGTAATTTGTAGATCTACTCTAAACAATGAAATAACTGATCTAATCTATTTGTAAGACTATCGATCCTACCTCAGAAGTGAGGAATGAATCATAGTTTCTCAGAAACTATCAATCCCCATAGCTTCCCTGGCAATATCGAAAGTAAAATTAACTGAAATGAAAGTGATTGGCTATTCTATTTGATATGCTTCTAACTAGAACTTTGAAAGCTAGAACCTTGGATTCTACAGAACAGTGGCGAATTCCAATGGTGTGTGTGGCTTTGTCCCCTCAGTGTGATCTCCTCATTCCTTCGTGCTCATGTGGATCCAGAAAAGCATGTAATGCTAGCATCAATAGAAGTAGATATTGGGACAAAGGCAGATTTAGGATACAGACTGAATACAATGCGAGTAGGAGAGGGATAGCGCAAGAGTACAGAGCTTGGCTTATGCAATTCCTAGTGGGATTTATTGCGAGTCATGCAGACATAAAACGTCCAGAACCTGAAACTATCCTATTTGAAGAACAAAACCTGCAACTTTAATGGCTTCCTATTGACAACAAACTATTCTACTCCAATGGATTGGATTGAAATAACAACTGAGCTTTGCACAAGATGGATATGTGGCTTTCTAACAGCAAGAGAATGCTAACTAAGCATGTAATGAACTAAACTATGAATTCTAAGTAAAAAATAAAAGACTGAACTACTTGAAATGAGAAAATTGAGAGGCAAATTGTGAGGGGCCATTTGCTTGAGCACAAGCCAACTATTTATAGCATTTGCATTTACCCAAGGTAAAAACCAAATTGAACTCTTAAACTATAAACAATGGCAAAACACTATTCCAGGGGACCAAAATCATTAATGCAAGCTCAAGGTGGTGAAAAAAAGCTGGTGAATCATTGATTTTTACGTGAGTCACGTTAAAAGAGCATTCTGGAAAATGCGTAAAGGACCGCCGCCCTGAGTAGGGCAGCGGTTACAGGACCACCGCCCTGTTTAGGGCGGCGGTCATGAGACCGCCGCCCAGGCAGGGCGGCGGTTTCGTAACTGAAGAGAAAAAGGCCAAGAAAAAAGGGGGAAAAGAGAAAAACAAAGCACACAGGAGCTAAGCAGGGGGATGCGGGATGTTAACGCATGTTTAGAGGGATTTTCTGGATCCCGAACACCTTGCAAGGAGACCTGTATCATCATTGGGGCACGTGTTACGCTGTTCGAGCGGTGTAGTACCCTCTAATTTTTGGGTACGTATAGTAACCTTCCAAGAGTCAGGTGTAAATATCATAGTACAACCATCACTTCCCAATTGCCCCGCCGCTATCAAATTTCTCCTTAATGTAGGCACATGTCTGACATCCTTCAATAGCCATGTATTCCCATTCTGCATCTTAACCTAAATAGAACCTTTTCCAACTATATTGCAAGGCTCATCATCACCAAGAAAAAAATTCCCAAAATCCCCTTGAACATAATCAACAAAATAATGCCTATGTGGAGTAGCATGAAAAGAAGACCCTGATTCTACAACCCAAGATTCAGTAATATTATGTAAAGAAAGAATCAAAGCATCCTGACATACAATACCCAATGTCACATTTTCCTCCTTGTTTTCTTCTTGTTGTTTCTTCTTGTCCCAAAGCTCCCAATAGTCCTTCTTTACATGCCCAGACTTTCCACAGTGCCAACATACTATCTTCCTTTTGGATTTTGACCTTTCCTGATCCTTTGATTTTCCATGGTTTCCTCTATTCTTCTGTCTCCCTCTAGTTTCCACTGTCAAAGCATTCCCTAAAGTAGAAGATTCACCTAAGATTTTTCTTCACATTTCCTCACTTAGAATCACCCCTACAACATCCTCAAACTTCAACTTTGAGTTAGCAGGAACCGAGTTGTTTACCGCCATTACCAGGCTATTCCAATTCTCAGGTAAAGAGCACAAAACTAATAAAGCCTTAACTTCTTCATGAAATTCTATTGTAACCGAAGCTAGCATATTTACAACCATATTAAAATCATTTAGATGATCTACTACTAAACCATTCTCAGACATCTTCATATTAAACAACTTTTTCATTATAAATATCTTATTAGAGGCAGAGGGTTTTTCATACAACTTCCCTAATGCATCCATCAGTTCTTTTGTAGTCTTTTCCTTTGAAACATTAAATACTATTGAAGATGCAAGACACAACCATATCATTCCAAGTGCCTTCTGATCCAAAAAATCCCATTCCACATCTGTCATACTCGAGGGTTTGTTCACCTTCTCAGACAGCGGAGTATAAAGATCCTTCTGATAAAGGTAATCTTCCATCTGCATCTTCTAAAGACTGAAATTCTACCCGTTGAATTTATCAACCCTAGATCTTCCATCATTTGCCATAGCTCCCACTCAAGCTAAAAACTTTCCCTATGATTCAACACTTCAGCAAACGAAACCAGGCTCTGATAGCAATTGTTAGGAAATAAGAGATAAAATATGCGGAATATCCCTTATAGAATCGCAACAGTAGAAACTAATATGCAGAAAATATTACAGATGTCAAATAAAAGTGTAGAATAAATAACACAACATAGAGAGACAAGATTTAATGTGGTTCACCCAATTTGGGCTACGTCCACCAAGAATCACTTGCTCAGATTTTATTACAAGCCTCCACTCTCTCAATATAATACCCAGATCCGTTTGGAGCTATGCTCAACAAACTCTACAGAATTCACACCCAAATTCAAAGCACATCTACAATACATTTGCTTGTATTTCTATCATATGCATAAGACCATATAAATAAACAATTGCTTAAGCAGTTTGATACAAAACTATGGGTATCAAAACCATGAGCAAAAAACTGTGGGTATCAAAACAATGGGAAAAAACCGAAAAAAACCATGGGCCCAAAAATAGCCCATAACGGTTACCCATTACCCATGGGTTAATAAACCACCCATGAAAATTTGATTTGGGGGCTTTTCCCCCAAACCCCCATTAATCAAGGGGCTTCACCCCCCACGAACCCCCTTGACCCGCTCACTAGCGAGCGGGACCGCTGTAAAAATACCCGAGTGTAAAACATAGAAGGTGTACCACAATCTAACATGAAAATAGGCTCCACAAACATAGCATGTTCACTTTATTTCTAGTTTTGATCACAGATTCTACAGATCCACACATGCAACAGAGATGCTTGGTAGTCCCACAGTGGCTCCTAGGGGCATCCACTTTCGTACGTGCTCCAAGTTTTATTGTTTCATTTCTCATAGCACATCATTATCGGATTATACACATTTTGACATACTTTTTATGTCTCTAACATGCTAACAGGTGCTTCATATGCAACATTTGTATTGCAGGTATATTTACTTCCATGGTTATCTATTACATTGTTTTCATTGCTTGTCATTATTTTCCATTGTTTGTGGGCTTTACCATTTGTCTTATGTGCAGACTTATATGCTTTTTTCCTTTGTCCGCCTTGATTTTCTTGCAACATCCTAAGTTATGTCCCATGTTTGAAATCTTATTTTCATAGTCTACATTGTCTTCTTGTGCAATGTCTTCTTATGTCTTAGCTTACACATTGTTTGCTTGCTAGTTAGCTTACATTTTGTCTTCTACATGTGTGTTTGTATTTTCTTGTACTAACACTTGTCTCCTAACCACTTTGTTTGCATGTGTCTTGGTTTCAATAAGGCTTAGTTTCAGAACAACAGTTGGTCCTCCTACACCCCAAATGAAGGGGGCATCATTTGGGTGAATCAGTCACCCCATACAACAGTCTACAGTCATCACACAACATAGTTCAATACAACTACAACATAGTCATTTATATCAAACATGGATCAAAATCTTACTTGGGTCCTTATTACAACATAGACACTAGCTCCCAGACCAGGATAATAATGCATGGGCACCGCTGACCCTTCTTGTATCCCTATGAAAAAGGGGCAATTACAAAACATTATTTAGTGCATCACACTCTACAACACTTCACAAAATGGATTTTACAAGAAATACAATACTTATCACTCAACATACATGCACCATACAACATTTTCTACTTTTGCAGTGGATTGGAATTGGTCAAACTAGATCAAATTTTTAAATACCATCTGCAGTGGTGTTCCATACTTTAGGAAGTAGTTAAAGGTTGTAGGATGACACCAGAATTTTCTCCCTAAGCTTATTTTAGTTCTTGGCATGATATCACCAGAAAAACTTGCATTTTACGTAGCTAGCATGAGATCACCCAAAAAACTTGTTCTTATACATCATATTCAAGAAACTTTCTACACTCTTTTCCTCATCACGAATCAGTTACACATGTTCATTTTTCACATTTTCACAATTTATATGTTTTTTACATACTTTTTACACATTTTGATCATACACACATGTATTTGACTACTTGTTCGCTCTTCTCTTTTCAAGGTCCATCCATATGGGAAGCTTTAGTCATATCATCAACATCATCCTATATCAACAACATAAACATCGACATCAATAATGGGTACAATGAAAACATCTACACACTTGTTCCCGCCCTAGGGTCATCATCATCATCACTTTTTACACTTTCTCCTCTGTAGTTTCCATGCTTGACATTTTTATCACTCCATGATTTTCCTTGTCTCTTGACATGCTTTTGCCATATATATACATGGTTATCAAGTACGAATCTCTTATCTACTTTATGTTATCGAGTATTCACTCAACAACATAAATTGGGGGTAAGTGTAGACACAAAATAACACACTTTGAGTATCTATCTAGTCCTGATCACATACTATTATTCATATGAATCCTAAGTAAGAAAAGTACTAACTAACCCATGTCCTTGGCCATATTTGCTTTCTTTCTGTGGCCATTTTTTTGTCTTACACTCTTTTTATCTTAGTTTATCTTTTCAAACCTCAACATTTCTCATCTTGGACACTAGTGACCATCCGGGATGCCAGCACAAGGTGCTCCCGTCCCCTCTAGGAGCCATTAACCTCTTTGTATTTTGTTCACATATTTTGGGTCCTTTCTATCTATTTGAGCATATTATCTTTTTGGTAGTCAGCCTTTTCAGGGTTAATTACGAAATTTAAGCAAGGGAATCATATAAATATAAAATTATGTGACCATAATAAAGGGACCAAGCACTAAGCATTAGCTATCACCACCTAAGGTTACATCCAAAGGCTATTTAAGAGAATTCTACCATACATTCTAGCATCCATTGAAGGGTAAGGGACTGCATTCTTATGCATAGAATTCATAGGAGGGGTTGTCAATGACATCAAAAATCATTGTGTGACATACTAGCGATAAGAAGTAAAGGATAACAAACATCTCGTAACCTTGCGAATGAGGCTTCATGAGGGTTTCAACAATCACAAATGCCCATAGCAAGTTTGTGGTACCCGTAGGTGCCCTGACCCATTCTAGGTGTGCCAGTCCAAGTAGATCCTCAGCTTGCATAGTATTTTGAGGTTTTGTGTAACACTCCTCCCTTTTGATTCATTATTTCACTATTGTGGCACAATCTAGGATTAATTTCGCAATAACTAAGTCCTCTTATCACTTCTTTACAACTAGGGTTTCATATTCTCTAGCTTAATTTTCTTGGGTATACTCTATAATTATTTCTATATTCATTTTGTTGCAAAATTTCATTAGATTTAGGCATCTATTTGTTCAATATTTGCTTAATCATACCTAAACCTATTTTGGTTTCTTCTAACTTGAATTTAATGGCCTATATACACTTAGCCACTCACATCTAGATTTTGTCTTCTGCCTCATATGTATTTTCAACAACCTTTGATCTTCCTATAACCACTCATACTCACTCCCTTAGTGACTCCATAACCTAGATAAAACTGAAATGGTGAACTCAATATCCTTAAATATCCACGGCTTTCAACTCTTTCCTCATTTGAAATATCCTTTTAGGTGGGTTGGTCAATTCAAGATGATTCCATATCTTCCCACTGATATTTAATTTTGGATTTAATCTCATTAATTTTTTTGAGCTACATCCATATAGATGCTACCTAATTAGTTTTCCATTTTAATATAGTTGTTGGGATCCTCTTACCATTGATCTCATTCATCATCATTTGTCATAAAACTTTTGTAATCTATTTAAAATTTGTTTCCAACTACTAACTCTACCGTGCACTCTTGTTTTCACTTCTTTTCCACACCTTTTCTTTATTATATTTCACACTCTTAGATTCAAGATAAACATTTCACATTCTTCCATGCACTATCTTTAGGATTTTGGGCCTTCTCCGGAGCATCCATGTGCCTCCTTCACAATCCAATCTATTGCACAATCATTTTTTCATGTTCTGATGCCTTCTATGCACTCCTGCCTCTGCGCATAACTCCCTCACAATCTCCATGCACCACTAATCTCCTAGGATGAGCCAAAACTCCATCAACTAAAAAAATTATTATATGCCCCATTATGGATTATTCTTCCACACCTACACCTAAAAAAAATATCATGTGCACCATTGTGCACCCACTTCTTCTTCACACTCTACATATTTTACTTCTTACTGATTACTATTCCACAAAGTAATTTTGAACTTCCAACACAATCTCTACTTAACTCGATGGTGTTTCTTCTTATTTTCTACACATTTTCCAAACTTGTAAGCTCTCACACTTAGCCAAAAATTTTGTAGGATTACTTTAAAACCTAGGATTCTCCTACATCAAACACCTAAGATACTTGAAACTTGAGTTCCACCTCAAGTAGACTAAGTGAGTGGTAAAACCAAACTTCAGACTATTAGAATTGATAGTCCCAAAATATTCATCCAATAAGCCTATTTCCACCCTCTATGCTTCTTATTACACCTCTTTGAATCCTTGATCACTTCTTGGTGACTATTCTACGTTGTTTTAACACACTCTCTTATGATATTTTTCCCACCATAAACTCTCCACCCTTGACCATCCACCTCTGCCAAAAGTATGCATGACCTTTTATCATCCTAGCCCATATAGTTTTTGGGATTCTATCATCTACACACTATTGGGAAGAAGAAATGGCTATGTATTTAGCCATGTGTAGAAGTTGGAGACCACACACATGAGTTCGTGTAAGGTAACAAAAAGAAATAACTAAGGGTAGATGGAATGTGCAGGATCTTGCATGTAAGATCCTAGGGTAAAGACAAGAAAACACATGGAGATTCATGTGAGGAAGAATCAAGAATGATTGTAAAGGCTTGTGCATATGCGCATAGGGTTTTAGGACTTTGCCAATTTTTGGAATAAATGCTAAAAATAGGAAAAAAGCACAGATGTCATATCACACAAGCAAGGTCCAGAAATAGTAAAAACATATGTGAAAAAAGTGAAACACATGTAGAATATGCAATCTATTTATAAGATTAAAGCATGAAAGAGGTTGGGCTATTTATGGCTTGATTTAGAGTAAATAAAATATGTAGAAAGGCATGTAGCCTATTATTAGGAAATATATTATTAGGAAAAATGCATGTAAGTGGTGAAGTGAAAGTCCCTACAGTGTATAAATAGGTGTCATGTCTCGTAAAGATAGGATTACGGTATGATGAGAAAGTATTATTATATGAATGTAAGGAGAGAACATTTAGGTATACACACAATAGGTTCAGTACGTGAATATAATTGAGTCATGGATGTAATCAGTAAGTATGTTATGTAATGAATTATGGATAATTGTGTGTGGATTTCAAGGATTAACAGATCTGCACATGGTATAATGGGGATTCCATTGTTATTGATGATTGTTTATGTTTAATAGTTTTCTTATTATATGTGTTTCCTTTATTACTCTCTATTGTTACCATCATGCATGTTGTAATGACTAACATATTGATAAGCATACAAAAGAGGAACTTGGTAGGTTGCACATGCTTCAAGTGAGTGCCTAGGAATTTATCTATGTGAAGTTCCAATGCACACATGACCTTTTGTAGTGTTGGTTACTAGAATCCAACATTTTGGTTTCATTTCCAAGACCTATTTTCATTATGCTCATCAAGATGTGGTGTACGTATGGCATTCTGGATATCATTGGAGAATATTGAGCGTTGGGTGGATGATAACCAGGATGATTTCTCTTAGAGATACAACATTAGACCAAACTTTAATACATATAAGTAGGTGGAAGATGACATATATGATTCCTTGTATGATATGTTTTTTTAGTTTCTTCCCAGTAGAAATGTACCAATGGTTAGTAGATTAGGTGTATAACAGGTTTGTCCGTCTAGGCAATAAGAAAGTGTGGAGCTAGGATAAGTACTAAGCACTCTATGATTTGGATGCACTATGGAAAAGAGATTTAGATCAGTGGTCGGAATGTGTGTTGTGTAATTATACCTTGGTTTACGCAATTTTGACCTAATCATGCCTAAAAGAAGCAAATTTTTGGTTTCTATACAAAACCAAGGGATCATACTTACGTTCTCTACTTTTGGCTATGAATATATTGATTATTAATCTCAAGATGAAGAAATCACCTATGGAAGGCTAAAAATCCACCACGCTTAGGGGTAGAAAGAAAGTTTGGGAAGGATGGAGTTGGTCCAAATAAAAGAAAGAGAGAGAGAGAAGAAATATTACATAGGTAAAATGATTTGTGAGAGAGAGAAGTTGAAGAGGCATTAAGACTGAGAGGAATGATGTCAAAAGGGGGTGATGAGAACCCTGTACAAGGTTAAGGACCATAAGATGATGTATTTATAGTATTGGGGAAGCACATTAGAAGGACCCCTTCAAAATCAGATGAGAGTGAGTATGAAGAGAGAATGATAACCCTTGGCATAAATATGACTCATCCTAGACACCTAGCCCTTGAACATGGTGTTCGAAATCTGAAATTTGTTGTAGAAGATCATCATAGTGAAGGTGAGCAGGAAGGATCACCACATTGAGTTGAAGATATAGGTAGGTATGTATTGGTATCAACATGTGAGGCATAGTAGATTAAGGTCATGCATATGGAAATGTAAGAGGCTCTTGTGTTTGTATAGATCTTGTTTGGAAGTAATTTAGTAGGTGTTTCATCAAGACAAAATAGTGACACACTACTCATTAGAGAAATACTATAGGTGGAGTATTAGGATAGAAATTTGGTGTGTAGTTCAACACTGCTATGGGACATAAGGTATCACTTTTATAGGTCCCCAAGTTATGACAGGAGGATCAGGAGGCTTGGGACCTCCACTGCGTGAAGGAAATCCTAGTGGAGGATCAGGTTCAGGGTTTGGCCCTATTCCAGGACAAGGACCAAAACAAACATTACAACAACCTCAACAACCACATAAACATCCACCTTAGATATTATTTGAGATATCCCTTCATTTTCCATAATATGGAGGTGTGGAAGATGCAACAAAACATGTGGATAAGTGTGAGTTATTGTGGAGAGCCAAGGGAAAAAAAACTATAGATCGTAAGGCTAGAAAATTGCAATAACACTTAGAGTTTGTGTACATAGTTGGTATATAAAGTATGATCCACACAAGATAATGGTGTGTTACATTGCATTTCATAT
Organism: Taxus chinensis; assembly: GCA_019776745.2. Taxonomy (NCBI): domain Eukaryota; kingdom Viridiplantae; phylum Streptophyta; class Pinopsida; order Cupressales; family Taxaceae; genus Taxus; species Taxus chinensis. The sequence continues at coordinate 673,569,670 of CM034148.1, forward strand.
CAACTTCTTAGTTTCATTCCACATACTTGAGTTTGTGTATCAGAGCATTAACGTATTGAATGATACTAAGCATGGTTTTTCTAAGAGTGTTAAAGAATATGATTCACATTTCAAGACCATATTTTCCAAGATTTTATATGATATCCATCAGAGCCAACATGGGTAGTGGTTTACAGGAGGCATGTTAACACTATTTCAAAGGGCACTATCGCACAAGACATTTATTGATCCACGAGAAGCCTTGGAAGCAATGTTACGTGCTGAAGTAGTTGGAAGTGTTGACATAGGGGTAAGTCCATTTCTTGAAGTGTAGATTGTAGTAGTGGCCACTTATATGGATAATTTATTTTCTAATTCATCTCATGAGACATGCAATAGAATCTAGTGTACTGATTGTGGGGTAGAAGAACATTCAAAAGATAGCTGTCCATGTAGGAATGTGCATGCACTGTTAACAACTTGTGATATTTTTCATAAGAATCATGATGTTTATAACCACCCACTTTTATAGTGCATGATGTGGAAGAATATATCTATGCATTTTAAAATTTGTGATGTGTATACTCATTACACAACCAATTATTGTTTGATTTATTAGATCCATGAGTCTTATGAAATAGGGTTGCGTCAGACCAGTGTGGAAAGTAGCTCACAGGCACAAGAAGGATATAAGAATAAAGTATGAAATAATATAAATGGAGGTTTTAGAGGTGGATATAGAAGAAGAGGCCATATTGGCTGAGGAAGGTTTGCCTGAGATACATGTTATACTTGTGGATCACCTGACCACTATCAACACGAGTGTCCAAAGAATCAGGTTTACACATATTGTGGCAAGGCACATAAGGTTGAAGTTTACCCGGACTTGTATGCCTACATGTGCAAGAATAAAAAAAAGGATAAGGGATCAACCATGATCAAGGTAGAACACGCTAAGAAATAGCAATGGGAACCTAACAAGTTGGATGTGTCTGAACCTTAGCCATTATTGTCCACCATGCATGTAGAGGCAGTGCAAATCTATGAGTAAGGAAATACAAAACCCCTCATTAGAAGTGAATAAGTTATACATGTGAAGTATCCAGATGCATCACAACAAAATATAGTTTTTCAAGAAACCATGGGCATCATCAGGAAGTTACAAGGAGATACAATGTTTAAAGGAGTAAGCATGTAAGAGGGAATGTGTGATAACTACTGAGCTACCAAAGATGGATTTTGATGATCTTAGAGAGGTATGAAAAATAATTAGGAAGGAGAACATCATACCACTTTTAGGAGATTGGTTACCTGATAAGATACCACACACAGGTGTAGAAAGGGAGTGCTAGATTCTCCATGCTAACTTACCATTATAAGATCATGAATATGACAAAAGAAATCACACTGGATGCGGTGATTAATAGATGGGTGGTAAGTAATATTCTCATTGATATGGGCACAAAATTCAATGTTCTCACACTTGATGCTTGGAACCAAATGGGAAGGCAACCATTGCAGCCATCCTCAAATGTATCATATATGGCCAAAAATACAAGGTCCATTCCCATTTAGGTATTAAAGGATACTTTTATCACCATATAGGGAGCCAAGTTTACATGTGACTTTGAAATTTTAGAGCTCATTGAGGTAGATAATTTCCCTATGCTAGTTGGACATCCTTGGTGTTATGCCAACTATACATACTTTCTATTTAACAAGCGTTACATAAGTTTTGAGGACAAGGATGAGTGCATTGTGATACCACTAGATGATATGACGATTGCACCTTATATAGATTCCATCAATGATGTAGATCTCAATAAAATATACGTGTATACGATGCACAACCTGGAGAATGTAGAGCCATCAAAGGAGGGAATTTTTCATTAGGAAGATGTGCAGTCCATTATTGATACTACTAGTGTGGCTTGTGACAATTGGGCTCACGGTACTTATGAAATGGTTGGTCACGAGGTCCAAGGGAGAGTGACAAGGGTGGTTAGTCCGTGACCTATTAAGAGGTTGGGTAGAGTCATTTTTCTAAAATATATGAGGGAATATAATCTTGAATCATTCTTGCATGTGATGGGAGAGAAGTGGTGTGATAAAGGAGATAGGAGAAACATGATGGTATACACATTTTGTGAGACCACAACACATTGGTGGGCTATGTACAGAGATAAATTACTTGGTTGGCATGAGATAAGAGTGTCATTCTTAATAAGGTTTTCCAGGAGTAATCTCCCTTCATTGGTACATGATTACGATGGGTATACTTATCCTATGGTACATGTTCAAAGTTGTGAAAGGAATTGGATGTAGGGGAAAGATGATTTTCCACCATCTCTATGTGTACATAAGTTTTGTTCTACTTTGTGTGGTTGTGTGTGCTTGGTATGTACATGCTGAGTTGAAGTAGGAGACAACGAGTTAGATTGACATGATCGAAAGTATTGTTCATAATTTTGATTTTTTTTCTACTAATCCATCGGTTCATTAAGCCTTGCAGATAATGAGGTGCATCACATTGGGGGATAGTGTAAAAGTAGAGGAGCTTATGATTCAATTGTTTGGTGATGCTGACACTGAAGCACATGAGGACCTTGTAGAAATAGAAGAGACACAGTTGGGGTTCACTTAGAAAAATAGACAGGAAACCTTGTCTACGTCATAGAAAATGAAGGGGGTAGAGGATTTGGATACTAAATATATAGAGGGTACACGTGAGGTATTGGACCCCATAGATGAGCAAGCACACACATACCATATTTCATTGAAGACTAATAAAGTGAACATTGGAACTGAAGACATGCCAAAGGAGGTGATTATTGGTGATTATCAATTTACACATGAGGTAGCTAAGATAATTGAGTTATTACTTGAATTTTGGGATTTGTTTTCATAGGGGATACCATGAGTTAAAGGGGTGTACATCCATCACTAGGATAAATGAAAATGAAGCTTAAGGATGACTTCAAACCGGTTTGGAAGAGACCTTACCAGATGAATCCTAATATGAGAATTAAGGTGAAAGATGAAATTGATAATATTATCAAGTCAAGCATTATTGATCCCGTAGAGGAGTTAGAGTGGATAAGATCGATGGTGATTAGCATTAAAAATTATGGCCAGATAAGGATATATGTTGACTACAAAGTTCAAAATGCTTCATGTGTTATTGATCCTTTTCCCACACCATTCACTAAAGAGATATTGGAAGGAGTGTTAGGGTGTGAGATCTACTCTTTTATTGATGGATTTTCAGGTTACCATAAAGTGATGATCACACACAAAGACTAGGAGAAGATCAATTTTGCAATGGAAATGGGGATTTTTACCTACACATTTATGTTATTTGGACTGAAGAATGCGCTTGCAGTGTTCTCGCGCATAGTTGTTCAATACTTTCAAGACTTTATTCATAAGTTTATTTGGTTTTACCTGGTATATTAGAAGGTGTATGGGCTGGTGAAATATCATTATGAATTATTGGATTTATGTTTGAAATATGCAGGAAAATTAACATCTCCTTGAACATTAAGAAGTGCATCCTTGCTACACCTTTTGGTTCTTTTCTTGGACACATCATTTGTAAGGAAGGATTGCTGGTAGATCAAAAACTTTGGTCATCTTGGGGTTGGAGGATATAACTAATCAGAGAGAAGTGTGTGGATTCCTTGGGCACACTGGCTATCACCACAATTTTATTAGGGGGTATGCAAATATTTATGCACCACTGGAAGAATTGTTAAAAGAAAAAGGAAAATTCTATTGGGGTGATGCACAACAATAAGATTTTTAGACCTTGAAGGAGAATCTAATCACCGTGCCTATCTTATGCTTCCCTTCTTGGAAAAATCCATTTCATGTTCATGTAGATGGTTTAGGTATGACCATTGGATCAATATTAGCACGACCAAGTGAGGTAAATGTTGAACATACTATTTTTTATGAGCATAAAGTTGACACCTACCAAGAAACATTATACAACTATGGAGCTTGAAGCATTATCAATGATATACACTCTTCACAAGTTCATACCATAATTTTTTGCCTCACCATTTATATTGCATATTGATCATATGAGATATAAGTACTTAGTCAATAAGACAATTTTAAAGAGGTGCATATTTTGTTGGATCCTTCTCTTCTAGGATTTTGATTTCTCAGATATAGTTAAGCCTGGAAAGATAAATTTAGGACCAAACCACTTGTCAAGGATTAAATCTAGTGAGGATGTACAAAGCATACAAGACACTATGTTGGATGCTCAATTGTTAAGACTAAACTATGTGCCATCTGATTTAGAAGATATTACAGTATTATTGTGCACTGGAGTTATGCCTTAAGGTCATGAATACATTAGAGAAGAAACAATTTGCCATCCGTGCAATGCCTTACCAACTAATTAGAGGATGTGTATACAAGTTGGGTAGAGATGAGTTATTACATAGATGTGTATTGAAACATGAGTGGGAAGCTATAATGGAAGAAGCACATGGTGGGATAGATGGAGGAAACTTTACAGGTGAAGCAACAATAAACAAGATACTACTTGATGGATTATGGTGGGAAACTCTCTATAAGGATACTAAGGCATTTTTCAATTCTTGTGACCATTGTTAGAGGATAGGTAAACGAGGAACTAGGGATGATATTTTGGTGCACCCTATAACAAGTAAAAATCCATTTGAAAAGTGGGAAATTGAATTTGTAGGCACAATTGCACTACCTGCACATCAGACAAGGGTGCACTATATCATAACATGCACATATTACTCAACAAGGTGGGTAGAAGTTACACCTACAAAGGATTTCACTACAAAAATAGCTAGATTTCTATGGGGAAATATCATAAGTAGGTATGGCTATCCTTTGATCCTTCCAACGAATGGGGGAACTCATTTTTTGAATGTGACTATTATAATTATACTATCAAATTTTATGGTAGCAAACCATAAGACTACACCTTATCACCCACAAGGTAATGGTACTGCAAAGGATTTCAATAAGATTTTGGGACAAACATTGTCAAATATCTGTGACATAGGAAAGAAATATTGGGATGAAAAAGTATCAACAATGTTATAGGCATACAAAAAAACTTATAAAAGGTTGAATAAATCCACATTATTTTAGTTTTTGTTTGGTGCAAAGCAATTTTTACCTATGGAATTCATGTTACCCTCCCTACATATCACATGTGTAGGAGGACTAGATGATGATAAATTAGTAGAGGAGTAGATTGATAAGTGGATATAGTTATATGAGAGGTGTGTCATTGCGTGATGGAGTCAGAAGATAGAAAAAGCGTGATAGAATTCCTAACATGATAAACATATTAAGAATAATTTGTTTGTAGTGGGGAAGATGATGTTGTTATATGACTCCAAGTTTTCACGCCATCCTAGTAAGCTTAAAGTGCATTTGTTGGGACCATTTGTAGTAATTAATATACTAGAATCACGCACATGTCAGTTATAGGAGTTGGATGACAACATTTTCTCGATTACTTCAATGGGAGTAGGATGAATCCCTATTATAAATAAGATTCATGTGTGTTTATAATAAGGCAATATTACCACTTAGATTATATTTCCTTTTCTATTTGTTTTGTTTTATTTTCTTGTAATAAGTGCATTCATGTGCAGGAGGTGATTACTCCATGTTAAACTGATGTGCATAGGACTGCGCATACTTTTAGTATGGGGTGAAGTAGATATAAGTGTGTGAGACTTAATTTAATTAAGGTTAATGGAAAAAAGATGGTGTGAGAAAATGGTGTGTTATGGAAAATATATTGGCATGCATAAGAAAGAGTAATGTGTGCATAAGGGAATTAAAGGTGCAAAGGATATAAAATATAGAATGTTCATATGAAATTAGAATTAAAGGTGTTTCTTAGAGGAAACTGTATGATGGAAAAGTGACATATAAGCATGGGAATCCACAAGTACCTCTTCCTCGTACCCAACCTCCCGAGGTCGTGCCGAGATGGCCGGTGACTATGGAATATAAATGGATACAGAAAAACTAATCGGGTAATCTTATATCCTCAATACACAATAATGGAATATGTGAATCTAAGGCAAAGAAGGCCCTCCTAACCTGAATTGGTGTAATGGTTTGTTTAGATAGAATAGTTGTTCGGAGGGCTCCAATCAATGTTGAGCTTTGCCAAGATCTTGTTTATTGGTTGTTGGATATGTGGGAAGTGACTTGTGGGAGCTTCATATTTATCTCCAAACAAGGTCATGAAAATGGTGATAGGAGCTTTAGTGGATTTGTAGTGAACTATGGGTGGTTTTCTAGTCTAGTCCAGAAAATATTAGATTGATTGGGTTCTATATTTAATACGGAGAGACTGTGTTATGATATTTGGCGGGGAGTGGTGAGGATCTAAATACCAACAGTTCATAAACCGGTATCAATGCTTAACTGATTTGTAGGCTCGTTGGGTTGTGGGACTTGGGGATCACAACCGTGAGTTCATGGTTGTTGTGGACCTGTTATGGTCATGTGAAGAATCAATCCCTTCTTCTGACTATCTAGTAATCATACGCATTTTCAGCCTCTATGTTTAGAACTAGAAGTTGTATAATTTTCTCATAATACCTTACAGGTGTTCTGGAAACTTGAATGCGTAAGCTAGTATCTATGTCAACGAGGAGGTCTTCATGTGTCAGGTTGTGGAACTAAAGGATCGCAACTAAATACTTGTTCTCTTTCGAGTCCTTGCACATTCATACAGATATTTTATCAAGGCAGTCTATAGTTAGGATGATTTGACCAAAATGTGTATGCCTTGTCATCTTCGATATTTAACCCTCTCAGTTGTTCACTAATTACTTATGGGTTTGTCGTTGCTTGAATGACTTGTATCCTAAGGTCTTGATCTATATCAGCTAATGTTGTGGGTAGATTTGGTTGAGGCACTATTGGTTCAAATATATATTCTCTAAGCTCTCTAGGTCCCATGATTGTCATGTAAAATGATTCAACTTTCTAATTAAAATTAATAAACTAATTATGAAAGATATATCTACACTACGCATGTATTATTTTATTTTTGTATTTTTGATGAAGTATTTTAACAAAATCAAAGAGAAACTATTCTAATATATTTAGAAAATGGACAACTAATCTAGTAATAGAATTAAAACAAACAAAATAGCCTAGTGTGGCTACTTTCCTGTGCAATTGTGAATTTATCCTAAACATCTAAGTAAATAATTGTTTTAAATTGAAATACTCTCGATCCTTCCTCATAAATGAGGAATGAATCATGGTTTCTCAAAAACTATTAATCCCCACATCTTCCCTAGTGATATCGAGATTGAAATTTTGACTGAAATAAAATAATTCACTACTCTATTTGATACGTTTGTAACTAGAAATTTGATAGCTCAAACCTTGCGTTTACAGAACAGTGGTAAATCTAGTTGTGTGTGACTTTTTCCCCTCAGTGTGATCTCCTCGTTCCTTCATGTTCTCATGAATCTAGAAAAGTGTGTATATGATAACATCAACAGAAGAAGGTATTCGAACAATGGCAGCTTTGGATATAGACCGAATAGAATGCGAGTAGGAGAGGGATAGCACAATTGACTAGAGCTTGACTATGCAATTCCTAGCGGGATTTATTATGGGAATACAACACAAATACACTGAGAGTTCTTGAAACTATCCTTTGTGACGAACAAAACCTACAACTCTATTGGATTCCAATCTACAAATGAAACTACTTTACTCTAAACTGACTTGCATGGAACATCAATGAAGCAAGTTTGAAACAAGAAGATCAAATGACCTCTAAACAGCAAAGGAAAACTAACAATGGAAGAAAAACATGAAACTATGGGAATTCTAAGTAGGAAGATCAAAGACTAGATAGAGAAGGAGAGGGGCCATTTGTTTGAAAACAAGCTGGCTATTTATAGCAAATGCATTCACTAGAAGGTAACTTGGAATTGAACTCTTTTACCATTAAACAATGTGAAAACACTATTCACAGGGTGGCCAAAACATAAATGCAAAGCAAAGTAGCTGAAGAATGTGGGTATAAATTGAAGATTTACATTTGACGTGATCGTCAAAACTTTCTGGAAAACATGAATAAGGACCGCCGCCCTATGCAGGGTGGCGGTTATGGGACTGCCGCCCTGTCCTAGGTGGCGGTCATGAGACCAGCTAGGCCTAGGTAGGGTGGCGGTCTCATCACTAAAGACAAAAATACAAAGAAAAAGGGAGGCAGATGGAAAAACAAAGCATGCGGAGGCTGAGCAGGGCATGTAGGATACAAACATATACTTGGCGAGCTTTTCTAGATTCTGAACACCTTACAAGGAGACCTATATCATCATTGGGGTATGTGTAACATCTTTCTGATGGTGTAGTACCCTACAATTTTGGGTATGTACATAAACCCATGTGATTGAGGAGCCACACGGGGTGACACGAGGGAGGCAATGGAAAGATAGACTACTTAGTAAGTAGCAAAAAGGAAGAATGTGTGTGGTGTAGGAAGATTCAGCGCAAGAGGGTCAGAAACCTGGGAAGTAGTAGTGCACCTGAAGCTTACTAACTTCCATGAATGGGAGAAAGCATAATAGAAAGAAAAAAATTATTTTAAATCAAAAATTAGTGGTAGGTAAGGAGTAATTAATGCGGATAAAATTGGGAAAAATATAAATAGTGTGTGAGTAAATTCATTCTTACCTTTCCTTTGAGAACTTATGCCATTAAAGATATAAGTTACGAATAAGTGCGAAGATAAAAGAGTGAAGTGAGATGAACAAACTTGATAATATGTGAATGTGTGAACCATATTAAATTGCACATGACCTTAAGTTTGGAGAGTTCCTTCAGTGGAAGTAGAAGCTAGGAGAGAAGTTATGTGGAAGCAAGAATGAGCTAGGTCTAGGGTTTGTAGAGTTAGAATTTGTAGAGCTAGGGCATGGGGTTATGAAAGTTACATTAGGAAACTAAGTTGAGGTGAGAAATTGTAAGAGTTGAGAAGATCTTGGATAATGGAGACCAAAATTATAGATTAGGCATTTGGCATCGAGGGCATAAATTTTAACAAACAAGTAAGTTTCAAAACCTAGGGCACATATTGTGTATAATTTAAAGTTTGTAGAGTTGAGAGGGAAAATGGCACAAAAAAGTTCACCTAAGATCAAGATCAAGAACAAGAATAAGAACAAGGATTTTGTTGACGATGTACCTGAAGACAGGTTTTTAAAAATGTAATACCCTCCAGAAGTGATAGTAGGGAAACAATGGGCTTCACAATTAACCAAATGCAAGATAAGAAACTATGACCATATCACATAAGCCCATGAAGAATATATTAGGAATGATGTTATGAAGGAATTAATCCAGAGGATGGTGGAAGGAAAAATTATTATTGATGATAAGGTTAGGGAGGACTTGGAGAGTGCAAGGGTTTTACAGCTATATGAGTTTCCATATTTTGGGAATCCTACAAAATTTATCAATGGATTATGTTAAGGGTACACAAAAAATTCTTCTATTTCATAGATAGAAGAATGTGCCTAACTACAAGGTTGATTGGGAAGGTGACTGGGTTATGTGATAACAGACTAGATATTGGGTTTTATTTTGAGGATGACGCTGCATAGTTGAAGCCACAACAACTAATTTTAACTACCAACAAGGGACGTGTATATAGCTCATAAGTATTAATGATCTAGGAACTAGGGTGGATGAGTTCCGAGTGAGTTACAAGTTAGGAGCTTCTGAGGGCTAGATGGAAGTTAATAAGAAGTTTTTACAAGTTGTGCACAAGATGAAATGGAAGATGCCATACAAAATTATCTTGTATATTAATTGAAGGCATCATTGAGGAGGAAAATGACTAAGGGAGAAAGGGTGAGAAGATAACTTAGGGTGTCATTATATGTTTAATTATGTTTTCAGATATTGGGGTACCTTATGGACCGACAGAGAAGATGTGAGTCTATCCGATTGAGAACAAGTATCCAGTGTAGAGGTTTTTTGAGTTTACTTGTAATGGAGAAATCACATGCCCATATAAGGTGCATCTAGAAATATTATACAGGCATATGTGTGAAGCATTTGATAATGATTGGGACATGCCAAGAGAGTTGTCGACACTTTTGGATGAGCAGGCAGAGTTCGTCGGTCTTACAAAACTATTTCCTTGGCCGATTTTTGCTAAGCAATAGAGACATGGGGCCATGGTGTAAAATACCATTTGCATTCATGAAAAAGTACTTCCAGGCCATCGTTAACTGAATAAAATATGCATGGAAATTGACATATAATGTAGACAAGGTAAATTTTGATTACCATACTTTGCATCAGACGTATGTATATCCAACAATGACATCATACATGGAGAAAATGGAGTCTAATAACATGGACTTGAGCCCTATTATGGTAATAGTGGGTAAGAATGATTACAGAATATACATCTACCTCAGTCCTAGGATCAAGGTAGGAAAGTATATCAATGCGCGAGATCTTCATCTACTAGAGCCCCTATAGAAGAAACAAAAAGTAGGGATCATTAAGTGGAGGTGCGAGGAGACACCCCCACAGGAAGAAGAAGAATAATAAGAAACTACTCCTTATCAAAGTAGAAGGAAGAAGGTGTAACAACAATAGAGGGAAGGGCATCAAGATAGAAGTGCCTCCCACGTAGAATTTTTTTTTCCTTCAATAATCGAAACCAATCCAACTCCAGTAAAGAAAAATCCCAGACCACCAAAGAAGAAACCTCAAGTGGTTTTTGATGTCGAGGATGAAGAAGAGGAGGACTTGGAGAAGAAGGTGGAGGAAGAGGCACCGGTGCATGAAGAGGAGTCATTACAGGAAGAGGAAGAGGCATTAGTGCAAGAAGAAAAGGAAAAAGAACAAGAGGAATGGAGGGATTTCATGAAGAAGAGATGTGCATGATGTTTTCAAAGGAGAGTGAGAGTAAGAAAAGGGTGATGGAGATCAGAAAACTAGAGAAGACTTAGGAATGGATGAGAGACAAGTGGTGCACAATTCAACATTATACAAGAAAAACCAAGGAAGAAATGTACCAGAGGAAGGACGCGTCGGGAAAATTTATAGGCTACCTAATTGTCACATACAAAGGACATCTCAAAAGTTATAAGGGCCAAGTTCTAAAGCTTAGTGCTATTAGAGGAACTATTTGGTTGGGAGATGTTAAACAAGGATGAAGTACTTGCGCGCACAAGGAAAATTATTTCTTGGAGTATGCAAACACATATGGAAGAACCTCAGTTTGAGGAGAGCAAGGACTCATACTCCAAGATGATACTGAAGAAGGATTTTGGTAAAGTATTATCAGTCATTGACCCCACAAATATCTCTGATGAATAATCTTGCAACATGCTAAACAATATGGTAGTCGAGGTTTTAAGGAAGAACATAAACAAAGGAACCTCCATTACAAATATGTAGAAGGATACAGGGAAAAGGAACAAGATGATTCAGAAGCTCATTGAAGATTGGAAGGATGAGAAGAAAAGAACGAGGCATATAATAAGGTGAGAGACATAGTTTCCAGCATCATATGCACATGCCTAGTGTTAGTTGATCAATCTCAGCCAATATATACAAGAGAGTTAGAATATATTGAATATTTGGTGAGAATGATGTTAATAAAGATAAAATGTGGGCCATGACTGACTACTGAAGAATTGACCAAAGCAACAAAGAAGAATAAAGAACAGGTTGAGAAAAATATTGGAGAGTATGAGGCATTATCCGTAGAGGTGAAAGAGGCCGCAAGAAAGGTAGAGTGTGTTTTTGAAAATTGCCAATATTTTTCTCCAATACTTAGTGTACACATAGTTATGGAAGAGGTGAAAGCTGAAGAAGATAAAGGCCATAATGAAAACTAATAAGGTTGATCGTGAGAAGGTCATGGAGGAATTCACACATAAGAGAGAGCTTATCAAGGTCATGAAGAACACACTTGAGGAAAGACTCAAGGAGATCCACATAGAGGTAATGTACAAAATGAATAATTTATAGGTTGTGACATTTGATTTGGATGTTATGGTGAAAGAGTTAAAGGAGAAGGTAGACAAGCTGGCTTCTGAACAAGTAGAAAACATTGTAGAAGCAATCCCAAACAAGGCTACCCCTTAGAAAGAAAGAGTTAGAAGAGTTTCCAGAGCTTATCCCACCACCTAAGGCTTGAGTTGATGCACACGTGCGTGATAGGTTTCTTATTATTTGATTCATTGGGGTAACCACCCTCCATTCTTTATTATTCAGGATTTCATTCATTCTTTCAGTTTATGCTTGGAAGGAGATATTATTTGATTCATAGTTTTCATGATGGACAATACTCCTAGTGTAGGGTAATGTTGGGCAGAAGAAATGGCTAAGTATTAGCCATGCAAATAAGTTAGAGACTGTGCGCAAGAGTGTGTGCAAGGTAGTAAGAAAAAACAACTAAGGGAAGATGGAATGCACATGAGAATATGCATAAGAGTAGAGGGTAAATATAGGACAACACATAGAGGTTCATGTGAGGAGGAAATAGGTTAGCATGAGAAGGATTGCGCATATGCACACATGGTTTAAGGACTTAGTTTATTTTAGAGTAAAGGCTAAAAATAAGAAAAATTTCAGATGGTGTATCATGTAAGCAAGGTCCAAAAATAGGAAAATCACATTGGAAGAAGGTAAAGCACATGCAGAAGAGGCATATATATATAGGATTAAATCATGAAACAGGTTGGGTTATTTATGGCTTGATCTAGAGTAAATAAAATATGTAAAAGGCATGCAACCTATTATTAGGACATCTATTATTAGAAAAAATGTATGTAAGTGGTCAAGGGAAAGTCCCCACCATGTATAAATAGGTGTTATGTCTCATTAAGATTGGGATGTGGTATGATGAGCAAGTATTATTGTGTGATTGTAATGAGAGAACATGTATATATACATGTATACGTTAAGTGCATGAATGTAATTGAATCATGGATGTAATTAGTAACTATGTTATGTAATGAATTATGGACAACTATATGTGGATTACAAGGATTAACATATCTAAACATGGTATAATGGGGATTCAATTGTTATTGATTATTGTTTATGTTGAATAGTTTATTTATTATATGTGTTTCCTCTGTTATTCTCTATTGTTATCATCATGTATGTTGTAATAACTAACATCTTGATAAGCTTAAAAAAATAGGAACTCAGTAGGTTACACATGTTTTGGGTGGGCACCTATACATCTGTCTAAGTGAAGTGCTAGTGTGCATGACCTTGTGTAGGATTAGCTATTAGATTCCAATAGACACTCACCCTTTACACAATTGTATTCCCTTAAACCTTTGGCTTTCATGCTCTCATCTTCTTCATGGAATTTCCTTTTTCCCTTTCTTATCTTCTACACAAGTTCTCTTTCCACCTTCTTCATGTGACCTCTCTTTTTTGTGCTATCTTTTGTTGTGCATTTTCTCTCATGTGTTTGTTTCTCCGTGCTATTTTTTTCTTCTTTATTTAATTATTTCCTTTGGCTTACACTCTTCCTTATTTATGGCTATCATCTACTATTCATTTCTTCCACACAATTACTACCTTCATATTTGAGACACTTTTGCAAGATCCATTCTCTTTTCTCAACCTACACATTAACAGGTCTCTATTTTTCCTTGAAAACTTCTTCTCTCTTCTACTCTATGGCTCCTCTACCATCTTCTTTCCTTTGGTGTGTTGTTTCATTTTTTCACTCTCTCCTTCTCCAGATAAAATTTATGCTTACAAATTATTCTTTAATGGTTGTGGGCCACATCTTCTTTCCCTATTGTTGTGGAAATTTTCCCCTACCACTTTTCTTCTTCTTCACTCGCATCTTCATTGTGCAAAATTTTTGCAGCTTCTTCCACCTAATAATCTTCTTTTTATGTTCACTCCTTGTTTTCATGTGGGGTAACTTCTCCAATTTTGTGTAGTTTACCATTGTACTCCTCCTTCCTTTCACACTCACATGCATGCCCCTTGATATCTATGTTAATATCCCTCATCCTCAGTGTGATCTTTTTCTCATTCACTCTTGTAATCTCTTCTTTAGATTAATCTACTTCATTTGAATTCAATTAAAAGTTTTCCTCATTCATTATTTATGTAATTGTACTACCTTTGTAGCATGTGCCTTTATTTGTGCACTCTTCCACTTCACTTCCTGGAGTTTCTTCTTCCACTTAATCCTTAGTTGTGCACTCCTCTTGTTCCTTGGCTAGGAATCTACACACTTCTTATTATTATCTCTTGATGACCTTGAAATGGGACATAAATTCACTCTTATCTATGTGCTACTGGTCTCCATTTCCATCTCCTTCTCAGATTTCCTTATTTCCTCCTATGTAATATTTGCATACACTCCCATCAGAATGAAATCACTCACTTGCATTTCCTTTCTTGTACACTCTTGGGTAACTACATATTCTCCTTTCACCCTTTTATCATCTCGTGAGTTTTCCTTCTCCATGTTCCATTTCACACCACCCTATTACTCTTCTACCCATGCCCGATATTCTTCTCCTCTGCACACCACAATGTGACGTTGGTTGTTTAAACCCTCTTCTCTCAATGGGGATGGATGCAATGTATTCCCATCCTTGTGCACCTTCATTTTATTTTCTATCTCATTGTAGAGAATTTTTATATCAGAGTTCTATGGCCTCCCCAACAAGAAAAGGTATGTATTCATCAATAGCATGTCACACTTCACCGAATCAATGAATATCTCAATCTTCATCTCTACCTCACATTTCTCTCCTAAACTTCCACCAACCATGTCACTCTGTATGGGTTGGGATTATTTTTACATGTCAATCCCAACATCCATACCATATCCTATACAAAGATATTACTAGTACTCCCGTTGTTGATCAAAACTAGGAAAAACTTTCCCTTGGTATTAAACCTTATGTAGAATATTTTTGACCTCTCCTCCCAAGACTCCACCTTGGTAGTTTTCAGTGCCTAGCCATATCTTGTGATCTCATCATAGTTTCATGCATGGCCCTCATCCTTATGCGTGTTTTTTACACATTTTTCTTATATTACATTGTCCATCTTCTCATCGTGCTCTAGGATATTTGAATATTTTATGATCTCTCTCCCCCACATATATAGAATCATCCAATAATTATTGCATACAAATCTCTTTTCTCTAAGATGTTTTTCCTTTGTCCATGTTTTATTCTATCGTACATTGCTCATGAATAATCTATTTTTTGTGTGTTGGTGACTCTCCACTAAGTCTTATATCTTCCCACACATCACTTGTGCTTTATGTGCACACCTTGCATTCTCGCTGTGTTGACTCTTCTATGATTCCTTCATGGATTTTCTCAAATTTCCATTACATTCCATTTATCCTTCCTCACCATCATTATAAATTTCAATACCTCTTCATCGGTCCTCCTAATCTAGTTTAGTCATTGCACCTTTTATATTCACAATTATCTCCTCCATTATCCTCATGATTGTCATATATGCTTCACCTCTTTCAGGTGACTTCATTTCTCCTCCAACTCTTTCATAATTTCATTCTAAGAGCTCCGCGTGTTCTCTACCCACATTTCTCATAGTGGATAACACAATAACCTTTACTAGTTTCCTCATGTTCGAAGCTTTTCCAATTAGTATTCTTTCTTCTAACATGAAAGTATCATTCTCTAATACCACTAATGATACAACATGGTAGACCCAGATGATCCAATGTCATTTGTAGAGTCTAATATAATAGAATGAAAAACTCAGTTTCTTATATTTATTCAATGGCCTTAATGTAATATACATGCATCTTCTCTCTCTAAAGAGTGTATAAACTTTCATGTATATTAAGTGATACTTATATGGTGTTCTTTTAGGTACTTAAATTTGGATTGGTTTCTTCTATCTTGACTCTAATGGCCAACATACACTTAGCCTCTCTCAACCAATTTTCTTTATGCCTCAGATGCACATTCAAAACCTTGAATATTCCTTCATCCACTCATGATCACTCCCTTGGTGACTCCAAAATTTTGCCACTAGCCAAGTAACCTTGAAATGGTGAACTTGACCTCCTTAAATAGTTATACATTCCCTCTCTCTCCTTGTTTGAAATCTCTTTTTGGGTAGGTTGGTCCTTTATAAACAATTCTAGATCTTCCCACTCATATTCAATTATGAATTTTATCTCATTAATTTATTTGAGATGCCTCCATCTAGATGTTACCTTCTTGTGCCATGACAATTTGGTTTTTGGGCTCATTTGAGCATTGATACTATTCATCATATTTTATTAGAAACCTTTTGAAAAAGAAAACTCTATTTCACACTCCTTGTTCACACTCCTTTACTATGACTCTTATCTATTATTCCATGCATTCTTAGATTAAAGATACACCATCACTTTATTTTGTGTATTGTCTCTAAGCTATTGGGCTTTCTCCCGAGAATCCCCATGCCTTATTCATAGAAGTTGGATTGATGGAATCTATTGCTTGTATAACTTTCCTTTGATACCAAATAAAAGATACAAAATACCTGTGGAAGGAGAAAAAAATATGAAAGTTTAAGTGTTGATCAACCTATAATGTAACCCACAAATAATCTCTATATAATCCCAATAAGGCCCAAGAAAACTAGTGATTATGATAATGTAATTACTTGTGTACTTGATGATCAAATTGTGCATTGTATGCACCATTAAGCTTCAAAATAAGATATGTAGTCTTGTTGGTTATGAAACATGAATACCTGAAATACAAAATAATTTAAAAAATTACACAACTTTCAATAATGGAGTGTTACGATCCCATGCTTTAGGCCATGCTTTTATTAACACAAAAGGGTAAATTTTCCACTTATAACTCAACTTGCAAAGCAAGTTAAACTCAAAATAGGAAAAATAATAATGTTAAAATAATCCTAAACTAATTTTTGAATTCCTATTAACTCAAAAATAGACTCATGTAATCCATCGACAAATTTAACATGTAAGAAACTTTTCCTTGAATATAATTATGCAAGCTAGGAATGCATTCAAAGTTTAACTATATGTCTCTCCTAGAGTATATGCTGAAAGGTCCCTAAAATATATGATTTTTCATAAAATTAGTATATTTGTAGTTATTTTAACTTAGAAAGTGTTTCCCACCCCTTTAGGGATGACTACACAAACATTTGTATTTATTCGGTTAACAATCTATTTTTTAGCCTTTTCAGCTATTTATTACGAAAACATAAAAAATCATTTACTTGGTCCTACATGATTAAAAATACCTGAATGAAATAAATAAGTCCTGAAAACATCCTAAAATAATATTTTTAGATTATTTCTAAGAATAGAAATTATCTAAATTTAGCAGAATTTCAAATACCAAAATTGTCATCATTGCCAACATGTCTCTTTCACAATATAAGCTATTGTGTAATCCTTATTTTCATGTCCTTATGCCTTATACATACTCTGACCTTTTTTTAATTAATCCCTCACAATCTCCATGCACCTCCAATCTCCTAGGCTGAGCCAAATCCTTGTGCTACCAAAATTCATATCAACACCACTACGAATTATTCTTCCACACCTATATTACTCCGCAAAACCTCCTACACACTATTGTGTACCCAATTTGTCTACAAAGTCCATGAATTGCACTCCTTGTTAATCACTATGATGAAAATTAATTCCAAACTTCCACACAATCACCACTTGACTTTACAAATTTTTCCATTTCTTTCCTATGTGATTTCCAACCTTGCACACTCCCACACTTAGCAAAAACTTGTGAAGGATTACCTGTAAAATGGGATGATTCTACATTAATCACTCCCTACCACCTCTAAGTGATCCACTCTCAATCACCCTTCGTACCCCACTAAAGTTTACTATCACCCTATCTCTTATACAATTTATCATAACACCATTATTGATTCACCCCCCATGATTTTTCAATTCATTAATAGTGATTTTACCACTTGAGTAAATTATACTATACTCGCATTCATTAATGGTTTTTTATAAAGACCATGACAAAACCCTATAATCAATAAA
The DNA here is from genome assembly GCA_019776745.2 of Taxus chinensis. NCBI lineage: Eukaryota > Viridiplantae > Streptophyta > Pinopsida > Cupressales > Taxaceae > Taxus > Taxus chinensis. The sequence continues at coordinate 673,587,728 of CM034148.1, forward strand.
ACATACCACATAAAAAAACTAAATGCCCATATAATAACACACATCTACTAGTACTATAGTGACCCATGTGGTCATTATAGTAACCCAAACCCATGCATACACCTTGGTAGGGTCACACCATACTACTAAAACCCCAAACACTTACTCAAAATCACTAACTCATAATGCCTAATGGGTCACTATAATAACCCAATCGATCGCTTCCACCCTGCCAACATAATAGTTAACATCCCTTCACCCATACACTAACACATCAAATCATAAAAAAATCATAATAATACACTAAACAATAATTTAGTATCATAAATAATCATAAACACAATAACTATAACATGTTTCTATACCAAATATATTATACCCTCTTCCTCACATACACAAAAATTCCATTAGTTTACACACATGCAAACATTGTGACATTACACAATGAAATCCTATAACTGTAATCCACATCCAAAAACATGTCACACAAAAACCACACTTAATAAACCACACAATACCACATTAAGATGCACTACCCAAAGCACCCCTCCCCATCCTAGGTGGGTCACTGTTATGACCCAAGTAGGTTACTATGGCTCCTTAGGTGGTTTACTTTGGCTATTTGGGTTGATTTTTCTAAACCACCATCTTTTCATCTTTCTCCCTAACTAATTCCTTTTTTTCATCACCACATCTCAATCACATAGAAATAATCTCTCAACCCACTTAAGAAACCTCCTCATACAATACTCCCCCTCTTTACACACACTAGTCACCTTGAAATATTTCTCCTATGTACATGCTTCATTCCCCTCAGGATGTCTTTTCCTTTCACATGTACTTTAGTCCCCTTACAATCTTTATCCTCTTTGTATGTGTTCTAATCCTTGCACACTTCTTAGCTTTCAAATCCTCCTACTTTTTCAACACACACATAACTACCCTAGCTAATTCCTACCTCCCTATTTGTTTCAATTACAACCCCTTGTGTCTTTGACTTATAAAATGACTGGAGGGGTACACAAATTACCCATTAAATTAATCAACTTCCCTATCACTATCAATTTCCACTTTTTTCCATTTTCATATTAGAGGAATGTTAGGGACAAAATTTATCACTTTAGGGAGATAGTAGACACTAATTTTTGATAACTTGTCATTGTGCATAGAAAATTTCTACCCCGTATCCTTGCTAAGAAAATTCTCACATTCAACATCTAATATCCTCATATATTTATCCATTGTACATTATATTATGCATTGTCATAAACTCTGGAAATATTATTCAATAAAAGTAGTATAAAACATTTGATATTCATGACACAAATTTTAGTTTAGATGTTTCTTTATCATTTCCAAAACCATGCAAAAGGGTTGGCATATGGGGTCTAATCTTGGGAAATATATATATTCCCACCCTTCATAATCATCAATTTTTTATTTTAACTTTAAATCAATTGTTAGGTCATTTAATCTCCCTGGGATAAACCTTGTTAAAATTTCTCACATATGAAATACTATATATGCAACTCATTATCACCTTCTAACTCACCTAGAATTTTTACAAGATTTTATTTATAACATCATCCCAAAAAACTCAAAGGGTTCCTAGATATACTCAAAAAAGTTGCACATCATATAGGGCAATCCCTACTATAAGTTTTAAGTACTCAACTAGATTAAAGATTCTATATTTATCCATCTTCAAGCATGCAAAGATCATATATTTGTGTCTTAACAAGAGAAAAGTCACTCCAAGAATTGTATAAGGGTGTCAATCAACAAAAGGGTTAGGTCACATAATTGAGGCATGCCATATCTCACGACTATTGTACTAGGTACATTATATACTATACACTAATCTTGTTATCTTGGTGTCAACAAACATGAGGTCACCCATAGGGGGTTAGTTAGTTATACAAACTTGCATAATTAATTAGGATAACTACATGAGGATTGATTTATAAAGTGATGATATGTAGTAAATCACTTGGATTGGTTTATTATATGGAAGTCTAAACCCCAAAGGTTGTCCAGCCTCAAATGCACACACATGCTTTTCTCATTTTATTTTTTAATTGTCTAATGAATGGTTTTGTGGGTTGGTATGGATTATACCATGTTTCATTTCATCATAGGTCATTTCGAGGTTATGCAAGTAAGAGTGCCAGATAATGAGTGGTGAGTTTAAGAACCCCCTCTTGTTAATGATATCTTTCACTTTTGAACTCATCCACTTGATACATTACTACCCTATATAATCCTATGTGCACCAGTTTTTCTATATAGTTTTTAGCAACCTTATACATGATTAAAGTAATTATTTACCAAGAAAATGATAATTTATTATTTGTTTCTATTCTTTATATGATGGATGATAACACTCGATATATAAATAAGACTAATACTATTTTGCAAAAAGGGAGAAAGATCACCTACAACAAAGGAAATAAAGTCTGAGACTAATCTACGAAAAGGGAGGTGAACTAGACATAGCTTGGGTCATGAATCTAGGTCATGTAATTTCATCCAACAAGGAAGTAGAATGCATTGTAGCGGGAAATTCCATTTTGAATTCTTCCTCTTCACAGACAACATCTGCATGGAGGTTAAACTAGTCACTCATGTGATGGCATGCATCATTTATTATATTTTGATTTATCTCAAGTGTAACTCTTTCTAGAATGTTTCCTTTTGTTATTGTTACTTTCTAAATATATCAATCATCCTCCTACACATTAGGAGTTGATGGATTTATTAAAAATGACTATAGGATATAAATTTCTACAGTTGATTTATTTTTAGGGAGGAACAAAAGAAAACATAGAATAAAGAATAGATCTTATTCTTTAATAATTATTTTTTGAGCTCAATGTGCAAGTGTCAATCTAGTTATTATACTTTCATCAGATGGGAAAGAACATCAGTTACTCCTAAGCAAGGGCTCACTTGAGATAGAATAAAAAACTAAATTCCCAACCAAATTAGATAGATTTTAGCACTTTTTGATTTCATCAACTTTATTCACTTTCAGTACATTTCATTATCTCTCTTTTTCTATAGATTATAAATTCCCTTCCAAGAAGCATTTAATTTCAATATGAACTTTAGAATTATTAATTTATGTTAATAAACTCATTATATTAGCAAGACCTATGTTACACATACAATACATACATCATGCCAAGAGATACATCCTTAGGTTGAAATTTTACTGAAGTATGATCATGCTCAAGATGTTACTCAATAGCTGGATGGTTGATCCATCAGGCCAAGTACAACACAATTGTGCTAAATTAATCGATACATGATTCGACTGATCATTTTTGGAGACATTTCTAGGGACGATATCAACCTTGGAACTTATGTACTTTGATGTAGATTTTTTTTCTTGAAAAATCATCATTTGATTCTGGTAATCTAGAAATAGTTATAATTTTTCAGTATTTCAAATTCATTAACATTGTGTAGCAGATTAGTACACATTCAACTCTGGGGATAAATTATAATTGCATGCAGCGAAGAAGAGATCATTTAGGATGTTTTCTACCAAATAAAGGAATCACACCTAAATCCACTAGTTCAAGAAATCAACGACCAACTGCAACATTGAAATATTCATCTCAATGACCCATCACACAACACTTTCATTTTAAGCCAAGCATAACTTATGGGTTTGCAAAAACCCAAAAAATCATGGTGGAAGAAGTATCTCAAAATAATCTAGTTGAAACTTCAACTTTCAAGTTTCAAATTTATAATCAATAAGAGGATGCACCAATGAAGAATATTCCACCCTTAGCTCTGTACCAAATTTCCATGGACTGGTGACGTAATATCCATATATATATATATATATTTAATTTGACATCCTTTGTAGAAGTTATGACTACACCACTAATTTTCATCAATTAAAATGTCTGGCAACAACTCTCAAGGAATTCTTCCTTAAGATGGTTTATGGGACTGGGAAGAGATGTTATTACAAATTGGTAGCCCATGAAGGATAATATATTTCTTAAATATTAGGATTATTGTAGGGGTCAAGACATGAGAGGATATGATATCATTTCATTTGACAAATAAAATAAAATGAGACATTTCTAGACTGTGCAGAAAGATTCTTGTTTTGTATACAATAATCTAGACAAAACATATTGTCTCAAGAATCACTTCAAGATGATATTACTATGTGAGGATTCAATGAATAATGCATCATAGATGCTCTATGGACCTGATTGGATGATGAGATATATGAAATTTAACCTTTGAATATAGTTTTACTAATTGTAGGAAATTATTCAAGGTCAACTATGAAGACGACTCATAGTAGCAGAACTCATAGAAGAAATATCAAAATCCAATGGAGGAATCTTACGAAGTAGTATATTAACAACTTAGTGAATGGACATGAAAAAATATATCATTAATCATCATGGCCACTCAACTAGATACCATGCATGCAAGTAAGGAAGGAAGAAGATGCAAAAATCAACATTAGTTGAATATTTCCCAACTTATCAAAGAAATTAAGGATGATTGTAAGAGAAAAATAATATCCAACATTATGATGAATCATAAACAAGTTATTCCAATAATTCAATATGCTAGAAGGAGAATATTGTCAAGTCTTTTAGGTAGCATCCAAGGAATCTATCGCTCACCAAGGCAAGGAAGTATGTCTGAAGATCCTTTATCTTGTGGTAATCCTTACTGATACAATTCTCAATTTGGTAACATTCCTCATCAACATTGGCAAAATCCGAACCAAAGTTGAATATTTCTTCTTGGACCTTATAAACAAAAATCTTGTCAAATTCCTAATCAAAACTAGTAAGTACTATTTAATACACTGGTAGAAACCATGGAGGGGAAACCAACAATGGTTTAACCCAAATCCTTGGCTACCAGCTACCTCGTTAGTCCTCACAATCAACACTCAGATTTGATGCCAAGACACTTATGATCCCAATCTACCCAAAACTACTCAATTACCTTCTCAACTTTCACTCTAACCCCAATAATAAGTCAATCTCATCTGACATGTAATGCCAACAATGATTCAATATCCAAAAATATACATAGTGGAAGTTGGGAATGTGCAATTTCGTTCTGGAAGAAATCTTTCCATCCCATACTGCGCCTATAATAACAGAATATTCTTGCAAAAAATCTCACCATGCTTCATGATAACACAAAATTGGTTCATCCAATACCTGAAGATAGCTCAAAAATCACCAATTCCGAAATGGAAGGACAAACCTTCACTTCCCTGAAAGATATTGAGTATTCCAAAGACAATGCCTAAACTAGAATTTGAATTTGTAGAGAATCTAAAAAATGTTTGTACAAAAATAATAATGTTTCAAGCAATCAAATGTGTTCTCATCTATAATAAAAACTATTAAGCGATTTGTGCTTGAAGAAACATGGGAGAAGAAGAAATGAATCCCAAAAAAATTCAGGTGATTAAACAACTTGTTAACTTCATGTTGGGGAATATATCACTTCCTAAATATTTTGAACCAAACAACTCTTGTTGTAAATTTCTGCATTAATGGGGTGAATATAAAAAATACCCTTGATCGACTTAGGGGAAGATGTCAATGTGATGAACTAAAGAAACAATGAATACCATTTTTAAACTCTTAGGCCTTTTCACTCAACATCTGCTATTTTGTTGCAATTAGTGAGATATATTGAGCTATTAATCCTAAGGGAATGCTAAAAGATTTGGTCATAATAGTCGATTCATGGGAATACCCTATTGATTTCATGATTTTGCAGCCAAAAACCAGCTTGGAGGTTATCCACTCATACTAGGAAGATCATGGTTGGCTACAACATATGCATTCATCGGCTGTAGGTTAGAAAATATGCTCATTTCCAATGGAAGTATAACCAAGAAATTGGTCTTATACCCACCAAGCAAAACCTTTTTATGAAATAGAGCAACCAACTTTGATGGAACAAGAAGAAGATGACCAGTAATTAGTATAAGTGCTTATGATTTTGGAATGTAGTGGCACATTGGGATCATTAGAGGAAGACCTCATTCTCTCCAACATAATGTACAGAACACATATAATGTAATTCTACAGGTGGAACAATTGTTTGATGTGTGTAACATGTCCATTGAGAAAAATATTTCTTATGGAAGAAACCTTGAGTTCTATTCCATGAAAATATTATTTTCCACCAACTACTGTCCCATGATTATATCCTTAATTCTCTATGTAAAATCCTTAACTCAATGAAACCCTTTCCAAGCAAGTAGTCATTCTTCAAATAATCCATTAAATATCAATAACAACATGAGCCTGCAACAACAAGATCAAATTGTTACCATGCTCCAACATCACAAATCAGATTTTACATGGGATTATCATGACATGAAGGGGATTCATCCAGATCTATGTACACATCATATCTACATTAAAGAGGATTGCAGGTCTTATTAGGAAACCTCATAAAATAATGAACCTGGTAGTCAAAGACATTGTGAAAGAAGAACTGAAGAAACTATTAGATGTAGGTTTTATTTATCCCATCTCAGATAGCCAGTGGGTTTCACCCCTTGTTATTGTTCCTAATAAGGGAGGGAAATGGAATATTTGTGGATTATCGTGAGCTCAATTAAGCTACTTAGAAAGGATCATTTTTCTCTTCCTTTTATTGATCAAGTACTAGTATACATTGGTTGGAAAGAAATATTTTTCTTTCTTAGATGGCTACATTGGGTAAAATCAGATCCAAATTAGACCAGAAGATCAGGATAAAACTACATTTACATGTCCCTATGGTACGTATACTTATGCAGTCCTTCCATTTAGTTTATGTAATGCACCTGCTACTTTCTAATGGGTTGTTCTTATTATTTTTATTATCTAATTCATGACTTGTATGGAAGTCTACATGGATGATTTTACCGTATATGGGAGTACATATGATGAAGCTTTATCCAATTTAGAAAAGGTATTGCAGTAGTATCAAAGATCATAACTTGTCACTAAGTAATGAGAAATGTGCACATGATGATGACAGAAGGTATTGTCTTAGGACATTATCTTTCTCCAGTCTGGGATACAAGTGGACCCTGGAAAAATAGACATCAATACAAATTTGTCAACACCTCATAAACAAAAATATGTTTGAATTTTCCTTGGACACACTGGATATTACCGAATGTTCATCAAATATTTCAGTAAGATTGCAACACCTTTGTTTGTATTACTCTCTAAATATGTTGAATTTATATAGACAGATGCATGTGAAAGGGCATTTCAATCTCTTAAGAGTTTGTTAATAACAACTCCATTGTTATAGGGACCTGATTGGAAACTTCCTTATATACATATATATATATGATGCATATATATATATCTATATATATGCATCATATGTTCCATTGGGACTAGAAAGGATGATGGTATGTTGAGCTATGTTATCTAATTCATCATCAAGAATCTACAAGGTGTTGAGTTAAATTATACAGTAACAGAGAAGGAATTCTTGGTAGTCATATATTCAATCAACAAATTCCACCACTACATAACTAGTTATCTTATTTTTATCCACACTAATCATGCAACAATAAGGTATTTAATGAATAAACCATAGTAATAGGTGGTTGGATAATACGATGGTTGTTTTGCTATTACAAGAGTTTGATATTACTATAGTTGATAAGCCAAGAAAATCCAATGTTGTTGTAGATTTTCTTTCATGAACTCACTACCGATGAAGATAGCCCTATTGTAGATGATTCCTTCCATGATGAGCAATATCTTTGCAATTACCACTAACACTTCCATGGTATGCAGACATTGCTAACTACTTGGTTGAAATCCTTTTCACTTTTCACTAAAGGAAAAACATAGTCTTGTTGGAATAACTCCTCTTCACTTTTCACCAAAGGAAAAGTGTAGTCTTGTTGAAAAGAGCCTTCCATACTCATGGATATTTGGGTACCTTTTCTATACTAGACATGACAATGTGATGCACAAATGTGTGAGAGAGGATGAATTTTTTGACATACTAAAATTATGTCATGGTGAACCTTGTGGACTGGGAATTGTTTCCAAAAAGGACTACCCAAAAGGTCTTGACAACTGTGGGTATTACTGGCCCACCTTGCATAAGGATGTTGCATTGTATACTCGTGGTGTGATATTTTTCAAAGGATGGGAAAGAAAACCAAATATGTTGAAATGTCATTACTATCCCTATCTTGTTTTCCATCCCTTTTAAAAGTGGGGATTGGATTTCATAGGACCCATTGATCCACCATCAGAACAGGAGGAGTACATCCTTGTTTGTACTAATTATCTAACAAAATGGGTAGAATGTAAAGGATTTTGATTCATGCTTGAGATGAAAATGTAGGGCTCAATTATTGTATGAAGAAATATTCACATCTATGGAGTTCCAAGGGAGATTGTCACAGATCAGGGACCACAGTTCACTTTAGATTTAATAACATTCCTTTTTAGGGAATATAAGATAAGACACAAGAAGGCTACTCCATACCATCTCTCAGTCAAATGGTCAGGTTGAGGTCACTAATAGGGATGGAAAACATTCTTACCAAAATTGTAGTACACTCATAGGCATGATTGGGTGAAGAATACTCCAGAAGTTGTATGGTCATACCGAACTACATGGAAGACAACAACAAGATTCACACCCTATGCATTAGTTTATGGTAAGATAGTTTTCCTTCCTATTGAATTTAAACATAAAGACTTTAAGGACTACTCTTGAATTAGTGAATGGATTTTTCTGAAGCCTAGAAGAAAAGAATACATGAAATTAAATGAATTGGATGAACTAATAAAAGAAGCAATGCACCATACAGAAATAACATAAAAAAATAATGCTAATAGCGCATGACAGATTCATCAAAAGTAGATAATTCTAACCTAGTGACTGGGAACTCTTATATGACTTAAAAGTAAAAGGATCATAAAGGAAAACTACAAATAAGATGTCTTTGTCCATATGAAATTGATAAAGTGTTTCTCAATGGAAATGTCAAACTATCAACCATTGATCCAGTACACTTCAAACTTATGGTCAATGGACATCATCTAAAGCTCTACAAAATCCTTTCAACAAATAATAATTTCTAAAAAATATTCCTATGACAGAATATCTTGAGCATGGATCATAAATTTTCAAGAAATTTGATGAAGATTGTAAGATGATACCCGGATTAAGTAGACAAGTCTCAAAGCTCATCTCCTAATTTTCCTAAAGCTATGATTTTATTTTTCTATCTATGGACATACAACATGTTATTTTTCCATAATTTGAATAAATATATTTTTGTTTACTAGAATACATTATATATATATATATAAATAGTTAAAGGTACAACAAGGTAACAATATTGTAGCAACAGTAAAGCATTTACCACAAATATCCTATAAGAAAGATAAGCACTGTGTCTGCATCCAATAATGGAGTCACCTATAGCACATAAATAACCAAAGCATTCTTAAGCCGTCATTCCCAATTTTAGAGTAGATGCAAACCCTAATTCATAGGGGTTCTCCCATCTTTAATGGACTTGGTTATTTGAGGATTTGATCTGCTCTTAATTCATTTATTATTACATACTCCAATAATAGGGTAACCAAGAATAGCTCAAATAAGTATGATATTTGTCAGTAAACTTGTGTAAATTTTTGAATAAGATATTGAAATAAGTGCACATTCCTCCACTAACACCTTTTTCACTCATTTGGCTATATTTAATGACTACTTTCTTACCCAATCACACCACTTCCTTATGGCATCAAACCCAATCATACAAATAGGTTGTGATGGTATAGTTTTATGTGCGATATGCAACATTTAATTAACTATATATTATAAATAATGGGGAATAACTATGGGTTTCACGTGAGAAGTGTCTACATACTTCCCATGCTACACTTTTAAATACCCAATTTTGAAACAACCATTGTCTTCATTGTGTGGTGCCTACAATTTCTAGAAATGGATGGCTATTTAGTTTTTTTATCCTCAAGATCACTCACCATTACTAAATAACCCACTTGTGCTTTCCCCTTTCCAACAGTCAAGTTGGAAGGATTATGTCAACAAGTTTGAATAACTTAATGAAGGATTAGCTCAAGAATTTTTGGATACATTACAAAATGATGTGGCTAAGTTCAAAGGGTTGTGTGTAGAAATTTTAGAGAAAATTCTCACAAAGATATCAAGCCTTCCTATAGAGGGTGAAAAATATCTTTCTCAAGGTGATGTAAATTCTACCTAGAATGAGTTTGCATTGCTAAAGGGGAGGTATTACAATCCACAAAATAGTGAACCAAACGCCTTTCCTTGCCAATATTATGGGTAGAAATTGTTGTACATGTAATGAACTATTTTACATGAAATGGGAGATAATATCTGTTAAGCAGCAATTCATTTCAAACTCCTTAGTCATCTTAGGAATCACATGTTAGTAAATGTTCCAAATTTTCTATATAATAAGTTGAACATGATGGCTAAAGACGTTCATAGGGGAAAGGATGCTCTTTCTCACCATTGTTTGGTATTGATTAATTATCAAGGGCATTCTGAATTTATAGTTTCTGAATATCACTTAGGATGCATTTATGGATATGAAAAACATAGGGTTAAAATCTATCATGTGCAAACCATGGAAATAGTTAAGAAGACTATGCTTGCAACCTGAATCTAAGGAAGAAGAGACTACAAAAAAAGTAGCATAATAATTAGGGTATGCCACATCTTTAGCATATACATTTTCTTTAAATCCTCCACCTACAGCTCTCCAGATTAGGTATCTCTGTCATAATATTATCCTACAATACCTCTATATTAGTAATCTCCCTTAAACCCTCCACATGCAACCTCTCCAAAAAAATTAGCTCCATCAGAACATCAACCTACAACACCTTTAGATTAGGAAGCTCCCTCAGATTCTCTACATGTAACATATCCATATCATGAAGCTCCTTTAAAACATCATCCTATAGCACCTCTAGATTAGGAATCCCTTAGAACATATTCCTATAACGTCTTCAGATCAAATAGATCCTTTAAAGCCTCTACCTACAACGCCACCAAGACATGCAACATCCTTATTTCCTGCAACATCTCTATAGCTTATGACATCTACAAATCCTACAGAATCTACAAATCTTGTAGAAACTCTAGAGCCCATAACACTTGCATTCACAGACAATACTTGTAGGAGCTATAGACCGTAATATTACTACTTCACACACGCCAACATCAACTCTAGAAATATTGTTCAATCAAAGTATTATAAAACATTTTATATTCATTACACAAATTTCAATTTAGATTTTTTTATCTCATGTCCAAAACCATACAGAAATGTTGAGATGTGGGATCTAATCTTGGCTAACTTGTATGGTCCCACACCTTCATCATCACTAATTTTTCTTTCAAATTTAAACCATTCTTTGGTTTATTTCATCTTCCTAGGATCTACCTTATTAGAATTTCTCATATATGAAATACTATATATGCAACTCATTATCACCTTACAACTCACCTAGAATTATTACAATATATTATTTCTAACATCATCCCAAACTAACTCAAAGGGTTCCTAGATATAATCAAATTAGTTGCACATAATCTAGGGTAGTCCCTAATACAATTTTTAAGTACTCACTTGGGTCAGAAATTCTAGATTCATCCATCTGTAAGCATGTAAAGATCATATAGTTATGTATTAACAAGTGAAAAGTCACTCCAATCATTTAAGAAGGGTTTTGATCAACACAAGGGTTAGGTTACATAGTTAAGGCACACCATATCTCACTACTACTATATAGGTACATTTTATACTATACACTTATCTCACTATCTTGGTGTCAACAGAAATGAGGTCACCCATATGGGGTTGGTTAGTTATTAGAAACTTGCATAATTACTTAGGATAGCTACATGAGGCTTTATTTCTACAGTGATGATATGTATTAAAGCGATTGTATTAGTTTAACATATGGGAGTCTAACATCAAATTTGGTCTAGCCTTAAATGCACACAAATTTTTTCTCCTTTTGTTTATTAGTACTATAATGAATGGTTTTGTAGGTTTGTATGTATTCTACTATGTTGCATGTCATCATAGGTCATTTCAAGGTTTTCCAAGCAAGAGTGCCACATATTTAGTGATGAGTCTAAGAAACCCCCTCTTGTTAATGTATCTCTTTCACTTTTTAACTCATCTACATGATACATTACTACCCTATATAATCCTATGTGTATTGGGTTTTCTATATATAACTTAGAAAACCTTATACATGATTCAAGAAAGTATTTACTAATAAAATGATCATTTCTTATTTCTTATTATTCTTTCTATGATATATGATAACACTTAGTATGCAGCTAATTCTAAGACTATTCTGTAACAAAGGGAGCAATCTCATCCATAACAAAGGTAATGAAGTTAGATTGTTGTACAGTAAAGGATGCAAGTTCAATCACAATAAAGGAAATAAAGTCTAAGACCAATCTATGGAAAGGGAAGAAAACCAGCCACAACTTAGGTAGTGAATATAGGGCAAGTAATTTCCATCAAGAAGGAAGAAGAATGTATTATAGGGGAAAGTATATTTTGAATTCTTCCTCCTCATAGAAACCATCTGCATGGAAGTTAAATCATTCACTCATGTGATGGAATGCATCATTTATTATAGTTTTTTTTATCTTGAGTGTAACTCTTTGTAGAATGTTTCCTTTTGTTATTGTTATTTTCTAAATAAAGCAATCCTCCTCCTACACATTGGGAGTTGATGGATTTATTCAAAATGAATGTAGGTTATAATGTCTATAGTTGATCTATTTTTAGGGAGGAAGAAAAGATAATATAGAATAAAGAATAGAGCTTATTCTCCAATAATTATTTATTGAAATCAAAGTATTGGTGTCAAGCTAGTTATTAAACTTTTATTGTAAGGGAATGAAGATAAATTTCACCCAAGAAAGGGACCACTTGAGGTAGAATGGAAACAAAATTCCTAGCCAAATTAGATGGATTTCACACTTCTAATTTCCTTCAGTTTAATAAATTCCATTATCTCTCTTTTTCTCTAGATTATAAATTTCCTTCCAAGAAGCATTTTATTTTAGTATGAACTTCATCATTATTAGTTTATGTTAATAAATTCATTGTATTAGTAAGACCTATGGTGTACATCATTACAAAAATCATGCCAAGAGATACATCCTTGGGTTGAAATTTTAATGAAGTCATGGTCAATATGTTACATGATAGATGGATTGTTAATCCATCAGGTTGAGTACAACACAATTATACCAGATTAATTGATAAATGATTCAAATGATTAGTAAGCACCATTTCTATATGATAAAATAACACATGAATTTGTATACCTACTCACTTGAGTTTTGAAACCATACAATTATGTCCTTGGCTGTATAGTGCCTGCCTATGTGCTATAAAATATTTACCTTTGTAAACCTTCTAATTTTCTCTTTCCATGATCTTTAGTGTAGAATCCAAAAATCTATATCTTCTTGTTCCACTAGCGTGCATACTGAGATCACTCTTGAATCATCCAAAAAATATAACTATACCTCTCGCCTCATGTTTTGAACTAGTTTTTAATCCTTTATCAGCCACTTATCTCATTTCTAGTTGAATGCATTATTTTGGTTATGTATAATTGATGTTTAAAGTTAATTAGATTAGAATAATTCTACTTTTGCAAACTCTTATACCATTCTAAGTTTGTTATATAATAACATTATAAAAACATAGCTAGAGGGTGTACATATTTAGTGAACCTGATACTTTTTTGAGTTTATTCCTACATCATCCACTATGTATGTGTTGGATTATGTTTTGTACACACCAAATAAAAAATTATAAAAATACAAGGAAAGGAATTTTAGTTCCTTCCCCCCTCACTCATTTTACAACCCAACTAGAAATATGGTTTTAAGGTATGGAGTATTCATGACATATTGCTTCAATTGGGAACTATATGACTAATTTTAAGTTGTGGAGGGACCAGTGTGTCTATGCACACCACCTATTATATTTTGGGCTGAATGGATCTAAAAATCATGATTTTAACAAAGCTCAAACCTAGTGGTAAGTAAAATGGTTCCTAGGTGATTTGGATCTCATAAAAAAACTCAAAAGGGTAGAATAGTAATGTAAAATGGATACTATATTCTCTCTCCCTTCTCTTAAGCATGGAAAAATCCTTATGTTAGTCAAATCACAATAAACCAAAGAAAAAAAATAGCATGGGATCATTTATAGATAAACTCTAGGCAATTAGTTAAAAGAAAATGGACACAAAGAATCACAACCCTATATATACCCAAGTAAATAGTTGTTATACATTCAACTAGATTATGATAGAGGTTATTCAACATAGCATTGGCTCAAGATAACCAAATTCAACAAAAATACATAAATCATCCATGAGTTAACACCTCTAAACCATTTAATAATCATGATTACATATCACATCCTAGAGATCAAATGTAAGAAGCATTCATTCATAAAAAATGAGACTAACTAGGTTCAATCTCTCACCCTGTAAACATAACTAAAATGGAAGTGAAAAACTCTAATTAATAAATAGAAACTGATTTTAATTTTTAGGCCTCAAAGCATGAATCCTCAATTGAAAACAATTATGTAGCTCATAGAAATATTTGAAAACTACAAAATGCCTTTCTTTGTATTAAATTCAGTTAATAGTCCATTTTACAATGTAAGTATGGATATTTATAGGTAAATGGGGTTTAGCCACTACCTTTACATGATTTGGAGACATCAAATTGTAGAGATGTGGGAAAAAATGAAATTGAAACCAAAACTAACAACTAGTAGAAGATATTCCCATGAATTAAAATGGTTTTCCCCAAAAATAGGTAGATAATTGTTTAAGATTTGATTCATGTATGAGAATCATAGTTATCCCATAAAATCATGAGGATTATAGAATTTTAAGTTTCCACTTTTCTATATAGATCATGATTTCCAATGTAACAACCAAATTTGATTCTTAGCTTCTCCTTTCGAATTTTAACTTTTTCATGAAAATATACATGAGCTCTCTCATTCAAATTTGTCTCTATATGTAGCTCGATAAATTATACTTATAATGGTTTAATTATCACTTCAAATAGTTCCTCTAATAAAAATATTGATTAAAAACCATGCTTTTGTTCATGTCTTTGTTTTAGCTCAGCTTAATACAAGTTGATTTAATGTTTTGACAAAACATTTAGTCAACTTAAACTTTAATGTAACTACAAATGAAACTCTTCTTGTCCTCTTTGGGTTATGAACTTCCCATGTGTATTGGTCAACTTGGTAACTCAAATTTAATGAAAGTTAAATCCATGGGTCTCTATGTGATTTGGATCACTTTAAAATACTTTGGTGACTTAGCTAATGAAATGGCTCCACATAGCTTCTTTTTTCTTAATTTTCCACCTTTAATATCTAGCTAGCCCTCGATCGATAACACGTGGATACAATTTTTCTTGTCATGTCTCACAAACTAAATGAGCTTTAAGATTGGGGGGTGTGTATCCATCACTAAACCAATGAGATACATGTGTCTCCCATCAAATCCATCACTCATCGTAGGGTTGTCAAACTTTAGCTCTAACCTCATTTTTTGGGTCCCCCATTTCACCAATTTATGCCACTTGGTTATCATCAGAGACACTTCCTCTCATATACTTTCCTACCCTACCCTAGCACCACCAATTGGAATCACTTGGCGGGAATCAATCCCTCTCCCACTCCACAATTTTCTTTCTCATGTTCATGTGTGACACTTGTCTTCCATCAGTGTTATCCCTCACTACAATAATTTTACACTTTTCCTTTGGGACAGTTGGATTAAATTGGTATAGATTCATGTACCTTCCATAGCATTAAACAGTTAGATTAAATTTGATGTCCTAAGACCAATGTAAAATAAAAATCAAATCATTATTTGAACATTTCAAGCCCCCTTTCACCCTAAAAATTGACTAATTCATAGATTGTTTCAGTATTGTATGTGTTAAGTATTAAAACCAAATAGAGAGATATATATTTTTATTTATTATAGGTAAAAGAGGGTTGAGCGGACCTTACCCATATAAAGATTACAACTAGATAAACACGAAGGCCAAGGTTTTAACCATTAAAGCCCATACAGAACCAAAAGAGCAACAATTCAAAACATCAAAAATAAACTAAATAGATAACCCATGGAAGAGTAACTAACAGAAATGGTTTGAGTAACTAACAACATAAAACTTATGAAGCAATACAATATTTACAAGCAAGAAGAAAACATAATCCAGGATATCAGACCCCTTCATCCTTCTTTTACCAATTCCCCCACAGTACTCATTCATCCATTCCATTCTTTGACTAAGCTGGCTATAGTAGACTTCCAAAAATTTTAGTTCAGTTAAGCTATCTGTACTTTGGGGCTATTTCCTTCTTTTTCTTTCTCCTTAGCTAATTCCATAGAATGTATCATCTTAGCAAGGATTTTAAGGTGATGAATGGTACATTTAACATTGATAATGTGAACATCTCTTATCCAAGACAAAATAGATTATTAAACCACACAAAAAAGTAATATTTTAAACATTTAGAAATATAAACAAGTTATAAAACAAGTTAAACTCTTATATGTTTAAATGAGTTTAATTGAATGCAAAATAAGGACTTTTAACCATGTCAAAATCTTAAAACTTAGTTTTAATAGCTAATGAATAAAAGGGGTGAACCATTTCTTATCAAAAGGGAATAGTGGTATGTTAAGTACCAAAAAATGGTAAAAATTATGAGGAAAACACTCTAAAAGTTTTTAGAATATAGAATCTTGAGTTTATGAATCTCAATGAGAATGTTATAACAAAAAAATGTTTAAAACTTATGATTAAGATTTAACAAACTTATCTTCTTAATTATGATCTACTAATGAAAATACTTTTGAGATTCAAGTGTTTCATCTTGTGGGTTAATCCATCCTTCTTTAAAACTCATATTGAATTACCAAAACTTAATAAATTTGTAACTTCACTACATGAATGTTTTAAGCATTTCTCTACTACCAGCTATGCATCTATAGCCTTAATAGAGGTACTCTTGGCTCCAATCCAATATTTTCTCAATTTCCCATTGATATTTCATAGCCTTGATGGAGGTTTCTCAAATCACCCCTTTATAGAAACTATTCAAATTTTCTCAGTTTTTTCTTTTCAAGAAAAGCTTCACTCCATTTTTTATCATTTAGCTCATTTTATGTTGTTTCTTCTATTTTATAACAATTGGATGGATTGGGAACCATTTTTATGAATTCATAATAATTTTTCCACAAACTTAAGAAGCTACAATGACTCCTTCATGTGTTTTGTAAAATGTGAAGTGATTTTGACTTTAATGGGTATGATTACCTTTATAAAAATCACCCGCAATTGTAAAAAAAGACAACTCTTAATTTCAAACATAAGCAACATTTTCTAAAGTTGTTTCAAAATATAAAAAACATTAAACAACTTTAAACTATTTATTCAATTTCACTCTTTGAGATATTTCTTTTAAGTTGTTTCCCTTTGTTATTAAGTTACACCTAAATTAGAACACTGATATCCTTTCAAGTTTATTGAAATCAATAAATCTATTCTATGAAAGTGCATAAACTAATATATGAAAATAGGAATATAATATACTCCTACTCTAAAATCTACTTAAAAATTATACAAATCAGCAAACATGTTGGGAGAAGTAGCTTCCCTTTTTTATGAACCTAGGAAATTAGATGTGATTTGACACACTCATGGTAAGTGAGAAGAGTTGGAATAAGGTCTACATCTCGTCCTCCTTCAAAATATCATTTTCCAAGGAAAAATACACCTTTTTATGATCTATTCTTTTTTTTGGAGGTGACCAAGATGAATTTTGGTAGTTTAAAAATCTTCATCGTGCTCTTCAATATGCATGACTATTGGTAACTATGATTTAGGATTTAGTCTAGATATGTATTTGATAGGATGCCAAGCTTTAAAATCTAGCAGACTCCTTTCTTTTATTTTTCCATTTACTCTATGTTAATCTCTAGAGAAAAATCTATCAGACAAGTCTTCTTTAACTTTAAACTCTTATAAATCCATTATCTCCTTTATAATATCTTCCCATGTAGGTTTTACAAGTGAAGATAAAATTGTATCACCATATTCATGTTTAATTTAAAGCATGAAGTTGTAAAAGTATTCAAAAAGGAAGGAAAATCTTTCCCCTCACATGTAGGATCTACAAGCTCAAATTCCTCCTCATCTACTTGTGGTCCCATTCGATCACTATTGCAGTCATATAACACTTCTTGTTCCTCTTTATGTTTATGTGAATTATTATTAGAAGGAATATCGTTTTTGGTTTCACATGGAGGGCTTATGAACTATTTTAATCCTTTATGCTCATCTACATCTTGAGGTTCAGAATATACCTCTTGTCCTTTACATTTCATATATGATTTCTCATCTTCTTTAGGTTTCTTCCCAATTAATGACATAAAGTTTTCAATGATTCTTTTTTTCCTTTGCAACTCAAGAGAAATTACAAAATCATATATGATTTCTTCTTGATCATGGTAATTCTCTAAGATGATTGAATGGTTTAGAACTAAAAACTTATTGGAGTGCCGCAACTTCTCTTCTTCATTCAAATATTCAAACTCAGAGTGCGCATCTTCTCTTTCACCTCTTAAATAGGATTGCACTTTTGTTTGATAAAAAATGTAGTCCTCGGGGATGTTAGCAAGATATTATTCATTTTGGTCTCTAACTGATCACCCTTGGTGTCAAACACTTATTCCACCTCATCCTTGAGTTCATTTTTTTAACTATGGATTGGATAACTTAAATAGTACAGGTATCTCAAAATGGTTGGGCTATGGCATCATCATCATCCTCAAATTAATTCCAATTTTAGATAATTATAGCTTGGATTTCAACATTAGAACTTACTCAGGAGGCCATGGTGAACTTGGAATATTTTGGATGCTACATAGTTCCTTAATGAGGATCTTGATTGATCTAAAAAATTATGGCTTGTTCCCTTAAAAATTGTAGTGTTTCTTATTTAAGTTCAAACACTCCACGTTACTACTACAAATTCATTACCACTCTTTCATGCTCTAAATGGTTATGAGCATCCTTATTCATTGCCATAAGTTCATATTGAGGTTTACACAAGGTTGGCCAATAAGTTGGCCAAGTGGCTTGCTCTTTAAATATGTATGCATGCAAATCATCATGGCTTGTAACTGATTTTTTCGTGAAGAGCTTAGGAATTAAGAAATAATTTTAGTGAATGTGGTGAGAATGGTGAGATACTACTACATATTTCAAATAGTGCAGGAGTATTTTGACATATTTGTGTAGATTTGGATCCAAGAAATGGGGAAAGTATGAAGTTCTTGGTTGATGTTATAGGGCTTTAAATGGTTAAGTGGGCCATTAGGATAGAATTTTTTGGTCCAAAAAAATAAGGAATATACCAAATTATTAGTTTAAGTGATTGAATTAGAGGACTATGCCAGCTTAGTAAAGGGTTTACCCCATAAAAATGATTCCTTGATACTACATTCTTTAGCCTTCATTTTTTCAACCAATGCTAACATATTCATCAAGTTATCTTCCCATGAATTGAATCTTCCATTTAGAGTTGTACTATCTCAGTAAAGGATCATCCCATGGATAGGGTTCTCTTGGGCCAAGCTTCCTAGCTCTCATTTGTTCAATCATCTCTTGAGATTTGTTAATGTTTTTCTCCACGATTTGAATCTGGGACTATAAATGATGAGAAATATGAAGTTACCTCTGGCATGTGCATGCTCATGTTATTGATAAACCATCATTGTTAAGAGGCTACCCATATATCAACATGACCTAGTGCATATACAGATCCCTCATGATAATATTTATATCCATGCTATCCAAGGAATATTGGAGTGAATAAACGAGGAGGGGATGATATTATTATTGTGCATGAGGGTGAGAGGAAGGATTCCAATGAGGGAAGGTGATGCATGATCATTGTGGGAGGATTGATATTACATTCTTTCCATTTTTCTAAGTGTTAGAGGTGTGTGCAAGGTTTAAAAATGGTTGACCATGCAAAGGAGGCACAATATAATGTTTTCATGATTGCGTGACTGTACATAAAAATTTTTCCAAAAGCATGGGAATATAGGAATTTTTTGAAGACAAAAAAGGTGGTGTACAAATATTATGCAATAAGAAAATAATATGTGAAAATATTACACAGATCAAGGAATGAAACTACAAAGAGGATAGATTATGTAGAATATTAAAGACATTAGAGGACAAGTTGGAAAACGATATAGAAGGTACTAGAAATTGGCGAGCAGTGTGTGTTCCAAACAAGGAGAACGAAAGAACTGGACAATCAACTGACATTGATGCTTTAGAATATTTTCTCAACTACAATATCACAGTAGTTTGACACAATTAATGCAAAATTTGAGCGGAACGGGTAGGAAGGGTCTGGAGGAAGTCTCTAAAACCTATAAAAGGGGTAGGTCTATGCTACATTTTGTTTTTTTTTTTTAATTTTTTTAAGTCTCAAGATGAGGCACGAACCAAGCCAAATCTAGATCGAGATATAGAGTCCTTCAATGAAAATACCACCCTTCTGATAGTTATAGAAGTATCTTGAACACTATAATAACCCCATTTTTTGGGAAATCATTATAGATTTCATTAAGTATTTCCTAAGTAAAAAAAAATTTCACTTGTATTATCCATTGTGTGACATTTTAGCTGAGGTTTAACCACAAATCTGTTAGAAGGGATGAGACATGACTATATATACTTATGAGAATAAGGGAAGTAATGGATGGAAATGGTTTACAAATGAGATAAATGGGTCTTTAAAATAGTGGTGTCACCAAGTACTTAAGAATATGGTTTAGAAACCAAATGAGCTTATAACACACTAATAATTATTTATAAAATAAAATAACATGTATCCTTTCTAAAATATACTGTAAGTATCTAACAAGAACACGTGAAAATTTTCAATGGGACATTTCAAAGATGAGAATAAGTTTTAAACAAGATGCCCCAATCACTTATGGAACTCCTTCTAGTGCCAAAAATATTGAATTTTGTGTAGAATACACATAAGACAAATGATGAGAAGAAAGGAGGGTAGAAGATATAAAAACTTAAAATAATTAACCTCCAAAAAAGATATATATCCACTAGAAACCAAGTTCAAGGACCACCTAAAGGAGATAAGAATATCAATTTTAAAATTCCTTCCTAATGCCAGATATGTTAATTTGTCTACGGAATACACACAAGACAAAGATGATGACAAAAAGGGAGGGTAGAAGATCTGAAAATAACATAGGATTAACCTCTAAACAAGAAATATATCTACTAAAAACCAATTTTAAGGACCACTCAAAGGAGATAAGAATATCATTTTTGGAATTCCCTCCTATTAGTGCCAAAAAAAGCTTTAATTTGTGTATGTAATACACACAAGAAAAATTTGATGGATAGAAATACAGGGTAGTAGATATGAAAATAAGAAATAATTAACCTCTAAAAAATACATATATCCACTCAAAACCAAGTTCAAGGACCAACATAAGGAGATAAGAATATCATTTTTAAAATTCTCTCCTTCTACTGTAAAATGGTGTTGGATATTGTGTTATACACACTAAAGAAAACATTATAAAAATAAAAGGAAAATATTTTTTAGTTCCTCTCCCCTCACTCATTTTAAAATCGTACTAGAAATATAGTTCAAGGTATGGAATACTCAGGATATATAGCTTCAATTGGGAGCCCATATGACAAAGTATTAACTTGGAGGGGAATTGTGTGTCTAGGTAGACCCACCTATTATATTTTTGGTTGAATGGATCTAAAAATGATTTCTAAATTAAGCTCAAGCCTATTGGTATGTACAATGGATCTTGGATGATTTGGATCTCATCCAAAAAATTCAAAGGGTGAGAATTATAAGGAATAAAAGGATACTATATGCTATTTCTTCTAAAGCATGGAAAACACACTTATCTTTTCCAAATCACACAATAAACCATAGAAAACAAGAAATAACATAGGAACATTTAAAGATATGCTCTATGTGATCATTAAAATGAAAATGGACATAAATAATCACAACCCTACATAAACCTAATTAAATAATTATTGTATATTCATTTAGATAATGGTAGAGGTTAGTTAGTATAACATTGCATTAAGATAACCAGATTCATCACAAACAGAGAAATTATCCACTAAACCATCTAATAACCATGATTTCATATCCTGTCAAAGAGATCAAATGTAAGAATATTTCATTAGCAAAAATGAGACTAGCCAGGGTTCAATCTGTCACCCTGCAAACATAACTTAAATGGAAGTATAAAATCTATTTTGAACTCAAAGAATCACAACCTTGAATAAATCTAATTAATTAATTTTTTTATTCACATAGATCATGATAGAGGTTAGACAACATAACATTGGCTCAAGTTAACCAGATTCAACAAAAAATAGAGAAATTATTCATGAGAAAACACCTCTAAACCATCTAATAACCATGATTTTATAGCATATCCCAGAGATAAAAACAAAAATCATTCATTTATGAAAATATACTATCCAAGTTCAATCTCTTGCCCTACAAAAATAACTTAAATGAAAGTGCAAAGTCTACTTAAAAACTAGAAAGTGATTTTAATGTCTAGACCTCAAAACATGAATCCTCAATTGAAAACAATTTTGCAACTCATACAAATATTTAAAAACTCCAAAAACCCTTTCTTTTCATTGAATTCAGAAAAGAGACCTTTTTATAATGTAATATGAGATATTTATAGGAAAATTGGGTTTATCTTCTACCTTTACATGATTTGGATCCTTCAAATTACATCGTAGTGAGAAAACTGAAAATTGAAACCTAAAATAACTGCTAGAAGAAGATATTATCATGAATTACAATGGTTTTCCCCAAATAGGCAGATACATTTTTAGCGTTTATCTGAGTGAGAGAATCAAGGTTATCCCATGAAATTGAGAGGATTAGATAAGTTTGATTTTCTGCTTGTCTATATAGATCATGATTGCCAATGTAACAACCAAATTTGATTCTTAGATTCTCCTTTAACATTTTAACTTTATCATGAAAATATCCAGGATCTCTTCACCATTATTTTTCAAAATTGTATCTATGTAAAAATCTCTAAATTATTCTTCTAATGGTTTAAGTATTAGTTTAAATGGTGCCTCCATTTAAAGTATTGATTAAAAAACCATTATTTTATTCATGTATTTATTTTAACTCAGCCTATTATTATTCAATTTAATGTTTTAAGAAAATATTTGATAAACTTAAACTTTAATTTAACTAACAATGAAACTTTTCCACATCTTCTTTTGACTCTAACTTGTCCTCATGGTTTGGTCAACTTGGTAACTCAAATTCAATGAAAGCTAAATCGAAGTGTCTCTATATGATTTGACTCATCTTAAAATATTTTGGTGACTCGGCTAATGAAATTAATCCACATAGCTTCTCTTTTCTTAGTTGTCCGCCTTTAATCTTTAGCCCCAAATCAATGGCATGTGGAGACGATCGATATCATTGTGTCTTGAAAATTAAATGAGCTTTATTCTTAGTTTGGTTATATCCATCACTACACCAATGAAATGCATATGTCTCTTATGGGATCCATATCTCATGGTAGGGTTTTCAAACTTCATCTCCAACCTCATTCCATGAATCCATTGTGTCACCAATTATCACCACTTGGTGATCATCAAAGCCACTTCCTCTCAAAGACTTGTCTCCCATACTCTAGGGTCAACAATCAGTGCCACTTGGCAAGCATTGGTCTTTCCTTCTACCCCGATATTTTATTCCTCATGCTGACAGGTGATACTTGTCACCTATCAATGTTATTGCTCACCATAATACTTTTATACTTTTCCCTCACCTCCAAACTCTCCTCGATGTTGATAAGAGACTTGTTTCCCTTTAGGATGGAGGGCTTAAATTGGTATAGGTTTATGTACCTGCCATATATTCAAATAGTTATATTGAATTTGACATCTTAAGACTAATGTAAAATACAAATCAGACCTTCATTTGAACATTTCAATCCAAATTTCACTCTAAAAATTGACTAAGTCATAGATTTTTTCACTATTGCATATGGATTACGCATTAATACCAAATATAGAGAGCTTATCCAAGATAAAGTAGTTGATTAAACTAAAAAAAATGTAAGATATTGAAATTTTTACAATGTAAACCAGTTGAAATTTTTTATGTTTACATGAGTTTAACTAGATGCAAAACAAATACTTTAGCCATGTCAAATAACTTAAAACTTAGTTTTAAAAAATGATGAGTAAAAGAGAGGTTCCATTTATTTTCAAAATGGAATGGGGGTGTGTTGGGAACTATACAATTGAAAATCAACACATGACCTTTAGGCCTACTTGACCTCCTGAGGTCATGTCGGGACAGCCAATGTGGAATGAATGGATGGCTATGTGGGATGAAATACTTGAAGATGGGTGAGTGTGGTCAAAAGGTTATCGGGGAAATCTAATTTCCTCTATAGGAAATAAAGGGATCTTCTTGTCTAGGGAAATAAAAAATTCTCTAACTTGAATGGGTGTGATAGTACAGTCAAGAAGGATACATAAACGTAAGACTCTATCAATGTCTATGTGTGAAACTCTCTCAACTGGTTATGGAATTCATGGGAATTTCCCTTTGTTTGCCTCGTAGAAGTTTACAAACAAGGTCATGGAAATTATAGAGGAAATGTATGGATAGGGAAGGTGAGTGGGTGATGAGCACTAGTTTCTCTTGGACTGGTTCCTCCAAAAATCATAGACTTTGTTAACTTCTTCGTTAAGAACATGAAATTGAGCGATGGTGATAGGTGGAAGTGGTGAAAATTGAAAGACCACAATCTGAAGACTTGTATCAATGTCAGTCTCAAAATAAGTTATGTTCAGATGAGAGACTTGGGGATCGTATACTTCTTCTCTTGGATTTTGTGGTCTTTGGATGGTCATATGTGACAGATAGCTATGGCTGTTGGGTGGAAATGACCAACAAGTGATCAAGGCAACCTATAACTAGGCTAATTTTCCTGAAATTTGTAAGCTTTGTCGTCTTCAATATTTAAATCTCTCAATTGTTTAGTGATAGTAGGAGAGTATGAAGTGGTTCAGAATATATGAATCTGAAGATCTTGGTCAATATCTAATAATGTTTCCTATTGGTTTGGTTGTGGCACTATGGGCTCAAAAATGTAATCTCTAGGTTCTCTAGGGCCCAAAATGGTCATGCGAAGTGTGTATTGAATTAATCTAATACAAGAAAGAAAACTAATTTAAATAAAGGAAATCTAATATATGTGTTTGTTCTTTTCAATTATATAAAAAAAATACAACAATAAACAACAATCTAATTTAATTAATCTAATGTTTTTGGATTTTATACTTTCTGGAGAATAACAACAGAAACAAAATAAATGAATAAATTGCTTCTACAATTTAATCTAAACAAATAAATAACCGGATGCGATTATCTGTGTTGAACAAATATAATCTATTTTAATAAAAATAAATATTTTTCTAAAATGTAATTATGTCTGTGAATCCTCTAGTCCACCTCAGAGGCACATGAAGAAATAAAAGATTCTCATAATCTTTTCTTCCCTTACAACTTCCCTTATAGAAGTAAAGAAGGATTTAATGGAAGCTTTACAAATTGAAAATCTATTACAGTTGATTCTAAATGGATGCAGAAGCTTTCCTCCAAAGAATCCTCCCTTGCAAACCCATAGGGATAGGAAGGAATTTTTTCTATCACTAGAAGCTTTACTGAAGAAATAGAAGCTACAGTAATGATCTATCTATTGCAATGATTTAAATCTAAGTACATCCCCAACCTAGAATTTGCAATGTTGAGGAAAAGTTGGTTTTGGTTTACTCTTGTGTCCCCTCAATTTCTTTTCCAACTTCAATGTTCACGTGAGTCCAAGGAGTTACACTAGGAATTTAGAAAAGTAAAGAAGAAGATGTTGGAGTAATGGTGGCTTTCTTGGTAGTCTGGTAGTAATGCAGGTAGAAGAAGAACAATGCAAGAGAATGTTGAGCAGCCAAAAATATTCTATGTATTGGGCGCGTGAAGATAAGGTGTTGGAAACTAACGGAGCTATAATAGTGTTGAAGCGTGCAATCTCAGGGCTTAGTTTTTTGTGGTTAAGGGATATTTTTGGAGATATCATGCGTAACAAAAATAGAGATGAAGACTTGCGCTACACACAATGATATTTTGGGAAGAAGTGGTTGATAAGTGTCATGTATAGTTTAAGCTAATAATATGATTTCTTCTTAGAGTTAACTATAAGACATCTATTGTTAGAACACTTTCATGTTGTGCATGCTATTATAAAGGTGCATGGCTATTATCAGCATGTGACCTATTTTGAGAAGTACATGGGTGATGAATGGTAAGTCCCCACCTCTATAAATATGTAATTGAACTGTGTATTTTAGGGTAGTGAATTATTGTAGAGTTATTTTTTTGGCTCTTATGTGCACATGACTCGTGGAGATACTTTACAGTGTAAAAAGCTTATGTGTTTTATAGTGTTTAATGAAATGGAGTATATTGGTTGGATAATGGTGTTAGACATAACTTAATTTGGTTCTTATATGGTTAATCTTATTATAGTTATTGTTTAGCTCATGACTCTCTGAGATCTAGATCTGGTTTATGCACTGTGGAATATTTATGTTTAGTTATGAATCTAGATATGTTTAAACATCATCTCACTAACATCCTACACAAGCAACTCTAAAGAGGGACTTGGTACCTTTTTACGCTTTGGGTGAGCACTCATCTTAGGCTAAGTGATGTATCAACACCCCTGGGTTATTCATAGTAAATTCTAAGCTGTATCATTGGTTCCATTGTCAGGACCTCTTTTTCAGTTATTTTTAGGATGTTTTGTGCTGAAGACGTACCAGTTGAGCCTATCAAGTATTGAGGAGTGGATATTGGATCTAGAAGAAGAATACACTAAGATATTCAACACTGGATCTAAGTTTAACATGCACGCGTGGGTGGAGTAGAACTTGTATGACTATTTACATGATAGTTTCTTTGTTATCTTTCTGATATAATTGTATGAGTGGATAGTTTCTTATGCATCTAAAAGGAATTGGAGGTTTCACACATTTTAATAGATGTAGGAATAATTTCATTCCCTCTATCATGCTGATTTGATTTGGACGCGTGTTGTGGATACTTGGTTCCACTGTGTTCTAAATAGATATATTTTCTAGTACAAAATTTCCACTTATTTTTTCCTGGAGGTAGCTGAGTTCTAGTTTTTATGTTATGCCAGGGGAACCCACCTACAAGGCATTCCACTAGCAATTAAAATCTTGATGGTAAACCTGAATTTGGAAGAGAATCCAATGGCTAGTTAAAACCCACCACACGTGGGGGTAGGAGTAGGTTTGCTAAAGGATGGCGGACCTAGCGGTAGAGAGGCAAAGACAATAAAGGTGGATTAAGTACAATGAGGCATGTAAGAGGGAGTTAGGGAAGTAGTGTGAGATTGCAGAATGGATGACATTGAGGAGAGATATGGATTGTGAAGGATTGGGAACTCACACATAGGGCATGGAGCCAAAGCATCTGGAACTCCCCCATTTGGTTAAGCATGACAAGGAACCCTAATCAGCCTCTTATAAGAGTGTGCCACTAGAGAAGACATGGGCCGCGGGTGTGCATCTGAATCTACCTAGCCCTTACACTTGGTTATCTAGTTTTTAGTACAGCCAATAGTAAAAAAAATAGTTTGAGTAGTAGAATAACATGAGTGAATCAAATAATAAGTACATATATGGTCAGGTTGACATCTTCCTTATTATTTGGAGGTACCTTTTTAGGTGTATTGTTGGCGCATAAATCAGGTGTGCAGAATTTTGGACTCACTTATGGGAGTGGTACCACCTCACAGACTATAGGAGTTTAGTTTAGTACCATTTTTGGGACACATGGCAATATATTCTCTGGTTCACTTTCGGCTATAGGCAGAGGATCAGGGGGTATAGATGGCTCTAATTTTGGTGGATCCGGTGGGTCTAGAGGTAGAGGTAACATAGGGAGTTCTGGATCCGGTAGGCCTGGTCATCACCAACCCTAAAATATTTACATGGAGATGTAACTTCATCTTCCAGAGTATAGGGGAATAGAGTATTTTGTTTAGCATGTACACATGTGTGAGATGTTGTGGTGTGCAAAAGGGATGATGAATTTTGAGTGCAAGGTAAATCAATTCATAACTACATTGTAGGGACGTGCACATAGCTGGTACAAATTTTTTGACCCTAATCATACTTTCATAGATTATAGATCATTACGGGATGCTTTACTTAAGGAATTTAATATTCCCGAGTTCGAGCAGAAGAGTATAAGCAAACTCAAGGATATTAATCAGGGCACTACTAAGAGTGTTCAGGAATATGATGCCCATTTCAAAACACTTTTGTCTAAACTTTCATATGATATCCATGTAAGCCAACATGCACAATGGTTTGTCAGGGGCTTGATCACACCTTTTAGGAGGTCACTGTCACATAAGACATATACATATCCACAAAAAGAACTTGAAGCATCGTTGCACCCTAAGGAAATTTGAAGTATAGACACTAGAGTGAGCCCATTCCTAGAAGCTCATATTGTAGCTATGGTAAAGTAGTTGGAGAAACTATCGGTCAATTTAGTACATGAGACATGCACTGGGATTTGGTGTACAAATTTTTAAGTTGAGGGGTACACTAAGGATAGTTGTCCCTGCAGGTCAATGCATTCATTATTACTAGACTGTGAGATATGTCATTTAGACCATAATGCAGGATACTACCCATTATAACAACACATGATAAGGGAAAAATTATCTTACTACTATAATATTCTCTTATCCATGACTCATAATACCGAAGACTGTAGGTTGATTGATTAGATCCATGATGCCATTGATATTGGTGTACGACAGACATGATTATAAGATAAATCTAAAGGTAAAAGTGAGCAACATGATCATGATCACACTTAGGGGTGCTATGATCAGAATGAAGGGCACTTTGAAGGAGGTCGTGGCAAAGGTCTAGGATACCATGGTGGATTCATGGAATGAGGCTGTGGTGGTGGATGAGGTGAGTTTCCTTAGGGAACATGTTATACGTGTGGATCTCCTAACCACTACAAGTGCAAATGCCCTCAGAATATTACTTGTTATTTTTTTTTGGAAATAATCATAAGTATGAGGAGTGCCCAGACTTATACGAGCATCTTAGCAAGTAGCATAAACAGAAAAAAAATGGCGCATGGATGGTTAGAATTCAAAACACAATGGAAAATCAATGGATGCCAAAGTTGGCACCAAAACCTGAGGTAGTACCTATGAAGATTACTACATGTGTTGAAGCTACGCGTGCTAGAGAGACGTTGCTGAAGAATCCTACCATTACTAAGGATGAGGTTTTAAATGCAAGATACCCAGATCATACACATCAAAAGGAGGTTTATCACGAGACCATGAAGGTGCTCAGGAATCTTCAAGGTGAAATACAATGTTTAAAGGAACAATCATGGAAGCTAGAACAAAAGAAGGTAGAAGAGATGGTCTAGTCAGATGTTTATTATTTGAAAGAGGTATGCAAGATGATGTGCTAGGAGAATATTATTCCATTACTAGGGAATTGGTTAAAGGGAAACACTCTGCACACAAGCATTGAGAATGGATGGTAGATCCTACATGTTAATATCCTCCCTCATATCTTGGATTATGAAAAGGAGATCACTTTGAATGTTGTTGTGGATGGGTGGCTTTTGAGCAATATATTGATTGACATAAAGAAAAGGTTAATGTGCTTACTTTGGATACATGGGTGTAGATGGGAAAACCTCCATTACAATCATCCTCTAATGTATTGTTTATAGAAAATCAAACTAAGGCAAATCCAATAGGATTTTTAAAGGATGCATCCAATAATATACAAGGAGCCAAGTTCACTGGGGACTTTGAGGTTTTATCACTTGCAGAAGCAGAAAAACTCCCAGCTCTACTTGGGCACCCTTAGTGTTATGCAAATAATTTTGATCTACAGTTCAACAAGGGGTATATAAGTTTTGAGAACAAGGAAGAACACGTTATTATCCCATTTACAAATGGGAAATATGCACCTTATGTTGAACCTTTGAGTGAAGAATACCTAAAAATAATTTATGTACGTGCCATTCGCAATCTGAAATTACTTGAGCCATCTATGGAAGGAATCCTCCAGTGGGAAGATGCATAGTCTATTAGTGATACTACAAGTATTTTTTGTGATAATTGGGCACATGGAACTTATGAGATGGTTGGGAGAGAAGCTAGAAGTGCATCTACGTGAAGAGACAAGCCTCATTGTATTAGGAGGATGGGTAACAACTGTGTACCCTAGTACACTGGAGAAGGAGACCCTATGATTTTCCTGCGTGCCATGGAGGAACAATGGAAGGCTCAAGTGGATAAAAGAAATATGTTAGTATACACCCTATGCAGGATAATAGCACATTTGTGGATGGTTCACAGGGATAATCTCATAGAATGGAAGGAAGTGAGAATTGCTCTAACAACCCAGTTTCTCAGAGTAATGCACCTACTCAAATCAGGACATATCATTATAATCATCATGTTCAAAACCACATTCAACAGTGTGAGAGACTCTAGACCAAGGGAAAAGAAGCTTTATCACCTTCACTGTGGGTGCAAAAACTTTATTTCACTTTGCATGGCTGTGCACGTGCTTGGTACATTTATGCGAAGCTGCATAGGGAGACTAAAAATTGGCGAGACTTGACTGCAGGAATGATCCAGACTTTTGACTACTTCTCCACTAAACCTCTGGTGAAAGAGGCGTGAAAGGTTATGGAGCGCTTGACTATGGGAGACAGTATAAAGGCTGAAGAACTCATTCAGGATTTATTTGGTGAGGTAGACCTAGGAGAACATTTTGATGAAGTTGATGAGACCAATTCCGAACTACTTAAGTGTGCTTACCTTGATAAGGAGAAAGGAAATATGGTCTACATCATGGATGATGAAGAAGTAGAAAATTTTGACATTAATCATTCAGAAGGTATGCACCTATCATGAACCTATGAAGACCAAGAAAGTGAACATTGACACAGATGTTGAACCTAAGGAGGCCATAATTGGAGATTATTGGTTTGATTCTGAAGTGGCTAAGATAATTGAGTTACTACGTGATTTCCAGGATTTATTTCCTAGGGGATACCATGAGTTAAATGGATTGCATGAGTCTTTGGGTGAGATGAGGATTAAGCTAAAAGAAGGTGCACACCCAGTCAGGAAGAGACCTTACAGGATGAACCCTAACCTGTGCGTAAAATTTAAAAAAGAAATTGACAAGATGTTTAAATTTGGTATCATTAAGCCCCTAGAAGAATCAGATTGGGTAATCCCCATGGTAATCAGTATAAAGAAATATGGTCAAATTAGGATTTGTGTGGAATACGTGGAGATGAATGTTGCATGTGTGATTGATCCTTTTCCTACACCTTTCACCAAGGAAATATTTGAAGGCATTGCAGGGCATGAAATTTACTCTTTTATAGATGGAATCTCTACGTATTATCAAGTACGAATTGCAAATGAGGATTAAGAGAAAACAACTTTCACCACTGAAAGGGGGAGTTTTACATACATGGTTATGTCATTTAGACTGAAGAATGTGCCTACAGTATTTTTCACGCATAGTTGTTCAAACATTCCATGATTTTATTCACAAGTTCTTGTAGGTTTACTTAGATGATTGGATAGTATATGGACTTTTCAAGGATCATTGTGACAACATGTAATTAATGTTTGAAGGATGCAGACAATTAAGCATCTCCTTAAACATCAAGAAGTACATATTTGCTACACCTTTTTTAACTCTGCTAGGGCATATCATCTGCAAGGAGGGCTTATTAGTAGATCTAGCTAAGGTTGCAGTTATCATAGGCCTGGAGGATCCTACCAGTCAGAGTGAGGTGTGTGGGATCTTAGGCCACACAGGGTATTACAATTTTTTTATCGAAGGATATGCTAAGATTCTCGTACCCTTAGAGGAGTTACTAAAATGAAAAGGGACATTCTATTAGGAAAAACTACAGTAGCGTGCATTTAAAGCATTGAAGGGGAGGATTACTACGACACCTATTTTGCACTTTCCCTCATGGAACCAACCTTTTCACGTACATGTGGATGCCTATGGCATGGCCATTGGTGCAGTATTAGCTCATCCTGGAGAAGGTATTATAGATCATCCTATTTATTTTGCTAGTAGAAAGTTGACTCTTGTATAACATATTTATACAACTACATAGTGTGAGGCCTTGTCGATGATCTATGCACTGCTTAATTTTAGACAGTACTTGCTAGAAACATCTTTTGTGTTTTATACAGATCACATGGAATTGAAATACATGGTAAATAAGCTCCTTTTATAGGGGCACATATGCTGATGGGTGATATTATTCTAGGAGTTTGACTTTATAGTCGTGGTAAAACTAGGTAAAAGTAATTCTGGTCCATGCCACTTATCAAGAATTCAATAAGGAGAGGACACATAGAAAATTTAAGATATAATGTTGGATGCATAGTTATATATGTTAAACTGTGTGCCTTCTGAATTAGAGGATATTGTTGTCTTCTTACTCACAGGTATGGTGCCAGAAGGAATCAAATCCTTAGAAAAGAAACAACTTGCAATTCATGTTGCACCTTTCATGGGGTGTCATTATTCCATTCATTTAATCAACTCTTTGTTGATGTCATATTCAAACCAGGGGTGGTGTCTGAAGCTATATGCAACAAGAGATCTTAGTGTTCTAGTAATTGACTGTAGGTATTTGTTTTCTTTTTTATATATTTTCTGGGGGATTTTCTCAATGTCTTGAGGATTTCTTGGCCAAAACCTTATTGAAATCAAACTATGAAAACTTGTTGGAAGTAAACATTCTTTGTAGAAATAAATTGTTGGAAATAAACACACATTTTACAGAATGGAATAGATTGATGTAAGTAAACACACGTTACAGAAATAAACACACTTTCTTTGTAAATAAACACACAATTTGAGAATGCTTGAAAGTTGATTACAAAGAAAGAAGAATCTAATCTAGAACACCTGGTAGGAACAAGTATACGACAAATTTCAACTTGAGTAATCAAAAGCATTTACAGAATTAATAGATCTATACTATTTTACTCTGGAAATATAAATACCAATAAAACAAATATCCTGGTTCTTGGAAGAGTGGGCCCTTGCTCCACCTTGAAATAGGATTTGACAACTTAATATACTCTCAAAACAGAAATGGCTATTTTATTGATAAAATTTTCTGCATTACAAAAATGTACTGTCTCTTTCTATCTCTCTGTGCCTTTATCTATGTATACATATATATCTCTATTACTATCTATCTACAGGTATGCATATATATACTTCTTCCACAGGTGTATTTACAGCCATAGATGTCCTACCAATTCAGATAGAACCGAATCGTGCCCAAAATAGATGTTGAATTAGATCATGGCTTGGATGTACTACTGTATGATAGTTATCCCTGGATCTGTGAGTATGAAGAATTAGAAATCTTCCAATCTACTCCTGATTGAAAGGATCATTGATTGCTAAATCACTGGATGTTGTTGGAATAAATAAATTCTCATCGGTTCCAAAACTTTAGAGAAGTTTTGGAACTAAAGGAAATCATTCCAGATCTAACTGTGAGGGTTCTGGAGCTACATGCAGGAGTTCTGGAACTAAGTCCAAAAGTTTTGGAACTAAGTGATGGAGTTACTAGAACTAAGTCCAAAAGTTTCAGAACTAAGTGATAGAGCTCGTAACTACATAATGGAGTTCTGGAACTAAGTCTGGAAGTTCCGGAACTGAGCCGTATTGAAACCAATGCTTCCAAAAACATGCTGACCACTTCATACTTTGTTCTTTCGACTGATTGTGACCTGTTTTATTACAAAACTGAATTTCCAAAGCACTTAGTTAGGAATTACAGAGTTTTTAAATGTTAGAACTACAATCAACAAAATATGGACAATTACATCCTAACTTATATTAGATCAAACAAAAGTCACAAAATGTAATCAATCTTGATAAAAAAGAGAGTAAAATAAGATCATTTATTGTACATTAACGAGACATATTCTGGCCTCATCATCTCCCCCATACTTACTTGTTTGTAAGTCCTCTTACAAAATTTATTCTTCAAACCTTGGGTTGTGTATTCTGCATTCCAATTGACTGCTCAGGTCAAATGGCTGAAATTGAATATCCTAGTGTTTTAGTTCAGAAACACTATACCCTGATCATGTTTCTACTTTCCTCTTCCATTCCTCAAATTGAGTGGGATCTTGAGGTTCTCTATTTTTCCATGGAGACATGGGAGCGAGAAGAAGGGGAGGCCTTGTTCTCATTCCCATCCATATGCCCCTATTATTTTCATTGATCTGAGGGATTAGTGTGCATAAATATTTTTCTCTTTCCAGACTCCAGATCAAATTTGTGGGAGATATTACTTCCCTTCTCCTCAAGGAAACTATAAGAAGCTTCCATCTTTTCAAACATCCATCATAAATCTCCTCAAAAATTTCCACCTCATAAAAGGTGAAGGCATCAATAATTTTCTGTAAATTGCAAGATAATGTGTCTTGAACCATCTATCAAAGGCATGGGTTCTAAAATGTTTAACAAAATCAGATGGTTTACCATAATGAGCCCTCATGCAGAGACCAGATGAGATAGCTTTCAATAGATGCTTAGAATCCCTTTCCTTCCATGCAATCTGATTTTGAAGAATAGAAATAAATGCATTAAGCTGGCTTTCTCCCACATACAAATTGATCATGAAGCCTGTGTTATTTTCTAGCATAAGATTGCAGAGATAGAATTCACAGAGAAGATTTTTCTTCTCTGCACTGGCTGAAGAATAGGCTATCATGAACTCAGATTCATATTTTATTTCATGTGGAAGGCCACATGCAATTCTTGATAGCTTCCAGTCAAATGAATTGTTCTTCTAGAAACATGCTATATGCAGGAGAAGGCCTCCTGCATGCAAGCAATTTTTCACTCATTATGCAAACCATTTGTATTTTTACAAGACATTTAAATTTGTCTCCCTCTTCTTTGTAAAAATTTTCTTCCCATTCCTTTCTTTCTTTCTTTTCATCTTCCATCTTGCTTCTCAAATCCTCATTGGATGTTTTGATTTCACTGAGTTCCCTGCAAGTATCATCCCATAACTTCTTGAGTGGCCAATAAGTTAATTCAGTTTGTGCAGAGACTGTTGACATAGTACTCTATCTTCTAGAAATTTTACATTCTTCCTCTTTCTCCATCATCTGCTATTTAACTCTTGTTAATTCCTCAGTCTTGTCTGTGAGATGAGTTGTTAGTTCCCCAATGAGAATCTCTCTCTATTCCAACTTGATTTTGAGGAAGTTCAACTCCTCATCCTTTTCTTTGATAATGAGTTCTTCTCTGGACAAGAACAGAGCCTGTCTAACCTATTTTTTCTCTTATTTCTCTGAAATTTCTTTGGGGGTTAAGCATTCCTCTTCTACCAAAGGAAATTTCCCTTTCCATCTCCATGATGTGAACTCTTCTTCTTCATGTGATAGTGTTGCTGGTTCACCCAACTCTTGAAAAACCTGTTCCTCAAATCTCTCATCTTATTTTTCCATCTCAGTTTGGCTTGGTCCAGGAGGAGTCATGGCCATGCTGCCCAAAATATCAGCAACTTATTTTTCCAACTTGTCATGTTCTTTCATCTCCTCTGGAATTTCTCTAGACCTCTTATGAATTCTTCTTCTTTGAGGAGCTTTAGTATGTTCAGAAGTAGGTTTCCTCCTAGAGCTTCTTCTAATTTTCACTTCTTTCTCTTGCCTAGGTGAACTGTCACTTTCAGAGACAGATATTAGCTCTCCTGCAGCTGCTGCAGAGGAAGGAGTTTCTTTTAAAGGTACAATAGGTTTTGTAGTTTTAATTCTTCTTCCAGATCTTCTCTTTTTTGGTATAGTCTCCCCACCTATTTCCTTATTTTCCTCTATAGGGGCACCAATTTCCAAATTAGTTGTAGGAGAAAAAGGATTTGATATTACTCTCCTGATAATATCAGGGTTTTCTTAAACTTGTTAAGAAATTTCTCCCATATTTCTTCTCCATTTTTCTTTGCAAGAAAATGGTGTTGGCACACCAAATGAACTAACCCATGATGTATGATTGTTCCAACACCCCATAGGAATACCTCTGGGCATTGTATGAATGGAGTAAAAAAGAAACCCTGGAAGGTTTACTATATATTCTAGTTTTGTAGCTCCATATCTAAGATGTATGAGCATCTTTAGGACTTCTCTTCCTACCGACCCAAATTGACCATCACAAGTTAAATACTTGACTATCCAAAATGCCACTCTATCAAAGGGTTTGGGAAAGCTATCCCTTCTGAGCCCCTTTTATGATTTTCTTAGTGTTGTAAATATATTGGGGTTCTGTTTGCCCCTCTTGTAGTAGGGTTTCAACTAATTCTTTTAAGGTCCCTTTGACATGATTTGGGACATGCACAATTGGCACACCAGATACATTGCTTATTATTTTCACAGAAAAAGGAATTACAATATTTCTAACCTTTGTTTTGGATTGTTCTAAATTTATAACAAATTCTCTTACCAATTTTTCATTATACTTCGAGAAATTTTTCAGGAATTCCAACCACCCTTCCTGTTCAAAGACATCTGCCACTTCTTCATCTGTAAGAAGCTGGGTATCATCCTCAGGTTATGACTCTTTTTAATCCCCATGGTAAAGAGGGAGATTCAAATTTGTTCTCCTTCAAATTATTTCTCTACCTGGATTGGCTACATAACTCTTTGCTTAGTTGTGGAATGGATGGGTTTAGCTGTGGAACTATGCTTAGCTGTGGCTACAAAACCTATTGTGTTTAGCTACGGAATGAAAATTTAATTCTTTTGCTTCTTCCTTGAAGTTTTTTCTAACAACTGCTTCTTCACTTTGTTTATTCCACACAAATGATAGATCATTATAAACATGCCACACTTTTTTTCCACCGACATCACCCTCATGATTACTCTCTTTTAATCATAATGTATAATAGATGACTCATCATACCACTTTTAAATCAAATCCAATCACACATGCAAACTTTTAATCTAACCTTTAATAAGTTAAAGACATAATTACCATCCTTGATGATGTGATCCCTTTGTCATGATGACTCATCATTCCTAAAAGTGAAATAAAAAAAGGAAAATGGTTAGAAAAGATAGCTAGAATTTCAAGGAAGTTCCTTTTATTTTGGATTAGCCATTTATTTGAGGAGATCAACCACCATTGTCTGGTTTTCAATTAATCTCTGAGAGAATTTTTTTTGGGGGAAGAGAACGCCATTTACTGGTTTTCATTCCTTCCCTTTTATTATTTTCCTTTTATTTTTTTATTAATTTTTTGGGGAAGATAACGCCATTTACTGGTTTTCATTATCTTCCCTTTATTATGGATTTATCCATCTGATTATTTGATCATTTTGGAAGAACTTGGTTCTTCCATATGATCAAATTCTTTGTCTATGCTTCAATCTGCCTCAAGAATTCATCCTTAGTAGGAGGATTCCTATAAATTTTTAGCCTATGTCCATTGACCAAAAGTGTCCTTCTGCTGCCATTAATGGGAAGTAACTAAATAGAACCATTTTCAAAGATCTTCTCAATCTGATAGGGTCCCAACCATCTAGTTCTCAATTTTCCCTTGAATTGTTGGTACTTAGAATCAAACAGTAATGCTAAATCTCCTACCTTGAATTGCCTCTTCTTGATATGTGTGTCATGCCATTACTTTCTTTGATCTTGGATTATCTCTGTCTACTGAAGTGCTTCCATCCTTAACTCATCCAACTCATTGAGTTGAATAATTCTCTCCTTTTGTGTTGTATCCAACTCAATACCTATTCTAGTTGTTGTCATCAATGTTTGCAGTTTAAATTCAATAGGTGACGAGGGATTTTCCCCATAGACTAACTCATATGGTGAAAATCCTGTTGTCTTCCAAGTTGTATTGTAGGCCCAGATAGCTTCAAGTAGTCTCTTTTCCCAATATCTTCTACCTGATTCAACTATTTTGGTAAGGATGTTTTCCAATTCTCAGTTTGTTACTTCATCTTGTCCATTTTCTTATGGGTGATAGGGAGATGACTTCCTATGATTGATTTGATAATGCATTGTGAAGGATTGGATCATATTAGACATGAATTGTGGCCCCTGATCTGAAAAATACTTCTTGGTGCTCCAAACTTTACCATAATTCTGTGCCAAAGGAAATCAGCAACTTCTTCTTAAGTGGCATTTGTTAAAGCCTGCACTTCTTTCTACTTTGTCACATAATCAGTACACACAAGAATGTACTCCTTTCCTTGTGAGGGAGGACTAAAGGGACAAAAAAAATCCAACCCCCATCTTTTAAATGGTCCAATAACCACTTGAGGTTACAGAGGCATTTCATTGGTAAAATTTGGTTGTCCCATCCTTTGATAGGGATCACACCGCTTGATATATCTCTTCACATCCTTGTACAGAGATGGCCAATAATAGCCAGTGCCAAGTATCTTGTGAGTTGTTCTTTTCACTGAAAAGTGTCCTCCACTTAGTTCATCATGACATGCCCTCAGTATGTCAAAGATTTCATCTTCTCTCACACACCTGCGTAAAACCAAATCAGGACCACATTTAAACAACATTCCATTTAACCATTTAAATTGTGCACTGGTTTTGATGAATTTTTTCATTTGTTTCTTAGTGAAAGAAGGAGGAAACTTCCATTTTGTAAGATAATTTTCCATATCAGCAAACCATGGTGTATCAGCTGAAATAGCAAACAATTGTTCATCTGGAAAGTTGCCCTTAACTAGATCTTTCTCCCCTATAGTGGTCAGTCTTAACAAGAAATCAGCTACCATGTTAGATTTCCTTAGATTATCTACTATGGTAATATCAAATTCTTGTAAAAGTAATAACCATCTAATTATCCTACCTCCAACCACTGGTTTGTTCATTAAGTACCTAATTGTTGAGTGATCTGTATGTACAAATATTTTGTACCCTCAAATATAATGTCTAAATTTATTAATTGCATAGATCACAACAAGAAATTCTTTTTCAGTGGTAGTGTAATTTTTTTCAGCGGGAGTAATATTTTTACTGAGGTAATAAATAACATTCATCTTCCCTTCTTCATCTTTCTATCCCAAAACTACACCAATGGAGTTATTTGGGGCATCTGTTTGAATGTGAAAAGGATTTTCCCAATTAAGTCCTCTCAATATTGGGGCAGTGATTAATTTTTATTTGATTTACTCAAAATCATATTGGAATCTTTCATCCCAAATAAATTCACAGTCCTTGGTAATAAAATTAAAAATGGGGGCAGCAATTTTACTAAAATCCTTGATAAAGCGCCTATAGTATCCAACATGCCCTATAAATGACTTGATATTTGAGGAATAGGTAAGTCTGAAATAATTCTAATTTTGTTTTGGTCAACTTGAATTCCTCTTTTTGAAATGTGGTGTCCAAATACAATCCCCTCATCAACCGTCATCAAACACTTCTCATGACTAAGAGACAGATGGTGTTTCTCACATCTTGTTAATACTCTATCTAAATTCCTCAAAGCATTATCAAATGTTTCTCCATGTACATTGCAATCATCCATGTATACCTTTACACAGTCATTTGTTAGGTCTGCAAAAATTTTCTAATACAGCTCTCTGGAAAGTTGTCGGAGCATTACATAATCCAAATGTTAATACCATGTCGCAAAGGTACCCCATGGACATGTAAAGGTAGTTTTGTCTTGATCCTCAACAGAAAACTCTAATTTGATTATATCCACTAAATCCATCTAGGAAGGAAAAGTACTACTTACGTGCAAGGTTGTCTAGGACTTGATCTATGAGTGGTCAGGGAAAATAATCTCTCAGTGTGGATTTTTTAGTTCCCTATGGTCAACACAAATTATCCATTTTCCATTCTTTTTAGGAACAATTACAAGAGGAGACACCCACTGATTATATGAGATAGGGTAGATAAAACCTACTTGTAATAGTTTTTCAATTTATTGTTTGACTATATCTCTTAAGGTTGGATTAATCCTTCTCCGAGGTTTCCTAACTGGTATAATGTCTTTAGTATAGATGTGATGAGTGAAAATACTTGGATGGATTCCTTTTGTATCTTTGTAGTCCCAAGAAAAATCTCTAGTATGATTTTTCAGAACAATAAACAATTTAGCTTCTTCCTCATTCTTCAACGAGATGTTTATGTTCAAAATCTTACCCAGCTCAATCTCAACATGTTTGGTTCTAATGTGTGATGAACTAATTTGTTGAAAGGGTTACATAAAGGTATTTAGTGCACATGCATGTGGCAACAACATATGATAGGTGGAAACATCTCCAAAAGTTCCTTGAGATAGAATATTGGAAAAAGGATAGTAGGTAGAGTTATGACACTTATCTTGTTGTAGGTCAAACTCCTCGTCACTGCTGCTTTCTAGAAATTCTTCACCATTTCCTGATATCTTTGAAATTGATGCTACCGATTCTTTCTCCCCCAAGAGAAATATCATTCCTCTAGAGAGAAATTATGTACAGTCACAGGGAATTACAGTTGG
Source organism: Taxus chinensis (assembly GCA_019776745.2). NCBI lineage: Eukaryota > Viridiplantae > Streptophyta > Pinopsida > Cupressales > Taxaceae > Taxus > Taxus chinensis. Next base: position 673,628,618 of record CM034148.1, read on the forward strand.
TGTGGTTCCAGAACTAAATGTGATGGTTCCGGAACTAAATCTGGTGATTCCAGGACATAGTCTATAGGTTCCAGAACTAAGTTTGTAGGTTTCAGAACTATTCCCAATTGCTCCAAGGAAAATTGGTGTTCATTCAATGGTTGACTAATCATATCTTCTACCTCGCGTACGTTATCCTGCAACATGATCATGGCCAAAGAAGACAGGTTTTGCTTATTAGTATCAGGAGTATCAACCCATAATTATTCTTTATAACCAATAGAAGGTTATGCAGAAGGATATAAGGATATTTACTTAGAATTCTTACCATTTGAGATAGTCATATCACCTGATCTGTAATCAATTAACGTAGCAACTATAGCTAACCATGGTCTATCCAAAATAATGGGATAACCAAGTATTTTACCTTTTGGCTGTAATATAAGGAAATCAACTGGATATTCCCATGACTCCACCATAACTGCTACATCTTCAATAACTCCTTATAGTTTTGATACAGACTGATCTACCATCTGCAATATGGTGTTAGTAGGTTGTGTACCTGTTAATGGTAATGTTTTCAAAGTGTCCACTGTCATCACATTTGTAGCCTCTCCCAAATCAACCAAAATATTATGTATATCTTTATTCCCTATAGAGATAGAAAATAACAGGACTTCCAAGATCTTCGTATTTGGGAAGAAAAAGTTTTCCTGCTAATAAATCAGTAAGTTTCCCATCTACCTTAATAGTCCTGGGGTACTGCTTCTTCCTTCTAGGTATTTTTAAACATAACATTTTGATTAACTTGTTTAATTCTAGAATGTCCTTAATTGCTTGTAATAATGGTATTTCAATATTCAATTTCATTAGTTCATGTACCAACTTAGATTCCTTAGTTTCTATGGCTTTTTTAAATCTCTTTGGAAATGGATTCTCAGTAGTTTTGCTATCTGGATCCTTATCTTTTTATTTTTCATCCTTCTTAGGAACAACCGTACTAGGGGTTTCAGTTTATTTTGTCATCTCAATGATTATAACAGGTAGATTGTTGATTGTTTTTCTAGATCTAGTTTGAATATCCTTACAATCTATGACATTCAGATCAACTGATTTTTTTGGTTATGTTTCGTAGATATGAGTTGTTTGTTTGTTTCTTGGGTTTGCTACTAGCTATGCTAGTATTTGGGTTTGGACCACATTTTAATTTTGTGAATTTTGTGCTGGGGAACCCATTATGGCTTTTTGATTCTAATTGGGATATGTCCTTCCTTGAACATGATTATTCGGGCTTCACCTAGGTTATGACCAAGTGTTCAGGTTTCCTTGACCAGACCATGGTTTTTGGTGTCCTTGGGTATACCAAGATTGGCCTGCCCAATCCTGAGGATTCCATGTTAGTTGAGGTGCCCAAGGTGGTTGTCCCTAGTTTTTTGGCAGTATTTAAGCTACCCATGGCATCATCCAAGGGTTAGGAGCTGACCTGGGCATGAACTACCCTTGGCTAGGTTGTCTCTAGACAATATTTACTTCTTCTGATGTGGATGGAATGCTGATTTATTTAAGCTGATTTTTAATAAATGGAAGAAGAGAATAGGCATTACTCTCATGTCCCCTAGATTCACAAATAAGACACATTTCTATCTTATCCATGGGACAATCTCTTATGGCATGCTTCTTCCTGCATGTAGGACAATACATAGCTAATTGTTCAGTTTTATCATTCTCTTTAGCTTTAAATCCATCTATGGTGGAGGTTAATTGAACTATAATGTTTGTTTTGAAATTTGCCAATTCATACATTAGTTTGTTCATATCTGGGTTTAAATTTTTAACTATTTTTTCTTTTCTAGGTCCACCCCTTATTCGTGAATAGCTTCTACAAATGTTTTTAATATCATTCATTATTATTTGATCAATATTTCCACCTCCCATCAGATCAAGTGCCTCCCTTGATTCATCATCCAAACCTTTAAGAAAAAAGGTTTTTCTTAACTCTTGTAGTACAAATCCACATCTTTTTCTCACAAAGAGGAATCTGTCTAAATAATCTTCCATATTCTCATCCTCCTCCTGCTTGATTTTGAAAAATTCTTCCTTCCTATTCCTCCCTATACAATAATCTTGATACTTTTCTAGGAAGGCAACTTCCATTTTTTCCCAAGTGGTAATAGAATTAGATGTTAATCCCATAAACCACCTCATTGTTGCATCCTTTAGGGTAGATGGAAACAACTTGAGTTTTTGATTATCTATTTTGTAATCATAAATTTGACATAGTACTTTAAATTCAAACAGAAATTGGTCAGGGTCTTCAAATGACATCCCTCTAAATGTGGGTAAATGTGCAGGTGAAATATTTTTCACAGGTGTATCATCATCATTCAATTGAATTGGATAAGTAAAGGTCCTATTAGGTTCTCTTTCAGCTTCTTGTGCCATTTCTATAGTACCTTCTAGACTTTTCTCCTAATCAATATGGTATGTAATTTTTTTGGGGAAGGTGAAAAGTTAGGAGTAGGAGGTTGACTACTCAATTGTGAATCAAAATTTTCTTTTAACGGGTCTTGGGATATGATCTTTTTTCTAAAGGTTCTACTTCCTTCTGGTGATTGATCTAATAATTCCAAAGGTGGAAATTTTGCTTTGTGCCTAACATGGGACAATGGTGCTTCTAATTCTTGATCAACTTCCTTATTTGATCAAGAAGATGATGATTCTTGTTCAAATATTTTTGGGAGGAATCAACCCTTAAAGTCTCTTGGTCTACTCATAAATTTTATGATGACATAGGGAAGGTCTTGCAATTACTAGATGTATGAATGTTTCTCTTGTTGACACATAATTAGACAATTCTAACTATTGGGTCCCTAGAAATGGTGCCAAAAATGGTTGGTGTTGTTATTCCCTTCATTTAATCAACTCTTTTTTGATGTCATATTCAAACCAGGGGTGGTGTCTGAAGCTATATGCAACAAGAGATCTTTTTGATCTATTAATTGACTATAGGTATTTGTTTTCTTTTTGATCTAGTAATTGAGGCACTTGATGGAACATGGTTACTCAGTTACTTTAATGGGAGTAGGATGAAGCCCTATTAGAAATAATTCTTCTTTGCATTGGTAATAAGGTATTATTTCCATTTAGATTATATTTCCTTTATTTTATTTCATTTAATGTATTTTCTTCTATGTCACTATGCTTTGTCAATTTAGTTCAATGTTTTGTGTAATAAGCGTGTTTGCGCACCAGAAGCTGATCACAATCTAAAGTGTTTATATGCACAGAGGACTACACATACCCTTATTGTGGGGTAGATAAAGAAGGTATGGAAAATAAATAAAATCATGGGTAACCATAAGAGGAACAGGATTAAGGTTTCGAAAACTTCGTGATAACTTCCGAAGAATTACTAAAAAAATGAAGACCATGCGTAAGGCATTCAGTGCTCATTATAAATCAAGGGATTTTGCAACATTAGAGACTATGCATGTTAGGTCACATTGGATAAACTACTTTAGCTTAAGGAAGTGCAATCAGAGGATATATGTGATGGGCAAATAGTGGTGTGCTAGGAAATTATGACTGAGGCACAAGAATTTGAGATGTGAGACATTGAAGCGTGGGATAATGACACATGCAACGCACTCAAGAGAAATTAATGTCATGCATGGTGGTAGGTGGAGAAATTAATGAAGGGAATTTTTGAAAACTTGGTTTGAATTTGGCATTCTCAACATCATTTGCTACCTAGCAAACTTGAGAAGAAATTTCGAAGTGCGAAGAAGAGATGGAGACAAAGAACATTCTGTAGACTAAGTAAATATGTCACATTGTGAAGCATGGTGTCGAGTACCTAGGCATGCAAGTAGGATTTAAGGAGTGTTACATGCATGCAATGGAAGGATGACTAGGGTTTTCATTTTGTAGCTAGGGTTTTTTATGCATTTACAGAATTAAAAGGGGCGATGGCACCACAGAAAGCTCCAGTAATAGAGAAGGAGTTTCTAGTGGAAATGTTGTATCTAGAAGGAGTCGTTGAGGGGAAGCCATGGAAAAAAACTATTACTCAGTGTAAGGTTGTAGAGATTAACCACCTCACTATACAATGTATGAAGGACATCACGTCAGAAGTCTAAAGAAAGACTAACCAGTGATTGGCGAATGACACTAGGGTTTGGGATGCCTCGGTAAAGAAATTACTCAAGAGCTTGGGCATAATGCAGATCCTAGAGTTGTCCTACTTTGGAAAGCCTGAGTAATTGTACTAGTGGCTAATTTCATGGGTCCATGAATATTATTTCTATTTCTCGGGCAGGAGAATGAGGATAACTACTAAATTGGTTGGCAAATTTACCAGGATACTCGACATGGGTTTAGAAATTATTGGAGATTTAACAGATGAAGAGGGAATTGATGCCATAGTATCCCTATACAAGTATAAGAAGGGGAGTCGAGCTTTCAAGGTTACTAAAATTGTAGACATGGCCACTAGAGTAGCAACGTGGTTAACAGGGAGTAAAATAGGGGCCACTAAGCAATGGAATGAGGTAAACATGTGCTAGTTGCATATAGCACACAAAATGGACAATAAGACCTATTACAATATTGTTGCTTACATTGCAGAGAACTTGGTGAATGAGGTGTGCATCCAAGCAGTAAAATGTGAGAAGATAACTTGGGGCACAATTTTGTTATTAATTGTGTTTAGTGAATTTTGGAAACCAGATGGTCCTAGGGAAAATACATGGGAGTTTCCATTGGAGAACAAGTCCCCAACCAAAAGATATTCCAAGTACACGTTGCATGGGTTTGATTCCAACACATACAAAGAGCACTTGCACAAGTGGTTTTGGAGATTATGCAGGGCATTTGAGGGAGAATGGCGCATTCCACACAAGTTACCCAAGGTGTTGAACGAGGAGGTTGAATTTACAATCTACTAGCATTTTAGCCTGGGGCACTTCCACATGAAGTCTGGAGAGAAGATCCTATGGTGTGAGTTACCTTTTGTATTTACTGGAAGGTATTTCAAGGGTTTTGTAAATATATTTCATGACATGTGTCATCTCCAGTTTGACTCAAAAAAAGTAGACGCAAACATTCACATTCTGTGCAAAAAATATGTATGGTCAGGTAAGAAGGCCTATGTTGATTCCATGGAGTTTGATAATTTTTGCATCACGCTGGAGAGTTTGGCTGTAGGAAAGATTAAACCAGCACGTAACTACATTTACCTAAGGCTAAGGTTCAAGCATAGAAAAGTGGTAAAAGGTGTAGATATGGCTCTCTCAGGACCTCCTACAAAGAAACAAACAGTGGGGACCTCAAGGAATGTTTCATTTGTGTTCCCTACTCAAGAGGACCCAGTACATACAGGACTTCAAAACATCCTAGAACAAGAAGAACCTAAAGACAACGTTGGACTTGTGCATACAAGAAGGATTTTGAGGAAGAGGCATGCTTCAGAAGATACTAGTGCTGGAACTTCACAACCAGTAATGAAATCACTGGTGTGACTCCAATAAAGGATGAAGAGAAGGAGAAGAGAAAGCACAGGAAATATATCCCCATACAAAATAGTTAGGGGGAATCCCCACATCAAAGTGTGTAGAAAGTAGAGGAGGAAGCTCCCAGAATGAGTGGAGATAGAGCTAAGGCCACCCCTAGTGTTGAGATACATGGTGATGAAGAGATGGGTGAGTGCATAGTCTATGAGACTATAGACCCTAGCGTGAGTATTTGGGAAGATATATTTGGTGAAGGAGAAAGTAGCACTGGTGGAGATACAGAATTCCTCATGTGCCCCACATAGGAAGAAGGGAAATATGATGAGGAAGTCAACCAAGTGGTTGAAGGCACTGTCCCACAAGATACAGGTGTATCTAAATATCAAGAAGAAGATGCATTAGCGCACGAGGATGTTGGCGAGCATGCAGGCACGCATGAATAAGAAGAAGCAGTAGGCACTCAAGACTTGGGTTATATGAATGACCCTTCACAAATTATTGGATATTGTTTCTAGAGTACACTACCAAAAAAACAATTATATGGATGGGATCAGATGGACCTTAAAATGGCCAATACATGTACTCGCAAGAAGCTATCTTGGGACATGTAGACTCACATGAATGATCCTGATTTTGATGTTTACAAGGAGTTGTGCACTTTAAAGAAGATGAGGAAGGCACCCCATATGTGTCATGTGACCATTAAGCCAACTCAATTTTCAGATGAGAAGGTGAGCAACGCTTTATTTAAGGTGTTCTAAGAAGTAGCGTGCACAAATATGGATAAGGCAACAATAATATGGGTGCTAGTAGAGGATATAAAGGAAAAGGACACAGAAATCAAGTGCCTTACTCAAGATCATGATAATGTAGTTGCGGATGATCATAAGGTAAAGATTATGGTGGAATATATTACAGATGCTATTTTTTTTACAAAGGCGTGAGTTTCAGGAAAAGATTCCTCAGGATTTCAAGTCTAAGTTACACTATTTATGCGTAACAACTTGCATACTTTTCAATGAGGGACTAGTGTGCCTCCCCAAGAAAAAGGATGCAAAGGAATAAGAAACAAGATCAAGGGCCACTATTGATCAGAAAGTTTTAGTATATGAGGCATTTCTCCAAACATTAAAGGATGAGCTGAAGAGAGTCGATCAAGCTCTTAATTTATGTGCGGCGCCAGACACCATAATAAGCACCAAAAATCTAGAAGAGGATAATGAAGTTCTGAAGGTGACGAAGGATAAAAAACTTGGGCACACAGAAAGGTTTTCCCTAGTAAAAAAAAATAAAATCCCTCACAGTAGCTCAGGATCTGCACAAGGAAAGGATTAACGATATTGGAAAACTCATAGTGTAGAAGATGGACCTCATGGAGGGAATGGTGTCAGGTATGGCCAATGTTGTCCAAATACTAAAAAATGAGAAAGAGAAAATATCTAAGGATGAATTGGATGACATAGCCAGTGATATTCCATAGAAAAATAGGAACGCACTGAGTGACTGATAGACATTGGAGGTTGAGATCATGAATGAATATCTAAAACTAATCCCTCCAGTTGAAGAAGAGGGTGATGCAGAATAAACATCATTATTTTGTACAAAGTTTGGTTCATTATTTTAATTCTTTCATTATGTATTCTTTATCATTGGCAACATCAGAAATAATTCCCATTTCTGGGGCAGAAATGTACTTTAGTGTGGGCTAATGTTGAGTAGCCAGAAATATTCTAAGTATTGGGCGCATGAAGATAGGGCACTGGAAATGCACGAAGCTATAATAGTATTGAAGTGCTCAAGCTCAGGACTTAGTTGTTTTTTGGTTAAGGGATATTTTTGGAGATAGCATACAGAGCACACATAGAGATGAAGACATGTGCTACACGTAATGGTATTTTGGGAACAAGTGGTTGATAAGTGTCATGCATAGTTTAAGCTAATAATAGGATTTATTCTTAGAGTTAACTATAGGACATATATTATTAGAAAACTTGCATGTTTTGTATGCTATTATAAATGTGCATGGCTATTATCAGTATGTGACATATTTTGAGAAGTGCATGGGTGGTGAAGGTAAAGTCCCCACCTCTATAAATATGTAATTGGACTAAGTATTTTAGGGCATTGAATTATTGTAGAGTTATGTTGTTAATTTTGATGCACACATGACTCATGGAGATACTTTATAGAGTAATAAGCTTCTGTATTTTATAGTGTTTAATGCAATGGAGTATATTGGTTAGATAATGGTGTTAGACATAACTTAATCTAGTTCTTGTATGGTTAATCTTATTATAGTTATTACTCAATTCATAAATCTCTGATATCTATATCTAGTTTATACAATGTGAAATGTTTATGTTTAGTTATGAATCTAGATATGTTTAAACATTATATCACTAACATCCTACATAAGCAACTCTAAAGAGGGACCTGGTACCTTTGCGTGCTTTGGGTGAGTTCTCATCTCAGGTTGAGTGATGTGTCAGTGCACCTAGTTTATTAATAGTAAATTTTAGGCTACATCAGAGAATAATGTTTGGTTGTGTAATTTCTAGCAAGATCACGGTAGCATAACAACGCAAATCACAATAAAAATATTCGGCCATTGCTTCAGGAAGAAGCTTGGATTTTATAGGAAATTGGCTGGGAAGTGGTCTTACCCTCTTGGTAGCCATGGGGTACCACATCACAATAAGGAGGGGCAGTTAACTCTCAGTTAAAAATGGAAGAGGAAGTCAGTACACATATATCAAGCCTGCAAACAACCAATTTGACTAATAAATGTGTGTTAAAATCATGTTTGAATATGTGGACACACATTCAAAACATGATAAAAGAGGTTCTGGAAAAACTACACACAACCACTAATCTACGCAGAGGGGCGATTGCACAACCACCACTTAGGGCAGATCGATAGCTGTGTAACCACCACCTAGATAGGCCAGTGGTAGCATAACCACCATGTCATTTCCATAACTTAAGGCCAAAAGATAAGGAAAAATACTACAGAAAGATAATGGAAAGTATGAAAAGTAAGGAAATGGCTACGTAAAGCATCCTAAGCTAAAAATATACACTGTAAAGAGGAAATTAGGCTTGAACACCATTAGAAAATATAATAGTCATCATCGGGGAATTTGAATCATTTTCTGACAATGTAGCACATGAAAAATTAGGTACATACAAGTACCAATCAGATGCATCTAATATTCCTACATATGCAAATCCTATATCTTTGGGGAAACTAGTGCCCTACCTCACACTATTACCATGTTTATTCCTATGATTGTTATTATTCTTACATGTACTATCTCTACCCATAGTGGTGTACACTCTTCCTCTTCTATCAAAAACGCTCATGAATCCCTTGTTTATATTGTACACGCCCAAATATTACAAATACAACAAGGTGCATCTACTTCTTCTCATATTATGGATTATTCACATTTGATTCATCACCCACTTGCACCTAATGTGGTCTCCTATTAATTTCCTATCTTTGATGGCAAGGTTGATCATGTAGATCATCTTCATGATTTCCATATTGTTTACTTGGAATATAACTATAATGATATATTACTTACCAATATCTTTCCTATAAGTCTAAAGGATTTTTCCTTACAATGGTTCTATGATATTCGAAAACATTTCGTACAAAATTTCATGCCTTTAGATAATCAATTCCTTCCATAATTATCTATTAATATTGGAGAAAAAATGTATTCTAAAATTTTTAAAGTACTACAAGGTTATAATGAGCACATTAGTAATTATCTATCCCCACTCTTTTCCTTGTGCTTGTCTTGAGATTTCACTACTAAGATTGGCAGGTACTTATCTATTGACTGGCCCCCACATGCTATTCAAAACCAGCTATGGGTCCAAATATAGTGTTGATTTCGAACCAATTATTGCATTCCATATTGATCCTTATGTGCCAAGTCTAATCAACACCGATTGCTCAGCCTTTCATCAAGAAAATTTTCCAAGCACTCCAGAAGCACATACTAAAGTTGGAGGCATTCTAGATTTGACACTAGATGAATGGGAAAGCAATAATCATGGATATGATCCTTACAAGGAGATGGAAGAATTTTATATGGGTATGGAATAAGCTTCAGCATTCCATACCCATGGACTGGCCCTATACCATGTGATCTTAATCCTCAACAAAAGATCCACTTCATAATCAAGATGATGACTCAAGTTATAGAATGGATCAAGAAAAGGGACGTTCATGAATGTAATTTTAGTCAATCATGTCAATGGGAGGTCCCTGTATTACCACCTTATAACCCTCTTCCCGTGTTTCCATCCATGCAGTTGCAATTTGATCCCCATGGTCTTAACCTTCTAGTTGCTACCCCTAAGATGGAATTCAATAATTCATCATCTATTCCTCCATTCCATCATGAATCTTCCATGCCTCATCCTTCTTAATTTCCCTCTTTTCTAAAAGGGCCATTAGGACAAGAGAATGAATCTCTTCCTCAAACAGTGAGGGAATCAGTTAAATTCCAACCCACCCCTCCTCTTGTAGTCCCAAATCCATTTTGGGAGGAGCATCATCAAGAAATGAGCAAAAAGGAAGAGTATATGGTTGAAGGGAATACAAAAGGAGAGCATGCAAATAATCTGAAGAAATGGGCTGCAAAACTTAACATCAAGAAAACTTCGTTCCTAACTAAACCTTCTACAAAAGTTGAGGCTCAAGAATAAGTGGAACAAACTAGTTTTGTACTACCAGAAACAAATCCAGAGATGAATGAGGAGGACCAGTAGTCTACTTATTTATAATGTAGTATTCATATTGGCTTGATTCCATCAGAGGAGTTTGAATCACAAAAGGTGGAAAAATCAGTAATAGAGGAACGTGTGCAAGTTGAAGAAGAAATACTCTCAAGTGTACTAGCTGATTCTAATGAGTGCAATGATCCTAATTTCCATGCATGTCAAGAACTTGCATCACTTTTGGAAGTTAGTAACATCTTTCCAAAGTCATCATTAGATGCTACAATCAGCTGCAATAAGTTTCATGAGATGAAGGCAGATTCAGGGATTGAGAATGTGGATGAGACCATGTAGAGGCTTTCTAAACCTTTTCCCTCTCTTCCTTCTCAAAAATCTGATTTTTTAGATGATTTTGATCTTGCTAATTTCATGTTTGAAAATGAATAATATCAAGATGAAGGAGGTTCTAGTTCAAAGGATACTCAAATTGAAGAGGAACCTTTAACACATTCAGAGAACAAAGAAGAAAATTATCTATCAGATATGGAAGAATGTTTTGATGGAAAAGAGCCTATGGAACTTGAAAAAAATTCTATTTTGTCACTTCTTTTTCAAAGTAAAGTTTTGAGAGAAGTGGAGGAACATGATCAAGGAAAGCTTCTTACTCATAACTGTCCTTTTACATCAGAATTGGAGGAATTGATTCTTCCATCATACGTAAAGGAGGAACACACAGGAGAAGCTAGGAATGATCTAGAAACATTGGATGACAATTATGCCACAGAGAGGTTTCTATTTTCAGTTATAGAACTTATTTTGGTTAATGAGTCTATGATGGAGGAAAGTATTCTTGAAAGTTTTTCTTCCCCTAACAATCTTCAAAAGCTGCAAATAGGAAGGTTTGAATTTTCAAATCCCATGTCAAATGAGGGAGATGTCACTGCAATACCATCCATCCAGGTGAAAGATTGGTTATTTTTAAATGGGTAACAATGGGGAAATCAGGTCACGAATAACAATCTTTTTCAAGGATGTCTTTAGCAAGACTTTCTTTCTAAAATTAAATTTCAAAGAAGTAAGAATATTCAATGGGTTAGACTATGTCCTTTCAGGTACCTGGCTTCATTGAATCCAGAACTAGTCACATTCACTTCAGAATGTGAGGATGAGTTTTATAGTGCCAAGGATTAGTTGTTATGTCTCTACAAAACAAATTCAGAGCAACTAAAAGAGGAATTCTCTGTCTTTCCATTTGATACCTCGGTAGACCAAGTGGATAATTGGGCTCGTTTTAGTTTTTCACTCTCATTTTCAGCCATGTCCATTATCACATCATCTTCATGGCTACCCATTGTAAGGACATGAAGCTATTTTACACAACTAGTTGCAGGTCTTGTTTAGCTCACTTGTGCTTCCGATTAGTTTAGGGTAGTATAGGTTTACTTTTAATAGAATAAGTGCATTTGAACACCTTGCATGTTCCACTTGGGGCATGTATGGTTTTTGGTTGTTGTGTGTGTATTGTTTTTTTGTTTTTGTTCTTGTGTTGTTCTGAACACTAATGCATCATTAGAAGGTGTCAAGGATAGGGAAGGTTTAAAGATTCCATAAGAGTTTCATGATCTGCTTCAATCAAAATCTCATGGTATGTCATAGATGACAAGTATTCAATAGATTCAGTATACTTCGTGCGTAGCATTCCAGGGAGCTCCAAGATCAGATTTCTCAAGAGAATTCTAAGATGTATCACAGAGGATCAAATTTATTTCAAAATTCCAATATAGACTCCATGCCCAATGGATGACTTAAGGCTACTGGAAGCATGCTTAACAGGAAAGCATCCCTGAGAGGTCACCAAAAGTGTTGTCAATTTTTGCCCTCGGGGAAAAATTGGACAATAGGATAATACCCTGAGACCGAAAAATTCTTCCATAAAATATTCTAGGGTTATCGAGATAATTTCAAGCTTTAAGAGGTGTTTATGATCATCTTGGACTGTTCTTATCTTTCCCTGGTCCTAGAAGCTCGAGTTTTTCTCACAACAAGGAAATTTCCTATGGAGGACCCACACTCACCCAACTCAAGAAAAACATGGTTAAAAGTGACATATAAATGTTCAGGTGTCTTATCACACTTCCATGATCTAATTTTTCACAGAAGGGTTCAAAATTTTAAGAAGGGTCAATGCAAGACTTAAAAATTTGTCAACACAAGCCACATATGAGCTCGAGCTAAAAGCAGCTCACTGAGCTTATTAGTGAGTCGGTCGACATGTGAGTTGTATAGAGTGAGATCTACACTGAGCTCATTTTGGTTGTTAAATCTACATTTGGGAATCATATCAGGAGTAGTGGTCATCATATCGTTGAACTCGACTTGGGAGCTCAGTGAGTTCCTCAAGTTGGTGAATGCGTTGAAATTTACTAAGTAAGCTCGATCAAAATCGTGGTGACTCGGTGCTCACAGGAGGTAGTGCAATGATATATTTCAGGGTGACTCGAGTGAATAGAGATAGCTCGGTTGGGACCTGAATGGCTCAAATCATATGGCATGAAGAACAAGAGTAAGGGATATGGTCAGGAATGCCTAAGACTATAATGAAGGATGTTCATCCATTGAGTTGAGCACATAGTGGATAGAGCCTAGGTATGTTGAAGTGCCTCATTGAGTCAACATAGCTTGGGAACCTGAGAGAAGTTTAATTAAGCTCAGTTTGGGATGAGGAGGCCAACACATCTGTGACATAGGTAGGAGTCCAAGTAATTGGATATAACTAAAGAATGACTCATTGATTTAAATCAACATGGCATAAGACACATGTAAGGGAGGTAAGTATATTGAAGTCTAAGTTAGGCATGAGCCATAGTGGTGAATAGCTCAAGTAATGTGAACAAATCCATGACATTGTTATTGGCTATAGCATAGGTTGAATCAGATACATTGTTTATAAAGGGAGGCTGAGCTCGTGGGAAAAGATATTAGTCAAGTTGATGGATGGAGCTCACTAAGATGAGAGCCATAATGAAAAAAGAGTGGCTCAAGCTTAGCTCAAGTAGGAACACATCACCCATGGAGGCCTCGGAAGTTCATGTTTGGACAGGGTTCAATGGTATTTGGTGAAAATTGAAAATTGGGGAGTTTTGAAATTATGTGGGCCATGGTTGAGAAATATTAATCAGGTCGGTCATGTGGCAAGGATGTAAAATTTGGGATTTGTAGGCTCAAGAAAGTGAGCGGCTGTATGAGATTAAAATGTTCAAGAATGGCTTGAAGTTTGAATCATAGAAGGCTCGGTGAATGTAGTATTTTAAGGATAAATTTAACATGGAGCTGAATACAACTCGATGAGTGGCATGGCTCGAATGCTCAAATTAGGATCCTGACTCATCTTGGTAAATACCAGAGCTTAAAGACTGAGAATGTGCACTAACTTACTCAGATTGGGCTTGATTTGAGTGAATATAGTGAAGCTACATCAGTGAAGGATGATGGGATTATCCTCAACTTGGTAGATTGACTTGCGAACACACATGATGAAGATTAGGAGTCAGAGCCAGAATAACATGAATGGGATCAGATCAACCCCAGGAAACATGAAATGAAGACAGTGATGTTTGTGGAGACAGTTTCATGGGAAGCTCATTTAGAGGTGCCCATTTGGAAATTTCAAGATGTTTTGGGTTTGGAACTCACCTCAATCATTGGCTTGAAAAATTGATTGGAAGAGCCCGAAGCCATTGAAAGCCCAAAACTTTGAAATTCAGATTTTTGGGTTTTCGAGGCTTCAAAGAGGTGTCTCAATGTTGGAACTTAGTGATGGGGAGTTCAGTTTCCAAATCATGAAAGGTGAGCTCAGTCACATCTAGAGGTGATTCAATGGAACACAAAGCATGGTAGTCATCCGATGAGCCAAAGTGGTGCTTGAAGCTTGGAGTTAGAAGCGGTGACATGGTGGAATGGTTTAATGTTTAACATGGTGAGTTGGTTGATCATTGAGAAAATCACAGAAGAGGAGCCCAAACCAAGGAACTCGATGCATATTCCATGTAACTAGGTTGGAAATGAGTTGAGATTGGTGAGTGATGAGGTCACCAAACTCGGGGATTCATGGAATCCTACAATGTGAGACCATGCAAGCCAATGTTGTAGATGTATAACTCACTAATTCGTGGTGAACAAGATTGAATCTTCGATTTGAGCCATGCAATGAGAGATAGCTCATTAGGTGAAATAAGCTTGACAGCTCAAGAGTAGGTTGAGACCAAGTAAATTGAAAGAGTCAAGCTTAGGTTTTGCATAACTTCTGAGAAATATTGTACTCAGCACACTTGGAGGTGTGAGGAGTACATGAGTTCATGGAGAATAAGTGCTCAAGTGGATCAAGCTTGAATGTGATGGTGATAACCTTTTTTTGGGATGATTAACCCAATGATAGCTCGATGTTAAAGAATAATTTAGTTTTAAAACTCAATGAAACATAAAGACTAACTTGACTCGACACTTATATAGGTAAGCTCAGTTACCCATAATGGTGAAGAGCTCAAAATCGGTCATAACAAGTTTTCAAGTAATACACTTGAATTCATGTTGTTGTGGGGATTTAGATATCTCTTCGGGGCTTATATGAAGTAAAATTGGTTGGCGAGTTGCTCCATATGATGGTGAGCTTGGATGATGCCAATACTAAGTTTGGTGAGTGAAACTCATTGCGAAATGAATCGGTGAGGTGGAACCTGGAGTTACTCAGGGAATCGAAGAGTATAAATACATTGGGCATATGGTTGAAGATAACTCAGTGAGGTTGAAGTATGGGAGATAACATGTAGACTCGCTAGACTTACATAGAGAATGGAGCTCGGTGGACAGCTAGGTTAAATTTTTTGGGGGAGCTCAATGTGGGTTTTCTTGAAGAGTTGCAGTAAACATGGAAGGAGCTCCTAAATGATTCATGCTACCAAATTAGGGAATCGGTTGAATTCGATTCGTCAAGATATGGGCTCATACTATGTAAATGAATGAATCCAACCAAGAGTTCACTGAACCAAGGAGTTTTGGAGATCATTCAATGCACTTGATGTGATGAGAGCTCAAAGACTGGTTGACGGTGATCACAGTGCCGAGTCATGTATTGATGTGTTTGTAGAAACCCCTCGATGTCGACATAACTCAGTGAGCCATGTATAGAATTTCTCACATTGTTGGATGAGCTTGACTTATCATTATAAATAAATAATAGAGCAAGTCGTCATTTCAGAGTGAGCCCATAGGAAATTACTATTGCCATGACAACTTCAGTTTTGGAAAGTGACAGGAAAAGGGCTTGAAATTGGTTAACCAAGTAAAACATCTCGATGTGGGAAGTGATTTAGCTCGGTTAAATGGAAGATCATTCGCATACATGTGTCACGAGTTGAGGAGAGTTGTATGAAGTTTGAAGGATTTTCAAAATCAATTAACAAACTTTGAGGATTGGTGTGAGCCAAATTACATCAGGAAAATTCATTGATCAATGTTTGAGGAAGGTAGCTTGTGGAGTAGCTTAACCAAGGAATAGAGGAGCTTTGCGGAGAGCTCATTTTGGGAGCTAGACAGTGAGAAATTTCATTGAAAATGTGAGGAAACATTGCAGGACCCCAAGTCAAAGACATTTAACCCAAGGGTCCCTGGGTTCATAATTAGATTCAGCTGAGCCATGATCGGAAAGAGCTTGGCATTTATGAACTCATTATGGGAGATTCTCAAAGATTGATGGTGCACAGTAGTGGAGCTTGGAACCCAACTCGGTGGTTGGCTCGGTGATCCAACAACCGAGTTGGCTTATTTTTGCCCATTTTTCATGACCCGTCCCTCTTCGAGTCAAACCAGTCAATGGAGGGTCCCACTGATTTCAATTAAATTAATATTTTGGAATTTAAATATTTTTTCATAATAATTATTATTATTATTTAAATATTCTTTTAGTTATGCCTTGAGAAAGGCTAGGTCAACAATTAATGGCACATGATGGAACCTTCTTAAGTGGCAACCAACTGTAATAAATGATACATCATGTACATTCAATTTAGAAAGGAATTTATCCTTCTTTCTCTCTCTCAAATTTTCTTCTATAAATATAAGTTGGAAGCTCATTCCAAGGGGTTCCAACAATGTCAGACAAGTTGGACAAGTTAGACACTTTCCAAGCTTCCCCTCTCTTCACAAGCTGAGATGATGTGAATTTGTAGGCTCTCAAGCCTTTCTTCTCAAATTGTAATGGCAGCCTATGCCTTTTCCCTGATGTAATGATGCATTGTGCAAGTGCTTGAAGTAATGAAAATTATGTTTTGTGATCAGTTATATGTCCTTTCATGATTTTGTTGCTTCTATTTTCCTCTCTCATGTTTGTAGGTGAACTGTGCAACCAGGGTTTCTTTTGTAAGTTTTGGAGTTAATTGTGCTTATCAAGGAGTGAAGTACTGTATGTAAACTAGGTTTGTAATGTATGTTCATTCTTCCTCATGATCATCTCTCTTCATTGGAAAGTCTATAATTTTGTCTAGCAACACCCTTTCTTAGTGCATCACCACTTCTAGTATAGGTTTTATTTCCTTGCAAATCTCTCTCCCTAATCCCTTGAAATGTTAGCATAGGTCTAGTTAGCCATTTTTATCTTGCATTAGAAGTAGTGTTGTGTTTATTTTAGGAAGAGGAAGCTAGCCTTCTCTGTAGGTTCACCTCGAGCCCAAGTCCCACAACTTGAGAGGTGATCCCATGTTACCCAATCACACTGAATTTTGTGTTCACTTTCAGGCCATTCAGGGGGACAATAGTATCTTTTGGCATGCCGATGGGACAATATGTGAAAATTATACATTTCACGGTTATCCCATTGTAATATCATTAGCCACACTTTTCAAGTAGTGATGTTTATTGTGATATCATTGAGATTTGGATTAATTTGTGGTGCTCTTAGTGAAGTTTCAACCTTAGGAGGCATACCCAAGCATAGTTGGTGACTCCATTGAGGAGTAATGATACCCTACTCTCCTAAAGTGTTGCAAGTACCTCTCATCTTTACCCATTATTCTAATCTCAGTTTTTCTTCCACATCTTTCCATTTTGTCCCATTCATGAAGTTGTGCAATCCATGGACTTCATTTCCATGGTGAAACAAAGAGAAGTATCAAGAACTTACCATTTTTCAACGGACATTTATTTCCATCTTCAAGCCAGTTAGGGGGTAGAATGTTACCTCCAAACCATGATCTTCATGATGAGCTACCAAGTATCAGGGCATGGCATTCCCCCATGAGCAAGATTTTGTAGCATTCATTTTTGATTCCATACCCACGAAGAACTATGGGGCTACCAAAAAACAATGGCATGCAAATTCTAGGATCTATTTGTTAGTTGTTGAGAGTATAAAAATGTGTCATCCTCTCATGTAGGAGGGTCATCTCACATGGGTTAGGTTTAGGGTTTCATCTGTGTCATGCACTAGGGTTACTCAGCACCCTATATGTACCCCTTTTCTATTCATTTATGAGCAGTGATCAAGACACTCCACTGTCAATTTCCTTTCTGCAAGCTTTGTTTCTGTTGAGCTAAGTTATCTTCCATTACTGAATCAATTTTTTCAAATTGCTAGAGGCAGTAGAGCTTTCACGTATTCCAGTTGGAGTGCAAACTAGCTCCCAAAAGGTTTGGTAACTCTAGAGTTAATCCGATTCGATTCTCACATGAACTTTTTTCATGAAGTATCAGAGCTGAGATCTAGGTAAATGTGCACTCGATGTTATAATTTGAGGATTGCTATTACTCTTACTTGGTTTCGTTATTTTACTCTGCATGCAAGTCTTTTGATCACCTTTTTCTAGAAATTATCTTGCTAAATATTACATCATAACATAAGCTAAATCTCGGAATACGTTTTTTATGTTTTTTTTTTCTTAGGTGACACAGTATGTCTATGGTTGCAGGACCCCAATTGAGTAAAAACTTCAGTCGTGGTTGCTACTCAACGAATTGATGTCCCTCAGAGCATTTTTTTTGCTTCCCAAGTAAGATCACCTCCTCTTTTGAAATCATATTTGCCACGTTTTTTGGTGTGGGCAAGCTAAACACGTGATTTACTCAGGCTTTGATAGATTTCCCGGATATCTCAAATGAGGACCTAAAGTCCTTTTTTATATGCACAGGTGATTGGGTATTTAATCATTAACCCACGTTTTTTTATTGCTACAGGCGTTTTTAAATCATTACACCTACGTTTATAATATTTAATGTCTAGAGGGCATTTTTTAATCATTTGCCACGATATTAAATAATTAACCTGAAGTATATACCAAGGTTAGCATATTTAATAATAGAAATCTGCCACATTTCATATTATTAAATATTAACCTAGGCATATTAGTGATAAACAAATCTGCCACATTAAGGGTTGGTCTGAGCACCTCTAAAACATTATGTTGTAAACACTCCTACGTGGCCTGGTACGTGAGATAACACAACATCTACCAATAGATTGCCTGCCTTTGGTACACTGAGCAGGGTAAAACACTGTTGTAAACACATCCAACAGGTTTAGGGCTAGCATATCTTATTGAATTTTTTGGTAACACCTTCAACCATACACAATTTTCCTCTTGGTACAGTTCAAAGATTTAGATTTCCTTCTTTTTTCATCTCCATGATCAATGGCTCAGTATGATTTGTAGAAAAATAACCTGTGTCTTTCTTTTTTTGATAAAAGGTTAAAAAACAAACTCACTCTTTTATGTATGCGTTGTTATAATCAAAAAATCTTTCCTTATTTAAAAGATACTTTCTACCAAATGCATTACCAGTAATCTTTATTTGTTTAAAGAATATTCATCTAAAAATCTGCCTTAATATCTTTCTACACTTCTTTCTAAAAAATAATCCGAGGAGAGATACATACCTGAAGGTCTTTTTACACTTTCCCGAAGGTATTTTTTACACTTGCCCGAAGATATTTTTTACAAAAACTAAGTTCCATTAGGAGGTCACATTGTCATGCACACTCCCCCTCAATGGAAACTCTGACAATCCAAGATTTTCACGAAAGTGACAAAACTTTGTAGCACTCAGGGACTTTGTGAAGATTTCAGCAACCTAATCTTCAGTCAACATGAACTTGATATTTATCTCATCACTTTACACCTTCTCACGGGTGAAGAGTATATGTATATCAATGTTCTTCATCCTCTGATGTTGAATTGGATTCTTAATCAAGAGTAATACAACTCTGACCACCACATAGAAGATAAATACTTCCTTTAGCTTCCATTTGTATCTCTACTAACAACCGTTGCAACCACATGACTTCTTTACTTCTTCCATTGTACTTCTCTACCTCAGTAGAAGAAATGGATATTATTGATTGTATTTTTTGTTCCAAGTAATGGTTTCTACACCAAAAAACTTGAAAATATATCCAATATATTTTATAACACAACATCAGTATGGTTAGAATCACAAAATCCATATAAGACAACATCTTCATTCTTAGTATAATGCAACCTATAATTGATTGTTATTTTCAAATATCTAAAAATTCTTTTTGCAAGATTTCAATGATTTCTAAAAAAGGTTCCTACATAAACCTTGAATTAATTCCTACTGTATAAGAAATATCTAATCTAGTTATAGTTAGATAAATCAAACTATCAACTAACACCGTATATAAAATAGGATCAACCTTTTTCATATGCAGATTTAGGATCAATATTTATTCCAATTTCCATTGAAGTAGAAAATGGTTTACGATCAATCATAAGAAAAAATTACAATACAATGGTTGCATATTGTGTTTTGAAAAATAAAAATAGAATGAAATACAGTCATACAAATAACATGATGTGAGAGACCTAACTCATTCATTTCAAAGTACTGCTTCAATTTCTCTTTAATCCTATGAATTAAATCATAAATGTCACTAGCCATAAGAAAATCATCAACATATATACATATAATGATAAGATGTGAGCCTTATTGCTTAGTGAATATATCATTGTTAGAAGAATAATTAACAAAACCTAATAGTTTAAAGAAGGAAACAATTTTCACATACCGAGCTCTAAGAGCTTGTTTTAAACCATATAAGGATTTCTCAACTTACAAACATAGTTTTCTTAACCATTTTTTTCAAATCCTTTAGGTTGAAACATGTAAATTTCTTCTTTTAAATCACAATTTAAAAAAATATTTTTCTTATCCATTTGGTGGATTTCCCACCCAAATTGAGTGGTGATTACAAATAAGGCCCTAACAGTACTCATTTTAGCTACAAAAAATGTCTCAACATAATCAATACTAGGTTTCTAAGTGAAACCTCTAGCAACAAGTTTAACTTTATGTTTGTTAATACTACCATCAACATTATATTTTACTTTGTATATCCACCTAGACCCTATAATATTTTACGACTTAGGTTCATACAAGGTAATTAATGCATGGCACATATGATGGTTTCTGGTCATTTTCCTAAGGTTAATAGGATTTGAACTTTCTAACATAGATTGAGCCCAATTTAATTTCTTATAGAGGAAGATAAGAGTTTTAGAAACATTTATAGCGTCAAAATATTATCATGACCATTTACTAAATTAGAATTAAAACCATCATTTAGAAGCATTTAATGAAGTAACTTCAAGGGAAGAATACAACACACGTAAACCTTTCACTAGATTATATCTAGACATTTCATATAACCTTTAATAATTAACATGTCATAACCTTTCATGCCATAGTTTTCAATTATTCAAGCTTTGAGATATAAAACAAGATGCAGAAGAGAAATCATCAAAAATATACAGACCATTTCTTTGAATTCCTTCAACTATTGTAACCTCATTACTATCATTGATATACCAAGTATCCTTTGTGCATGGATTCTAATTGTGTCTATACCTCTTTTGGATGTTCGATATTACCAATGTGTAGAAGGTACTCATCATTAACATTGCGTATAATCATAGAAAGAGCCTCATGCATTCGTTGTAAGAATGTATTCATGTTATCTATAGTTGTTTGATGACTAATGGGAGAAACCTTAGATCCAGAAACAATTGTACAGAGTTTTCTCGCCATAATTTTTTTTTTTGAGCTAAATGTTATAGTTGGTTTCATTTAGGATCTGGGTTTTGTCAAGACATAAATAGTTGGACGCCATTGTTTTCCTAAACTTATAAAACAAACCCCATTATAATATACAATGTACCACAGAGTTAGATACATATTTATTGATAATAAAAACAACACTTTTAATAGAATCATATCTAAATTTTATAGATCTAAAGAAACTATTTGATCATAACTAATTTTGTCATTACAATGCATACTAATTAACCTCCCATGATCAAAATAATAACCCGCAATATAAAGGGCTCTGCATTATACCCCTGATTTATATAAAAAATATTTCTGACCATATAGAAGTGAAGAAGAGACCCCTAAGAATGCATAACAATTTCAAATTTCTGAAAAAATTAATGTAGAAAAAAATACGGTTAGCTTAAATTTGACGTCTAAATGACTGTCATAATGTCTTATTTTGTGGTCTGTCGTGACGGTCATTTGACCGTTAATTTTAACACATTGAAATTTTCCTAGAACATATGAACTTAAATTTGACGTCTAAATGACTGTCATAATGGCTTATTTTGTGGTTTGTGACGGTCATTTGACCGCCAATTTAATGAAGCCAAAACTTGTGTATTTCCAGAATGTGAAATTCCATAATTTCTTTTGTATAATATTAGGGAGGTTATATTTTAAAACATTATAATAACCTACTATAATTTATAATGTACAAATATATACACTTTTTAAAAAAAAGAGGTATATAGTTTATAAAATGTAAATAAAAAACAACATATAATTTATAAAAATTATAAACTATAGTATTTTTTTAATAAAAAACACATAACCCTTATTAAAGGGGTTTAAAAAACATAGACCAAGTTAAAAGAATTTTACCAAGTGCAAGTAGATTTATGAGAGTATAGATTAACCTGCATATTTTACAGAGGGGACAAGTAATTTCACCCGATCAATAAAATAAATTGAAATTCCTATTTTCATGAACCTTATCTCCTCCCTTCATTTACTCTTAATTTTACCCTGCACACATTTAAAACTATGAAAAGATTGCAAAAATATTTTATAGAATTCCTACAAGTTAATTTTTTAAAAACTTTTATGTGGCTATAACTACCAATATTTTAATAAATATTTACCACACTTCACGTGAACCACCAATAAACTAGATTTTTTTTATATACCTGAGAATTCCACATTTTTACTTGAGATATTATCTCATTTTATTCTCCACTCCCACTCTTATATTAAAGAAAACCTTTAAATAAGTTTATTTGTATAGTTTTTATAAACTATAAAATATAAATGAATGGGGCCACTAAATGGTTAGGGACACATGTTAGGTTTTATTTAATAAGTATTAAGATTTAAAAAGTAATTCATTCATGGCCAAGCAATAAACATGGGCCCCCTTCCCAAAAAAAATAAGCACTTAGGTTTTTTTAAACATATATAGACCAAATCTAATAAAATTTATATCTTAAGCAGTTTAAACTAACTGTAGACACCTAAAATTGGTTATCCAATTTAGTGTCCCTCGTGCACGTTTGCTCTCTCAGGTAACCTGGGGCATGTTTATATCACCACTATCCCCTTGGGGTATTATTCAATTTGTGATTTAAACACCTATCCTAAGTTTAATTCACCCTATTATGTTTTACCCATGAGTAATTAATTATTAACTATTTAATTACACCTTTTCACATGTATCCTAACCACTTATCTACCTCATATCTATTCTATCCATATATCCCCCCTATTTCTCCTCCTCCCAAAGTGGTATATTTACCGTATTTGAGGTGGAGGGATCACGCTTATCTTTCCAGAAATCACCCCCTTTTGGCCATCTTGGGAGTCTGTTCTGTGATCGGCACTGATCGGTACTCGGTCGACGGCGATTTTTCAGAGTGGCTCCGATTATAAATAGAGGCCCAGAACTCAGTTCTGGGAGGAACTAGAGTGACAGAGAGATAGATTGTAAGGGACACAGATTGTAAGAGAGAGAACGAGATATCTTTTAGCATCAAGTGTGAATATTATCTATCGAATGAGAGCGGATCTTGTCTGAATCAATCCCTGAGAGGAGCACCGTTAGTCTGCTCTTATCACATCAACATTGCACGTCTCCATTGATTTTCTAGTGACTCTATTCCTGCACCCAGCATAGGTGCAGTCTTGCCAGTATCTCTCCGGCTCCTGCAGATCCAGCAGACGTTGACGATATTTCCTTCGTTTTCTGATTCCCAAATCTTCTCGCATTTTGTCTCAGGTCGACGCTGATC
Source organism: Taxus chinensis (assembly GCA_019776745.2). Classification (NCBI taxonomy): domain Eukaryota; kingdom Viridiplantae; phylum Streptophyta; class Pinopsida; order Cupressales; family Taxaceae; genus Taxus; species Taxus chinensis. The sequence goes on from CM034148.1 coordinate 673,652,226, forward strand.
TGTACCATTCGACGCCGATCTACATCAGTCGACGCCGATCTGAACCTGTCGACACCGACTCTAAATAATCGACGTTGATCATCCTGCAGACAAGTAAAAGGACACAGGTAACACAAATCCATCTTTGTTTTCACAATTCCCTGTTTTCTGTTGCTTTCTATCTGCTGTTTAGATTCTGTTTATTACTTTGATCAGAAAATCTAGTCTTGTACGTACATCTTTTATCATGTATACTTCTTTACTTAATTGAAAACATGGACTGACATCCGTTGAGGGAGCTTACCACTTCCCGGACCCGTTTCTCAGGCAGTCCACCTAAATATCTTTTAACGTGGTCTTTTTCTGTCAAGCATCGGTGTCTCGCAGGTTACTTGGATCTACTGTGTAGAATTACTCGTGTGTGCCTGTCTTATCTACATCGGCTTCCTTATCCGTCTACATTGTCAGATCTTGTCCATCAGGTATCGATTTCATTGGAGTTTTTTAGGGTTTTTGTGTTTAGTTTGGTACATTAACTTGGACAGGTAACAAGCGCGAAATTCTTGATCAACATTCTGGCATGCCCGGTGGGACCCAACCAAAGTCCCTTATTGGTAAATTCATCTCTCTTTTTTTTTTTTTAAGTTTTGAGATTTGTTCTTTTTCTTCACTGATTTTTATCAGCTCTGCTTGAGCATTTCCTTTCATTGCTTTCAATCTTTCTCTTTATACGAAATTGTTATTTCCTTGAAATTTTTCTAGTTCCTTAAAATAGAAATTTTTGTTTCACCATTATCTGGATACATCTTTCTGGATTTTGTTTGGTGTTTGCTTAACCTTTTCCCGCGGAGCACTTTGCTTGTTCGTGGGATTGTTCGAGGGGAAGAGCTCAACAACGCGCTTTTTGAAGTCCACACACCTTGGAGAGCTAAATCTACAAGTATTTCTCTTTTACGAGTGTTTTCTCCTTTTTAGGAACTAAAAAAATAAATAAAAAAATTTCTTTGTTTGTTGTCTATCACATCCGAACATTTCAATTTTCGGTGCTTAAAAAGAATTTAATCGCATTTGCGAAAGAATCTGTTTGACTTGTCTTCATCGAAATCAAACACTTCGTTTTTAAGTGCTTAAAAAAAAAGAACACTTTCTTTGTCATTTTTGCTGTATGTTTTTCATCTAGTTTTAATTAGGCTGGAAAATTGATCAAAATCGGTAGTGACACTATTTGATTTTTTATTTTTCACCCTTGCACACAAAGCCAAAATCACTAGGTATAAAGCATTTAAACAAAAATTCTTTCCCTAGCCTCACCTACTTGGAAGTGACATCCAAGAGGAAGAGCCTATGTGGTACTCAGGCCGCGCTATAAATTCACAGAAGTTCTGGTATATATTGGCAAAGCACCAGACTCCCTTATCGCAGTAGTGTGTGAAGTGCGGGGGTAGGCCCCTATATCAAGCCATGTACCGGTCTTTTACTGAAGTGCCTTCAGGACTCCTCACCAAAACACCCCCCAAACCATCCTTAGTTTAGCTATCTGAGTAGTTCCTGTTCTTAAAGGCCTTCCCTAATAATTTCTTTCTTAAAAGCATAAAAACTTAAAAAAGATAATCACCTACGCTGCTTGAATTGTTTGTGCATTAGTTAGGTCAATCTTCTTTTCTGCTTGTTTTTGACGGTCATCACTCGGTTACAATCTAGAAGAATGGCTCAATCAGCCCCTTATTCCTCCGAGATCACCACTAGTGTGGATGTTTCGGCACCCCCCAGGTCTTCCTCGGGACCGCTATTAGTTGGTTCCCCATCCTGGTCATATAATCCTTTCTATCAGGCCAAAGAAACCCCATCACGTCCAGCTTCCCCTAGTCCTTCAGAAATATCATCTGCTTCTGACTCAGAGTCTTTTCCTCGCGGGGATCCTGAATTTCAGGTGCTCCTCGATCGCAATCTGGTAGCCCTCATGGACTACCTAGTACACAAGTCCATTCAAATATTTGATCAGGGACCACCAATCCAACAAGTGTACGATTATTGTCGTGAACCATCCTAGGCTTTTGTAGAACAGTTAGCATCATTTTTCTCACCTCGAGCCACTGGAGGAGGGTGGTGCACTTGTGCCTCCTTTTTCTCTTCCACTGACCATATCGACTAGTTCTCAAATAGTCTTACCTATTCGTAACGCCGCAGTTACCTCGACTATTCCACAACCTACTTCTGAGAGGTCCTCTTCTCTAGCTATAATGAGTGCATCTGTGCACCCGCATATTGCTGTTAATTCATCAATGCCTTCCATTGTGTCCTAGGGTCAGTACCCCTTTATGAGTCAACCCCCTTCGACTAGTCAGTTGGTTCCTACTTCTCGTCCTCCAGTGGGTCTTTCTTCCAATGTTCCGGCAACAGTGACCTTCGCCCATCCTCTAGCATCGGTGCCCTTAATAACTACTCTGGAAGTAGAAAGCCTCTTTCAAGTCTTGTTCCCCAATATGTCCAATCAAATCGGCACCCATGTTCCTCAATCTGTTCTGATTCAGTCAACAAGCATAGGAGTCCACCAATCACAGGCTCCGTCCGTCATCCAACCTTCATTTTGTCAACCACTTATTATCTCACAGCCTGCCTATACACAGGCTCCTTCACAGCAAATACCCCACCAGGCGTCACCCAGAATGCCTGGTTACTCCTCTTATCATCCTATCAATCAACAGATGAATCCCCCATTAACACCTCAACAACATCTACCATTTGCTTCTTATGTAGGACATGCCAGTGTGCCTCCTCCTCAATCTGACGTGGTTCAAAATCTTTTCAAGAAAATCACAGACTTGGAAGCCTCCACCAAAGGGGCTCGTCCTTCATACTCTTTTGAAGAAGTATGTATTGAACCCATTCACCCCTCAGTGGCTTTTAAGCCTTATCCTCCCCAATGGGAACTTCCTAAATTTTCAAATTTTCATAGTCGGGAGGACCCTCAACAACATTTGCGAGCATTCAAACATGCTTGCTACCTCATAGTCCAGGATCAGGAGCTTATGCTCCGTACTTTTCCTATGTCTCTAGCAAGTCTTGCTTTAGATTGGTACAATAACATTCCTCAACATTCCTTGTTTTCTTTCTCTCAATTGGCCCAGATGTTTGTTAAAAACTTTTCAATAAATATCGTGCATAAGATCTCGATTACATATCTTTATAACATTCGTCAATTCGATGATGATTCTATTGCAGACTTTGTCGCTCGTTGGAGAGGGATAATAAACCAATTGTCTTTCTCCCTTCCTCAATCCCAACAGATCGAGTTGTTTACTCGATCTTGTGCTAATCATATTTCTTCCACTTTAAGGATCCAGACCTTTCATACATTTGAAGAAGCCTTTACGATGGCACGCAAAATTGAATCTCGCGCCATTGAACAAGGGAAGTTAAAACTTCGCTCTAAATCTAAACCAGATTTTTCTCGGTTTACCAAATCAAATCCCTCCACTTCTAAAGACAAGAATCAGGGATCCACCAATGCTATCATATAAAAAACATCACGAGCCGATACCACTTCTAATCAAACGCCATGAAGAGACTCCTCATCTTCTCGAAAAGGGACCTCATCATCTCAATCTTTCACTTCATTGGGGGAATCATATGCTTCTATCTTGAAAAAAATGTTGGAAGTCCACATGATCAAACTTCCCCCCATTAGGGATATTGATGAAAGCCAAGAATGTCCATTCTGGTATAGGGAAAATGACTTCTGTCATTATCATAGAACCAAAGGTCATGACATTGAATGATGCCAGACCTTAAAAAAATCTTGTCCAGAAATTCATTGATAAAGGCGAGCTCATTCTAGATAACCCAAATGCTCCCCCCAAATCAAGCACTGGATGACTTTAAACAACCTTTTCCCAATCATTCCCCGAACCATGATGCTTCAGAGTCTCAAAAACCAAACACTCATACTATCAGCTTCATCTCTACTGAAGAATCTTCTTCTAAAACTAAGCCATCTGCAAACACATCGACCGAATTAGAGCCTCCTTGCTTCGTTAATCGTTGGGATTCCACCATCTTTAGATAGCCCGTCTTTGAATATTCCAACATTGTTAGATATGGATTCACCTCTCTTTGCTTCTTTGTTTGATCTCCCATCCATACCCAAGATCGTATCATCCTCATCTATGTCATCATCAGACATTCTTTCAATGCTCAAGGAAATTACATCCCTTTGAGTTTCCACCGCGGATACATCTACTTCTGTTTCTCCCATTTTTGCTGCGACTATGCCCTTGGTGAACGTACCTATAGTTGTGTCGACTTTGATGGAAGCGTCTTCGATTTTGAATCTTTCTGTTTCCTTTCCTATAGTAGTTTCACCCATAATTACTGCACCAGAAGTAGTTCCCTCGCAAGGAACTGCTTCTTCATCACTCACTTCCTCCATCACCAATGCTACTTTGCCTATTAAGGGGAAATCTAAAGAAGTAGCATCAACACCTATATGCTTGGTTCCTGAACTTAGACCGAGACAACCGAAATCTAACGTTGTGCCATCAGTACCTCCCCATTTGCTTCCCCCGAAAAGGTTACAATCACCTTATGCGGTTGAAATTGTCACCATACCAGAAAAAGGAAAACCCATATTTCGAACCATCAAGACTCTTGGTGATTTCCCACAAAAATCTCTCTCTGCACCTCATAAAAGATTGGATTTGTCTACTGAGAAGGCATCTTCTTCTAAAAACTTATCAAAACCATCATCTTCTTCTACAACACATTCTTCACCAGCACCTCGAAAAGTGGACTTACCTGCTAAAAAGACGTCACCTCTTTTATCAGAGTCATCATCTTCGTTACCAAAAACCAGGACACCCTCTGTTCCTCCGATTATGCCTACTTTGGAAGCTTCTCCCTCATCTGAAATCGACATTATCTAAATCATCATTAGTTTCGACCAAGCAGCCTCCCTTATATTTGAAGAGCACAACACTTGTCACATCCCCATCATCTTCAAAATCTATTTTAGGAGCTCCTCCTCCACCGAAATCAATCATGTCTCACTTACTTCCATCTCAAGTGCCCAAGGATGCTCCTCCAGAGGTCCAAAAAAATAAGATGATCCCTAAAAATACTCTCAAAACCTAACATGCAGGTTCTTTTACCTCGGCAGTCTAGTTACGGTAAAAGAGGTGCCTTCATCATCTCTGTTCCCATCTTTGTCTACCGGGTTCTATACTGAAATCCTTCGCCAGCTTGTCCAATCTTCATCCATATCTCTTCCTTCGATTAAACCCTATAACCCTAAAGGAGTTAAACCTACTTGGTTTAACTTTGATTTGATTTGTGCTTACCACCGTACCTCGGGTCATGATACTGAAGCATGTAAAGCTCTTCGATCTGTTGTCAACAGCCTTTTGGAAGAAAGTGATCTCCTGCTGGAGGAGGAGAAACAAGTATCTCCTGTCATCTTAGCTCCATCTGAGCCCCAATGATCTACTCAGACCTATACTTCTAGTGATTCCACTCTAAATGATCTTCCACCTTCTCAAATCGACACAATTCATATCGCCACTAGAACCCAACAGTATGATAATTCATCCTCATCTACAGCATCTCGACCACGGGTTGTCATTTCTACCGCCCCCCCGAAGGAGTTCCTCCTTCCTCATTAGCCTCAAGACCTCGGGTCTCTATTCGTGCTGCACCTCGGGCTCAAATTCCCGTGTCAGTTGAGGAGAGTGTTATGAAACAACTCACCCAGGCTCTGGTCAAAATGTCTCTTTTTGACCTCATTCAATCCTCTCCGCAACATCGTCAGGCTCTGATTGATAATATGCATCGCATCGCAGTGAATTCAGATGAGCCCCAGCCCTTCGAGATGGTTGTTGGATTGAATAGACCATCAACCGCCATTTCTTTTGAAGATTCAGAAATTCCTTCCCTTTCTTCCGAGGATTTGGAGGCTCCCCTCTTTATCACAGTCCAAATCGACAACACTACATTAAAACGCATTATGATTGACAGTGGTGCTGCACTCAACGTCATCTCCTCGCACACATTCGAGCAACTTAAGTTACCAAAGAACATAGTGTCACCCCCGCCTTTCGCCCTTTGATCATTTAACGATCAGCTAGCAGTTACTTTAGGAACTGTGGTCTTACCCATTCGAGTAGGTAAGAAGCTGCTTCACAAACTCTTTTACATTGTTGAAGGGAAATTCCACTATAATATGATCCTCAAACGCTCTTGGATTCATGCAATGCATTGTGTCCCATCCACCCTCCATCGATGCTTAAAATATCAATATGAGGGCAAAATCTATACTCATCCAGGAGATCCTTTTTCCTTCCACACAATGCGACATGACCACAGGGTCTGCCCCTCTAAAGGAAAATGTCTATTCTCCTGATGGGGCCTCATCTTCTTCCATACCTGCAACCAAACTAACAGATGTACAAAATTTCAGAAGATACATTGCAGTGTTTCTCACTAGGAGAGCTTCCTCTCGTTTATTTTGACAACCATCTCAAACCTAATGAGTATGGTAGACCAGACAAACAACCTGAATATCAGCCAGGTCTTGGTCGCATCATCACCATTGGTCTACCCAATCAACAGACTAATTTCATTTATGGTGGTCTTGACACGCCTCACTATCGCCCGGATTCTCCTCCTAGGACCAAACCTTATTTAACAGGGTTCGATTGTCTACAGAATCCTACGTTTGCAAAAACTTATTTATATCGATGCGCGTGGAAGGGCTTTGGCTTAGGTAAATATGAACAAGGTGTGCATGACCTCGCGTCCATTCCAACTCTCAAGCCACATCAAAAATTTGTTTTAGGATTTAAACCTCTTTCAAAATCCACCGTCACTATTCTCGATGAGCCTCTCCCTATTGAGGAACCATCTTCTCCTGCTAAGTCATAAGCATCACTCGATGTGGATGACGCCATTTCCATCCCGTCTAACTTTTTTTTTTAGTCAATACCATTTCCTTAGGGCCGCTAGCCTATAAGACTAATGACAGGTCCACTTCCATACCGTTAATTTTCCCTGAAATAGTTGGAGATGACTCTCCTACTATTAACACTTTCCACTGTGCAGATGATGATTCTGTCCTCACCTATCTGGGGGCAAAGGATTCCTATCTTCCTAAAACCATTCCTTCTGACACGTCTACGCTTCTCAACGAAGCCACTGTCAACCTTAATATAGGGACTTCTAAAGACCCTCGCATCATTAAGGTCGGCCAATCCCTTAATCCACAGGAATTAGGAGACTTTACCACTTTTCTTTCCAACCATCGTCAAGCCTTTGCTTGGTCATACGAGGATATGCCAGGACTTGATCCCGATATCGTGGTCCACAATATCGTTACTCTTCCCAACATCAAACCGATTAAACAAAAATTACATAAAATGCACCCTAGAGTAGCCCTTCTTGTTAAAGAAGAATTGCAGCGCTTGGTCTCGGCTAACTTCATCTAACCCATTGATTATCCACAATGGGTTTCTAATGTAGTACCAGTAACTAAAGCTACTGGGAAAATTCAAATTTGTACAGACTTCCAGGATCTCAATCTTGCTTGTCCAAAAGATGATTTTCCTCTACCTAATATCGACCAACTCATGGATTTAACTGCGGGTCATGAGATGCTTTCTCTTATGGATGGTTTCTCTGGGTATAATCAAATTCTCATCACACCAAAAGACCAACATAAGACTTCTTTCATAACTCCTTGGGGGACCTTTTGTTATCGTGTCATGCCTTTCGGTCTTAAGAACGCAGGAGCAACCTATCAGCGAGCAATGACCTACATCTTCCATGATCTCTTACACAAAACTGTGGAAGATTACGTCGACGATCTCCTCGGTAAATCCAAACGTTGTCAGGATCATCTTTTCATTCTTGCACCTCTCTTTGAGAGGCTTATCCGCTTTTTCCTTTGTCTAAATCCATCTAAGTGTGTGTTTGGCGTTCTCACTGGTAAACTTTTAGGTTTTATCATTTCCATTAGGGGTATTGAAGTAGACCCCACAAAAATAAAATCTATCCTTGAGATGCCTCCCCCTTCTAACTTAAAACAACTCCGCAGTCTCCAAGGATGTCTTCAATCAGTGCGTCGTTTTATCTCACAATTGTCAGACCATTGTCAACCTTTTCATCATCTCCTCCATAAGAATGTTCATTTTGAATGGGATGAGCATTTCCAAAAGGCCTTCGATGATCTCAAAGCTTATATTCTTTCTCCACCTGTGCTTACACCTCCATGCGAGGGGGAGCCTTTCTATCTTTATATCTCTATGACTAACCATGCTCTGGGAGCCATGATCTCACATCGGGACACTTGTGGTAAAGAACAAGCTATCTATTACATCAGTCGCTCCCTCCATGAGTATGAAACACGTTATTCTGAAACTGAAAAGCTGTGTTGTGATCTCTTCTTTGCAACTTCTAAGCTTCGTCATTACCTCCTTAATCACAAAAATTACATTGTCACAAGTGTCAATCCACTCAAGACAATTCATGCGAAGCCTTATCACAATGATCGTATCACTCATTGGCTCATGCTTATGACAGAATTTGATCTCAAGTTTATCCCGCAAAAGTCTATCAAGGGTCAGGTCATTGTAGATCAATTAGCTGATGCTCCTCTTCCGGACACTCAAGCCCCCCTTGCTCAATTCCCTGATGAATATATCCAACAAATTGAATTTGGTCTGTCTCCATTTAAAGTAATGCTCTTCTTTGATGGATCCAAATGCCAACAAGGTGGAGGTGCAGGTTTCGTGATGATTCCTCCTTGGGGTACGCCTATACCAGTCACACACAAATTGAACTTTGAGTGCACCAATAATATGGCTGAATATGAAGCTCTTGTCTTGGGTCTTCAAAATGCAATTAATCTCGGCGCTCGTCATATTGACATCTTTGGTGATTCTGAACTCATTGTTAATCAAGTCACGGGTGTCTATTAATGCAAGAATGATATCCTTCAAAAATATCGTGATATCGTTCTCGTTCAACTCCAATATTTCGATAAATTCACTATCCAAGCTATTCCTCGCACTGCGAATCGATTCGCAGATACAATGGCTTCGCTAGCCTCACTTATCCCACCTTTTACCGAGGACTCACGGCTTTATGTGGCTATGCAACGCTTAGATCAGCCATCTCATCTTAGGCAGCTAACTTCAATCCATGTTGTCACAACCCATACTCAGGATGAGTGGTATCAACAGATCGTTGATTATCTATCTCATTCGGTGCTTCCTCCTGATCTGACTTCCAATGGTAGAAGATATTTTATCCTACACGCTAATCGCTATACTATTCTAGGCGGGATCCTCTACAAATGCAGCTTTGATGGTATTTTGCTTCGGTGCCTCAAAACCCTTGAATCATCTAAAGCTATCCAGGAGGTCCATGACGGTATCTGTGGTGGCCATTTTAGTGGCTTGGCCGTAGCTAAATGCATCGTACGTTTGGGATATTATTGGCCTTCTCTTAATCAAGATTGTTGTGAATACACTAAGAAATGCGTCAAGTGTCAACAACATTCCAATCTCACACATATCCCTAGTCAAGATTTACAACCTACAGTGGATTTGTGGCCTTTTTCGCAATGGGGTCTTGATCTCATTGGTCTCATCAATCCCCGTTCTTCACAGCGTCATCATTCTATCATTACTGCCACTGAATACTTTACTAAGTGGGTGGAAGCTATCCCTCTTTCTTCAATAAAAGATAAACCCATAGTTGATTTTGTCTATCAGCACATCATTTGTCGCTTCGGTGCTCCACACAAACTCATCACAGATAACAGTAAGTCTTTCAAGAACGTTGATTTGCAGAACCTCTGCAACACTTTCAATATCAAACTCAGCTTTTCTTCTCCATACTATCCTCAAGCTAATGGTCAGGCCAAAGCTTCCAATAAAACTTTACGTAATATCCTCGCAAAGGTAACTAGTCAAGCTGGTAGGGATTGGCATTTACATATCCCTTTTGCTCTCTGGGCTTATCGGACTAGCATTCGTACTCCTACTGGTGCTACTCCCTTCTCTCTCGTCTATGGGTCTGAGGTTGTTCTTCCTTTGGAAGTCCAAATCCCATCTCTCCGTGTTTCTCTTAGAGAATTTGTCTCTGATGAGGACTATCATCAAAATCGTCTAGCACAACTTGAATTATTAGATGAGCGGCATCTCAACACTCTTTAACATCATCAAGTCTATCTTGAGCATGTCAAACATGCTTATAACAAGCACTTGCAGCACCGTGACTTCAAAATTGGTGATCTTGTTCTTAAAGAAAATCAAAATGTCACTACACTCGAAAGGAGTCAACGTGGTAAGTTTGCTCCCAACTGGATGGGTCCGTACGTTATCACTCATAAATATGGGTCTGGGGCTTATCGTCTATCTTCCATGGATGGTATACCCGAAGTGGAACCTCTTAATGCCTTGCATCTACGGCCCTTCTACTATTAAAATCTATCTTACACAAATCTAGTCGCAAGACAGATCTTTCATCCGTTTAATAACCAATCATATACTTTCATGGTGATTCGAAATTATGTGGTTCTCCGCCTATTGTCTTTTTTTACCTTAAATATGAGTATCGCGGCTCTACTCATAGCATTTTTCTTCTGGATATGTTTCTCCTCATGGTAGGAAAACCTTAATCACTGTTTCATTTGTCCCAAGTGCTTATCTTAATCGAATCTACTCGGGACATGAGTGTGTGCTCTTTAAACGTTTTCTTCCCCTCTATCTGATCTATCTAGGTCTAAACTCAGCTTCTTCCAAAAGTTTTTCAAAAAAAAAAAAAAGGGGATAGACTGATCCCTTGAAGGATAGCTACCAATACAATCAAATGAATCAAAAGATATAGACCATGCCCTCGAAGGATGGCTATCATTTAAAATTCAAAATACAGACCACTCCCTTGAAGGACGGCTGTTTCTCAAAGAAATACTCAAGGCTTCTTGCATTGATCAGCCTTTCAGTCAGTTTATACACTTTTTAGCATCACTAAAAGACTTCCTGTATTGATCAGTCTTTCCATATCAAGCAAACTTCCTGCATTGATCAGTTTGTTTTTCTGCCAAAAATCATGAAGCTGAGATATAAGACCTTTTGTCGATCATATGGAGAATCCTATTTTCCCAGTATGAACAGGTATTCTGTCCCTTGTAAATTTCGACAAGATACCTACTTACTACTCCTTCTGTTTCCCTCCTAAATCTGGTTTGCGGCTAGTTCGTGTCAGGTTTATTTTAACCTCATTTAGGGCCTTGTACGCATGATCTTTTGGGTTTCCTATCCAGATTCTATTTATGGTCGGTTGGGAGTCTAGCTTATCATTTTTCTTCTTATCTGGGTGTATATTCCTTATTTCTAATCAAGGTCGTTTTCATTACGTCCTTGCCTCTCACAGCGAATATTTCTGATTATTTCATCCAGTTAAATTACCATTTAACATGTTAATTTAATCAAACTCTATCATTTATCTAATTTCATCTGATCTATTTTGTCCAAAACACATCTCATCGCCTCTATTATAAACACATGTGGGTCTATCTATCTATTTTCATCAAAATTTAGTTAAAAATCTCAAAAATATCAAATCCATTCCAACTATCAATTCCCACCTATCAATCGCATCATCTAATCACTTGTCTATCCACGTAACATTACATCTATCTTTATCTATTTTTTCAATCAAGTTAAATCCACATATCAATCACATCAAATCGCATCTATTTATGTCCTCTACATCTATGTCTATCCAATTATCTATCAATCTATGTCTATATCCATCACAATTACGCTACATCTATCCATGTATATCAAAATTAAAAGCAGGAGAACAATCATATGACAAAGGAAATGATGAATCTATATATATACATGAGTGTCTGTACAACAAAAAAAATGGGTGGCTCTCAATCAAGCCATCTATAAAATTCCTTCTAGTCGAGGCTACATCACTACACTGATACAAAATACATCAGTCTCTATATCGTAAAATCTGATGCGTGGAGGACACTATCTCCTCCGCCCTCCTCTGGACCAGGCTGTCTCTCCTAACCACCGCCTATCGAGCTAGACGCACTTGCTGCTGGAGGCCTCTACCCACCTCGATCTCTCCTGGTGCTCCCTCCCTCTGATGCCCCGCTCGCTGTGGCCGTCGCTGATCTCCTCCTTGCCCCATACCGAGGCACATCTGGGGCATGCTGCGCTAGGGCATCCTCGTAGTATCTCACCTCAGCGAGGAGAGACTGATATGTGCTCAAGCTCACGGTACTAGGTGCTCGTAGTGGTGCTGCTGGTGCTACTGGTGCTGCTGGTGGTGCCCCTCCTATGGTCATGCCCTGTGTCCCAGACTTTGACATGGTACCTGTCTCCCCATATTTGGCCTTGAGGGCCTCCCTATGTCAATGGTAGTGATCCCTCTGCTGGATCACTGTATCTCGCTCCTGGCGAGCAGTGTCTCTCTCCAAAATCAGGGCATCCCTCTCCTCTATCAGAGCTCTGATCTCCTCGAGAGCCACCTGGTGTGTCTACGTCAAGGTGGCATGCTCTCCCTCCAGTCTCTCCAACATGGTAGCCATATCCTCCTCATCGGCATCTATAGATGCCGGAAGGTGTCGTGGTAGCTCTGTTGCATACCATGCCGCATAACCATCATCTACTCCGGTGTCATCATCACTGTCTGTGGAGGGTGGGGCCTCTCTCAATGGATCTGCCAGGATCAAAATCGGTAGATCAGTCTTTCTGCTGACTCGCCTGTAAGGCCTATAAGTAGTCGGCACTTTCTATACTAGGCCGAACTGTCTCAATACACGCATAAACGGGATGCGCTCCCACATGTCAGGCCTGCGACCCCTAACCACCCTGCTCCGTCTCAATGCCACCAAGTGAGCATCCTGACCAGCGCATGTCGGAAATACCTGATATGGTCTCCAAATGACCTGCTCTGGTGTCAGCGTCCTGAAACACTCAGTATACCAATCTGCAGATCTCCCTATATCTCCAGAGGCCATATCGGCCCACCATCGCCGGAATCCATAATCAATAGCTCCCACTGCTGCTGGCATCCAAGGAAGCCCGGATGGCCTGATCACTACTATATGCTCATATGCCCAGCAATGGAGCACAAAAATAACATCGATACCTGTCCTCCGGCCAGTGGTATACATCCATAACTCATGATATATCTGAGCTATCAAGGCATCAGCAAAAGCAAACACCTGTCTGAACTGTAGGATGTCACAAACGTAATCTAGTAATAATAGTGGGAATATCTCACCTCCTGAATCTGGTAGAGCAAAATAGGATATCTCCATCTGAATCAACACTATCCGTCTGCTCCTGGGACTATCCTGTCTATACTACGAGGATATCCGCACTGCCCCAGACACTATCTCTAAATCATCTGCCTTATCTCCATACAATCGAACTAGGGCCCTTTGTTGCTGCTCTCGTGGTGTAATCTCTATCGGGTCCCCAGTGATTGGTAATCTCAAAATCCTGTATATATCCTCATGGGTGATGGTCATCTCACCCGTCCTAAACCAAAAAGTGCAAGTCTGGCTATCCCATCGTCGCACTAGTGCTCGCATCAACTCTACATCTCGCGGCACTCGTCTATAGTACCTAAAGCCCCTGAGCCCGGCTAACTCTAAATGCCACCAATCTGTGTCAGTGACGTCAGGGAGAATGGTCTCCAGTAGCCCAGGAATCACATCCCTCATGTGTAGTACCTCTTGTGCCTGCATCCATGACATCAAGAGAAATATTAGCCTCATATTTACCCAAATCCAAACATCCAAAACAAATTTTGATTTAAGTCTATCTAATCGGCGTTGATTAAATACAATTGGTGTCGTTGATATATAGTCAATGCCAATTAATATTAATCGGCACCGCCTACACCAAATCGACGTCGATTCTACCAATCGACGCCGATTACTGCGGCGGATGTTAAACACACCCGGGCCTCCCACCAAGCACAATAGAAAAAAAAAAACAAAAAAAAAAAAATACAACAGGTTCAAGAAGAACCACTTACCCCAAGTCATGTCCTCCTCCGCTTCTGACCGCTTCCAGAGGCTTCCATGGTGCTCAAATCCAATTTTTGACTCTCTCTGAATCAATCATCACGGTGTAAATAAATCGTTCATGTTTTCCATCCACATATTTATATGTGCTGTGAACGGTCGGCGCCGATTTGTTTGGTCGGCACCGTTTATTTAGGTTGACGTCGATTAGTGTGATCGCCACTGATTTTCCATATCTCTTTACCATAGTGTTGATGCTTAGCTTATTTATCTGGTCATTATTGTGTGCTGAATGTTGCCTTTTGTCACATATTTTCGATATCACCGTCCATTTCGAGTTTGTTCCCTTTGCGTGGGGCACTCATACTTTTTTGGCAGCTTAGAGTTAACAGGTCTGTAGGCACTAACATCGTCTGCTTTGTAGACCGTCTGGTTGTCCCTGCCAATGTGTCTCTCTTTAGATGCTGAATATTTTTCAGCACTCCTTACACTCATGGGTCTATAGGTACTAACATCGTCTCATGAGGAGACCGTCTAGTCTGCCCTACCAATGTGAGTTCCTTAGGTTGCTGCCTCTTTATTCATGTTTGTACATCATCAATAATCAGATCTACTCCAGACATCCAGCTGGGGCATCCCGTATTTTCATCTACCTTTTTCAAACTTGGGATCATTTGTGCTATCACCCATCCCATCCCTAGTTTGAGGGGGATCACATCATCACTTTTTCTTCCTTTCTTCCATCTCCTTGCTTTTGTCTCATAACCTTACTTATCGCAAGTTACTTGACAAAAAGGGGCAAAATGTAGACACCTAAAATTGGTTATCCAATTTAGTGTCCCTCGTGCGCATTCGCTCTCTCAGGTAACCTGGGGCACGTTTATATCACCACTATCCCCTTGGGGTATTGTTCAATTTGTGATTTAAACACCTATCCTAAGTTTAATTCACCCCATTATGTTTTACCTGTGAGTAATTAAATATTAACTATTTAATTACACTTTTTCACATGTATCCTAACCACTTATCTACCTCATATCTATTCTATCCATATATCCCCCCTATTTCTCCTCCTCCCAAAGTGGGATATTTCCCGTATTTGAGGTGGAGGAATCACTCTTATCTTCCCAGAAATCACTCATTTTGGCCATCTCAGGAGTCTGTTCCGTGATGGGCGCCGACCAGTACTCGATCAACGCTAATTTTTCAGAGCAGCGCCGATTATAAATAGAGGCCCAGAACTCAGTTCTGGAGAGGAGGAACCAGAGCAACAGAGAGATAGATTATAAGGGACATAGATTGTAAGAGAGAGAACGAGTGATCTTTTAGCATCAAGTGTGAACATTATCTATCGAATGAGAGCAGATCTTGTCCAAATCAATCCCTAAGAGGAGCACCGTTACTCTGCTCTTATCACATCAACATCACACGTCTCCATTGATTTTCTGGTGACTCTCTTCCTGCATCCAGCATAGGTGGAGCCTTGCCAGTATCTCTTCGGCTTCTACAGATCTAGCAGACGTTGACGATCTGGCCTTCGCTTTCCGATTTCCAAATCTTCTCGCACTTTGTTTCGGATCGACGCCGATCTATATCAGTCAACGCCGATCTTGACCAGTCGACGCCGATCTTAACCAGTCGACACCGATTCTACATAATCGACGCTGATCATCTTGCAGACAGGTAAAAGACACAGGTAACACAAATCCAGCTTTGTTTTCACAGTTCCCTATTTTCTGTTGCTTTCTGTCTGCTGTTTAGATTCTGTTTATTACTTTGATCAGAAAATCTGGTCTTGTACGTACATCTTTTATCATGTATACTTCTTTACTTAATTGAAAACGTGGACTAACATCCGCCGAGGGAGCTTATCACTTCCCGGATCTGCTTCTCGGGCAGTCCACCTAAATATCTTTTAACGTGGTCTTTTTCTATCAAGCATCAGTGTCTCGCAGGTTATTTGGATCTACTATGCAGAATTACTCGTGTGTGCCCGTCTTAACTACATCGGCTTCCTTATCCGTCTACATCTTCGGATCTTGTCCATCAGGTATCGATTTCATTGGAGTTTTTCAGGGTTTTTGTGTTTAGTTTGGTGCATTAACTTGGACAGGTAACAAGCACGAAATTATTGATCAACACTAACCATATATATAAAATATGATTCAAAGTTGGGTTTGTTTCTTATTTTTAAAACTATATATGCCTAGATTTATAAGTTAAGTTTAAATATGATTTAAACTTAGGCTTAGAATATGGTTCATTGACACTTCCCCCAATCCCATGTAATTTTAATATGGTTTAAGGCTTTTAATATATATTTTTTTTTCGAAACTATTTCAATTTTAATATGATGTTTATATAAATTATTATATAAAGTTTGTTTTATATTATATATATATTTATTTAAAAATAATAATATAGTTTTTAAATTATATAGGATATAGTTATAGATTAACTATAAACTATATTTTTCAAATCAAATCAAATCTTATTAAAGGAGTAAAAAAAACACACATAGATTACTTTTGAAAACACAATAAGGTTAACATAGTAAATGAATTTTACCAAAGGGCATGATTCCACTGAAAAATAAATACAAGTTAACCTGGAGATTTATAGAGGGAAGAATTACTTTCACCCTACCAATGAAATAAATTGAAAATCTTATTCTTATTTTATGGAGCTTATCTCCTTTTTATTGTATTTAACTATGTTTTTATTTTTAATATCTTTTTAACCTATATATATTAAAACTATAAAAAAAATAATTCGAATATTTTACCCTTACCTGTACACAAGTTTTTACGGAAGGTAAGAAATTTCTAAATTTTTCACTTGTGAATTCACCTTAATTCTTCACAAAGCAAAACTTTTAGGTTGCACAATGGAAAGAAGGGGCCAATTATTTTAAATATCCTTCCGGGTTGGTTGAAAAAAAATTGTATAAATTAAATAAATAAAATACACAACATTTGATCTTAATTTATTTAATTTGCCCCGCCACAGGTGACACAGTATTTATAGTGGAAAACCCCAACAGGGTAAAAACTCCTTTGAAAATAACATTTTACTTCAGAGAACTTATTTTACATCCAATAAGATCACCTCCTCCTTTGAAACCATATTTACCAAGGGTAAAACCAAATCACTTGATTTGCACACCTTTGATATATTTACTGAATATATCAAATGAGGACCTAAAGTCCTTTTTTATATAAGGTCATTGGGTATGTCTCCTGACACACCTTTTCAACCTAAATGATTGATATATACACCTAGGTTTATAATATTTAATATTAGAAATATTATCATTTCATGATATTAAATATTTAACTTAAAGTATATACCTAGGTTAGCATATTTAATAATAGAAATATAAATATTTCATATTATTAAATATTAACCTATATATTAATGATGGACCCATATACATTAAGGGTTGGTCAGACCACTTAATCATTATGTTCCAATAGAAAATTCAAAACTAGTTTCAGTTAGAGAAGGAAAGGTGCTCCAAATTGAAAAAGTGGGTACCCTTTAAGGAAAATAATGATTTCATACATCTTTTTCAAGAGTTTCTAGATATCTTTGCTTGGAATTGTGAGGATTTGAGAGGCTTTGTTTCAAGTTTGGAACAATATGATACTTAATTGGATCCAGAATCTAAGCCCGTCAAAAAAAGAAAAGGCCAGTGAATCCCCATATTGATCCTCTTATGAAGAAGGAATTAAACAAGTTCATTGAAGCAAGTATCATATTTCCAATAAAACACTCTTCATGGGTTGCCAATCTTATGTCAATTAGGAAAAGAAACAGGGAAATTGAATTGTGTGTGGATTTCCGAGACTTGAATAGAGCTTATCTCAAGGATCACTATCTACTTCCTTCCATGGAGAAAATATTACAAGTAGTAGCTAGTTCAGAAAGGTTCTCACTCCTTGATGGCTACTCAGGCTATAACTAGATCATGGTGAAAGAGGAAGACCTGTTCAAAACATCCTTCACTAAAAAATGGGGCACTTAAGCTTACAGTAAAATTCCATTTGGGTTATCTAATTTTGGAACAACATTTCAAAGGGCTATGGACATGGCATTCAAGGGGATGATAAACAAGATGGTTCTTGTTTATCTTGATGATATCATGGTATTCTCCAAGAAAGCGTCTGACCACCTCTCTCATCTCAAGCAAGTGTTTGAGATATGTAGGAAATATGAAGTATATTTGAATCCTAAAAATGTATATTCTTAGCATATTAAGGCAATATCCTAGGTCACATTGTGTCTAAGAAGGGATTGACAATTGATCCGGAAAGAGTTGAATTCATCCTTGTACTATATTTGCCAAGTCACAAGAAGGCTCTCCAAAGCTTCTTGGGGAGGATCAATTTTGTTAGAAGGTTCATGCCTGATATTATAATCTTGTTAATCCATTAAAGATGATGCTTAAGAAGAACCTTAAATTCAAGTGGACTCCAGAGGGAAAGGATAGTTTTGACGTCATCAAATAAGTAATATCACAAGCTTCAACTCTCATCAATCCAGACTTCTCGAAGACTTCATCGTCTATGATTTTGGTAGCTCTGATACAATATCTGCAATCTTGGTGTAGCTAAAAAAGGAAGGATCTGAGTATCCTATTATATATCTTCAATAAAAACTTGGAGGATAATGAGGTGAGTTATTCATTCATTGAGAAGAATTTCCTTGTTATTATAAGGAGTTTAAAGAAATTTCGATATCTAGTTTTGTTGAGCATGGAAAATGACTAAGTCCTCGAGAAAAAAGGTTAGCACATATAAGAGGCATTGCAAAAGAAATTCACATGAGGATACGTGCGTGAGGAGAATAGGGTTAGAGTGCCAAAGTTGGATAGGAATGCACACAGGAGATAGACTGAACACTTAGCCAATTTTGGGATGAGGATCTAAATATAGACTTGGAGTGGTCACCAAGAAGGTTTTAAAGATAAGGTTCAAACACGAATACTTGTGGTTCAAGAAAGGTCTGTTTTGGGATAAGGAGAAGACCAAAGCCACATGCATAGTTCTAAGCTAATAATAGAATCTGAACCATGAGTTAACTAGAGTAGATCTATTATTAGGAAAGCTTGCATGCTTTTGTATTTATCTTGTAGTGGTGCATGGCTATTCTTATCTTACAACCTATTTTAAGGATGCATAGGTAGTGAAGGGAAATTCCCCACACCTATAAATATGTATTTATTTTCATGGTTTAGGGGATCACTTTTGTAAAAGAGTTATGCTGATGGTTTATAGGTGCACATGACTATGGTGACTTTACTATGTATGTATGTATGAAGGTTCTTTGCTTTACAATAATTAATATAATGGATCTTTGTTGTTGGATATTGGTGTTTGACATAACTGAGCATGGATCTTATATGGTAAAGTTAATCTTGGTTCTTGTTTAATTGTTCTTATATATGGTTAAGATTTAGATCTGATTTATGCACTGCAATAGATTTGGTTAACTGTTATGGATCTGGAATATGTATTTAATCATGTTAATTACTTGAAAAAAATGAAATAAAATAGGGACATGGTACCCTTTTGCACTTTTGGTGAGCACTCAGTTCAGGATGAGTGATGTGCCAATGCGCCTTGGGATTTTATTTGTAAAATCTAGGCTACATATTAGTCCCATTATTAAGACCTCTTTTTAATTGTTTGGCTAGATGTTTCATGATGAAGACGTACCAGTTGAACTTATCCATTATTAAAGATTGGTTAAATGATTTAGAGGAAGAGTATGGTTGAATATTTAGCACTGGACCTTAATTTGATGCACGCGTGTGGGTTGAAAAAAATATGTATAATGAATTGTATGATACATTCTTCACCATAATTCCTATAGAGCTATATGAGTGATTGGTTACATACACATTGAAGAGAAATTGGATGTTTCATACACTTGTTTGGATATAGGAAGAATTCATGGCCTTATATGCTAAAGATCTAATGTGGATGTGCGTTGTGGATCATTGTTTTTTTGGTGTTATGAATAGTTATATTCTTGAGTACGCAGTGTCCACTTATTCCTTTTTATAGGTTTCTAAGTTACAATTATTTTGTGAGCCCAAAGTATATTATTTGCATGGAATTCCTTTAGTGATTAAGATATTTATCATGAATTTGGATTTTGAATAGTACCCTATGGCTAGCTAAACCCCACCATGTGCGGGGGAAGGAGTAGGTGTGGTGAAAGATGGCGGATCTAGCGATAGAGAGATACATAGAAGAAAGGTAGGTTAATTTTAATGAATTGTGTGAGAGGTACTTGGAGAAGTAGCGAGAGACTGTAGAAAGAATGGTGTTGTGGAGAGAGATGTCTTGTGAAGGATTTTGAGCTCATGTAGAATACATGGAGCCAGAGCATGTGGAACTCCCCCATTTGGGAAATCATGGCTGAGAACCATCTTTGGCTTTGGATGAAGGCATGTCTAAAGAAATATTGAGAACCGCGGGCATGCATCTGATCATAACTAGAGACCTATTCCTTGCACTTGGTTTTCTAGTTTCTATGATAGAAAATAGTAAGCAAACTAGTATAGGGAGTAGACTAGTGACAACTAGAGTTAGTTTGTAGTCAAATTCAGGAGTTAATTAGGTAGATTATTCATCTATGGTGGACGTAATTATCATCTATACTATGTGGAGGACCAGTTGGAGGCATATTTTCTTGGCACGTCATCAGCACAAAATGTGGTTACGTAGAATGTTGGCATCACATATATGGAAGCTAGCAAAACTTCACAGATTGTGGGAGTCCATTTTAGCACAACTATAAGAGACATAAGGTAGTGCATCCTATGAGTTAATTGACCTACTTTAGGGAGAGGTATTAGGAGGATCAGGAGGGTCAGGTTCTATTGGATCTAATGGTTTTAGGGGTGGAGTAAACACTAGGAGGGAATACTATCTTCTAGATCTAGTGGGCACGGTCTACACTGGACCCAACAAACTTTATATGGAAATTTCCCTCCATCTACCATAATACAGAGGGATAAAAGATGCATATGAGCACGTACATATGTGTGATATAATGTGGTGACACGTGAAGGGGATTATATCTCTAGATCATAAGGAAAGTTAGTTTACAACTACATTTCAAGGGTCACACTGCATAGTTGGTATACAGAAATTTGATATGGATCCAAACTAGACTTGTGTAGATTATACCACCTTGCGGGTTGCTTTATTGAGTAGAGTTTTATATCCCTGAATTTGAGTAGAAGAGCATCAGTGCACTAAAGGATATCAAGATAGGATATGAATGAGAGTTTTCGGGAGTATGATGCATTATTTCAAAATCCTTTTTGTCTGAAGTTATCTTATGAATATACATCCTGATTTAACATGCTCAATGGTTCTATTAAAGGACTTGACTCATGTCTTTTAGAAGATCAGCTCTCACACATAAGACTTATACAGATCTGCACGTGAGGAAATTGAAGCAGCTCTTTACATGCTAAGGTAGTTGGAGAGTGTAGACACATGGGATTTAGACCATTTTCTTAGAAGGCTTAGATTGTGGACTATAGCCAAACAGTTAGAGAAATTGTCAGCTAACTCAGTGCATGAGACACGCAGTGGGATTTGGTACACAAATTGTGAAGTAGAATGACATATTAAGGATAGGTTTCCTTATAAATCAGGGTGCATGCCATGTTGGTGGGAGTGTGAGATATATCACTTGGATCATGATTCAAGTCGGTGCCCATTTCTATAACACGTGATAAGAAATAACATGTATCCTATTACTACAAGATTTTTAGGTCTACCACCCATTGATACTAGAATTGTACATTGATTGATCAAATTCATAATGCCATTGATACTGGTATAATTAGACTAATGTTGGAAAATTCTGAGTATCAAGGTGAGCATCATGAGAATAATAATAATGAAGGTCAAATATGGAGGACAGAGGTAGAGGTAGAGTATATCATAGATGTATTTAGAGGTTAAGGTCATAGTGGTGGATGGAGTGAATTTCCACGAGGATCATGTTATATATGCAGATCCCCTAGATCATTACAGATGGGAAAGTGCCCTAAGAATATTATATGTTCTTTCTGAGGGAAGAATCATAACTATGAATAATGACCCAGACTTGTATGAACACTTGAGTAAGAAGAAAAAGCATGAAAAGGTCACAGTGAATGGTTATAGTAAAACACGGTGTGGAAGATCATTGGATGCAAAAGTTAGCATCAGATCCTAAGTTGGTACCTATTTTGGTTACTACACATGCTTGAGGTTGTATGTATGTTAGGGAAGATCCAAAGCAGAAGCCTATTATTACAAATGAGAATGCACTCCATGAAAATTATCTAGACCCTACTGAATTAGAAGGAAGTTTATCAAGAAACCATGGAGGTGATTAGGAAGCTTGTAGGGTGAGATACAATGTTTGAAGGAACAATCACTAGAAGTTGGAGAACAAAAGGAATTAGCTGAAGTTCCATCATACAGATTTTGATGAATTAAAGGAGGTTTGTACAAGATGTTGCGATGAGAGAACATCATTCCTTTGTTGGGGGAATGGTTAAAGGGAAACACCCTGTGTGCTAGAATTAAGCACGAAAGATAGATTCTACATGCTAATCCTTCCTCCTCATAGTTTTTATTATGACAAGGAGATTAATCTGAAATCCAGTTATCGATGGATGGATTTTAAGTAACATTATGATTGATACAAGTGTAGAGGTGAATGTACTCACTTTGGAAACATGGAATTCATATGGGTAGACCATCATTGTAGTCATCTTCAAATGTGTTTGTTTATGGAAAATAGGACTAAAGCAACACCTATTGGGGTCTTTAAAGGATGTTTCTATTACTATAAAAGGGGCCAAGTTTACCTGGGGAATTTGAAGTCTTGGTGCTTGCGGAGGCCGATAGTTTTCCAACCTTACTTGGGTGCCCTTGGTGTTATATGCAAACAACATTGATCAGTGCACTTCAACAAAGGATATATACAGTTTTGAGAATAAGGATTAGAGTTTGTCATCATTATCCCTTTGACATAGATAGGAAATTTTTCACCATTATGTAGAGCCCTTAAGTGAAGAGGATATTTAAACATAATCTATGTACGACACCATTAGAGATTTGGAGGTTCTTGATCCATCAAAGGATAGGAGTTCTCCAGATGGGATGATGCACAGTCCATGAGTGACACTTCAAGTGTTGTCATATGAAAATTGGCACACATGGTACTTATGAAATGTTTGGCTGTGAGACGACAGTAGTGTAGTTATGCATGTAAATTCGACCATGTTATGTGTTAGAAAGTTAGGTACTAACCAGGTACCAAGGTATACTGGAAAAGGAAATCCTGAGGTATTCCTGTGGACTATGGAAGTTTAGTGGATAAAACAAGTTGAAAGAAGGAATATTCTAGTTTATACTTTTTGTAGGACAAAAAAACATTGGTGGATGGTCCATAGAGATAGTATTTTAGAGTGGCAAGAAGTGAGAATCACCTTCTCTTCTAGATTTCTCTGTAGCAATGCACCTACTCAAGATGTGTGAATTTCACGGTAAAGGATTTAGCTTCAACACCATGTTTAGCAGTGTGAGAGACTCTAGACAAAGGGGATCTAGAATTATTACCACCTTTTTTGTGGGTACAAAAGCTCTATTTCACCTTTCAAGGTTGCACATGTGTGCATGGTATGTATATGTGGAGTTGAATAGAGAGATAATGGGAATTGGACAAGAATCGACTGTAAGTATGATGCATACCTTTGGATTATTTTTCCACTAAAACCTCTGTGAATGAAGCATTACAGGTTATGAAGCGCTTAACTATGGGAGATAGTGCAAAGGCTAAGGAACTTATTTAGGAGTTACTAGGTGAGTCAAACCTGGAGGTGCACTTTGAAGAAGAAGAGACAGATGCAGAACAATTTGGGTGTGCCTACCTAGAAAAATAAAAGGGTAAGATGGTCTATGTAATTGATGATGAAGAAGTGGAGAATATGGATGTTGAACATACTAAGGGTACACGTGAGGTCTTAGAAAGTGTAGATGAGAAGGCACACGTCCTACCATGAGCCTATGAAAACTAAGAAGGTCAACATTAGGATGGATGCTAAACCTAAAGAGGCCATCATTGGAGATTATTGGTCTGACTCTAAGGTTGCTAAAATAATTGAGTTGTTGTGTGAATTCCAGGACTTGTTTCCTAGAGGCTATCATGAGTTAAAAGGGGTACATCATCATTGGGTGAGATGAGGATCAAGTTAAAGGAAGGAGTGCATGCCTCGGTTAGGAAGAGGCCTTACAAGATGAATCCTAACCTGCGTGTCAAGGTAAAAGAATAAATTGACAAGATAATGAATTCTGGAATTATTGAGCCTATTATCGAGGAGTCAAAATGGGTTAGTCCTATGGTGATCATTATAAAGAAATATGGAAGAATAAGAATTTGTGTGGATTACATGGAGTTGAATTTTGCATGTGTAATAGATCCCTTTCCCAAACCTTTTACAGAAGAAATATTGGAAGGCGTTGCAGGGTGCAAGATCTACTCCTTCACTAATGGATTTTCATAGATATCATAATGTGAGGATATGCTAAAGAGGATCAAGAGAAGACAATTTCACCACTGAGTGGGGAAGTTTTGCATACATGGTTATGCCCTTTGGATTGAAGAATGCACCTGCAGTATTTTCATGCATATTGTTGTTCAAAAATTACTAGGACTTCATTCATAAGCTCTTGTACAGGTTTATCTAGATTATTGGACACTATATATGGGCTAGAAGAAAGATCATTGTGATAATTTAAGGCTTATGTTTGAGAGGTGTTGATAGTTGAGCATCTCCTTAAACATTAAGAAGTGTGTTTTGCTACACCTTTTGGGACTTTTTTGGGACACATTATATGTAAGGAAGGCTTGTTAGTGGATCCTACTAAGGTTGTTGTTATTTTGGGCTTAGAGGAACCTACTAACTAGAGTGAGGTGCACAGATTCTTGGGGCACACATGATATTATAGGAAGTTTATCAAAGGCTATGCCAATATTTTCATGCCCTTAGAAGTATTATTAAAGAATAAATGCAAGTTCCATTGGGGTGAAGCACAACATGTGCGCATTTGAGACATTAAAGGAAAGGCTTACTACAGTGCCTATTTTGTGTTTTCCTTCATGGACCAAACCTTTTTATGTGCATGTGGACACCTATGGCATGGCCATTGGCGCATGGTATTAGCCCAACCTAGAGAAGGGATTGTTGATCATCCTATTTGTTTTGTACAAGCATGGAAGTTGACGTCCACTTGAATAAAATTATCACAACTACAAAGTTTGCGTGGCCTTGTCTATGATCTACGTGCTACATAAGTTTAGGTAATACTTGTTGGAAACACCTTTTATTTTCTATATAGATCACATGGCTTTGAAGTACTTGGTGAACAAGCCCATTTTACAGGGGCGCATATGCCATTGGATTTTTTATTTCAGAAATTTGATTTTATGGTGGTGATTAAGCTAGGAAAGAGTAATTCTGGAACAGATCATTTATCAAGGATTAATTCAACAGAGAGGACATGCATAACATTAAGGATATAATGCCAGATGCATAACTATTTAGATTAAACTATGCACCCTTTGAATTAGAAGATATTGCTATCTTTTTGTGAACTGGTGTGGTGCCTGAAGGAATGAAGAGTATAGAGAAGAAGCCACCTTTCCCATATGTGTTGCACCTTACATGTTGATTAGTGGAGACTTATACAAACTAGGTTGAGATGAAGTTTTACACCGATGTGTACTTGAACATGAGCGTGATGCCATTATGGAGGAATCTCATGGGGGTATTGTAGGTGGACATTATGCAGGAGATGCCACTGTGTGTAATATTTTACTGGTTGGTTATGGTGGGAAACATTGTATAAGGATTGCAAAGAATATTGTAAGGAATTTGACCATTTTCAGTGCCTTAGAAAGCATGGGCATAGAGATGAAATTCCTTTAAGGCCTATTACTAGTGCAAAACCTTTTGAAAAGTGGGCAATTGAATTTGTGGGCCCTATTTCCCCACCTACGCATAGGACTGGATCGCGCTACATTATAACTTGTATAGATTATCTTAAAAGGTGGGCAGAAGCGGTGCCTACAAAGGATTGCACAAAGCTACAACAGAAAGGTTTCTGTGGGAAAACATTATTAGTAGGTATGGATTCCCATTGATTTTGACAAGTGATAGGGATACTCATTTCCTTAATGAAGCCATCAAGATAATATTGGTAGAATTTATGGTGGCACACCATAAAACAACACCCTATCACCCTCAAGCTAATGGAACTACTGAGGATTTTAACAAGATATTGAGCCATACATTGACTAAGATTTGTGATGTGGGAAGGAAGTACTAGGATGATAAAGTGCTGTCTATTAATGGTGATTGACATAGAGGTTGTTTTACTTGTGGAATTCATGTTACCTTCTCTAGGTATTGTACGCAGGAGGTTTTCTTGATGAGAAAGCACTTGAAGAACGTATTGATAAACTAATGTAGTTGGATGAAAGGAATGCACCATTTTCAGATGGAGTAAGAACATATAAAAGTCTAGGTAGAAGGCATGGAATGAAAGGAATATTAAGGATAAAAATCATGAAGTTGGACAGATGGTTCTTCTTTATGACTCCAAGTTTTTATGCCACCCTAGAAAACTTAAAGTGCATTAGTTGGGACCAGTATATTGTGACTTACATACTTGATTTAGACATTTTCCAATTGCAGGTGCTAGATGGGACATAGTTTCTCGGTTACTTCAATGGGAGTAGGCTAAATCCCTGCTATAAATGATTCTTCTTGGTGTTTGTAATAAGGCACTATTGTCATTAGATTATGTTTCCCTTAATAAATTTCCTTTATATGTGTTTCTTTTTTTCATTTTTATGCTTTTTCAATTTAGTTTAGTGTTTTGTGTAATAAGTGCGCTTGTGCACCAAAAGTTGATTGCTCCCTATTTTTCTTCATGTGTAGAGGAATGCGTATACATTTAGTGTGGGGTATAGTACAGGCAGAGGTAAGCGTATAAGAGAGAATGTTGAAAATGGCCCAGGAAAAACAAGAGCGCGCATTGGGAGTCATAATTATCAGAGGGGCGTACGTAGTGGGTGGCGATACTTGGTGTTGGAAAATGATAAGGTTTCAAGGAAGATGGTGATAATAAGGATGATGCCAAAGTGAAAATCCACGTATAAGAGTGAATGCGCAGGGAAATGTGAGGTAGGAAACGGCAGGGAAAACTAATTTTAATAAGATGCATTGGTTGATTTACTTTGGTGTTAGGAGCACATGTAAGGAGGTTTGCAGTCAGTGTAGTTTTACACACCAGAAGGTTACAGAGGTTACGCATGGTTGGACACGCAAAGGAAACGTGCTTGGGAAGGTAGAAAAAGCAAAATTTTATTGCGGCAGTATGGTGGTAGGGTGGCATTGTAATTAATGCGGTAAAAAGGGAAAAACTATAAATAAGGGGTCATGGTAAGTCATTTTTACCTTACGATAATTTGTGAAAGAGATCTTGTGAACTAGGTCATCCTTGAGATTATTGGTGAAAGATTGATTGTAAAAGTAAAGATTTGTAAACCA
This sequence comes from Taxus chinensis, assembly GCA_019776745.2. Taxonomy (NCBI): domain Eukaryota; kingdom Viridiplantae; phylum Streptophyta; class Pinopsida; order Cupressales; family Taxaceae; genus Taxus; species Taxus chinensis. The sequence continues at coordinate 673,679,894 of CM034148.1, forward strand.
TATTCCTTAAAGAACATGGTCATGTGCACGAAGAAAGTTTGGGAAAGAAGTTTTGTAGGTTTTGATGGAGTAGTGTGAAGGAAAGAAGGTTTTTGGGCTAGGGTTTCTAAAACTAGGGCACTAGATGCAGAGTTTTCATAGGAGAATTGTGGCTGAGAGTTTGAGGCCTTAAGAAAACAAAAAACAAGGTAGGAAAAAAAAATTACCTGACTAAAAATGGAACCAAGGAGAGGAACAACCATTTCACACCAAGAAAAGGGGCAAGAGCAAGGGTAAGAACAAACCAAGTGAGCCCACAAATTTGAATGAGGAATGGTATTTAGAGATGTAATACCCAGAATGGGGTATTGATGGGGATGGAATGGGTGTCACATGTAAGAAAAATGGTTATAAGTGTTTATAACCATCGAACCGATTTTACAGAGAAGGATATGACATTATAATTGGTTCAACCCACCAGTGAGAGAATGCCAGATGATAAATCCATGTATGATGACTCAGTCCAAAAGACTTTGAAGAAGGCTAGACTTCTACAACTCTATGAACTACCCTTTTTCAGTAATCCTGAGAGATGTTACCAATGACTTATGTCGCATGTACATAAAGATTATTTTTACTTTTTTGGAAGAATAACGTGCATAACTCCACAGTTAATCTCCAAGTTCACTAGTCTCATATGAACTGGGGAGTCAATTGATGATGATGTGGGTGACAAGAAGGTTCTCAAAGAAATGGCTAAGGAGTATGAGTACAAGAAATGTGGTTGCACCTTGTATATTTCAAAGATCAACAAACCGATGATAAAGATGACTGCGTGCCTACTTAAAAAATTGAGTTGACAGGAAATGTGGACCCAAGTTAACAAAATATGGTTGAATGAATACAAAAAAATAGTAGAATAGACCATCTACAAAATATTGTCCTTCATTACAAAAGATATTATTGATGCCATCATGGGATGAAGACAAGATAATGTATGCTAATATATTTATTTTGCCATTATTTTCTCTAAGATAGGAGTTCCCGGTGGGATGAACAATAGCATATGGGAGTACCCTGAAGAAGACCCCTCCCTTGATAACAGGTTTGCAGCATATACATGTGATACTATGACACCTACATACAAGGAACGCTTGGATAAATGGTACAAGTGGATGTGTGATGCCTTTGGCACAAAATGTAGGATCCTAGAACAACTACCAACCTTGGTGAAGGATGAGGCTAAATTTTTAGTCTACCAAAACTTTTGCATTGACATGTTTACTCTGATTGATGGCATCAAAATCCTGTGGTGTAAGTTTTCACTTTCCTTTACAACGTCATACTTCCAAAGCACGGTGAATATATTTAAAGAGGTGAAGAAGTTAAGGTTTGATCTAAGTACTACAGATGAGGAGCATCACGAGTTACGAAGAACACTTGTCTATCCACAAAATCACACATATGTGGAAAGGTATGTCTCCCATGACATATGTATGATCAAAACCATTACTATACCTATTTGCTAGAGATACTACTACAAGGGAGTATATGTATCTATGACCAAAGTTTGAGCAGGGTGCGTATGTAGAGGATGATGTAAATATTCCTGAGGACCCTACAAGGAGAAATAAGGTAGAAATCAAGAAGTGAGGTAGAGAAGAAACTCCTTTAGCAAACAGATCACAAAGCACACACATAGGGATAAAGGAGATAGGTATATGTACAAGTACCTATACAAGAAGGAAGAAGGCTCCAGTGAAAGAAAATTCCTCAGTACATAAGAGATTAAGGGTAGTTCAGAGGGTTGACTTTGAAGAAATGGAGAGCTAGAAGAACAAAGGAACAAAGGAGGAAGAATGAGAGCTTGAGAAGGACCCCCCTGTATATGACATGCATGAGTCTGATGAGGAGAGAGTGCGCCTTTAGAGGAGGTTAGATAAGTAGAAGTAGATGGAGAAGAATTTGGAACAAATGTGCATGAGACTTCGTGCCTTTCCAAACAAGAGTTAGAAACCCCTGTGGAAAAATAAGTAGCATATATCATACAGAACTTGGTCAAATAAGAGGTGGAGCATAGCACAAAAGAGGAAGAAGAGAAACAGAAAGGTGGGAGTCAAGGAGGAGAAACAAGTTTGGTGGTAGGTTTTCCAAAGGGTGCACACATAGGTGGTAGGTGTGCGTCCACCCAATAGAGGCCTACTATGTCTTATGATGCAGACCCCAACAAGGTGTTGTGCACTCATTACTAGAGTACAATACCAATGGACTAACTCTTTTGTTGGTCATTCTTTGATAGGGAAAGTACATTCCCACGCATGAGGAATATGTTTTTCTAGGCATTTGAGGCCCATGTTAATGAGCTTGATTTCAAATTCAATGCAGGAGAATTACTGGATACACACGCTTCACTGAGCTCTAAAGAGTTAAATCCAATAGTGGATTCTCAACAGTTAACTGATGAACAGATGTGTAATGCATTGAGTAAAGTATCGGTTGAAATAGAGGGCATATTATTTGGGAGGAATAATAGAATCAAATCACTGGAAGATGAGTTAGAAGAAAAGAATAAAGAAATTATTGAGAGAGACAAGGAAATAAAGGGAAAAGAGTAGATGGTTGTACAGTTAAAGGTTGATTTGAGGGAGGAAAATGGAAAATTGCGTGAGGTATATAAAAATCTAGAGTTGATTGCAGATTCGATCTTATTAGTGTGCCTGGAACTAGCTCCTCGTTCACATAATTATGAATCATCTCTCCACTATTTGGAGGATTTAACGTGCATAATCACGATGCAGAAACAACCCCTAGCTCTAGAGTCTATGGAAGAAGTGATGGCATGGTAGAAGCAGCAGGAGAAGGAACAAATTGAGGCAATAATAACTCAATACAGTAATCTTATTGCATCAGTAAATACCGCTGCTCATATGGCTGAAGTTTTCTATGACAACTGGGAAGATAGGGATTGGGTGGCAAGCATGTTGGTTTCCACTTATGAGGTGGACTTAAAGGAGTTCTAGGCCAAGAAAAAGGATAATCAGGGTGGAACAAGATAATATCCTTGCAAATGTCGAGAAGAAGAGTGATGATATTGATATATTGAGGACCTCTATAAAGAATAAGCTCAAAGAAGTGTATCCATATGTAACACCTAGAATGGATGCGCTGACATAAATGAGTAAACAGTTAGAAAAATTGGTTGACACATTTAAGGCCAAAGGTGAAGAGCTCACATTTTAAGAAGTCAGTGCAATGATGGGGGGTCTGTTCAAACAAGTGAAAAGTGAGGTGGAAGGATGGAATACAATTGAAGCATCCTTGAATAAGAATTTTCCCATTTTTATTACACAGTGAAAAAATTATTTTATTCTTGGCAACGGAAGATATTATTTTGTTCCTTAAGATTGTAAGATTCTTTATTCTTTATTCATGAAGGGATAAGTTAGGTTACCCATTTCTGGAGGCAGCAATGAAGTAAGTGTGGGGTAATGCTGAGCATGGAAAAAATAATAATTCCCTGAGAACAAAGGTTATCGCGTACAAGAGGCATTGTAGATGAAAAGGCATATGAGGATGCATGCGAGAGGAGAATAGGGTTAGCATGTCAAAGTTGGATAGAAATGTGTGCATGAGATAGACTAAACACTTAGCCAGTTTATGGGATGAGGATTTAAATATAGACTTGGAGTGGTAGCCAAGAAAGGTTTTAAAGATAAGTTTGAAATAATAATAATTGCAGTTCAAGAAAGGTCTATTTTGGGATAAGGAGAAGACCAAGGGACATGCATAGTTTTTAGTTAATAATAGGATATAAACTATGAGTTAACTATAGTAGATCTATTATTAGGAAGGCTTTCATGCTTTTATATTTATCTTGTAGTGGCACATGGCTATTCTTAGTTTACAACCTATTTTGAGGATGCATGGGAGGTGAAGGGAAAGCCCCCACCCCTATATATGTATGATCTACATAGTTTAGAAGGACCACTTTCGTAATAGAGTTATGCTACTGGATTATGTGTGCGCATGACTCATGGTGACTTTATTATGCATGTAAGAAGATTCTGTATTTTTTTAAAATTAAAATAATGGATCTTTGTGGCTAGATATTGATTTTTGACACATCTGTTACTAGTTCATTGCATGGTAAAGTTAATCTTGATTATGGTATGAGTTAATCTTGCATATGGTTAAGATCTAGATCTAGTTTATGTTATGCAATATAATTGATTATCTGTTATGGATATGAAATATTTGTATGTTCATGCTAACTTCTTGAGAAATCTGCCATAAAGAGGGACTTGATACCCTTGCACGCTTCGGGTGAGCACTCAGTTCAAGATGAGTGATGTGCCAGCATGCCTTGGGATTTTGTGGGTAAAATAAGACTACATGTTTTAAATAACAAGATTCACTTGCTAGTATCACATTCTCGGAGTAAAAGACTTTCTCCTCAACAAGGATCTAAATAAAAAAAGGGGTTGGTTGGATTACCCATGTTATGGAATATTGATATTGAAATCAAGGTGACTAATTTAGTTCTGTGGCAAAGGTTTGTGTAAACATCTGGCTTTAAATCAGCGTGACGATTCAAAGGATGAAGAGAGATATGTTCTTGTGCTCCAATATGATAAAAAACAAGCAGCAGATGGTATAACCCACTACTTGTTGGACCCAAGACATGATCAATTTCCTTCAAATAAGAAAAATTCCTCCAAACTTGAATAAAGAAAAAAACAAGGTATTTTATACTCCAATCCATTTTGTATGTTCTCATTGATGACATTTTTTTTAGGAAACATATAAATGGTTTTCTCTTGAGGTGTGTTGTCACTAATCAAATTGAGAGAGTGCTATATGAGTTTCATGATGGGGAAGTTGGAGGCTACTTTTCTCCAAGAGTAACGTCCCTCAAGATCAAAAAGGCTAGTTAGTATTGTCCCACTCTATTAAGTGATTGTTATGCATGGATCAATAAATGCAATAAATGTGAATTCTTCGTAGGTAAGGAAAAACTAGTAGCACTTCCACTCCATCCAATCTCATTTGATCAACCATTCATGATAGTGGGGGTTTAATTTCATTAGGGTTATCAATCCTAATTCAATCTAGGGGCACAAGTGGATTCTCATAGCTACTGACTACTTCACCAAATGGGCCAAAACAATGGCTTTCAAGGAAGCTAATGAGTCAAGTATATTGGATTTCTATGAGGGAATTGTAACCATTTTTTGGTGCTCCTTCCACTATCATATCTGGAAATTCTCTAGCATTCCTTAGCGCCAAAATATCTGAATGGGATATTATGAATGGGATTTATCTAAGAACTTCCTTTAATTATTACCCCCCTGGGTAATGGGCAATTTTAGTCCACAAACAAGAATCTCCTGAGGATTATAAGGAATCTAGATGCAAATTAGAGGATATGGCATATCGAGCTCAAATCAGTCTTGTGGGATGATAAAATCATGCCTAAGAAATCAACCAACAACTCTCCTTACAAGCTAGTCCATAGAATAGAAGCTAGGCTGCCCATTTCTCTTAAATTACCAGCACTGGAGCTTCTCAAGTAGCTGGAGTTATTTGAGTTTGATACCATGGATGTCAAATATATATAAATCATGGAGTTGGAAGAGATGAGGGATCAGAAAATACAAGCTACCAAGAAGGACCATGCTCAAATCAAAAATATCTTTGATCGAAAGGCCAAAAATATAATCTTCCAAGAAGGATACTTGGTACTAAAATGGGACGCTGACAAGGTTAAACTAGGTAAACCTTTAAAATTTGATGTTATATGGAGTGGCCCATACATGATCTTAGGATGCAAAGCCAGTAATGCTTTCCAACTGTCAAGGTTGGATGGTGAGGAACTGTTGATTCCATTCAATGGAATCCATCTTAAGAATTATACATATCATCTTTGTACATATTAGTTTAGGATTTTTAATTTCTCTAAGTTCTTGTAGCACAGTGCTTTTTTAGTAGATAAGTTTCACTTTCCCTAAGTTCTCTTGCACAAGTTCTATTGCTTCTATATGGTCTCTTTGCACATTTCATTATGCTTCCAGAAGGAGCGTGTTGTTGGATAAAGTTCAAAGTTGCAGGAAATAGTTGTTATTTCTAAAAGTTTTCAAATGTAGGGTAACTAAAAACCATATTTAGGGATGATTTCATTGTTCTCACTCTCTTATCTCTTTATATCAATCATATCTTGGGCTTTTAATTCCTCTTACAGAATCATAAAATCCGGTTCAGGGATAGTTTTTATATGTTTCAGATGGAAGGTCTCATGGCACCTTGCATGTTCCCAATTCTAGCAGACAGCCTCCCTCAATTTCTCTAAGGTTTTCTTTGGTTTTGAGCAGAAGATCAACCTCAAATATTTCTTTCTCACTCATTAGATATTTCTTAGTTGAAGATGTTATGAATTATGACTAGCTTGGGTAGTTTCAGATCAACAGTTCCAAGTCAACCTTAAGCAGTGTTCCAGGATGGTTTCAGGTGTGAAGGATTCAAATTTTCAGTGTAACTTGTAGCAGAGAAGGTAAATTTCAGCTCAAAACAATTTTCCCACTCGTGAAAACTTCAAGAATTTCTTATTAAGTATGGAAAGTGCAAGAAGTGGATCAATTTCAAGTCCAAGTAGTGTTTCAAGTGACTTAGGGATCAATTTTAAAGGTTTTAGATCATATTTTTGATTACCAGGTTGACTCCATGCCCAATAGAAGTTGCAAGGCCACTGATTACTTCATCTGGGAGGTAGATAGCCCCGTTGAGTCTCCAAATTGTTATCCAAAATTCCCCCCAGATGTAATTTTGATAACTTGCATATTTATCTTAGCTTGGAATTAGATTAACTAGAAATTTGGAGAAATTTGGAGTAGTTAGAAGGATTTTACCCCTTGGTTTAGTTCCAATACTAGAAAAAAAAATTGGTTTCAAAATGGGAAAAAAATGGATAAAGTTGGAAAATTTTGAATTCTGGGATGTTTTACTTCATTTCTCCTAGCTCCTAGTTCTTGAAAAAATCCAAAATGTTTGTTCAATTTGGAGAAAATTGGGAAAATGGATTAGGGTTCAAAAGACAGTGTATTATGGACTTGGGGGTATCATATGGAACAAATGCGAAGAGAACCTAAAGTCCTTGCCCTTGTTTTAAATCCGAAGTGAAAAGCCTTTTTTTTGTGCAACTAATGTGGATGCCAGAGGAATGCATGGTACAATGTTTAAAGGTTCACGCATTCCAAGAGAAGGAGAAATTCCTAATTTGCATTAGATTTGGGTGGATCTAGTTAAGTGTGGAAATTATAGGTTTTGGAGGCCCTGATAGAACTTGTTATGTCGGTTCATGTGTTCTCCACATACCTACATTATCCACAGAGGTCAAATATCTGTTGCGGGTGAAGTCACAAATTTAGGCTCCAAGGGCCCAGGTGGAATGGGGCTTTGGTACCTTTAAGGGGGTGAGCACCCACAACACAAAATACATGTGGCTTGGAAGTTATAAGGGGGCAGTAGTAGAGTTTAGGGATTACAGGGTTTTCAGGCCCCGAAAGAACTTATGGCTCATTCTATATTTAATCAAATTCCCCATACCATTGAAATGTCTGCATACCAAGAAAAGAAAAACAAAATCAAAAACATGGAAAAGTGTCGAGGGGGATAAGAAAAATAACACAGAGGCTGAGAGTTTTGGATTTGTTCCATGTGACCCCTCCAAGCCTGTATGGCCCTAACTCGAGCTCTAGTTATCCAAATTTAAAAAAAAATATATGGTTGTAATCGTAATTTAGTGTACTTTCACATGGAGATAAGAAATTAGAGATTTGGTGGTGGTAAGTGGCCCAAAAAACTTAAAAAACTATCCTAGATGCAAATGATAGGCAGTTATAGTGCATGAAATGAAGACATGGGTGCATTTTCCTTCTCCCACAAACAAGAGTACATGATGGCATGGGTTTTGTAGGTTCTCCCATCATTTTTTTATTCCATTTAATTTCATTTATTGGTGTTTTAAGATGAAACTATAACTCCTCTTTTTTCCCATATATTGTAAAAAAAGAACTCATTTTTTATATAGTTGAACATTCTCTATTTTTCCCCTCTCCTTCTCTACAGGTTATTGCAGGTGTTGTGGGATTCAAACCTTTCATTTTGAGCATTTGGCAAGAGATCCAGGCCTCTCTTATTTACTGTAATGGACTGTGTTTCTCTTTGAAGTAATAAAATCAAGCTTTATGGTTAATTTGTAACCCTCTCTTGCATTTCATTACATTATCTGACCTTTTCACTGCATTTTAAGATATTTTATGCATTTAAATAATTTGTTACAAGCTCCAGATGAATGTGTTTAATGGAAATGGTAGGGTAAATGTGTTTTATAGACTATGATGTTCTAAATATCCTCTTTATCTCCATTTTCCCTCATTTTCATCTCTTGGAGAGTCTCAAATCCCCCTTTTCTTGGTGTTATTACCTCCCTTAGTGTAGGATGTTTTACATTTCCATGCATTTTATCTTCCCTTGGTCCCTTGGAAATTGTAGGATATGATTAAAATGGTATCTTTCCAGCATTATTAGTAGTGTAGTTCTTATATTAGGAAGAAGAACCAGCTTCCTCTGGAGGTTGATCTCATTTGTGCAAGTCCCACTCTTGTGAGATCATCCCATGTTTACCAACAAGTATGGATCCACAACTAGATATCCCAAGATGCTAATTTTTTGACATAACAGTTACCAAATATGTTTGGGGGCATGGGAATCCTTCTCACCTTAAACTTTTTAAAATTCTACATAATTAATTCAAACACAATAGTACATTATGGGGGAATCACAATGTCCATTCCTTCTAAGGTCTATTTTTCAAGTTAAAGAAAATTAGGCCTAGATTTTTCTATTGTGGTGTGATCCATGGGTTTAGAATAAATCATTGAAGCAATATTATGAGCTTTTTAGATTTATATTTCTTCTTCTCTCACGAGATTCTTAAATAAGGAATGTGTTGAAGAAAAAATCCAAGGTTCATAAATGGATATTTCCTTTTCTCTCTTTAAATTATCAAATGGGAAAGGTTTCTGAGAATGTGAGTTATTTGTAGTTTAATAATTCCTCATCTCTACTATATCCTATAGCACAACATTGGGGATTGATCACCTCCAATCCTCATACATATCTAAATAAAATCTCAATCCTCCAAACCATGGAAATAATGGGATATCCTCCCCCCATAAAATGAATAGGTGTATTCCTTATATGTTTTGCATCTCCTTCACACAATTTTTTTAATATTCAAAGTTATAATGTATTATCTCTATGTTAAGTTAAATTTAAGTTTCTATCATAGACATTGAATACACTTTATGTTTTAGGTTTCATCATGTATAATACAACCACCAACACATCATAAAGTTTCTTTGAGCAAATACAAAGTGTGTGTGCACACTAATTTTTTTTCACCTGTCCTTGTGCAATGCCAAGTTTTACCTTGTATCATTTCTATTATAAATGCTCACATTTGTAATCTAATATCATCATCTCTAGTCATTCTACAACTTTCTTATCTTTACACTATTGTATATTATCAACTTTGGAAATATTATTTAATCAAAGCAACATAAAACATCTGAAACTCATGACATAAATTTGAGTGTAGATGTCTCTCTCTTGTACAAAATCATATAGAAGGTTCAAGATGTGGGGACTAGTCTTGGAAAACCTATACAATCTTGCCCCTTCACAATCACCAACTATTCTTTCAACTTTAAAAAATTATTTGGTTCATTTCATATTCCTAGGGCCAGCCTTATTATAATACCTCACCCATGAAAGATTATATAAGCAATTCATTATCACCATATAACTCACATGTCATTGTTACAGGATCTTATCACAAAGATCATCCCAAAATCACTCAAAGGGTTCTTAAAGATGCTCAAATTATTTACACATTATCTAGGGTAGTATCTATTAAAATTATTAAGAAGTTAACTAGGTCAAGGATTCTAGCTTCATCCATCTACAATCATGCAAAGATCATAGATCCATCTACTAATAAGAGAAAAATAAATTCAATCATTGTATAGGAGTTTTAATACCCACAATATTTATGTCCCATAGCTAAGGCACAACATATCTCACTACTACATTATTGGTTATATTATATATTATGCAATTCACCCATTATTTTTGTGTCAAGAAATAGGAGGGAGCCATTAGGGGGTTAATTAGCTATACATGATTTCTAAGAACTTAGAAGAACTACAATAGGCTTGATTTCCATAACGAGGATATGTAGTGTATCACTTAGATTGGTTCAGAAAATGGGAGTTTGACCACCAAAGGTAGTCCACCCTTAACCATATACATGTTTTTTCTCTCTTTTGGTTAATTCTTAGATGAATAGTTTAGCAAGTTGATAGAGTTTTTAATTTTTTATAGGTCATCACAAGTCCTTATATTGTGTGATAAATATCAACACATTGGGCACCATTTGTAGAAAATTAAAGCACATGGGAATTTACAGACCCAAATTATCTTGGGGTCTAAAAATGTAAGTCCATGTCCTAGATTGTACAGCTCATACCAAGGCTATATAGAATCTATATAATCCTTAACATTATCATTTTTCATTTCCAAAATTTTTATTTCAATATCCATAGCTCTATATCTTCCTATTACACTTCCCTACACATGCAAATCACTCCTGAATCATTCAATATATATAACTCTATTTATTCCCTCATATTTTCAACTAGTTTATTATTGTTTAATAATTGTTTATCTCATTTCAAGTTGAATGTGTTATTATAGTCATATGTAATTGATGTTGGAAGTTAGTTGTATCAAAATAATCCACCTTTTTCTAACCCTTATAACCTTCTTAGTTTTTTATGTAATAAAATTGTAACAATATAACTAAAATGAACAATAAATAGATCATACCAAGCCACGAAGAACTCAAATGTTAATTAAACACCACACTCAATAAGATGAAATTAATTCACCAAATAATTTTACATCAATCTTTGCAAACAAATGAGCAGCAATATCATAAATAATTATGGAACTCAATGAAATACAATGGGCCTTGCTTTATAGGCAAGGAATATCAATCTAAGAACCAGTCAAGGTCGTAGATCAAGCCATAAATCAAGGAAAGAACTAGTCAAGCCCATAGATTTAGGAAAGAACTAGTCATAAAAGATATAGTCAATACCATAGATCAAGGAAAGAAATATACCTAACAACTAGATAATATCTTCCTAATATCTAAATAAGATAAAATAAATATCCACATACATAAGTGGGAGAGGATAAATACAATAAAGGTAAATAAAGTACCTAGGTGAACATGAGCTAAGGTAAATACTTTCTCTAACACCCCCTCTCAACTGAAGCCAGGGGCCCAAAATAAAAGTGGCATATCCATAGTATGAGTCCCATAAACTACACATGATGAGGTAGTCATGTACAATATATCTATGAAGAAATATCAAACCAGAAGAAGAATCCTGCTAGAAGGAAAGAGAAAGAAGAAGAAGGAATATGTTCTCATGAACACACCCTAAGAACAACTTTTAAAACCCCAAGAATACCACGTAACTTAAGGTAGCAAGGTTATGCAAAAGGATTCGTAAAGATATCTGCAACCTACTACAGAGTTAGAATGTACTCCAAGAAAAGAATGACATCCTGAATGTGTTGATGAATGAATTAGATGTGTATCTCAATATTCTTGGTCCACTGGTGCTTAACAAGGTTATGAGAAATGTGGATTTCACTTTGGCTGTCACACCAAAGTACAGTCAGTGAATCCTATGGGAATCCAAACTCTTTCAATAAATGGTCGAATCCAAAGAATCTACTGAACTTGTTGTAATTTCTGCCCTGTACTCTACCTCTGAAGATGAAAGTGCAATATCCTATTACTTTTTGCACACCTAAGTAACTGGAGAAGAAATAAGACAGAAAAGATATCCAAAAGTGGAACACCTGTCATCAATAGAACCTGCCAAATCTAGAACTTATACACCCAACCAACTGAGTAGAGCCCCTAATGTAGTGTAGGCCAAAGTGGGAATTGCCATGACAAATAGCGAAAAATCCTTTTACTAGCCTGTCAGTGACTACTATGAGGAGAAATGTGTAAACTCAAGATACAAGTCCCTACTACAAATCAAATATCAGGGTGATTATGGGTCAAGTACACAAGACTCCCAACCAACTGCCTATATATTGTAGGATCACAAAGTGGTGTGGTACATGTGGATGTAAGAGTAACTCCCAGACTGAAAAGGAGATGGAATTTTCTTACAATTAGCCATATCAAAGTGCCTACGAAGAATATCATGGGTGTACTTTTTCTAACTCAAATGAATCCTCTGAATCTGTCTGAGAAATATGTAAACCAAGGAAATAATGCAATAGCCCAAGATCTGTCATGTCAAAACTGTGTAGAAAGAGCCCTATGAAATACTCTGAATTTGGGAAGAAGAGCTGTCGGTAAGTAACAGATCATCAACATACAAGATAAGTATCACAATATCCTCACCAACATGTTGGAGATACATTGTATGATCAGTAGTGGAAATGAACAAAACTAGTAGATGGAAGAAAATAATCCATCTTCTCATACCAATTCCGAGGGGCTTGTTTGAGACCGTAGAGAGACCTTCTGGAGCCTACAAACAAGAGAAGAATCTTGAAAAAATCTAGCCAGGCTACTCCATGTAAATTTCCTCTTATAGATCTCCATGTAAGAAGGAACTCTTCACATCTATCTATGGTATACGAGGCCACCCCTGTGATGTAGCAATAGCAAGTACAAGGCATACAGAATCCATCTTGGAAATGGGTGTTAAAAGTCTCACAAGTAATCAATACCTTCAACTTCTGAAAAACACTTTGCAACAAGACAAGACTTATACTTATCAATGGACCCATCAATTGCATATTTGGTTCATGGTATACCCACTTACACCTAACCATCTTTCTTCCTTTAGGAAGAGATACCAAATCCCAAGTATGATTCTTCATCAAATAAGAATACTTAGCTGTCATCACATCATCTCACTCCCGTATCCCATGAGCCTGTGAAAAATACTGTGGATTGTCAGAAACTACCTGACACAAAATTCTAAAACCAATAGAATGTGCATGATGATGCCTAGTGGGTGGAAGATCATGTATAAAAGGTGTTTCCCTCATAAACTATAGTACGAGCCCACTTAGGAATAGTGACAACATAAGTGGGAATAGGATCCTCATCAGCATCTATAACCTCCTCATCAACCTCCTCAAAGAAATGATCCTCAAGATGAGATAAAGAAGAATAAGTAGGCATAGAAGAAGATGAAGAATCATGAGGTGTGAAGCACTCATCAAATTTAATATGTGCTCAAAAAATAACCTCATTAGTATTAGGATCTAAAATTCAATAAGCTATCATGTCCTCACAATACCCTACAAAGATCAAGGGTTTTCTCTTCTTATTTGAGGATTTCCTTTTCTTCTTAGGCACAAAGGCTCGAGCATGACTCCCAAAGACTTGAAAAAATGATACATTTGGCTTAGTGTTGGACCAAGCTTCCTATGGAGTCAAATGCTCAAGTTCTCTATGTGGCGTGCAATTCTAAATGTAGTTAGCACAATTAACTACTTTTTCCCAATAGATAGGAGGTAAATCTCTAGAATGCATCACGCAATTAGCCATTTCCTTCAAAGTTTGATTCTTATATTCTGTTAAGCCATTATGTTGTGGAGTATGAGGAACAAAATGTTGGTGAATAATGGCATGATTTCCTAAAACTTCATAAAATCATTTCTGAAGTACTCTCCCCAATTATTAATTTGAAGGTTCTCTATGTAACTAGAAGATTGTTTCTCAACTAAATCCTTGAAGAATTTGAAGTGTGAAAAAACATCACTTTTTTACTTGAGAAAATAAACCCAATTACGCCTTGAGAAATTATCAATAAAGGTAAGTGCATACTTATCTCCATTGAAAGAGGGGGTAGGAAAAACCATCAAGTCACTATGCACAAGCTCAAGTGGTGAAGAAGTTCTCTTCGACAAATTATTAGGAAATGGATCTTAGTGTTGGTTTCCTAATGCACAGCCATGAAAAACTCACTCAAGAAAAGAAACTCTAGGAAGACCATCAACCATACCATGAATTCTCAACTCCTTCAAATATCTATAATTGAGATTTACAAATATATCATGTCAAAGCTTACTCTCTAAATCTGCATGAGAATCCAATCTTGTCCCTATAGAGGAAGTGATATAGTATAGAACTATGATCAACAATACCTTGATAAAAAAGTGAATGAGGCTGCAAAAAAATTTATACTTTTGCCCCATGTGGTGTAAAATTCACTATTTTTCCTTGACCAGAATGAAAAATTTGATATACATAAAGCAAATTTGTAGTGATGTTAGAAACATAGAGTGCATCTTGGATACTGCCACCATTAAGGTGTATATCACCTTTTCCTTTAATGGAAATAAAGGAAGAATCTCCAACCTCAATTTTGCAAGTAGAACTCAAACCTAGAGATACAAAAGACTCCTTGGAATAATTCATGTGATGAGAAGCACAAAAATCTATAACCCGACTATCTGCAAGTGGTGACTAAGATCTCCCAATAACATTAAGTGCTTTACCATGCTGATTATAAGGAGGTGGAGTGGAGATAGAAATTTTGTGTTTCTTGACTGCATCTTCTAAGTCTTGCATTATCTTATAACACCTATATTCTTAATGACCAATACCCCCACAAAATAGCATGAAATGCTAGACTTATTCTTGGATTTAGAAGACTCATTGGTTTAGAGTTGTTTTCTTTGGGTTTAGGAGAATTTTGAGATAGAGAAGGGATGAATTTGGTGTTACTTTTTGGTTTTCCCTTGCCCTTAGGATTAGATGCAACTAATGCCTTTTGAGAGGTGGATGGCTCAAGGTTAGATAGTTTAGATTCTTCCCTAGTAAGTCTTTCACAAAATGTTTGTAAGTCAGGCATTTTGAATGTGTCACCTAAAGCATCTATGCTAGAGAAAAAGGTAGAAGCAAAAATTTGGAATTTTCCTCTCAACTTGGATAGAATTAAGTAAACACACTCTTCATATTTCTTCTCTCTTCCACTCCCCTTCAACTGTGTCAAAAAATTCTTGAACTTGGTAATATAGTCTATTAATTGATGGAAAATCTTCAGGATTAAGAGAGGTGATCTCAATTTCAAGTTTCATGGCTCTCATATGATCCACCTTACCAAATAAATCCTCCAATTTATCCCATATTTTTAAAGGAGAGTCATACTTTTCCAAATGAAATAAAATACTATCACTTACATAAGTTCCTATCAAACCCATACACTCATAAAATTTGTACCAGTATTGAAATTTCTTAGATTCTCTAGTGAACACGGGTTTTTCTGAAGAAGTTAAAGCCCATAATCCTTTCTCGCTTAATTACTGTTTTCATTATTGGTTTCCATGTGTGGTAATTATGTATTTGTTAATGCCTCAACATGATCTAATGTAGAAGTAGATAAATACATCCAATCTAAAAAAACCACCAAAAATAAATGCAAGAACCAAGTAATGCAACAAGAGCCCCCCCATATTTTGGCACTTTATAATTGAGTGTGTGTTACAATATGGAACTTTATAATTATAGTGCAATTCTCAAAATAAATTTTTCTAACGGAACGAGCATTGGAGAAACAATCACTTTTGCAAAAAATGGCACTGAAAACCGAGTTACCAATCAAAAGTTACAAGCTTTTCAATATTATGCTCTATTATTTATTTTAGTTGCCACTAAAATAGAATAAAATACTTTTTCCTTCACCACATAAATGAAATGAAAGGGGGTTGGAGTTAAGCACCTACTAGTAGGAATCACAAACTTTAAGACTTGCATATGACCATACCATATGACCAGGGGCTAGGGATTTTAATGGCATAACTTCCAGTAAGCGTACCAATACGTGCCGCTATGTAACAACAAATAGTTTCAAAAATGACTGCATTTAGCAGTGGTTAGTGTGATAGTCAATATAATACATATTCATAGCTTCTGAATCTAATTAAGGCTCTATTAAACATTAAAACAATGCATAACACAACAACTAGATCTTAGAACAAATCATGAATATAAACGAATATACGTTAATAACCTTATTAATCATTCATGAACCAAGTTTCAGTATGGATTTCTAACACCATTATCAAGCTCTGATATCATAAAATTACATTGTAAAGATTTCATACCAAGCTATGAATAACTCATTCTTACATTATAAAGTATCACCATAAGCTCAATAACATGAAAGCAAACCCACCAGCATAACTCTACAGATAACATTTGCACACCCACACATGAGCAACACACATCACACACTATTATGGAAGTCAATGAAATACAATGAGAATGGGCCTTGCTTATAGTAGGTGGGGACCTATCAATCTAAGAACCAGTCTAGGTCGTACTTCAAGCCATAAATCAAGGAAATCGCATAGTTAAGTCCATAGATTTAGGAAAGAACTAGTGCATCAAAGATTTAGTCAATAACATAGCATCACATGAAAGAACTATACGCTAACAACTAGATAATATCTTCCTAATATTTATACTGGAAGATAGTAATCCTATTATCCACACTACATACCAGTGGGTCATGGCTAAATATTATTCAGGACACTAAATTACGCAAAATGACCATTTGCTAAGTGTCACATACCTAGTCTAACAACATCCCGAGTGTGTAAATCCGCATCGCTTTCTCCAAAATAACCTGTACTCATCATGTCTAATGAAAGGCAATCAATCATTGAACCAAATTAGTTCAAATGGTGCACATTTCCTTAGGAAATAATCATATTTGTGCCATTCAAATGCAATCTACTAAATGTTCCCACACATGTATTATTCTAATGTGTCTTCTCCTATCGAATCAATATTACTGTTTGCCTAACAAGTGTGGAAACCTTTTCACTAAAGTTACATTGAAACTTGTCTCGGATATCTATGGGAATACCTTCTGGTGCCTCCAACAATAAATCCAATAAGAATTGAAGGTAGACTCTTGAAAACACATCGTTGTACAAAAGAATGAATACTAATACTCTACAGCTCCCTCTATACTAATCAAACTGGGAGGATATAAATCCCCTCTAGATCCCATATAAAAGTTTATTTTTTCCTCTAAAAAATGTTTTCCAACTCATCTAAGCATAATTAAAACCTTCGTCTTTTCTGGAATATAAAAAGAAGTTGTGGCATCTTGTTCATCCTAAAAAGTGATATTTAAAATCCTAAAGCATTCCTGTAGATACCTAGATCCTTAAATTGGCCATAGTAGACACCCATTCCTTCTAGCCAGATCCATATTTATAAAACTATGGGATTTTTTCCCAATCTCATCTACTCCTTCAATACCTTTAATCATGGATCTTGTGGTTGGTTGTCCAAAATAGGCTTCTGCACTTTTGTTTTACTAGTGTCAGGAATTTTTGAATGCAGCTTCCTAATAGATGTTCATCTTTGTAGGAACTACCAGGAAAATGTCAATTATCTCCAACTAGATTACTCCTTTTTCCATGATGTTTTTGCTTCCATTCTGGATTTGTTCAATATCCAATGGATTTTTCCCTTGACTATGAGGACTGTTGTTTTCAATGGGAGAGTCCCTTCTGAAATTTTTCCATCTTAGTATGGGCCTGGAATATTGCCCTCCCTCATTTTGGGTGGGGGGTTTATGGAAGGCTAGGAATGATTGTATATTCCTGGAGCATAAATCATCTTCTCTTGAAAGTTAAAACAAAAAATTTGGCTGCCATTAAGGAAAATATCAAACTCTTCAAAGTTCAAGGAAATGAGGCCTTGTCTTCGAAAATGGGATCAGAAATTTTTCAACCATGATAAAGGCCTCATTGACCTATGCATTCTCAGTGGAATTACTCAAACCTTTAACCACTCCATCTTTATCAGGCCTGAGGAAAATGTTATTCCATCAGTTCTAATTTTGATGGGTGGCCTTATCAATATCTGGGTCTAGCTGCGCCAGGGTGGAATTTTAAGATACAATGAAGGTTAATGCATTGCTTGTTTACTCATTAAACTATAAGAGTTGGCAAACAAACTATATGGTCAAATGCTAGAGCTCTCTTATGCGGTGCCTCCTTTACTCTGGCTTGAGACAAAGGACTCCTTCAAGGACATCCAAAAGGGTGATTCACTCATCCATTATTAATGCTCTTGCATAGGGTTCCATTAGATAGCCCTTAAGAAATATCCTCAATGCACGCGTAAGTGAAACTTTAAAATATCTTGATCCATCAAGTCCCATCCATAATCAACTTCCTGTCAAGGTCCATAGTGTTTTGATAAGATGGCTAATTATGGATGATCTTTGCTTATGTAAGATCTGGTTGTAAAGCCCATTACTTACCCACAGACATATAATTTCACCATTCTCCTAAAGGTTCAAGGCACTAATGTAGGAACCTGAGTGATCAAGGTTTGGAGTTGGAAAAATCTCCTATCTGAGGTCGTATTCCATGTACATTTATCTGGTCGCATGACAGGTTCATCTATTTGAGAAGTGTTAGCACCCCTGGGTCTTCCTGGTCTCTCATGAATCTCCATGGTCAGAGATCAGGGGTTTAACATCTATCCAGTTAAACTGGAGATTCTAGGCGCACTCTCTTCTGAGAGTATAGTAGCTTACAATCTGGGGGCTTTTCTATGTTGAATCTTAAACGGTCACGACCATTTAAACCTGTCAAAGGATACTGAAGATCTTGGAAATAGCGTGTTGTGAAGGTCATAGGAAGTTTGCACCATTTGGAATCAGATGTCCCCCATACTTCCATTGTGATGGAGACTGCAAAATGGACACGCTCAAAATATTGATACACCATGAATTGTACTTCGCAGAGAGCTGACCAATTGAGTAGCTCTTTTGGGTAATTTTCCATGTGCACTCCTCAAATTTATGCAAAGTTGGTCATACCACAATTCTATCCCTTTGAATCAACGGAGCCACTCATTGTTCCTTCATCATAAGTATTTCTCACCTCTCCGCGAGGGAATTTTTCAAAAAATATATATTCATCATAATCCTTTTGAATATCTTTGGCCATAAGGTCATGGTGGGCATTTCCACTTTCTGTTTATGTCAAATGACAAGATTATTATAGTGTTCCAGCACCAGAAGGACTCATCTTCTCACTTGTATGAAGTGCTCATCCTCGGTAATAGTTGTTTGCAATGTAGCCAGCCAAGTTGTATATTTCTCCCTATGAATTATTCTTCTACAATATATAGCCACATGGTAAGAACCTGTGATCCATCTCTCTCGGAATGCATTACTAAGATTAGACTGGGAAATGTAAAGATGTGGGGGGACGATTTCCTGTACTATAGGATACTTGAGGAAGGTTGTGGTATGTGAGCATTCCTCGAGAAATTGGAGTTTGGGATTGTAAGTTTAAGGTCATTGTAGGAGTGGAGTAGAAAACTACCTTATTTAGAAGGGATGCACTCATGATGGATGAAACCAATGTTGTCCCAGGGAAACCATGT
Organism: Taxus chinensis; assembly: GCA_019776745.2. Lineage (NCBI taxonomy): Eukaryota > Viridiplantae > Streptophyta > Pinopsida > Cupressales > Taxaceae > Taxus > Taxus chinensis. Next base: position 673,699,464 of record CM034148.1, read on the forward strand.
TCAATATAGCAATTAGGGTTACTATGAAAATTACCCTCATCCAAGGTGAAGTCCAAACAGAAGAAGTCCTTTGGACTCTGCTCAGTAATCATTAGTCATAAAGCTGAGTGATAGATTGGAAGGGATGGAGGAAGGCACTAAAAGGAGGAATTTCAAGCTGCACATCAGTAGTTTTCGAGGACGAGTTAGAGGAAGACATGAATGATAAGGGTGTTGAGGGTGCTAAGATCAAAGGAAGTCATGCTGGAAGTAATGAAGTTTTTTCCTAAAACTTAGCTGGGTTTTCTAGACTATTAGAAGACTTTTGGAGAACTTCTGTAGTTTTGATGGTTTAGGACCGGTTTCTTTTCTCTATTTTACTCTCTTTGGTTAAAGTCCCGATCTTCATTATAAGATTTAAGCATGTTTAACTCCTTTTGTGGACTTTTCTATTTCTTTCTTGCTTGGTTTTTGTTCCTCCTTTTGTAGGAACCCTGGGAGCCAGTTAGGATTAAATATTATTATCCTAATATTAATTATGCATAGTTTAAATTATTTAATTTTATTAATTAAATAATAATTGTTATTTGGTTATATGGTTAATCAACCATATTTGTCTTTTATTTCATACTGTTATATTGTTGTAAACAATATATTTGTATCTATTCATTTCCTGCTTCCCGGATGTTATTGGAAGCTTGTTTATTCTGGCATTTGGTTGCACCTGTGCAACTTATTCTCCCGGATGTATTTGGCTGTGCAATATCTATAAATATTGCAGCCCATTCTCTGTAATTTTTTAGTTGATTGAGATTAATAAAATTGTACAGGCTTCCGTCCCTGTTTCTCAATCTACATTTGGTACCAGAGCGAGAATCTGGCCCTGTGAAGGTGTGGAAGAGAGAGCAGCAGAGAGAGAGGAGATTGGAGACGTGTTTGCAGCATTTGAGAGCCTGTGCAGCCTCGTGCAAACTCCCAGCCCCATCCCTGCCTCCCCCACATCCTCCTGTTCCTTCCAGGTGCTTGGAAGGCAAATTTTTTTTTGCACTGGTGCTGGTTGCACCAGGCAAAATTCGCTGCAGGCCTATATTTAAAAAAAAAAAAAAAAGGAATTCCCCAACCAGGGGTTCTCCCTCTAATTCAGAGGTGCATCTAGTGACAGCTACAAGTAGCATGCTGTTGTAATTGGAGGTATGTGTGCCAAATTCATATCTATTTGATTGACATTGTTTTCATCAGCATATACTATGTCATGTAGCAGGGTATGTCTGAAACTCAGAGCCATGTGAAGTGAGAATTGAATGGTGAGAATCAAGATAAAATAGTTTGCAGAGTTTCATAGCATATGATAAGTGTATTCATATTTTTACACTCCTACAGAAGAGGATAAGAAAAAAAAAAATAGTGAAGAGAAAGACCACTGTCCATGCGGCCTTCTCCACTGTCCACGCCTGGACCTGCAACCAACATAGAAGAAAAAACAACAAAAAACGCGGCCAAAGAAGAGTAAAAAGTGGCCAAAGAAAAACAGTCCTCCACGCGTTTTTTTGGACCCTGCGCGGCCTGCATCAAGGAAAAAAACGTTTTTTTGGAGCAAAAAAGCGCCCTTCTCCACTCGCCCGCGCCATTTGCTGCCTCCATGCGACCTGCACAAAGAAATGCAGGGTTAGTTAGTGGCAAACAACAAAAAAAACGCGGCCAAGGAAGGAAAAACAGCGGCCAAACTCAGAAATGCGGCCTGTACAAGCAAAAGCAAACAGTGCAAAAGCTAAAAAAGCGGCTGAGCAAGGAAAGGCGGCCATACAAAGGCAAACAAACAAAAACAAAGCTTCAGATCCATTTTTTAAGCAAATACAACCCTAAATCCGCCTTCACCAGCATGCGCCACGTGGCATCTTCTCAACCAAGTCGCATTTTCAAGAGGTAAGTCAATTTACTTGTCAATAAATACAAGTTCCTTCCTTTCATAGCTCAAGCGCCCTAAGTGGGCAAGTTGGTTAGTGCATGCGCCTTGGGAGTGAGAGGTTTGGGGGTCAAATCCCACCAAAAACACTCAAAAACTCACCTTTTGCATCTGGCGGAATTTTTGGCGGAACTGCTAAATTTAGCAGACTTTTTTGAATTTAGTTACAACTAACTAAATTTAGCGGAGAAATCCCTAATTTAGGGTAAATTTTTTTTCTCCCATCTGGTCTGTTTTTTCATTCCAGACATTTTTTGCAAAAGGAGACCCATCTAAAAATTGCATTTTCAGCTATTATTTTGCAATTTTTAGCATTTTGGGTCATATTGGGCTCAGGAGGCCACCAGGACCCCGAAACTGAAATTTTTTGCCTGTCATTCAAATTGTACAGTTTTTTGAATGTAAATTGTATACTGCTGCATATTGTACTAATTTGCAGGTTGCCATAGTCAACTGCAAAACTTTGTAACTGCTCAGAAACTGGCAGAATTGTAATAAAAAACAGTAAAATTGGTTCTGTAACACTCACGAGATCCTAGATCTCATTCGCAGCGTTCGGTATATACAGTGCCTCTGGGAAGCGCTTACGGGTAAAGCCGTCGCGACTACTACTGCACTTAACGCCTAATATAGCTGCAACAACGTCGTCTGGGCATCGTCCCTATAAATCGACGGGGAGTAATAAGGTCACAGTGCACACACTATGAACCATCCCATCCGTCTGTGAACGATTGCAAGACATAAATCCGGACTGAGAAATTATCCGAGTATATAGCGAAGTTACGCGCGCGTATGAGGATATTTCTTTGAGCCGGTGTCAATAATCACACAGACCCCATCAGTACTGTCTTGGTACCACGTATTGAATTCTTTCACGTACGTTAACGCCTCTTTCACGTACCGCCGGGTATATAGAAAGGGCGAGCTTCTTCCACGTACCGACGGGTATATCGGAAGGGCGCGTATATAGAAAGGTTCGGTATATCGGACTGACGGTATATAGATTGGGAGACCTAATACCTGGAGTGATAAGAGCCAAACCCTGTCAGTGATCTCTGCAAAATGGGCACCAATGCCCCCAAATTTTTTCTTCCGGATTCACAATTGCTCAGAGGAAGCAACTATGCTGCTTGGAAGACAAAAATAAAGACACAGCTTGAGTTTGAAGAAATCTGGCCTGTTGTGACTGGTACTCTAACCAGATCACCAACTGATGCAACACAACAACGACAATTTGATAGAGCAGATCAGAAAGCAAAACTCATCATCTTGTTTGGAGTATCCGACGATGTGCAAGCCCACATTCGAGATGCCACATCAGCAAAAGAAGCATGGGATAAGCTGAGCACAATATATGAGGCCAAGAACAAGAATGTCATACTCAATTTGCAGAGTCAGTTACATACATTGAAATTCAAGCAGAATGAGAAAATTGAAGCCTTCCTAAGAAGAGTTGCAGAGTTGAGGGCTTCACTTCTAGCCCTAGGAGAAGAGGTCAAAGATGAATCTCTCGTTCCCATTGTTCTGAGAGCTCTCCCTTCTTCTTACCGCATTTTTGTCACAACTCTAAACTTGTCAGATACAACAATTAGTTTTGACAAGCTAGTAAACCTACTGCAACAAGAGGAAGCAATGCACAACAAGGATGATGAAGAGGAGCAGGCACTGTCTTCACATCAAAAATGGAAAGGAAAAGGTAAAGGAAAACCTAAATCCTATCAGAAGTCCCCACATCAGAATCAGTATCATGGGGACAATCAACAGAAGAAGCGATGTCCAATTTGCAAAAGAGGACATGACTTGCAAGAATGTTGGTTTAACACTTATAAGAAAGGTTCATCAAGCAATTCTGGACCACAACAACAACAATCTTACAAGGGACATTCAAACAACTATCACGGGCAGAAAAAGGGGAACTGGAAAAGAAGACCCCACCAGCAAGGTAATATTGCTGAACAACAAGAACAGTCAGACAATGAAGACTTCTTGTTCACTGCTCGATCAAGTGAACCATCCACGTCATCTAGTGACGTCTGGTATGTTGATTCGGGAGCCACTCGACACATGACCGGCCACAGAGACTGGTTTATTTCAATGAGGGACACGCCATCGAAAAATCATGTTTCGTTGGGAGATGATTCTTCATATACAGTTCAGGGGATTGGAAACATTTCTCTACCCCTTGGTTCACGCAAATGCAGACTATCAGATGTTCTATATGTCCCTGGGTTGACAAAGAATCTTCTTTCGGTCAGTCAACTCCTAGATCACAACCTGAAAATTGACTTTGATAGTCAATCCGGCAAGAAAATGTGTTTGATTCGAGATAAATCCAGAGGCTCGAAAATAATTGCAAAAGCCTCAAATGTGGGACGAATGTTTCAACTTGATTTCATTCACAAAAATGATCAAGCACTTGTGGCTAAAAACTCCACCTCAGCCCAGTTGTGGCATCGGAGATTTGGTCATGTAAGTTTCAAATATCTCGAAACACTTCGCCGGTGTAATATGGTACATGGGCTACCATCTCTTCAGAAGGATACAGACAAGTGTCCTCACTGCTTAGCAGGAAAACAACACAGAGTTTCATTCCAAAAGAGTACTTTTCGAGCTCATGGTAAACTTGACCTGGTTCATACCGATCTGTGCGGTCCGATGCAGCCAAGTCATTCAGGGTTCCAGTACTTCATGCTCTGTGTTGACGACTATTCACGGAAAATGTGGATTTTTTGTCTTCGCAAGAAAAGTGAAGCCTTTGAAACATTCAAAAAGTTCAAAGTGGCAGTTGAGAAAGAAACTGGTCGTCACATCAGAACTCTCCGCTCAGATCGAGGGGGGGAATTCACCAGTGATGAGTTCAGAGACTATCTACAAACTCACGGGATTCGTCGACAAATGCCTCCTCCACACACACCGCAGCAAAATGGTGTTGTTGAGAGAAGAAATCGTACTATCATGGAAATGGTGCGATGCATGATCGATGATTCCGAACTTGCAAAGACATTTTGGGCAGAAGCAGCAAAAACAGCAGTGTATTTGTTAAACAGAGCGCCCACAACTGCTCTTGATGGAATTACACCACAAGAAGCATGGTCAAAAAGGAAACCATCCATTTCACACCTCAGAGTATTCGGGTGCAAAGCCAGCATGCACATACCCAAACAGAACAGAAAGAAATTGGACATGAAGTCACAAAATCTCATCTTCATTGGATACAGTGAAGAGACTCTTGGGTATAGATTGATGGATCCTAAGACCAGAAAAGTCTACACAAGCAGAGATGTTGAGTTTTTCGAGAAGAAGGAAGCAGAGACTCCTCCTCCGGACTCGCAAGATGTAGATTTTTCACCAGTTGTAAAAATTGAAGCTAATGTTCCCTCAGAAGATGAAAGTGATGATGGGGATGATGGTGTTGATCAGATAGAACCACAACCCATGGGAACAGGTCAACGTATGCCTAAATGGTGTACAAGTACATTACGAGATGCAAGATTGGATGCTCCACCGGATACATCCACCCCTGGACCACGGACTCGCAGTAAAGCAAGAGAAGAAGTTAACTTTGCTTTGATGAGTAGAGTTATTGAATCAGACGAGCCCTCTACAGTCCAGGAAGCCCTACAGTCAAAAGCTTGGAAAGATGCCATGGATTCTGAATATCAATCAGTGATGAAGAATAACACTTGGCAGCTTGTTGATCTTCCACCAGGGAAGAAACCCATTGGATGCAGATGGATATTCAAAACTAAGTACAAAGCAGATGGGACAGTGGACAAGTGCAAAGCAAGACTTGTAGCAAAGGGGTACGCACAGAAAGAAGGCATTGACTATGAGGAGACATTTGCTCCCACAGCTAAGATCAAAACGATCAGGATGATCTTTGCTCTAGCTGCTCAGTTTGGATGGAAAGTTCACCAAATGGACGTAAAAAGTGCCTTCCTGAATGGAGATTTACAAGAAGAAGTCTACATGACTCAACCTGAGGGATATGTTGTACCTGGTCAAGAAGAAAAGGTATGCAGACTCAGGAAATCTCTGTATGGCCTCAAACAGGCACCCCGGGCATGGTACATCAAGATTGATGAGCATCTCGTACAACATGGATTCGTCAGAAATCCATACGATCCCAATCTCTACCTCAAAAAGCAAGGGGGGGAGATGGTGATTGTTGTAGTTTATGTCGATGATCTAGTCATCACTGGCAGTTCAGTGAAGATGATTGATGAAACGAAGAAAGATCTTAAGCGATCATTCGACATGACAGATCTCGGGCTTATGCACTACTGTCTTGGACTAGAAGTATGGCAGAAAGAGAATCATATCTTTGTTTCTCAGATGAAATATACCAAGACAACGCTCGAGAAGTTTAGGATGATGGATTGCACACCAATTGCTACACCTATGGAGAACAGATTACAGTTATCTCGTTCAGATCCATCTCCTGAGGTAAGTGCCACTCTCTATCGGCAGCTGATTGGGAGTCTCATTTACCTGACCTACACTAGACCAGATATCAGCTTTGCAGTGAGCTATCTATCCAGGTTCATGCAGGAACCCAAAATTTGTCATTGGAAAGCAGCAAAGCGCATTTTGAGATATCTCAAAGGATCAGTGGATCTTGGTCTAGAATACAAGAAGAATGAAAACTTCTTCTTGACTGGATATTCGGATTCAGATCATGCAGGTAACATTGATGATAGAAAATCCACTTCTGGATTTGTATTCTTTATGGGATCTGGACCAATATCATGGGGAAGTAAGAAACAACACTTTGTTTCTCGCTCTTCCACAGAAGCCGAGTATCGTTCTGCAGGAGAAGCTGTCTGTGAAGCGATTTGGCTACGTCGCATACTGGAAGGACTTGGAATACCACAGGACAAACCGACCACCATGTATGTTGACAATGAAGGTGTTCTCAAACTTGTTCGCAATCCAGTTTTTCACGAGAGAACAAAGCACATTGAAGTTCAGGTTCATTTCATACGTGAACATGTGTTGAAGCACAACATCCAGCTTCAGTTTTGTCCAACGGCTGAACAACGAGCAGATATTTTCACAAAGTCACTTGCACGTGACAAGTTCGAGTTGTTCAGAGCATTTCTCTCCTCATCTCTTCAGACAATGCACAATTAAGGGGGGGAATGTTAGGATTAAATATTATTATCCTAATATTAATTATGCATAGTTTAAATTATTTAATTTTATTAATTAAATAATAATTGTTATTTGGTTATATGGTTAATCAACCATATTTGTCTTTTATTTCTTACTGTTATATTGTTGTAAACAATATATTTGTATCTATTCATTTCCTGCTTCCCGGATGTTATTGGAAGCTTGTTTATTCTGGCATTTGGTTGCACCTGTGCAACTTATTCTCCCAGATGTATTTGGCTGTGCAATATCTATAAATATTGCAGCCCATTCTCTGTAATTTTTTAGTTGATTGAGATTAATAAAATTGTACAGGCTTCCGTCCCTGTTTCTCAATCTTTTATTTGATTTCAAATATTCTAACTCTTTCATGTGACCTCTAATCATTGTATATAGTAAATTCTAACAAAATATTCCATGTGTTTATCATATACAGATAGATTTATCATATGTGTACTATTAAATTAGAAACACATATATGTTTTAAGTTCACATAGAATATAGTAGTGAATATTCTTAGCATACCATATGATTACCCTATTTAATATAATCCAAAACCTAATTTAGTACCTACTCAAAATTCCATATATCATACTAAGACACAATAATTACATCCTACTACACAACGTATTGATCGTATTCCTCAAAAAATACCACAAAACTCTATGATAGAGCATTAACACCAACACACTACTGATTATGCTTCATGCATACCATTTTTTATATGTTTTTACACAACACACAGTAGTTTAGAAGCAACTATGTGGGTGTGGATCTCATGATATACTGATGCACTCTCATTCATATAGACAACTTGTGGTTATTATGAATACTAGTGACTCAAGTATATATTCACTGATGCCATTGAGGATTATGGTAGTCATTATAATGTTATGTATGATTTTTTCATCTATTTATGGGAGAATTATCCATCACCAGACACAAATTATTCACACTTTCTGTGACATGTGATATTTGATACCACATCAACAAAATAATTAGTTAGCATCTTATGACTATCATACCTTTCTGACACACACAAATGTTATAGCATTTCTATCAACTATTCCACATCCTCTAGTTCTTAAATAGTAAAATACCAAACAATCCAACAAATTTGATGGGATTAATGTGATTTGTGAGGGAAAAAATCTTACTCATGACTCCACATTAGATTTTCCACTTCCCCTAAGCCATTAGTATCACATTTATATTTCACATCTATTTTTCCATAAATTAAGACATAATATAACATCACTAAAGTACAAAATCAATAATTTCATGTGATGCTCATTCCTTACCTGGATTTGATCCCATTTGATCATTTATATTTAGCACTCTAAACTACATTAACACTTTAAATTCACAAAAAAAATTACTAGTATTACAAGTCATGGATAATATACACATTATCACCCTAGGGAAATATCCATATCCATGTCAAGGTACATATTACAGATTGATCTCAATTTGATTACATATTTATCACCTTATGGATTCTTACACCCTTCTGTCATGGAGGATGCCTACCAAATTCTGTGTATACCTATACCCAAGTCATATATATGATTGATTTTATCATGACCACATTTATCTACACTAATCTATTTTGTGAACCCTAGTACTTTACTACTTGTGAACCGTTTGTATCATGCTCTTTCCAATAATCACATTTCTTACTTGAAGGCATTGGGTTGAGTATGATCCAAGCTTACTTTTTTACTACAATTACTATTTGACTAATATTAACCTTGAGATCCTATTTGGGTTATCATTTCTTTCTTACACCCTACTGTCTATTTATACCATTTACTAATTACACTACATTTATTGTTTACATCATTACTTTCTTCATGACATTAATTGATTGAATTGAATGGTATGTGTACCTGTTTTATTACTATATGATATTTTTTCTTTTATTTATGTGAGTTGTGATATTGTATTTTATAAATTTTGCATGTTCTTGTATGGTGTCTATTATGTTTTCTTTGTGATTTTATGAAATATATTGTGTTTTCTTTTATATACTTGTGCGCTCTATATTGTGTTTTATTAGTACACTTATATGCTCTATACTCTATTGTCTCATATATTATGGATGTCTATGTATGATTTCTATAACTTTTCTTTCTCGATACTCATTCAAATTAGAGAAATTCTTACTTTCTAAGATACATCATTGGATATATCTTGTAGAACAAAACAAACATTATATGACATGTTACTTGTTACGGTTTTAGACAATATCCAAGATCCTATGACATATTGCATACCTTGCTTGAGTTATTTTCATTATATACACATGGATACGATATACTTAGCTTATGACATATGATGAATTGATACACACCATATCTTGTACACATTGATTAGAACACATCAATTATTGACACGCTTTCTTGGCACACATTGCTTTCTTACATTTTTTATCTAATCCATATGATTTAATTATACTATGATTATCGCTTTTCATAATCACTTCTTAAACATTAGATTTTATCATCTTGAAAAATATGATCATTGTGTCTTACATATATCTCCAGGCACATTTCTTGTTTTACTCTATAATATGATCACTTTTTTACAAATTTCTTTGTGCACATTGATTTAATTACATCATGATTATGATGTTACTTTCTATATGATTTTTTCTTACACATTTGGTTTTATATTACTTATTGTTACAGGTTTTTTATTCCTCATGTGAATGAAGAACCAACTCAGCTAAAATTGTTCATTTCTTTTACATCTTGTTATTCATTTCTCTTTATGATGGGCCTATCATGTCATGTATTAGGTCAGTATGGATCCATTAGGAATTGAGTTGTATTTTTGTATCATGTTACTCATCCTGCAATTGTTATGTTATCTTGTTGAATATATCTAGAACAATTTCATGACATGTTCAAGTCTTTTGATGATATATACACAATATTGGGCTTGAATTGCTTTGATCAAGTACAAACTCTACACATTATTTTTTCTTGATTGTGTAATCTATCCCAAGCACTATCATGACATGTTTTACTCCTATGAAGATACAGATTTCTAGAATTTGTAATGCTTTAATTTTACAAATGCTCCAACATAATTGTGTTTGCATCAATTGTTATCTTTCAAATTTTATGAATTGTATCTTTTCTTAGATATGTTATATTTTTCGGTATCCCTCATCTCAAAAGGGGGCATATTATGGGGGTTTTCTAACATATCCACGTATATTTCAGATACAATTTTTTATATGACATTGTATGATGATATCAAGATAGTTATTATGTTGCATTACATCACAACATTTACATGCTTTAATATTATTACATATACATGAAATTTATATGGTTTTACTTAAAAGTCTCAATTTCTAGAGAAAGGCTTCACTTAGTAGGCATAGTTGCTAGAGAGAGCTCCACTTAGCATGTTGAACTCCTAGAGAAAGGATTCACTTAGAAAAATATTATTACATAGCTTCACATAGAAGTCCCAATTTTTACCATTTTATTATGTTTGATTTTTCCTCCCTCACACATGAAACCAAGATCCAACAAGTGTACATGTCTATACTTTTCTACTTTTCAGTTTATGTTATTTACTCATTTTGTATAAGCATATAGATTAGAATTCAATACACACTTTTTATGTGGCATACAAGTTCACATGTATAAAATACACAAAGTATATAAGAACACACACATTATAGTCTCATGCATTCCCTAACCTTATGGGAGGTTTGTGTTTCAAGTTCATTATTTTCATCAAGTAATTTTCATTCTCTAAATTAAAATGGGGAAAATATAGATACCTAAATATAGACCAATGGTATTTAAAAATTAATCCTTGGAATTTATCTCATCTCATTAATCATTGTGTACTCAAATGAATAGTTCCTACATGTATCTTTCTTAATTAACACTCTCGGTCACTAGGCCACGCTTGTTACTTATCATTTACCAATCAAAATCATACTTTTAAAATATATAACATGTCTTCAAACTTTTAGACACATTCTCTATTAATTAAAAAAATACAATTGATACCTCACTAAGATGAAGTCATCCATGATATATAATCCCTTTTGGATGGATTCATTAGATGATGAATTTGTCCTCCAATGCTTTAATAGTAATTTTTTCAAAATCACAAGTTAGACTAGTTGGCCTAATGTTAATTGAGTAGAAAAACCTTTCCTAATAGTCACCTATAAAATTAAAATCACATGACCCATAAAAGGGGCTGCTAATATCACATATTTAGAAACTACCTAAGAGATCACAACAAGACACCCAATCTCTAAATCGCTCTCTTAAGAACATCATCTATCTCTAAATATGTATACAAAATATACAAATCTCCTTGGTCATTTTACAAAGCTACACCGCACCATATATCATTCCCAAGCATCGGGGGTCATACTATAGTCTTCATCACCAAAAATATATTTTGATATATATATATATATATATATATATATATATATATATATATATTGCACAAATACATCAAGTGGAGAAAAAATGATATTTTCGTTCCTCTTTAGATTATTTCTATGTAGGCATTAAGGGGGGTAACTCAACAATACATCCCTTTTTGGGCCCCAAAGAAAAGCATAAAAAGGATCGCTAATGTATTATATAGATGTGATTTCCATAAGTTGAACTCAAAATTAGGATCCTAGAACATAGTTAAAGATTGTGATAGAGGAAATATCTAACCATTCCATATAAAGGAAAATATGTCCATCTAGGGAAAAGTTACTTAGGCCATTTTTTTCTAACACAGCCAACCTTTTTCTTCTCTCAAATTCTTACTTCCAATTTTTCAAGATAGTTAAACAACACTCTGCACATCCTTCAATTACACTCTCATATCACTATCAATCCAACCTATTCAAAACTTGATCCAATCTCTTTTAACCTTAACCCAAACTTTTTTTATCCCATCTAATTTGTTACATTTGATGTATGTATATCGACATGATTTAATATATGTGTATTTATTGTATTTACTATATATTTTACTCCTAATTCATATTCACACAATGTAATCAATCATAACCATATTTTTATTGCAAAAAAAATAAATATATTGGAAAAAAATAGGGCCAACCCAAACCCAACATGTTTATATTATCTTAGGTTTTTTAATTTATTCCATGATTTCCACTTTATCTTAGGCTTTCCAATTTATTCCATAGTTTCCAATTTTCCCTAGGGTTTTTTAATTTATTTAATATTTTTTAATTTACAACCAAAGTTTCCAATTTATTTTAGTCTTCCCAATTTACCCTAGGGTTTATAATTTAATTATGGTTTTCAATTTACCCTAGGGTTTATAATTTAGTCTATAAAAAATTCTATGATTTAAATATTTTAATTCTTGGAATTTACATAATTTGTTTTCAAAGTTAAGTGAAACGTCAACAAACCTCAAATCTAGGTTTTCTGTACAGATGTGGCACATATTCTTCCCCTCTTTCTTTGTAAAGGTAGGTCATTCTATGTTTTTTCTTCCTCTCATATCCTTTCCTCCTTCACATTTTTCGTTGTTCCAATATTTCTCATTTCCCTATCCCCTTATATTTTCACTTTTTCCTTCTCCTTTCCCTCGAACACTTTCACTTATCGCTACTTTTTCCAACTATAGTCAATGTCACAATAGAAAACATAATGTGAGATGGATTTTAAGCTCTCACTTTATTTTTTATTTAATAAGTTATTGTGGTGTAAAACTTTGATGAAAATAGTGTCACATTTTTACCGAATACAAGATTTTTAAATATTAATATTAATATTTTTACTAGTGGTAAATGGTTATGGAAGGGACCATACCCTAGATTACAAAAATCCCAAAGGCCAGATAAGCATGAGTAGCAACGTGTTTTCTTGATAGGTGGGGGGCACACCCCATCCAAAAGGCCTAACAACTAGATATAACATAGAGTAACAACGTGGTTTTTTGATAGGTGGGGGGCCACACCCCAAACAAAAAGGCCTAACTACCAAATATAACAAAGAGAAACATAGGCAGAGAATCGAATTCCAGCAAGGAGAAAATTAACAGTTAAACAAAATCCCTATAATAGCTACAAAAACAATAGAAAATACCAAAGAGACACACAAAACCAAGAGGATCCCGGCCCCTCTACTAAAGAGATTTTTGAAACACTTTTTTCACGTCCTCCAGATATTTGAAGAGATTCAGAATATTCTACATCATTGGGTCCTTATTGCTAGAGGAAAATGTCTTCTTAGTAGCTTCACCTCCTTTCGAGAGATCATATGGGATTCCACTAACATCAAAAATTTTCTTTACCCTGATATGTAGAAACTTGAGAAAATCTTGTTGCATAATGAGGTGATTGGCTTGTTTAGTGACAATCTTCTCCAGTGTAGCTTCTATATTTTTTTTTTTCATGTTAACCTCTTCAAACCTTTTCTCAATAGCCATAGAAAAGGTTTTCTTCCCATTAGCACCAGTGTTAAAAATTTTAGGCACTTCCTCCCCCGAGACCTGTAAATTTATAGCTAGGCCCTCCACCTAGATTTGTATTTCTTTGATAGCCAAAGGAATGCTAGTCTAACAATGGTTAGCAAACTTTCTGCTACGTCCAAGTATTTTCCTTTAACAATACTTCTGAGAATCCTTTTGGCAGGGGGAGATTGCTTCTTGAGTCTTTTAGGTTTTTTTGGTTGCATGGGAGGGGGAAGATTGGGACTTGGGAGGTTATTAGTAGATTAGTCACAATTGCAATGCATTAAGAGGTTACATCTCTGGTTTACCACTAGGAGAGAGAAGATGTTAAGTTGCCACAAGATGAGAAGATAGACAAGCAAGAGATAAAATTATGTCCTTAAGGGAAAAAAATATGATCACAATGGTGGATTTTGATGAAAATAAATGATGCCCCAAAAAGAGATGCAAATATAGCCACAATGGTGGACTTCGAGAAAAAGGGCCCTCAACAGAAGGAAAAATATGGCCTCAAAGGAGGACTTTGATGAAATAGATGGTGCCCCAAAAGAGACACAAATATGGCCACAATGGTGGACTTTGGTAAAAAGGTCCCTCAACGGAAGGACAAACATGGCCTCAAAGGATGACTTTGATGAAAATAAAATTAATGGTCCCTCACAGAAGGACAAAAATGGCCACAATGGTGGACTTAGAATGAGATGCAGATTTTGGACAGAAATAGTTTAGATTGGATGAATGTGAAGAAGTTAAATAAAACAACGTCAAGGAGCAAAGTCTCCTAGTGACAAGGGATTTGTATGAATTATGTTCTCAAGGGAGAGGGAAGGTTGTTCACACCAATGAGTTAAATGTGAAGGAGTTAAAGGATGTTGAAATAGTTTAGATGAGATTGTTTTCAATTTGGATGGGATAAATGATTGGAGACCACAAGTGTGCTTAGGAAAGATAAGAGGTAGTGATGAACAATGGAGGACCTTCCTTAGGAGGAATGAAATGGGCTAGAGGGATATTATGGAATGATATGGATGAAGGAGTCATGGGAAACTCAATAGATGAGATATGAATTGGATTCAATGTAGATGGAGAATGAAATTTCCCCTAGAATGAGGAAATCATTCTTCTCAATAAGTTTGTGGACAATCATTCGAAATTCCTTAAAATGTTTGATGTCATGTCTTGGGGTATGATGATAAGCACAAATGCAATTAGGATTGAACCATGATGGCTTAGGACCATATGGATTAAAGGCTTTAATGGGAGAAATTGTGATGGCAGATATTCGAGTTAAATGTTGAAGGATATCTACGTAAGACTTGATTGAAGTTTCATGGGGAAGGTAACTCTTGTGGGTTTTGATAGGATATCTCAGCTTGGAGTTAGGAGAAAAAGTGGTTGTAGATTGGATGGGTAAATTATGTGTTTTAAAAAACAAATCAAATTTGGTTAGAGGATTGTATTTTTGGATGTGGATTGATTTTTGTAAGATTTCGTACATGGATAGACTGATCCTAAAATAGATGTTGTGGCATTGGATTGTTGAGAAGAGGGAAAAATATGAATGTTTTCAAAGATGCACAGGGGACTATCGGGGATGTTTGTCATGATCCTTAGAATACACTCGAGAATATTTACCTCTAGCAGGGATGATAATAATCTCAACCGGAGGATCTGACAATGGTGGTGAGGTTATTATTGGAGAAAATTTCCTACAACAAGACGAGGATGTTAATGGGGAAATAGGTGTTTGTATGATGTGATTAATGAGATCTATATGGGATGTGTATTTTTTAGGTTTCGGCATGGGAAAATTTTAAAATTTAGAGGAAGAATATAAACCATTTTTGTTTTATTTAGGTGGATGTGTTGGTTCAGTAGATTATCTAAAGGGTGTCTTTGATAGGGTTGCAGATCAAGAGGATTTGGTTGGTGTGATAGAAGGATTAGGTAAGGAATATTGGGATAAAATGGGGTGAAGTGGACATGGGTGAGGGTATAGGTACATATGTCAAGGTAGGGAATAGGTGGACTTGTTGATATGATAGATATAGGGGTAGGTGGGATAGATAGAGATGTAAGCATATTTGGGATATTTAGAGATTGTGGGTGATGTGATAGCCGATAGAGTAGACCTTATGGGTAATGTGGCAAATGCAGGAGTATTTTTAAGTCTAGAAGTAGATGGGACTGGTTGTTTCATAAATGTTTGGATAGGTAAGAATGATATGTTGGCTAATGGGGTTGATGTTGAAGGTGGGGTTGTAAAGGTGCATGTAGTAGAACTGAGTTTAGTTGGGATGGTTGTGAGTAATGTAGGTGTAGTAATAGGTGTGTTTGAGACAGATGTGGGTGAAGGAATAAATGTGAGAGATGTAAATATATGTGTGGATATCTGTGGGATTGAAATAGGTACTAAGGATGAATCTAATGTGGTAGATTGGGGTGTGTTTGAAGTGGAGGAAGTGGATGGTATAGTCAAATTTGATGTGGATGTGATAAGGATAGGAGAAGGTGTAGGTTCAAGACAGGTAGTGAAAGTTGATGTAGGTGTGGCAGGTTTCACGTAAGGGGATGGGAATAATGTCCACTGTAGGAACATGCGGAGTTGTTAATAAAATAAGATCTTGACTGACAGTGTCAATCATATAAGCATTTGATAGTTGGGATATAAAGGGGGGTGACATGATTTTTCGGTGGTTAATTAGGTAAATTTTGGATAGTGGAGCTATCAATCTAGATATCCCCCTTGATTTATGAGTTATTGGACATGATCTTTGAAGGAACAACATCTCTCAATGTCATGACCTTTGACTCAATGATATTTACAATAGTGGGCTTCGTGATACCAAATAGGCTTGTCTTGCGAGTTTTCCACTCATCGTATGGGAGGAAGTTGGATGGAGTTTATGGTCATCAATTTTTCAAATACAAAACTATATGATTCTCCTAAGGGAGTGTAGTTGGTTTTTTATTGAGGGGCTCATTGTTAAGACCATGTGCTTGATGTAGATATGGATGAGGGTTTAATGACCACGAGTGTTTGTTGTGCCCTTAAATTTGTTTTTATGTGTGAATGGTTTAGTATATTTAATTTTAGGTTTGGTTGATATGAGTTTAAGATGACCTTGCTCAATGGCATGAATTTCAAGTTTCTAAGGCCATCGTGAAAGCTTCCTTAAAGATTTGGAATGATTGGATTTGCAAAGTAGATGATATATGTTTTTACACATGAACATGAGAATAATTCAATGAGTTCAATTTGCATGAGAGTGAAGGATAGTTGGTTTATAACACCACACCATCGTGTAACGAAGTCAGCGATGGGTTCGTCTTTAAACTATTGGATGGTATATAGATCAGCGATAGTAGTTTTACATGTGATATTGATAGAAAAGTGTTCTAAGAATAACTGTGCAAGTTGGTGTGAATGAGAATATGAAATGTCTCGGGATACTGTTGTACCAGTCCAACCCGGAAACTGAACAAAGACATGGGGAAAGTGTGAAGAAGTAGATCATGATCATGCACAATAAGACAACATGTGTGTTTAAATGTGAGGAGATGTTGTTGGGGATATTCCTTGTTGTTGAAATTATTAAATGCAAGAAGTTTCTAATGAGGAGGGTAGGGTTTAAGTAGAACCAATTGATGAATCGGTTCATTACATATTTGTTCATAGGATAAGGTGTTCTTAGGTGCCAAGGTAATGGTTTCTAAATTGGCCAACCGATTCATTAAGGTGTGAATTGGATCACTCGAGGTATTGTTAGGTCTGATATTGGATTGGTTGTGTGGTTTGAAAAGTAGTTTGATAAGGAGAACGATATGTTTGTAGATGTGTGGGGTAGTTGGGGAATCATCTGATAAGGTGGTTGATAAGTTTGTGGATATGATGTTTGTGGAATGGTTTGATAATCTTGTGGGTTTGCAAGGTGTGTGGGGAACTATTTGGTAAGTACTAATATGTGTTATGGGTTGGGATTGTTGCATAGGTTGGCTTTGAATAATAGGGGCATTATGTGTTTGTTAAAGTTGGGTAGGGTTGTTGTGGTAAATGATAAGTGGGGATATGGGTGCTAAGAGGTTAAGACGGTTGAAGCAAATGATGGGTAGAAATGTAGGTATTCATAGGTTGAGATTGTTTGATGGGCCTATTAATAGTGGATGAAATAGAATTGTAAAAATGGGATGTGGGTCGAATGTGACCCACTAAGTTAGGAGATTGGGAAGATTGAGAGATTGTAGGGTATTTTTGGAGTAATAATTCATATATGGGGTTAAGAAAGAGGCCTGCGTGTCTCTAGAGGAGTGGGAGATGGTTGTACGATCAATTTAGGAAGACTGACTTGATGAGGGATATGAGGATTAGTTTTAAATAGAGATAATCGTGCATGACATGGTTTTTAGGAAGCAAGGTCATGGAGACTGGAGGTGGAGTAACTGAAGGCATGGTTTTGAGTTTAGAATCTTGTTAGGTGAGATCGTTAGGAGAAATAATATAATTGGATGTAGCAAATTGTTGTGTTATTTCGATTTGAGAGAAAGTGACAATAGACATGAAATTAAAAAAACATTTGTTTATGAAATTTGTTGACAAACAAATCAAGCAGCATATTTTTTATCATCATGATTAATTTCGAGATGTAAAAGAAAAGTAAAATGGATAATGAAGGTACCTAAAATATGGAATTCTAAGGCTGATTTTAGGTAGTTTTTTCTTGGGAGATGTTTGAGACGGTTTCCTGTTGAGTGTTCAAGTCCCAATCAGTTAACCAGGTGGGAGGAATGTTTCGATGTGTTTATTTTGTTCGGGAAGTTTTAGGCAGTGTGTGACAAGTGAGATGCAGAAGGTTAGACTCATTATTTAGTCTATGTGATCAGGAAGGATGCAGAAAAGAATAGTTCTTTTTTAATCTAAAACAAAATGTGACATTTGATGTAGACAATCACTCTAAAAAGGGAAAATTCAATGCTAGAAAAGAGAAGTTAGAGAAAAATGAGAAAAACTTGTAGAATGTTTTTCCTGGTTATTTGATTGCGTGTGATAATGACGTACTTGGAAGTGCCAATCAGTGGCCTAAAATGCCCAAGTACCCTAAAATGGCACCGTTTATATTTGTGGATGAGGTGGGTAAAAGTATTTTGTGTGATGTGTTTGATTTAAATACTAGTCTTTGACAACGTTATTAGTTGTTTTATTCGTAAGGTTGTAGACGTTGCCCTACAAAAAGAAAACAAATGTAATTATCTGATGTGATTAAGAAAAATTATATAAGTGTCGTAAATATTTTTTTTATAAATAATTTTTTCATAACAACAATTACACTAATTACTTAACAAAATAGCAGTAATTAATATACAAAAACTAGTAAACTATAAATTAGAAAATAAACTTGGGAATCATAAATTTCTAAAATAAATGATACAATAAACGATGATTGATATGAAATTATGAATGATAGCTTTGTTTTGTTTTTTCTATTACTTGAACGATAAATAAAACAAAACTATAACCAATGAAATTCAAACAAGTAGTTAAATGGATCGGTTTGGTCAGTTGGTTTGTGATGGAAATGGGGATGTAAGGTAAATGTGAAATGAAAGGGGTTGGTGGGTTAGGTCAATTGATCGACGTATAATGAAAATGGAGCCGTTGGTCGATGAGAGGAGGAACGGATTGGTGGGTCATACTGCACATGGCCATGTCTTTTCATAATGAGAATCACGGGAAAACATAAAGGAGAAATATTTAATTAGATATGGTGTCAGAAACATGTAAAGAATTGTAAGCCAGACACTGTATAAAAGAATGTACAATCACTACTTACAAAGCTTGCATGCTCTTGAAATGGGTAGGAAAGAGTTGGAAGGATCCTGGATCAGAGATTTATGAACCTGCATGGATATTCACATTTACGTTCTTTACATGGTAAAAAATGTCGTTTAAAATGTGTTCTATAGAATTGTAAGTCACCTCCTATAAGGAGATTATACAGTTACTACCCAGAAAACTTGCATGAACTCAAAATGAAGTGGGGAATAGTTAGAAGGCATTTAATTACTGTTTAAAGAATTATAAGCTTCCTACTATAAGAGGATTATACAGTCACTACCCACAATGTGCATGAATTTGAAACTGATCTAGAAACAATTCGAGGAACCCAGCATCGGAATCTTGTAATTTTGTGTGAAGATTCACATTCTTCATATACGTGGGTAAATGATTCTTTTTATGATGTTTTCCTTTCCAAGGTGGACCGCGGTGGAGCGTATGTTGTGAGGCAGGATGCAAAGAGTGTGGTTGCATTGTGCAGGTAGCCTACGCCATTGGATTGTTGGAGCCCCTCTTTGTGTTTGTGGAAACCTATGCAATGGGAAGAGGAGGATGACAAGATGCGTGGATAGTTGGGATGTGAGGTCGATGGTGAGGATGGAGTCAATTGGGATTGGAGTAGTAATTTCAAGGTGGGTTTGTGTGTGTAGGGGACATGAGGATAGAGTCGAGATGGATGTGAGGTGAGTGGAATAGATTCAGGAGGAAAGGAGAGGTGAGGTGAATGGGTGCATGCGTCAGATGGGAGCCTGAGTAGAGGAGGATGGTGATCTGAGTGTGAAAGGAGAAGCTTGGTGAGGGGTTGGAGAGTAAGGTGGAAGGGAGATGGGGTGACTAGCTCGACGTGGGAAGTGGAGTTGATGGGAGATGGAGTAGTGAAGGGTTGGTGAGTGTGTCTGATGGGAGCTCAGGTAGAGGAGGATGGCAAGCTGAGCATGTGGATGAAGTTGGGGAGAGAGGTGGCTGGAAGAGAGATGAGGTGAGTGTAGAGTTAGGTGGGGAGAAGGGAAGGTGGGAGGTTGGTGTGGTCGAGTTGTGAGGTAGGATAGGGTAATGAGTCGAGGGGTAGATCAGGTAGAATCATGTGAGGATTGGTTGAAGTGTATGGGTAGATAAGGAATTTGGATAAGGAGGTGAGTGAAGAGGTAAGGAAATAGCTCAGCCAAGTTGGCCGAGCTAAGATAATTAGAGGATAGGTGGGGGTGGGATAGTTTAGAAGAAGAAAAAAAATGTATTATATATATATATATAATATATATATATATTTAATTTTTTCTCTTATTCATGTAATTAAATATTAAAAATGAACTCTATACTATTCTCGTAAAACAAGAACAAAACTACAATTTTATTTTTTTAATTTAATAGCAACAACATGAAAAATTTATACCAAGTATACCACCCTTTAGAAATAACAAAAAAAAATGTACCTTGGCGATGACAAAAATGACTATATGTATAAACGACACTACACTAGTGGAGACAACTTTAAATCCTACAAACAGGTTATTGGTTCCCATTTTGATCCTCTGTTATTTTCCCCATCTTTCCCCTTTGTTCTACATGCTCAAGAAATGCTTTCCTTCGAGTTTGGTGATCTGCAAGTTTCCCCATCCAGATTGAATGATTTCAAAGGCTCACAAACTTATTATTTTGCTCCATTTTGAATGAAAAATGCATGTGTGCCTTACTTTGTGCCCTAAAATTCCAAATCCACCGGCCTCTATCATTTTTTCCATTTTCCCGGCCTGTGGAGCTCTTATTTGTTTGTTTTTTGCATTTTTTCCCTCAAAAATCTATCTTTATGGTTGAAACTTGCATGAAATTAATTTCCTTTTGTTTTTTGACCAAAAGATCCTTCACCCATGAAGAAAAAATCATATTCGGGCATCTCTGGTAAATTCTGTGTTTTTTGATGGTTATATGGGTGTCATTTTCCCATCAAAATTAAGCTCAAGCCGTCCCTCACACGTGGCCGCTTCTAGTTGGATGAGATTTTGTGGGTTTTTTCTAAAAACTTAGTGTTTTTTATTTTTGGATAAATTTGTAAATATTCCCCGCAGCTCCGTAGGTCCCAGAGGAGGACACATGTCTCATTTTCATGTGAAGGCAGAGTGGGAGGTTAGCGAGGGACTTAGGCAAGTTTTGCCTTTTTGGCGAAAGGAAAAAATGGTGTGGAAAGGCCCGCGAGTCCGCCATAGAGTAGGGGGTGGACATAGTGGTAGAGCGGGGGTCAGAAGGGAGCATGGACCGGAGGAAGACTTAGGCATTTTTTTCCTTTTTTGGCGAAAGGGGTGAAAGTTGCAAATGGAACCACGGGTCCACAATGGCACAAAAGGAGACACGTGGCGGGCAGAGCGGGGTTGGTGGGCTGGCGGAGGCAAAAGTGAATTTTTTCCCTTTTTGTAAAAAGACTTAAAATGAAATATTGAGGCATGACTCTGTGACAAATCAAAAGGAGACACGTGGTAGGGAGAAATCGGAGGCACGGGCCCATGCAGAAGAAAACTGGAAAATTTTCCCTTGGCGAAAAAGGGGGTTAAAACACGAAATAATCCCATAGAATTTTAGTGAAACAAAGCATAACATGTGTCAAGGACAGAGATGAAGATGCGGGCCCATGGGGAAAAAGTGAAAATTTTCCAAATTTCCTAAAAAAAAGGTCAAAATGCACAGAATTGAGCCGCGATCCCAATCGGACCCACCATATCCCATGTGTCATCACCAAATTTCAAGGGCAGAGGAGCAGAGAAAAAATTCAATTTTTTCCATTTTTTCTAAAAATGTTAAAAAGTCAAAAAGTGAGCCTGAATTCATTCCCAATCATATTTTGACATGTGGAGGGCCCAGATTGAAGGAGAAAGAGCAGATCAAGGGTAACTATACATTTTCATTTTTAGCCACCATTTTTTCTCTAGGAAGTGTGGAAATGCAAATTTTGCATCATTTTTCATTGAATCTTTGGTGAATTCATGTTTTTTGTGCCTACAAAGACCAATGCAAGTGGTTTTAGGGATTAATTTGTAGATTTGAGGTTCTTTTGAAATAAATTTTTACTCAGGCCCGTGTAAAACGTGAAATATCGAATTATAAAGTTACAGAATCAAATTTTGGAGTGATAAGGATGAAATGATGAAATGAAAGGGGTCTCCATGCTTGGAGAATGAAAAACGTGCCTCCACAATGGATAATGATGAAGGATTTGTAATGATTCGCCATTTTTGAAACACCTGGCAACTTTGGTTGCAAATTTGTTAAATGTCTCTATCTGCGAATCATGTTGGAATTTTGTAGCAAACTTGATGTTGGGCATATTATTTTCTTGGGAAAGAAGGATCAAATGTGATTGAAATTTATATAATGCATGTTTTGAAACATGCAAAAGGTCGGAGAAACTTAGAATTTCACGAGGAAAATATGGGAGGAAGCCCATTCTCTGAGAAACCACCTGAGAACCATTTTGAATTCCTTTTGCATCATATTTGTATCATGTTGAGTTGGTTTCAGTTGTAAAGCCATCAACAAGCTCTGAGAATGTTCTTATAACATTCCCCTGCTAATAGATTTGATCATTTCTGGATTATTTTGTGTTGTCTCTTGGAAAAATTTGCATGCACTTATGTTCCAGAATGTTTTTAATTTTTGTTTCTTGCTCCTGTTGCAATCTTGTGTTTGAAAAATATTTTGATCATACATGGTCTCATTTCTTGTTGATAGTTTAGTGGCATCTACAATCTCACATTCAGAAGAGCTTTCATCTGATAAAGAGATAAACAGATTTAAAATCACTTTACCTTCCTTGAATAGAGAGATTGTTGTAAACCTTTGGGTGTCCCTTAGGTCATGATAAAATAGAGATTTCTGGATGCTTTGTTGGTTCATCTTCTTTAATATTTTGTGGCAAGTTATCAAATATTGTGTGGAAGAGTGTAGATCTGGGCCTCCATTTGGTGCACGTATCCTAGTTGAAGAAGTATCTCAACCCTTTTGAAGCATTCTACTATGTGGGTCTTACAAATTTCTTTGCAAAGGTCCTCAAAGAATTTGGAAAATTCTAGTTAGTCTTGTCTGAAATCTCTCACCAAAAATTTCATTCAAAATAACTAATCCTACCCCATACTACCCCTGCATTGCACTATGTGTCAACAAAATAATATAATCCATTTACAAAAATGCACAAAGCAAATCAGGATCATACCATGTCTCTAGCATCCTCGGTCTTGTCTTGAAAGCATTTCCATCATTTAGAAGTGACAACTCTGTAGAGTTTGAATAATGGAAAATTGATCATGTTTTCCCAAGGCCATCTCCATACAATATGCATAGTATAAGGATATCTCCACCTCCTTCACAAAACAGAGGCTGCAATATAGGTTCTCTTACCTTGGTTGAAAAGGCACAACCTAAAATAGTGAGGATTAGATCAAAATCCTTTCAAGGTGCTACCCACTTCTTCAAATCCTAAGTGCTAACAAGTCACATAAATTGCTTCTCAGGCTACAAAATGACATATAAATCATTTATCTGCCTCTGATTGTCTTATAAAATCCATGATGTTGCTCAAGTTGTGAAGGAGATTAAATCTGGGTACCAACACCCTAATGGCACCGTTGCTGGGGACATTATTCGGTATTTCAGATCCCTGATAATACTTCTTCTGTGATTTATGTGCAATTACAAATCTAAGTATCATTTTCTGATCATATTTGTAAGGATTGAGTGAAGATATAAGTTCCTACAAATTTTATCAATTTCCAGCAATATTTTCACTTGATTTTCATTTGTGATTGATAAATTCAAAGAAAGGAAGGGCCGATCTATAAAGTTTGGCAATATTTTCAGTGCTAATAGATATTTGATAGAGTATTTTAGTGCATTTGTACAACTAGGGTGAAATTCCTTAGTGGTGACTCCATGTTGTTCTGATCTTGATAAATACCAGTGTATTACCTTTCTATCATTTATTCTTGTGCTACTAATTTCTACAAAACTGGTAGGAAGAAGATCTCTCTTCATTAGAGACTCTGCTAAGAAGTTGTTTACATATTCAAGAAACTTAGAGTTGGAAGGGAGAAGAGTTTGGAAAGTTGTTAAAGCTCAGACATCAGAAAAAGATATATCCATTGGTAAGAGAGATCAGCCTTTGGTAGAGTATTATCACTCTTATTCAAGTGATTTTGATTCAAGCAATCCTCTCATAAACTTTTTTACCTCATCTAGTGAAGGTCCTTCTGCTGTACCTGGTAAGTTCCTTCTCCAATCTGCACCTCTATGTTTCAATTCAAATAAAACTTTCCAATAAAATCAGCACTTAGAGAATACCAGTCTTGTGAATTACATTCTTGAGCCCCAAAGACCTTACAATCCTCATTAGCTTGTGTCACCCCCGAGATCACCTCCACCAAAAAATATGGCTTAGCCTCGACCTCCATTTTTTGTTAACACATTTGGTCCTATAGACTTTAGAAGAATGGATGGTTACCCAAATGTTGTCCCACAAGATGTCAAAACTAGATTGCCAAAATTCCAAGGTAACAATGCAATAACTGGTGATCAGCATCTCAAACTTTTTGTTAACATGATGGAAGATTTTGAGATAGAGTTTGAAGATGTGTATATTAAATTTTCATTCATACACTAGAAGAGGATGCTAGGGATTGGTACAAGGCTCTGCCTGATAATTCAATTTATTCTTGGACTGAGATGAAGAATGCATTTAGGTTGCAATATGGTGACAAGACAGATCCTAGATTTCTCTTGTCTGAGTTTGAGAATATCAAGAAGAACCCAAATGAATCAGTTCATGACTTTAACACAAGGTTTACCAAAACTTTGAGAAGGTTGCCTATTAGTCTGAGGCCTTGTGATGAGTCTTGTTTAATCAAATATGCAGATGCATTTGATAAAAAGGAAGCCTATTACCTAAGAGACAAGAACCTTACCAATCTAAGACAAGCTTTCACCATGGCACTTCAAATTGAAAACAATATCAAAGAAATTGGGAAACCTCTCAAGAGAGATGGTGTAAAGTTGGTAAACCTTGAAAAACCTCAAGCTAGCAAGGGTGCTAATTTAGAGGAGGTTGTGAAAACTTTGGCAGAGGCTATCAAAGAAATCTCATATAAGTTGGCAAGAACTGAGAAACGAATTGGGAAAAATTCACAAGGTCAGCCAAGAGCACAAAACCATGACAGATTTTTCAATCATCCTAGAGGTGATCAAAGGGCAGATGATAGAGGAAAAGGACCCATGGGGTCTACAAATAGACATCCTCAAGCACATGAAGGAAGAGTGTTACCTGATCCCTTAACTGCTAGGGATGTTGTTATTGAGGAAGTTGCTGATATTGATTGGTGTGATAGGTATTTTCTACCCCATCCTCCATGTGAAGTGGACCAACAAGAAGGTGAAGCTAATAATGATGATGGTACTGATGATGATATTTTCATGGTGGGCCATTCTTCAAGCTCACAAGGAGGAGCAACATCTACTGAAGTAATAAGTGCAAGGATAGCTGCAAATTTTTGGGATTACATCAAATGGGTACAAGTCTTTCTTCCAAATCATACTCTTGAAGTTGATGTAGTGCAAGATTTTGAAATTCCTAACAATGACTTTGAATATTTAAGAGCTTTGATGATTAATAAGTATGATGATGGTATTCCTTCGGAGGAAGATAGATAATTGTTGATGAATGTTGTTGTAGCTCAAGAGAAATATTATAACACTAGAAGCAAAGTTTTTAAAGGAGTTGGGCCTCAAGCCAAACCTAAAACACCCTTGCTCACAAGCATTCCAAAAGAATCTTCTAAGAGAGAAACACTTGCCAAAATCTCTACTGTCCCAAGCAAAAATTACAATCCTCCTCATGCTCAAGCTGCCAAGAATCCCTTGCCATAAAATGAATCTTCTTGTCTCCCTTCCAATGTTTCTTTGCCAAAGAGTGTTCCCTATGACATAGCCCAAGTATTGAGCCAAATCAAAGTGAGTGTTCCAATCATTGAGTTGCTTAGAATTCTTGAGCATAAGAAGACAACATTTGAGTACTTGGGATTAAAGGAGGAGAAGACAACTCCTAGCAGAAATATAAATATTATTGAAACTCCTCCTCAGATCATTGTTGACCTTCAAACACCACCAGCAGTAGAGGATCTTGGTGAGACACCTGAGGTATATTTGGGGATATCCTTGGTTGATTCCCAGTTGAATGTTGATCCATTTTTCACAACTTTGATCATAAAGGATAGGCTACTTCATAATTGTATGTTTGATTCTGGTGCATCATGTAATGTCATGCCTCTAGAAGTCATGAATGAGTTAGATATCAAAGTGATAGCAGCCTATGGAAAGTGTATGGCCATGGACTCGAGAGAAGTGTCAGTTGTTGGTTGTGTGAAGGGTTTGGTTATGCAGATTACATCTTATCCCAGGAGGAATTTAAAATTGGATGTTGTGATTGTTGATTTCCCTACAAAATGGGGTATGTTATTGTCAAGAAAGTGGGCTGCAAGTTTTTGAGGGAGTGTCCAAATGGATATGTATTTTTCCACCATTCCCATTGAGGGAAGCCTTGTCAAACTCTATGGAGAAAAGAAAATGTTGCATCTAATTGACGACCCTAACAATGCTTCTTATGAAGTATTATTTGTTGATGTTGATGCTGATAATTTTATTAGTTTTGCTAATGGAAAAGAACACAAAATGGATCAGTCAAAGTGCCTTGAACAGGTATGTTCTCCTTGGACCTTGTTATTTGATGGAGCTTGCTCCAAATTTGGAAATGGTGCTGGTGTAATTCTGATTTCTCCTAGCTTCGAAGAATTTGTTTTTTCCTTCAAGCTTAATTTTGAATGTACTAACAACATTGCTGAGTATGAAGCCTTGTTGTTGGGTTTGAGAATTGCATGGAAGTATGGTTTCAAGGACATCATTACAAAGGGAGATTCAGAGCTAGTTGTCAAATAAATAAGAAAATTGTATGCTACAAAAAATTAGCGGATGAAGTAGTATAAACATGCAGTTTGGGATCTAATTGAGATGTTTGATTCCTTCAATATTGTGCACCATGACAGAAGTTTGAATGTTGTTTCTGACATGTTGGCAGTGTTGGGGTCAAGATTTGGAGGTTGCACCATTTCACCTTATTATGAGTATAATGTTGAAGTGTTAACTAGGCCAGCTATCCCTGATAACATCAAGCATTGGCAAGTGTTTAATGATGATGCTCAAGTGCAAAGGTTATTACAAAATCAAGGTGAGTTTGTAGATCAGCATATTGATTGGGAACCAATGGTGTGTGTGACTGAAGGGAGAGAGACTTTGTTTGGAAAAGATATTATCCAATTGAAAACTAACACCATTCCTAGAGTTCTTGTTGCTCTTGAGTCAAATTTTAGAAATGTTGATTCCATCATCAATAGAAACATATCTACCTCAAGGGATGTGGAAGAGCATGACTTGGGAACAAAGGACAAACCAAGAAAAATTTGGTTGGGCAGCAGTTTAAACAAAGAAGAAAAATAGTCCTACCTCTAATTGTTGAAACAATATCAAGACTGCCTTATCTTGTCATATTCAGAGCTAAAAGCATATAGAGAAGACTTATTTCAGCATGAGATCCCTCTTGAAACAAATTCCAAACCATTCAGATAGAATCAAAGGCCAATTAATCCACTCCTCTCCATGAAAATGCAAGATGAATTGAAGAAACTGAAGGAGGGAGGGATCATTCAGCCCATAAGGTATTCATCTTGGGTTGCAAACCTTGTGCCAGTCAGAAAAAAGAATGGAGATATCAGACTTTATGTAGACTTTAGAAATCTGAATAGAGCTTCATTAAAAGACAATTATCCTTTTCCAAACATGGAGAACATGCTACAGTTAGTGACTAGATCTGAATTGTTGTCCACCTTGGATGGTTTCTCTGGCTACAATCAGGTTGTTGTCAAGGAGTCAGAAAGATTTAAAACTACCTTTACCACTCCTTGGGGAACATATGTTTATGTGAGAATGTCTTTTGGTCTCATGAATGCTGGAGATACCTTCCAAGGAGTAATGGATGTTGCTTTTGCTGGTTATATAAATGACTTCATTACATTTTATCAAGATGATGTGATTGTATTTTCAAGGAGCAGAAAAGATCACTTGCAGCATTTGGAAAGGATGTTGATCAGATGTAGAGAATTTGGAATCTCTCTCAATCTAAAGAAGTGTCACTTTGGGGTGCAAAAGGCCAAGCTTCTTGGTCATATTGTTTCAAAGGCTAGTGTCATGATTGACCCTAAGAGAATAGAAGCAATCAGCAAGGTGCCAATTCCAAGAACAAAGAAGGGCATCCAATCTTTCTTTGGGCAGATCAACTTCATTAGAAGGTTTGTGTCCAATTTTGCTGAGTTGACTCTTCCTATCACATGCATGTTAAAGAAAGATCAAGTTATCAAGTGGGAGGAGGCTGCTATTCAGGATTTTGAAGGAATCAAAGAGGCACTTAAACATGCACCTATCTTGGCAGCCCCGAATTACAAAAAGCCTTTCCAAATCTTCTCCTTTACTTCTTAAAATACTATTGCATCTGTTTTGCTCCAAAAGGATGAAGATGGGGCTGAGAGGCCTATTGCCTTCTTTAGCAAGGCTTTACAAGCTGTTGAGTTAAAGTACACAATCATGGAAAAACAAGCATTTTCCTTGATGAAAGAAATAAAGGTTTTCAGGCCTTATATCGTAAGTTCAAAAGTTGTTGCTTATGTTCCCCACACCATGGTAAAAGACATCTTATTAGAGATGGAGGTCTCAAGTAAAAGAAGTAGATGGGTGAAAAAAAATTAGGAGTATGATATGGACATCCAAACCAAAAATTTGGTAAGAGGTTTGGGTCTAGCTAAGCTCATGGCTGAGAGCAACTTGTAGACTGTGGAAGTGAATGAAGTAGAGGAAGAAAGGGAAGATGTTCTTGAGAAATTGGTAAGTTTTGAGTGTTACAAGGATATAATATTTTACCTCAGACACCTATGTTGTCCTGATCATTTAAATAAAAATAAGAAAAGATCCCTCAAGCTGGCTTCTAAAAAATACATCATCACTGACTTTGGGCTGGCTTGGAAGAACCCTAAAGGTGTCCTCTTGAAGTGTGTAACTGAAGATGAAGCTCCCAAAGTAGTTGCTAATTTCCATGGGGGAGTTTGTGGAGGACACTTTTCTGGAAGGGTTATAACACACAAGGTTTTGAGAGATGGTTATTGGTGGCCTATTCTCTTCAAAGATGCAACCATGTTGATCAGAAAATGTGAAAGTTGCCAGCGTTTCTCTGGAAGAATGAAAGCTTTAGGCTCCCTTCCTTTGCATCCTGTATCAATTGAAGCTCCTTTCAAACAGTGGGGGATGGACTTCATTGGTGAGATTTCTAACCCTTCTAGTGCTGGACATAAGTGGATCCTTGTAGCCACAGATTACTTCACCAAGTGGGTAAAGGCAATCCTCACCAAGAAAGCAACACACCAAGTTGTTATGGACTTCTTGTTGAATAATATCATATGCAGATTTGGTGTGCCAGTCAAAATTGTGGCTGATAATGCCATGTGTTTTAGAGCTAAACCTTTGATGGCAATGTGTAAGGAGTATGGAACCAACCTGACTTATGCTTCAAACTATAACCCCCAAGGGAATGGACAAGCTGAGTCCAGCAATAAAAACTTATTGAAGATCATTAGGAGGACCTTGGAGTTGAACAAGAGAAAATGGGGTGAACAATTGAAATTTACAATTCGGGCTGATAGAATCACTGCCAAGAGAGCTACTGGTAAGAGCCCATTTGAGTTGGTGTATGGAAATCAAGCCCTGTTGCCCTTACATCTACAATTATCTTCATTTTAGTTTGTTCAACAACTTGAGGATCAAAATGTCAGTCCATATGAAGTGAGGATTAATCAGATTGTAGAGCTAGATGAAGAGAGAAGGGCATCCCACCAGAGGCATGTCAAATTTAGAGAGAAGTTGAAAAGATTGTTTGACAAGAAGGTCACTCCTAGGGCCTTCAATATTGGAGATCTGGTTTTGTTATAAGACAACAGAAATGAAGATAAGGGAAAACATGGAAAATTTGATGCATTATGGATGGGCCCTTACTCCATTGATATCATAATTGGTGAGAATACTTTTTTTCTCAAAGATTTAGATGGGGAATTGCTTGAACTACCTATTAATGGCAGGAATCTGAAGCATTTCTTGGATTAATCCCCAAATTTGAGGTATGCACCACTTGTACAGTGTATAGTGTTTGGATTTTGCTCTATTTTTGGTCGTTTGGTGGTTCTTGGTTTGCCTTGGTGTGTGGCAGCCATTTTTGTCGGGTTCTCAACTAGTTTTTGGTGGTTTTGGCTCATGACTCCTTTACCCAATGGATTATTTTGGCACTTGGTCTAAATTTTCTTGTGGCACTCATTGAGGAGTGCCCATCCCCAAGCAGGAGCCAATGTTGGTGCCCATTTTTATCCTCTATTATTTTCCCATCTTTCCCCTTTGTTCTACGTGCTCAAAAAATGTTTTCCTTTGAGTTTGGTGGTTTGAAAGTTTCCCCATCTAGATTGAATACTTTCAAAGACTCACAAATTTATTATTTTGCCCCATTTTGAAGGAAAAATACATGTGTGCCTTACTTTGTGTCCTAAAATTCCAAATCCACGAGCCTCTGTCATTTTTTTCATTTTCCCGGCCTGTAGAGCTCATGTTTGTTCTTTTTTTGAATATTTTCCCTCAAAAATCTATCTCTATGGTCGAAACTTGCATAAAATCAATTTCCCTTTATTTTTTTAGTAAAAAATCCTTCACCCACGAAGAAAAAATCATATTCGGGCATCTCTGGTAAATTCTGTGTTTTTTTACGGTTATACAAGTGTCATTTACTAGTCAAAATTAAGCTCAAGCCATCCCTCACAAGTGGACGCTTCTGGTTGGATGAGATTTGGAGGGTTTTTTCTAAAAACTTAGTGTTTTTTATTTTTAGAAAAAATTATAAATATTCCCTGTAGCTCCGCAAGTCCCAGAGGAGGACACGTGTCTCATTTTCATGTGAAGGCAGAGTGGTAGGTTGGCGGGGGACATAGGAAAGTTTTACCTTTTGGAAAAAGGAAAAAATGGTGTGGAAAGGCCCGTGGGTCTACCATGGAGCAAGGGGTGGACACTGTATGTACCCAAAATTGTATGTACTATACAGTCGGGAACTGGTTACGAAAACCCCAATGATGATTCAAATCTCTTTACAAGGTGTTCGAAATCTAAAAAATCTAGCTGAGTATACATTTGCATCCCAAAAATCCTTGTCCAGACTCTACATGTTTTTTCCTAACGTTTTCCCTCTTTTTCGTTGCATTTTTATCATTAGTTATAGGACCGCCTCCCTTCCAGGGTGGCGGTCCTATAACCGTCACCCAGGACAGGGCAGTGGTCCTATAACTGCCTCCCTGCATAGGGTGGCAGTCCTGTGTGCATTTTCCAAAACATTCTGATGATTTCTTCAAACATAAAAATTTAATTTGCATCCGCATTTCTCAACCACTCTTTCTTGCATTTATGTTTTAGCCGCCTGGTAAATAGTAATTTCTCTTTTTTTAATGGTGAGAAGAGTTCAATTTGAACTTACCTTCTAGTGATTGCAAATGCTATAAATATGCAACTTGTTTACAAGCAAATGGTCTTCGTTCTTTGGTCTAGAGTATTCATTCTTGAGCTTCAGTCTTCAATACTCAGTCCTAGATTTTGTTTATGAATCATTCTATCTTTAGCATGGACTAGAATTCTGAATATTTAGTTATGCCTCACTATACACTGACAATGATCCTACTAGGAATCACATAGGCCAAGCTCTGTTCTCTTGCACCATCCCTCTCCTACTTGTACTTCATTGTATTTCTCTGAACCTATTATTTCTCATTGTTTGAGTACCTGTTGTTTATCATTTTGTTTCATCATTGATGCAATGACCCTGCTAGGAATCACATAGGCCAAGCCAGTTCACTTGCGCCATCCCTCTCCTACTTGTGCTTCATGTCATTTTTACTTCAAAGTAACTATCATCCCAGTGCCTTCTCTTGTTGATGCTGTTATACTCCTACTCTTTCTGGATTCACGTGAACATGCAAGAATGAAGAGATCACTCTGAGGGGACAAGCTATAACACAACTAGATTTTCCTCTGCTCAATAAACTCCAGGTTTAAATCGTCAAAGTTATTATCAAATAGAGTAGTGAATCATTTTATTTCAGTTAAGCTCGCTTTTAATATTTCTAGGGAATTTGTGGGGAATGATAGTTTCTGAGAAGCTATGATTTATTCCTCACTTCTGAGGTAAGATTGAAGGTTTTCAATTAAGTTAATTAGTTGTCTTTCATCTAGATTCACATCATTTGCACAGGTGAATAACCACACCAGGTTATTTCACTTGTTTAGTTTTAGTATAAGAGTATTTTAATTGTTGTTTGTAATTATAATGTTTCAATCATGTAGTTTGTTTAGATTAGTTTCCCTTTCAGCAGTAGTATAAATTGTTATTTTTCAATTTAAGAGACTTCATTTTAGATTAATACTTAGATCTTAATTAGGAGAATAAACCACTAGGAATTTACACTACCCATTCATAGCCTCTAAATCTCCCCTTTGTCATTTTAGCTACCAGGAGATCACACTACCAGATCTTAGTCAGTGATCCTCCCATAGTTAGCTATAGGAAAGTTGCTTATTGATTCTCATCCTTGCTTGTAGCTTTTCTATCATAGAAAATTGGCCATAATCCTGGGTGTGGCTTCATCTAAGTCACCTACACTTCAAACCACTAGTTTTCTTGGCCCTACCTCAGGAGGTCGGGTATAGGGAAGGTCATTTGCCGATTATCATCCTCACATGTCACTTTTCTATCGTACAAAATTGGTGAACCCAACATGAAACAAATAATTGTTCTCCTTTTATTTTCATTTCTTTCATCCACCTTCACTCTTTCCCATTATTCTACAAGTATTTATATACCCCCCAAATATGTCAAGATACGACGCATATGGCAAACCTCTCTTAGGTCTTTAAGCAAATTATGGTCAAACAAATAGACAACCATCACCCTTACTTTTTGCATGGGCTGACAACTATTCAAGTAATTACTTGTCATCACAAACTCCTCCTCAAAAAACTAGCTCTAGTTCTTCATTCTGAATTGAGGAGTTGGATCAGCTTACACAAATGCAACAACCAGATCCCTCAGGCTCTAACAATATGACTTTTACTGGAGAGTCCACTTCATCTCCTCAGGTTTTGTTCAAACCAAAAATTAGTAGACAGTCAGATCCACTCCCATTTTTGGATGAAGAGTATTTAGCACGCTATGCTAGAAGCAAACAATGCTTCCAAAACATGTACCCACCTATAGGAAGTTTGCAAATACAACCTGATACCCTACTCCAAGAAAACACCCCCATTCCTCCACCTATGGGAAATACTCTCGGTGAAGCTTGGCAGGGTAATGATCAATTCATAGCAGGGTATCATACCCCTTTACAACCTCAAGGTGTACAAAAAACACCATTAAGGAAAAACATTGTGTCTTCACCAATCGAGGTCATCTCAACCTTATTTGAGAAAGTTAGAGGATTGGAACTTGCTCAAGCAAATAAAAATTCATATTTCGGGCAAGCAGTAATTCCCAACCCTTCGCATCACCCAAGCCAAGTTGACCTCCTTATAGGAACATGCATGTTAGGCATGCCTCCTCAACATTTGTATAACTATCAGCAACAAACACCAACTAGAACCACATTTTCAAATGCCCCTCCAGTTGAAAATATGATACTTCCCGAATTAGCACCAAATAACCCATACCAAAGCAATGCTCCTCCCTACTTAAACATCTATTCAAAATCACCACAAGGAGACATGTTCTCTTCTCCCGGGATGTTTACTCAACCATAGGGATTTCCTTATGTCCCTGTAAATACATATCCTATGCCATATCAACAAACCATGCCCCCCCCCCACCCCCTCAGCAGGCACCATCAAAGGTCGAAGCCTATGCGGTAGGGACTTACTCAGAATATTTAAAAGAGCCCCTAGACTTCACCATACGAAGTGTCATGCTTCTAAGACCTCTTCCCGATTTACCCAAATACAAAGGGGAGGGAGATCCAAATGTGCATATCAAGGCCTATGCCATGGCCATACGAGAATTACTCCCTTGGGATGGGTTGTTGGTAAGATATTCCCTTAAACCTTAGAGGGTATTGCCCTTGATTGGTATTACAGAATACCTGAAGCTTCGATACACTCATTCAAACAAATTGTGTTGGAGTTTATCAAGCTTTTGACATGAACAAATTATTAAGAACAGGAATCAGGGAATTCTTACATATTAAACAAGAGCATAATGAGTCCACTGCTCATTTTATTCAAAGATGGCGTACAATCCTCTACTCATCGGCAAGTGCTCCAAACATGGATCAAATGGAACTATGTAATGTATTCCTTCATTCTTTCAATAGAGAGATAAAGGAAGAAGTCCAAAAGTTCCCACTAAGAACTTATGATGAAGTACTCGAGAGTGCTCTCCGAATAGATCAAACGGTGATAGATAGTGGTCGTAAGACATATGGAACAAATGGGAAATTAATTACTCCCAATCAAAACACTATGACTTATTCCAACATGGGAAATACCAACCAAGGACCCAAGATCCCTGACAAAAATTGTGGGGTTACAACAGATGGAGTCACTGATCAAGTCAAAGGACCAAATGTTGTGAACACCTTGACACCTGCTAACAATCAATGCAATAATAACTTCACTCCAACAATCAATACGGTGGATTTTAATCGTCCTCCAAAACATCATCCACGGTAACAACAGAAAAAATAGAAGTGAATCCAGTCACAAGGCCTTTCTGGAGGCCCAGATGGATATCAAAACCATAGCCAAAGGCCACAACCTCAAAATTACAACTATAACAATCAACAGCCTAATAAAAATTTTGGGCCACAACAAGGTTTAAACCAACAACCACGAGACTATAATCCCAATCTATATTGTGGATTTCACAAAATATGAGGTCATGATACTAGGACCTGCCATGACTACAACAAATTCTTACAACGTTTACCAGATGTTCAAAAAAAACTCTTTATAGACATGTTTTTGGCAAGTCCTACACTACCTATGCCAAACACTTACACAGGGGTAATCTCCCCTCAAAATGCACCCCTCAAAATCTTTAACAATCCACTCCCAAATCACTCTAACAATAACAGGTTAGATCCAAATGGGACAAACAAAGGTGTCATAATGGGAAATAATGATCAAGATGCCTCAACTCCTGACAACTCCCGGATTGCTCCTAACCTAGGTTCAAACGGTAATACAAAAATCTTAGGATTAGTTGAGTTGGAGTTTCGAGCGTGAAATTAATGCAACAACTCAGACAAAGGAGTATGTTTTACAGCCCCTACCTGTTATTTTCTGTGCACGAGATGAAGTTCCTACAATAGCAAAATCAGTAGGATCCTATGAGTTAATATTAGATTTGAACAAGACCTTTTCCCACATTTCATTCCTAGATTTACTAAAGAATTCACCTGCACATCGCTTTACGTTACTTAAAGCATTAGGTCTTGGACATCTAATCCATGTTACACTACCTCCTAGCACTCAAATAAGCCATGTATACTTTGACGTCTACCCTCCGGGGCAGCCAGATAGGGATACTGAGTTTGTATTTGACATAAGCAAGATGCCAACAGACACTGAAATTTCATGTAGAGGTGATCCACCCTTGCACTTGCAAGTTTGGATTTACAACAACTATGTCAAGTGTGCAATGATTGATGATGGGGCAGTAGTTAACATAGTCCCCTTCACTTTTCTTCAAAAGCTAGGATATGGAGAAACGAACTGTTCTTTAACACGAAACACGCTAAGGGGCTATGATAGTCTCAAGACAACTTCAATCGAGACTATAGTGCTACCAGTCACTCTAGGGCCCAAAACAATCCTCACTGAATTTTTTATTATAGATCGGGAAACCAACTATAATATGATTCTCGGTCGTCCATGGATACATTGTATGAAGGCAATCCCTTCTACGTTATTCCAAGAAGTAAGGTTTTTACACCTAGGAAAAGTCTTCATCGCTCAAGGGGATCCTAAACCCTTCGATATACACTTAGAAAACCTCAAGAAAAAGAAAGGAGTCCATACAGAGCATGAACTTCCCATGAATCAATTAAATAAAATGCCTCCAACAAAAGAGTTAGTCCTGGTAACCCCATACATTCCAAAGGTTGAATTTTTTGACCCAAAAATATACGAGGTGGCAAAGACAAATAAAGGTAAGTCAATTTCTGTGGAAACAGTCTATACTAAAACTACAGCCAGAATTATGAAACTCTTGGAGAATGACGAGCCGATCTTTCTCCCATTTGAACCTCGGGGAATGGGTAGTCTTCTCAGTATAGCATCTCTTCCCTCCGATGACCTAGATCTAGATATAAACATGATATAATTAACAAATGAAGAAGGGTAATTTAAAATTGAAACGATGCCTATCAAAACCATCTCTAGGCATTGCCCTATTCTAAAGCCTATTTTCAACCCATGCGCGTTTGAAGCTAAGTTTTCCCTATCCATGGGGAAAGACCTCATCATGTGACAAAATTTACAAATAAACACAATGCTCCATATGGGAAAAAAGGTCGAGCAACATAGTCATGCTCACCCACATGTCATCTCTCAAAAACATGACAAAGAGGCATGCAAACGCCTCTTTGAGAAAAATGTTTTTAATAATGGAACATCTACACCTCTGGGCAAGGGTTGCCAGTTCAAAATGGTAGGCCCTCATCAAGAGAATGAAAACTTTGAGGATAATGGTTCTCTGTTGTGTACTTCTAGGGGTGAAGAATTTGATATTCATCAACTTTCTTCACCTTAGACATCATGACACATAGTTCCACCTGCATTTTCATATGTACATTGTTGTAGTTATCATTCAGTTAAGTTCACTCATTTCATAAATATTGTGGTCAAGGAAATTATTCTTAAGAAATTCATTATAAGCTTCTGAAAATATTGGCAAAAGCATTCAAAATCATATCTCTTCAGTTTTCATAATATCATCAAATGGTTCCAAAATCATTTCATCAGTTCGACAGACAAAGTCTTGACAAAAACCATACCAAGGCCTGCATACTTGGTCATACTCATTCTTTTCTACTTGGTTATGTTGTTCTTGCCTACGGTCTATTCTAGAAGCTTCTTGGTGTCACATCTATCCTTCTTACATCTCTTTGAAACAAGGATACTCCAAAGTCAAAAATCAGAAGTCTCAAGTCAAACCAAAATGCTAAACCAAATAGAATATTTTATTTTTACACACTTCTTTTCCCCACCAACCTTCAGTGATGAGCCCGTATCTCTTACTAGTGATACGAGGTTGAGAAAGGAAAGAAGCACCCTTACTCACCTATATCCTGCCTTTGGTGATGAGCCCATGCTTCCTGCCAGTAGTATGAGACAAGGTGTATGGGGTCCATTCACGCAAATCAGTGAATATTAATATTTTAAAGCAAAGTATACTAAGAGAAGTTAAATATCCAAATTCCAAAGAGATCAAATCCTTAAAACTAGATCTTGTCTACCAAGTTGCCATCCATCGATCTAAGTCTAGCTAAACTGGAAAATAAGTTGCTTTCTGAACTATGTATTAGTTTCGAGTAAGAGTAAGTATGCAAGTCTGAACTTGATTTCTGTCAATACTTTGTCTTTCTCTCATCATTTCCGTTCAGTCAAACTCATACAATTTGCACCCTTCCCAACTCTCGGTGTTGAGCCCTCGCATCTTACTAGTCACGTGGAGTTAGGAGTGGGGCAAGTTCATCTCATTATCACTATATATTCATCACATTTTTCCAAAACAAGAAGAAGCAATGAACATTTCCCAAATAAGCCAAAAATTTAGTACTACAATATGTTTGCATCATCACATATCAGCATTACCAAAAACAAACAAAAATAATAGCATTTTGTTCAACATTTGTTATCACTTGTCATCCATTGCATACATTCTGAAAAGCATATGAAAATCAAAAATTCTAAACATCTAAGATTACACACATGAATCAAATCATCAATAT
Organism: Taxus chinensis; assembly: GCA_019776745.2. Lineage (NCBI taxonomy): Eukaryota > Viridiplantae > Streptophyta > Pinopsida > Cupressales > Taxaceae > Taxus > Taxus chinensis. Next base: position 673,738,018 of record CM034148.1, read on the forward strand.
AAGCCGACTCTATACAACGAATAACCAAGCCAAAAAGAGATACATGTACATATCACAGTGTGTCATAGTTTTGTATGATGTCATTGCACACTAGGTGCAGTCAAAACGCTTGCAATAAGCACAAAATACCAAAACATCATACATGCCTCACGAAATGGAGACTAAGAAATAAAGGAACTTTTCCGATCCACCCTTTTGAGGCCCATTATGACCGCTCTAGTTATGAATTTCTCAGGAGTTCTTCTCAAAAGTGTTCAAAAACAACAAAAAGTTAAGCCTAAAGTAAAATACCATTCCCAAGCTCATTACAATTCAATCATACTCAAAAATGAAAAGAGTGATCACTGTGGACCTAAAGCTCAAAAATAACCAAATCGATACATGCAAATGAATAGGAAAATGAGCTCATTTTGTATATATATAACATTGTAATCTTGTTTTGAATGTTATTTCCCATAGTTGGAACACCGACAAAGGTAAGTTCTTATCCTCGCACAAATGGTAAGTCCTCATTTCATTTTAATTTAGTATTTATTTTATCTATCTACACTTGAGTCCCTTTTTCATTTTATAGATAGCGGGAATTTGGATGGTGGCATTTCGGCACACGGGCGTGTCAGGTATAGCCTCTAACTCCTCATTTCGGGACCACCATACTCGGACCCACCATTTTACGCCTCTTCATGGCTAAAACGCTTCTCCGAGGGGGCAATATGTACGCACCCAAAATTGTATGTACTGTACAGTCAGGAATTGGTTACGAAAACCCCAATGATGATTCAGATCTCTTCGCAAGGTGTTCGGAATCTAAAACTCTCCCTGAGTATACATTTGCATCCCAAAAAGCCTTGTCTAACCTCTACATGTTTTGTCCTAAACTTTTCTCTCTTTTTCCTTGCATTTTTGTCATTAGTTATAGGACTGCCTCCCTGTCAGAGGCGACGGTCCTATAACCATCGCCCAGGACAGGGTAGACGGTCCTGTAACCGCCTCCCTGTGTAGGGTGGCGGTCCTATGCGCATTTTCTAGAATGTTCCAACGATTTCGTCAAACGTAAAAATTCAATTTACATCTGCATTTCTCAACCACTCGTACTTGCATTTATGTTTTAGCCACCTGGTAAATAGTAATTTCTCTTTGTTTAATGGTGAGAGAGTTCAATTTGAACTTGCCTTCTGGTGATTACAAATGCTATAAATATGCAACTTGTTTACAAGCAAATTGTCTTGGTTCTTTGGTCTGGAGTCTTCATTCTTGAGCTTCAATCTTCAATACTCAGTCCTAGATTTTGTTTATGAATCATTTTATCTTTAGCATGGACTAGAATTCTAAATATCTAGTTATGCCTCACTATACACCGACAACAATCCTGCTAGGAATCACATAGGCCAAGCTCTATTCTCTTGCACCATCCCTCTCCTACTTGTACTTCATTGTATTTCTCTGACCCTATTATTGTTCATTGTTTGAGTACCTGTTGTTTATCATTTTGTTTCATCATTGATGTAACGACCCTGCTAGGAATTGTCATAGGCCAAGCCAGTTCACTTGCGCCATCCCTCTCCTACTTGTGCTTCATGCCATTTTTACTTCAAAGAAACTATCGTCTCAGTGCCTTCTCTTACCGACACTGTTATGCTCCTACTCTTTCTGAATTCACGTCAACATGCAAGAACGAAGAGATCACTCTGAGGGGACAAGCTATAACACAACTGGATTTTCCTCTACTTAGTAAACTCCAGGTTTAAATCATCAAAGTTATTGTCAAATAGAGTAGTGAATCATTTTATTTCAGTTAAGATCGCTTTCAATATTACCAGGGAAGTTGTGGGGAATGATAGTTTCTGAGAAGCTATGATTTTTTTCCTCACTTCTGAGGTAAGATTGAAGGTTTTCAATTAAGTTAATTAGTTGTCTTTCATCTAGATTCACACATTTGCACAGGTGAATAACCACACCAGGTTATCTCGCTTGTTTAGTTTTAGTATAAGAGTATTTTAATTGTTATTTGTAATTATAATGTTTCATTCGTGTATTTTGTTTAGATTAGTTTCCCTTTCAGCAGTAGTATAAATTATTATTTTCAGTTTAAGAGACTTCATTTTAGATTAATACTTAGATCTTAATTACAATAATAAATCACTGGGAATTTACACTACTTGTTCATAGCCTCTAAACCTCCCCTTTGTCATTTCAACTACTAGGAGATCACACTACCAGATCTTAGTCACTTATCCTTCCATAGTTAGCTATAGGAAAGTTTCTTGTCCATTCTCATCCTCGCTTGTAGCTTTTCTATCATAGAAAACTAGCCATAATCCCAGGTGTGGCTTCATCTAAGTCACCTACACTTCAAACCATCAGCTGTCTTGGTAAGACATTGGGAGGTCGGGTACGGGGAAGGTCATTTGCCGATTATCATCCTTGCATGTCACTTTTCTATCGTACAAACACGTGGCAGAGTGGGGTCAGAAGGGAGCATGGACCAGAGGAAGACTTAGGAATTTTTTTCCTTTTTTGGTGAAAGGGGTGAAAGTTACAAATGGAACCACAGGTCTGCAATGGTGCAAAAGGAGACGTGGCGGGAAAAGCGGTTCGGCGGGCCGATGGAGGCAAAAGGAATTTTTTTCCCTTTTTACAAAAGTACTTAGAATGAAATATTGAGGCATGGCTCTACGACAAATCAAAAGGAGACATGTGGCAGGGAGAAATCAGAGGCACGGGCCCGCAGAAGAAAAATGAAAATTTTTCCCTTGGTGAAAAAGGGGGTTAAAACATGAAATAATCCCACCAAATTTTAGTGATAGAGAGCATGACACGTGTCAAGGACAAAGACAGAGGTGCGGGCCCATGGGAAAAAAAAGTGAAAAAAATCCAAATTTTCAAAAAAAAAATGTCAAAATGAACAGAATTGAGTCGTGATCCCAATGGGACCCACAATATGCCACATGTCATCACCAAATTTCAATGGTGGAGGAGCGGAGAAAAAATTTAATTTTTTCCATTTTTTCCAAAAATGTTAAAAAGTCAAAAAGTGAGCCTAAATTCATTCCCAATCATATTTTGACACGTGGAGGGCCCAGATTGAAGGAGAAAGAGCAGATCAAGGGTAACTGTACATTTTGGCCACCATTTTTTCTCCAGGAAGTGTGGAAATGTGAATTTTACATCATTTTTCATCGAATCTTTAGTGAATTCATGTTGTTTTTGCCTACAAAGACCAATGCAAGTGGTTTTAGGGATTAATTTACATATTTGAGGTGTCTTTTGAATTAAATTTTTACTCAGGCCCGTGTAAAACGTGAAATATCAAATTATAAAGTTACAGAATCAAATTTTGGAGTGATAAGGATGAAATGATGAAATGAAAGGGGTCTGCATGCTTGGAGAATGAAAAACGTGTCTCCCACAATGGATAATGATGAAGGATTTGTAATGATTCACCATTTTTGAAACACCATGGCAACTTTGGTTGCAAATTTGTTAAATGTCCCTATCTACGAATCATGTTGGAATTTTGTAACAAACTTGATGCTTGGGCATATTATTTTCTTGGGAAAGAAGGATCAAATGTAATTTAAATTTATATAATGCATGTTTTGAGACATGTAAAAGGTTGGAGAAACTTAGAATTTCATGGGAAAATTTGGGAAGGAAGCCCATTCTCTGAGAAACCACCTGAGAACCATTTCTAATTCCTTTTGCATCAGATTTGTATCATGTTGAGTTGGTTTCAGTTGTAAAGCCATCAACAAGCTCTGAGAATGTTCTTATAACATTCCCCCTGCTAATAGATTTGATCATTTCTGGATTATTTTGTGTTGTCTCTTGGAAAAATTTGCATTGCACTTATGTTCCAGAATGTTTTTAATTTTTGTTTCTTGCTCCTGTTGCAATCTTGTGTTTGAAAAATATTTTGATCATACATGGTCTCATTTCTTGTTGATAGTTTAGTGGCATCTACAATCTCACATTCAGAAGAGATTTCATCTTATAAAGAGATAAACAGATTTAAAATCACTTTACATTAACCTTGAATAGAGAGATTGTTGTAAACCTTTGGGTGTCCCTTAAGTCATGATAAAATAGAGATTTCTGGATGCTTTGTTGGTTCATCTGCTTCAAGCTTTTATGGCAAGTTATCAAATATTGTGTGGAAGAGTGTAGATCTAAGCCTCCATTTGGTGCACATATCTTGGTTGAAACGAGTATCTCAACCCTTTTGAAGCATTCTATTGTGTGGGTCTTACAAATTTCTTGCAAAGGTCCTCAAAGAATTTGGCAAATTCTGGTTAGGTCTTGTCTGAAATCTCTCACCAAAAATTTCATTCAAAATACCTAATCCTACCCCATACTACCCCTGCCATTGCATTGTGTGTCAGCAAAATAATACTATCCATTTACAAAAAATGCCACAAAGAAAATTAGTGATCATACCATGTCTCTAGCAGCCTCAGTCTTGTCTTGAAATCATTTCCATCATTTAGTAGTGATAGATCTATTGAGTTTGAATAATGGAAAATTGATCATGTTTTCCCAAGGCCATCTCCATACTAATATGCACAGTATAAGGATATCTCCACCTCCTTCAAAAAATAGAGGCTGCGATATAGGTTCTCATTACCTTAGTTGAAAAGGCACAACCTAAAATAGTGAGGATTAGATTAAAATCCTTTCAAGGTGCTACCCACTCTCTTCAAAGCTTGAGTGCTAACAAGTCAGATAAATTACTTCCCCGGCTACAAAACGACATATAAATCATTTATCCTACCTCTGAGTGTCTTGTAAAAATCCATGATGTTGCTCAAGTTGTGAAGGAGATTAAATCTAGGTACCAACATAGGTGAGTCAAAAAACAAAATATTTGTAAAATATATCTAACTTGACAAGAAGGATGAATTCTAGATAACCGCGATCCTTATGACACCTATGCAAAGCAAGTAAAGTAAAAAAAATGACCAGATCTAGATTTTGGTCCCACTGGGCAATAGCCAAAATGTTGTACAAGAAACCTCGTTCTCACGTGGGTGAAAGTAGATACTGGAAGCCACCATAAACTTCAAATGATAGAGGGATTAGGACCTCAGATGCATATGTGGATCTATGGGTGTAAAGAAGATAGATATGTAATACAAAGAAGATAGATCTGCCATAAAGAAACAGATGTTATTAGATACAATATGCGGGGGTTTCCCAGACAATCTCGGTTCCAAGAGGATGTTTAACCCCCTTGGAGGATGTCAACCCCTGTTTGATATAGAATAATAATAAAATACAAGATAAACAGATAACATGCAAGCTGATGAAAAAAGGAACCTGACGTTGCAGGTATGTAGATGATGCTATTGATCTGATCCAAACACAATGTGTAACAAGAACCACACTATGTGAAACTAACGAATCATGATTAGATTATTTTGGGGATTACAGTTTCATTACTAGGACACCATGAGAATTTAAAGATAAATAAGAAGCTTAGAATTCAAAACAACATATTCCCATAGTTTCCAAATTTTTCTCCCTTAATTTTCCGAAGGGGGGAAAGCTCATATTTATAGCCTAGTGGTGAGGTTAGACTATAGGTTAACGAGTAACCAAGGTTGGGTAGAGTAACCTGAGTTAACAGGTATGATGTGATCATGTGGGGCACATGGTTTGACTTATTAGATGGAGTGGGGTAGCATGATTGACATGGTAGGTGAGATAATATATTCCATTTTAAATTAAGAGTGGAGTGTTGGATGGGTATATTAACACCCATAAATTGAATAAAATGTGAGAGATGCCAAAAGTCAATTATTAAATGGGTTTATATGGAGCCCATTTAATAATTAATTAAATTTGGGTGAATAAATGAATGAGGTTTATTTAAATTTAAGAAAAAGAAAAGTGAGAGTGAGAATTGAATGGATGTGATATGATGGAGGGGTGCTATACCAAAAATTGGTGTCTACAGTTTGAAGAGAGGGTGCATCAATGTTCCTAAGAATGTAGAATTTCTTCCAAGAAATTCCAAAAAATCTCAAATCTAGAAAGGATGAGCTCCCAAATACTTCAGGGAAAATGAGAAGTGAAGTAAGAGATGATGAATAGTTTTGTCTTATTCCTTACATAAATAACATCTATTTGGCAAGGTGGAGCCTCTCTTAATCAGGTTGTTCAAGAGTGAGTATTTCCTACCATAAAAAGTGATTAATTTTGGGGGGTGTTAATTTCTTTATGCCATATGCTTCTCCTATTAAAATAACATCTAACATCACTAGAGAAAACATGATATCTTATGTTGACTAAATAGGATCCATCAAAAGAATCTACCCAAATGAATTCATCTCTAGCTTGAGTCTAGCTAATATGGATATTAGAAGTAATTTTTTGAATTTCATCTATAAGGCTTCTAAAGGTGGGGCCTATCAGTGTGAAGAATCTTCCATTGAAACTTACTATCCATACAAGTAATGTAGTCTCTGACCTGTATACCAATGCTCTGCAATGAGGTTGTCTTGAAACTATTCCCAGATGATGTCACTTTGTAAGACCTGAAATTCCACCCAATTTTCCTTCCAAAAATGGATATGCTCTCCATTTCCAAATTTCCACTTGCAACCCTTATCCAGGCCCCTTCTAGTTGTTATGAGATTATTCCAGAAAAGGGATCCTGTAGGAAGAGTTTCCTCTTTCAAGAATCTCATGGCTATATTTTGAGCAAGGTATTTAGCACATATAATTTCATTTCATGTATGATCTTTCTTTATGAGTCTCAAACCCATCTTGGATATGAGGGTTGTATTCATTTTTTTAATATTTTTAATATCAATCCCTCCCATCTTTTTATGAGTAAAAACTTTGTCCCAAGCAACCAAGAGGAATATTTTCTTCTCCTCCATTCCTATCTAAATAAATTGCTTTTAAATTATTTCAATTCATTCAATAACAGTTGTGGGAATAAAAAACAAAGACATAATGTAAATGGGAATATTTCACAGTGTGTTTTTGATAAGCATACATTTTCTGGCACTAGAAAGGATAGTCCCCTTCTGACCAACAAGCTTTTTTTGAAACCTGGCAAGAAAGAGTTCCAAACATTCATAAACATCTTATTAGTACCCATTGGAAGGCCAAGGTATGTAGAAGGGAGAGAGTTGATCTCACAGCCTAGAACTTGGGAAATCTTATATTGTCTACTGAAAGGAGTGTTGAAAAAATAGAGAGAGATCTTGTCAAAATTAATTTGTTGGCCCGAAGCATATTTATACAGCTTAAGAATATACTTCATCATTTTGGCTTCAAGGACCGAGGCAAGCAATAAAATGACAGTGTCATTAACAAATTATTGATGAGAAACAGTGATCCCATGGGTTTAAGGTTTAAAACCTTTGAGATAATCCAAATAAATAGCTCTAGTGATGGTGTGACAGAGAGTATCGGCCATGATAATGAATAGAAGGTGAGAGGTAGGGTCCCCCCTGTCAAATGCCTTTATTTCTAGTAAAAAAATCAACTGGGGGCTCCATTAACAATGATAGATAATTTAGGAGTAGATATATAAGAGTTGATGATCTTTCTAAAATGGGGAGAAAAACCAAATTTCTCCATAACCTTATCAAGAAAAGTCCAAGAGACTCTATCAAAGTATTTATTCATGTCTAATTTAAATGTCATTCCAGCCTTCATGATTTTCTCCATAGAATGAATAGTTTCATGGACCATCACCACACCATCTTGGATAAGCCTACCTTTGAGGAAGCCACCTTGCTTCTTGGAAATCAACTCGGGAAGGAGAGGTTGAATCGGTATTGCCAATGTCTTAGTAAATATCTTGTATAAGACATTAGCAAGGTTGATAGGCCTGAAATGTTTGAATTCCTTAGCACCCTGGTTTCTTAGGAACCAAAACAATAAAAATATGGTCAATCTCTTTAAGAAGCTTACATGTTCTAAAAAAATCGTTAACCACTTTGAGAATATCTCCCGAGTATATGTCCCAAAATTTATGAGAGAAATTAGTTGGGAAGCCATCAAGTCCAGGGGACTTATCTCCTTCAAGGGATAAAACAAATTTTTGAAGTTCCTCAATAGTCATAGGTTTGGTGAGGCTAAGGAATTCTTCCAAAGGAGACAGATTGTTGGGGATAGACTCCAACAAAGTATCAGTTGTAGCTAAAGAGAGCTAATTATTTTCATTTAGGATATTTTTTTATAAGGCTAGAGCTTCATCTTTGATGATATCCAAATTATAAGTGACTAAACCATCTCCCATGGAGACTTCAAAAATCTTAGTATGAGTTCCATGCTTAAGAGTTGTCATGTGAAAGAATTTAGTGTTCATGTCCCCTTCTTTCAACTAGAAGGATCTAGACATTTGTCTCAAGAAATATTCTTCCCTCACACAAAGGTTTTGAAACTTAGATAAGATATTATTCTCAAGAATATAATCCTCCATATACATACCCTTTAAGCAACCCTTTCTTCCAAAACAGTAAGCTCATCCTTTACCTATTTTTCTACATGAATATATTCCCAAACACTATATTGTTCCATATTTTTACTTTATTTTTCACATGCTTAAGCTTCTAGATGAATTTAAAATGAGAATTTCCCTCCACCTCAATACTCTACCACTCTTTTTAACTCTATCTTGGATCTCAGGGTGTTCAAGCCACATTTTCTCAAATTTGAAAGAGGAGTGAGTTTTATTGTCTAGATTCAGCATGTTGAGAACAATGGGGTTATGATCCGAACCAATTCTAGGTAAAGAAAATAGCTGAAATCTTTAATTCAAAATTCAATATGTAGAAATGAGAACCCTGTCAAGTCTGACTTATAAATGGTTCTCTCCAAGTCTTATATTATACCAAGGAAAGGGATTTCTTTAAATTTCAAGGTCTATAAGATTAGAAGAAGTAATGAATTGAGAGAGATTGTCCATACCAGCATTAAAATCAGACGAGTCACATTTTTTTAGTAGGATTGAAAGGAGTGTTGAAGTCCCCCAGAATCATCCAAAATAGGTGTCCACAGTTAGATTCAAAGTTATTTAAGTCCTTCCAAATATGTCTTTGTCCTTACAGAGTGTTAGGAGCATAAATATTGGATGAAATCTAAGTCAAAACATTGTCATTTGTATGGAAGACCACAACAATATGATTATTCATGGACAATATAACCTTCCCTATAACTTTTGTAGGGTCCCAAAGAAAAGCAATACCTCCAGAGGTACCTCTAGAGTTCACACTAACAATGCCTATATTTTTCCAAATGTTTTTTTTACAATTGTTAATAGAAACAAAGCTCATTTTTTTCTGGGATGGCCAAAATGATGGGTCTGCTGGTTTTTCTTAAATCCCTAAGAGTCCTCTACTCCCCCCCCCCCCCCAATTGAGGCCCCTTATGTTCCGAGAAACAATTTTCATCTAAAGAGTGAAGGGGAGATGATTATCAGATGGTCCAGTGTGGATGGGGTTCCATCTACAATACTTTTATCAGTTTCTCTCTTCCTCTAATCATTTTTTGAAGGTTTTCCTTTTGAGGTATTAGCTCCTGTATTCGCTTTTTTTATGAGTTGGATGCTTCCCAGTTACCAAGATATTTATTTTTTCAAAATACAGAGCATTTGGGATCCCCTCGAAAGCTTTGTTTTTTCATGTTGATGTTTTAGTTGGTTTACTAAGGGCCAAAGTGTTGGTTTTATCAGCAAGAATATGGAATTTTACTGGTGTAATATCACCTTATTCTTTATCCATGTAGCTTGGGATAGCAACCTGAATGTTCTCTGCAGTGTCGCCATTTAGCCACCATACAGAGGCTACTCCAGAATTGTCACCACCCACAAATTCAGTCTTTGTCTCCACCGAAGGGATTATTTTGACTCAGATTGCTTCCAGATGAGATTCGACTATGTTGACCTCTTATGGAGGCTAAAAACATGTTCAGGGGCTTAAACTTCCATCCAATCTAATTTGTTCTTTGCTAGTTGGTTGTAAGCATATCTAAGCGCTGCTTGTATCAACCTTTCCAAAATTAGCTAGAGACATGGGTGTAATATTTGATGCTTTAAGGGGATCTTCCAGGATGGGATATAAAACCCTAGTAGGTGGGCACTAATCTTTAAGGGTGTTGATAAAGATATATCTTTTGAATTGTTTCCCTTTTCCATGTTAATCTCCTCTCTAGAAGGGTCATCTTGGTCTTTCTTTTGGGTTATGAGGATGGAAACCTTTTCACCATTTTCATTAGGCTCAACCCCCTTATTATGGATCTTGGGTTTTGGAGTCATGGGCCTCTAAAGAGTTTGGAAAATAGGGGGTTTCTTGTAAGGAGTTTTAATACCACCCATAGCTTGTTTAAGATAATCTCTTGCAGAGCTAGGGATATTTCAACTACTCTAGAACTTGTTGTATCTCTTTTAATCATTTTGGAGTCTTTGACATTCATTAAAGATTCAGTTCCTTTCATTTTTTTTCCATTTGGGTTTTGTCATTCAATGAAGATTCAGACCCTTTTTTCCTTTTTTCCATTTGGGTTTTGACACTAGAGCATTTCCTAGTGAAGTGGCCTAGTTTATTGCATTTAGTACATAGCATCTAGAACGACTCATATTCAATAGGTTTTTTCCAAGTGGAAGACTTATTTTATAGCATAACATGGTCTGGTAGTTGTTGATCCATCTAAGAAGAAACACATAATCTAGCAAATGCTAGCGTATATTTGTTCCTTATTGAGTCATCAGGGTCGATGGGGGATCTAATAGATCTAGAAAGGTTAAGAAATAACTCATCATCCCATAATTGTAGAGGTAGACCAGGGAGTCTACACCATAAGCGAATGGTATGAATGTTCTTAATGGATGAGTTAAAGCCTGGGGTACCATTTTTTGATAAATAGGCCCATGTTCCCCATGCACCATTGTCCACCCAAAAAACATCATACTAAGATCATCATGAAGGTTAAATTTTAAAACAAAGAACCCATTAGCCATTACCCATTGAAGGTTAAAGGGTTTCAATTTTTTGTTAGCCCATTTCCTAACATTATTAGTATTAGGTCGAGCTCCAAGGAACTTACCAACTAGCACCATTTGTTTTATTTGAATCACACATTACACGCTAGCCTCTAGGATTTGAATGAGGGAAATTCCTTGAGCATCCTTGGAGCTAGTGAAAATAGAAAAATCATGGGACAACCCTAAGCTTTTGGGGTCCACATGTTTGACTTGGGGTTTCTTAAAAATCCCTGACCACGTGCCTGGCTTGGTCAGCTCTGGCAGTCTGTTTAGCACTGGGCTCGTATAATATTTATTAATAACATGAGAACCACTGGTGGGAAGACTAATTGTAGCACCATTGCAGGTCATGGTTATATCCACAATGGTCAGATTACAACAGAAATTCAAAATTTCTACCGTTAGAGTAACAGTCATAGCACACTCCATCTCACATATATTAATATTAAATCATAGCTCTCTTGTTAAAGGGATAGTGTATTTATTTCATCTATGAATGAATTAAGAAGGATTAATGCTAAATTAATTCCCCATATCTTAGGATTTTTCAATCTAAACTATGATGGGGCATCAATGGGAGATATGGGGGCCTTGGGAGTGGGATATTTCATCAGAGAAAGTTTGAGATCCTTAATAAGGAGGTTCCTTTCATCTACTAGATGTCTATTACAATCCGTAAAAAAGATTCAACATTTTTTCATGGTCTTATAAATCCCCATAATTATGGTATCAAAAACAAATTGTATTGAAGGTGACTATGTGGTCATCACTAATTCTATCAAGACTATAAAAAAACTAAGGCATAGGGAATCAAAAATATTCTAGGGCAATCTTGTTTTCTTCTCTCCCACTTCACCAAATGGAACATCTATTATTGTTACTAGTAAGCTAATATGGTGGTTACCTATTTATCTAACTTTGGATTCGACAAAAACTTGGTAGACCCTTGGCATGGACTTTGGGATTTTCTATTAAAATAACTACCGTACTCCCATTCCCATATAATCAAAAATTATTAAAAATAAAGGATTTAAGACTATACAGATTATCATTTAGAACCACTAAATTTATTTTAATCAATCTCCCACAAGTGGCATCAGTCGTTTAGTGTTAAGGGCATCATGCCAACTCACACACACATATTTTATCCTTTTATTATGAGAACCTTTGGAATTCACACTCACTTAAATTTATTTTTTTCCACTCTAATTTCCCTTCTAACTATAAGCAATAGTCAATCATATGCTCCTATGTTTTCATTTGTCTAGTTCCAAAAGGGAAATGAGTTTTTTCTCAACCATCACAAACAACAGGATGCACCACATTTTTGTGATTCATTCTAGTTTGGTGATGAATTTCATTTAAATGGATTTAAATTTTGGATATTTTGAGATCTCCACTCTCCCTTGGGTGAATTCATATATTACTTCCATCTTTATGGATAGCTTGCTCCACATTTCAACCAATAAGTAGGTATTTATTAGCAAAGAATGTGAAAACATGAAGGATGAGGATCATACAGGATAATTCAAAAATCAATTGAGTTACACTCCAGAAGCGTGAAAAGGTATCATGGAGGAGAGAGCATCAACCATGAACGTGCATGCAAGGATTCGAAAAGGGGAAATTTTCATTCATAGATCTAAAAGAGGGTAGGTGTAGAAATAGAGGGTGTTGTGTAACCCCCAATGCCTATAATCATACCTCCTCAAGTGGAGAAGGGTAGTTACATTCCTGAAATGGGAAGTAACTCCCATATGAAACACTGATGTGTAAGGAATCTAATGACGAATCTATCATAACCCCTGTGAAACCTAGACCTATGACCTTGCCTAAGTGAGATGAATTTCCAAGTGATGTGGAAAATGACTCACACCAACACCCCCCTTCATCATAACTTAGGATGAGGTGGTAAGTCAAAAATGAGAAATGGGTCTAAGAACTGAATCTTGATGAGGCACCCATGAACAAAAAGGATCTTAAGGAATGGAGGAAAACCCAGTGGAAAAAACATCCGACACAAGAGATGAAAACACTCTCTAATATAAGAAAGATGCCACAAATGGGTCCCAATAAATGAGGAGCCTGATAAGGTACCCATGTAAAAAAATGGAAATATCTATGGAAGAAGAAGAAGAGATTTGAAGAGGGAGATAAGGGGAATGTAGAATATTTCATGGATACATCTGAACTCTGCAACTCTAGGAAGTATCCAAGAAGAGTTTCGATGATGTGGTCCTCTTCCTCTAGACTAAAGAAGAGCCACCTACACTAAATTTTGTGCCTACCCTTAGGAAGGATAGAAATGGGGTGTTATAAGTCCACCCACTCCGTAAATGAATCCAAAGGCACCAGCATGAATAACTCTAAATCAGGTCCACGAAAAATGTGACATAGGTTTAGTAATGGAGTTCTAAGGAACCTAAGGTAATGCCACGAGCGTGGAAATTTTAGAGTGTGAAAGAGTTACATCCACCGAAAGCATGCCAAACTGATGTGAAGGAAATGCAACAACCCCCACAACAAAAATATAATCCACAATCAAGGGTGGATCAATTAAGATCTCTTGAAAGAGGAAGTGATAAGAGTCCTAAAATAGGCACTCCCAAAAATGGAGATGAAAGACTCCTTCGAAACACCTATAGAAGGATGAGGAACCTATACTACATTACAAGTAGGCACTACAAAAAAATGATGAAGGTCTGGAAGATACTCATCCCAACAAGGGGGCTCAAAAAATAGAATAGCAATGTCTGACATGTATGAGTAATTCATACATGAAGGAAGAGGAGTGAAAGGTGCCTCGCACACTAGAAGTGGAAAGGAGGTGGATGAAATGACTATATAAGGTTAAGAAGGAGATTGCCTTATGTTTGATGTGTCAACATACTCTAGAAAGGTGAGAGAAGAAGGAGAGAAGTCCTCAGTGGTACTCTCATCATCAGAACTAGAAGCAAAATCCTCATCATCAGAGAGGGAATCAAGTGAGTCTATGTCAGTAGAACTATCATCACATTAAGAAGAAGAGGTGATAACTGTATTATCAAAAGAAATAGTAGTAGTATGTGAAGGATATCCAAACAAATACTGAAAGATGATCTAGATGGTGTGGGGAGGATCTGATTCTGCCACATGAATGTGGAGATGTCTGGTGATATGTAACATCAAGTGACCAAAAACATGGGTTCATGTGTCAATAAAGTCCTCAAGACAACTGGAATCAGTGGGTGCAGGAACTAGCCCATGTATAAAGTGTGTAAGACCCTCATAGGCAAAGTAGTGTTCCATAGAAGCACACCATGATGTATATTTAACTCTCCCAAGAAGAAGTAGCGGAGGCTATACGGAAATCTGTAATGCTCAAGTCTAGAAAGAGCATCCTCCATGATGCAAAAGTGGAAGCAAGAATTGCAAGGTGTGTAAAAAGGAAAAGGGTGTGAGAATGCAATACTTAGGACTCAGTTGAGAATGTGTCTACAAGCAATACGACACCCAAGAATAGTGATCACCCCTTATTTGTGGCATTTAAGTAGTGTGTGATTACAATAGTGTGTGTTCGTGTGATGTCAGATAGTTTACCACTCACCTTGCAGTATGCGACAAGTCACGCAAGAGTGGAGGCCACAAGAATTCATATTTAGAAGCATAGGAATGACACGCAATCAAGTAAAAAAGGTGTAAGCAATAAAAGGGTACATTTCTCAGTGTGATATAAGGCATCTCACATCATGAAAGAGAAGGATATATTTCCACAAGGTTGTGGTGGATGCGCTCACTATCCACAAGAAAATAGGATCATTATAATGCAATGAGCTAGAAAAGTGGTCCAGAAAGCCCAATAACCCTATACAAGGAGCCTGGAAAAAACTCCCCCCATACAATGTTGAATATTATTATTTTTCTCTTTAAATTTCTTAACAATGTTAAAAAGGGGGGAAATAGAAAAAAAATCCAAAAAATGGGGAGAGAGAGGGGTCCGGAGGCTCGAAGGGTGTGTAGAAGGAGTAGCTCGGGAAAGATCTGTAGGGAAACTCAATGAGCTGGCTGAGATGACTCTGACTAGAAATTTGGGAGGTAACTCACCAAGGTGAGTTGATGTGGTAGGAGCCCAAGTTGAAGGAAAAGATACATCATGTGGGCTCAGTGAGCCAGTCAATAGTGACACCAAGTTGGAAAGCATGTAGGCAGAGGTCACCATGACAAGGAAGCCTAAGGTAGTTTTGAACAGGTTGGTGATGCTGGGAGGTCCAGGTTGTTATTGTAACACCCAAGGCGGTGCACAAGATGAGCATCATTGTCATGTTTTAGAGAAAATCTCCAGAGCCCGAATGGAGTCCACATGTCATAGCTATGTGTAATAGCACTAGAGTATCCGGTGAATCACAAGACCCAGGAGGATGGGAGAAAACAAAATGACAATGAAAAATCATGTCAAATGGATTCACATAGCGAATAGGTTGAACCAAACGGTAGGGGGAGGATTGTGAACATGGATGAGACAAGTCGTTATGGCACAAGCACAAGGGATTCTAGAGATAGAAGAACCCAACGCGAGCATAGAGCACCAAACAAAACCAAACAAGGACATGAGCCAAAGTTGTGGATGGAAGCAGTAGGGTCATGGAGTCAGATGCAGAGGATCAAGACATGAGAGAAACACGTGATTCAAATATCCAAATAAAAAATCAAATGCCAAGAAAAACACAAGTACGTAGAGGGAAGTAGGGGAGGCCAAAAGCAGGTCAAATGTATCAGTCAAAGACCCACACCAAATCTGAGTTAGCGAGTTGAAAAATAATGCATGGTCGAGTTGTTGGAAGTGTCCAAGGTGGCAAGATAGAGGGGAAGCTTGGTTCCCATATCCACAATATGGGACTGAGTTGGACCCAAAAAGGCACTTCAATAACCTTAGAAATGTACAAAACCAACATGAATAAACACCTAATTAGAAAACTCTAAAATAGCAACCTGAAGTCCTCAAAACAACATGCAAACCTTGGAAAGCACAAGAAAACCACGAACACGAACAAACATGAACTAGAAACCATGAACAAGATTGAAACCCTGAATCAATTCAAGTAGATAATAGATGGAATAGTCATTACAATGGACACACATGAAACCTAAAAATCATGAATGAAAATATAAGATTAGTAGGGAAACTGAACTGGTGAGTAGCACGGATCCCACAATCTATGCTCTGATACCATGATGAAGAATTTGAAAATGTAAAGCACAAGGATCATGTGGGATGACACGAACATCGACCGAGTTGCACTCCAAAAACATGACGAGGTCTTATAGAGGATCAAGCATCAACCATGAATGTGCATGCATGGATTCGAAAAGGGGAAAATCTCATTCCATCTCATAAATCTAAAACAGGGGAGGCATACAAATAGAGGGTGTTGTGTAACCCCTAGTGCCTGTAATCATACCACCTCAAGTGGAGAAGAGGAGTTACATTCCTAGAATGGGAAGTAACTCCCATATGATGCATTGACGCATAATAACACCTAATGAATATAATGACGACCATATCATAACCTATATAACAACTAGACCTATGACCTCACCTAAGTGATATGACTTGCCAAATGATGTGGAAAATGAGTCACACCAACAATTATGGTCATCATAGTTCATTTCATTCACCTAACTTGCTAGGTTAATCTTAGGAAGGTGGTAGAATAACTTCACTTATATTCTCCTGTACTTCTCTCAAGGGCATGTTACCCTACAGATGATTTGGCGGCTTACGAGGGCTGTAATGAATTGGAGGAACAATTCAATGTGTTGGATAATTTTGTTGAGAAAGTGGTGAATAATTTTCATATCGGGGATTATATGGGATGCATCCTCCCACATATTGACTTGGCTTACCTTTTTTCACATATCCCCCATGTTGATCACACAATTTATGCTTTGGATAAAAGGGAAGCAAGGACTCACACGTTTTTTGGCTAAAATTGTGGATAATGCTCAAAATGATGTTTCCCTGGGTGGACACATAAATCCTCTAGCTTCTACTCATCCTTGGAACACATAACGTCTAAAAACCCATGTGGATGATGAAGTTTTTAGTTTTTTTGCTCCTACATAGTTTTTTATTTCTCATAATGGTTGTCAAACATTTTCAAATCTTTATTCATATGTGTTTGGATCGATTTTGGTGTCATCTTCCCATATGAGGTTATGTCTTGTTTATTGTCTATATGTAATGGTTGGTAGAGTGGTGGGTATGTATGCCCTCTTTTTTTAGTTATTTTTTGGCTAGGATTCTAGGATTGCATGGTTCTTGGAACTGAAAATGAAGGCAATCCATATCAAAATGTAGTTGCTACCTATGTATATTTTTATTTTATGTAATATTAACGGGAAAGGGAGTAACAAAATCTTGTTTACAAATTAAAAAAAAACTTAATTCATAGGTTATTAATAGTAATAATATTTTTTCAAAATTAATATTAATCTTAAGTCATATTTTATAATTTGATTTATTAAATTTGATGTCATTTCCACACAAAAATTATAAATATAATATGATAACAAGATAGGTAAAAAAAATAATTATAAATATAATAGATGGAAAATTTTGATAGTACGAGCCAAATTTTGGAATTGATCAATTATCATATCAAAAAATTATTCCTATGAATATTTAACCTATTCATTTTGATCTTCTTGAATGTATACCAACTCTTCATTGGTTATATGACTTAGATTTGCATTCAATACTAATTTCCCCTTCCTCTTTCCATTTATATATCTAGCTATCATTATAACCCATTCATTATCCAAATGTATCCTTATTGGTATATTCATTTCATTATTGTCTATTCATTATTCAACTTCATCAGCTTCACTTTTGTTAACATTGTCATCTTCAAAATCAACTTTACTGATCTAATCATCGTGAACTCTAGTTTCAGCATATTTATTTGGTTGGAGTATTGATCATTATTTGTAGTTTCATCTTCAGCACTAGAATCATCTTGATTTATATTTTTAACAATATTATTTATTACACATGATTGTTAGGTTATAACATTTTTGTCATCAACAACATGTCTTTTCATTAGTTCACAATGCAATACAAATTGTAAGTACCTTGTTTCCCTTTATCATGATAGAATAAGACCTTCATAAACATGGTTATAAAAAATCAATACATGGAAAATAATACCTACACATGAAAATGTTCCCATGAAAAATTAGAATGCATACATGTGAACAAAATTATAATTTAATGCATTATCACAATGTTGAAGAATCACATAGGACTCTTTCTTCTCAGGTAATACTTAAATTCAATTGATTAAAGGTCACTTTTAGTGTCCAATCATTAAATATGGTATCAATGAAAGTATACCATATAAACTTAAATATAACAACTTACAAAATTCTACAATCAATTTTAATTATTATTCTATCTTTCCAATATAATATAATTTCCCTCTAACCAAATTTATGTCATTTGCACTAGCTTGGTTGGCTTGTTCAAAAGTAACTACAACTCCACAATGAGTGACCCTTCTCTTGTCAATATTTTCCACATGGAAATATTTCCCTTCCAACCACATTGTGGATTGCTTAATCACTTTCATTATTAAATATCATTTAAGAAAGTGTTAATAGAATTAAAAACAAAATATTATACACATCTAGGAAAAAAAATTCCAACTTGTCATGTCTTCACATCCACAAAATATGTCCAATGATTCTTATGTAAATTATTTGCATTGTTGGCATGAATATTCTCTTAATAAAAACTCATTCATTTAAGGGTAGGTTTGTGTCGAAACAATTTTGTAGATCATGTGGAGGTGGTTTTTGGATGTTTTTGTCTATAATCAATCATTCGATTCTCACAAATATTCTTCTTTTATTCATGTTTTTTACGCCACATGATTATTTATGAAGTATTTAAGAGTATAAACTGCTATATGAATGTTTTCTCAATAATACATTATAATCAAAATTGTAAATAATTAACTAATAGATACACACATTGATCATGAATCGTATATGATTTGAATTTGAATGCACGTCTAGTTTACAGAATTTTCCTTTTGAAAATGGTTTTCCTACAATTTTTCATTTCCACAATAAGCATCCCATATACATATAATATGTGAAAAATCCTCTCGGGCATATTTTGACATGTATAAAAAAAAATTGAATAATGTATCCTTCCTCCTAAAGCCCTCTAGACATGTTATTTACTTCATAAATCCCTTTAGTGTATTCTTATACCTCTCTATCTAGAACACACATCACACATTAACTATGCCATTCATTTCAATATCATTGACCAAATACACCAAAATATGAGTTTAAGAGTCCATGATAAGGTAGGAAGGGTCTTTTCCAATTTACAAACAATCATAACAAGATATTCAAGAGTAACACCTTTCCTATTATGTTCATAAAATAGAAATATTAACTTGTTTTATTTATTAATTTCATTTACATTTAGTTTATTACTTTAGACGATACCTTTCCTATCTTGAATAACCCCCGCTCTACTAGAAAATATTAATTTTTTTGGTTAAAGGTAGGTCAAGGTTGAGTTTACTAGCCTCATAAATATTTATGTTAAAAATGATTTTATAAATCATAATAGCCACTTTTAAACCACTTGTTGATTTATAATATGTACTTAAATCAGGATTGGAATGTGGCCACGTTTCATTACAATTGATATACACTAATTAATTATAGTATTGTAATCAATATTTACTCGATACTTATATGGTATTTACCTAATATTACATTATATTTACTCAAGATTTATAAGATATTTACCCAATTCTTACATGATATTTTCTCTCAAAAATTGAATTGAACATATGGTGGGTAAATTACAATTTTCACTTTTTCAATGATATATAAATATAATTAGTTAAATTTCATTTCATGTTTGTCTAGTTTGTTGTTCACCAGTCACTTTACAAAACTTGCATTGATACCTTAAATAAAGAAACCCTCACTTCTTTGCGTGCATCAAATCTTGACTAGTAAATGTTGCAAAACTTTCTTTTATTCTTTTATTTTTTGGTTGAATTATATGATTTTCAATCATCCCTTATATAAAAAAAGGTATTTTCATCCCTTACAAAGATATTTATATATGTTCTTAGGTTTTTGAATATAAATGTAGTCATGTATGTTCATCGTTCATTGAATACAGACTCGGTTAAGCATATTTGTTTTTTTATTATTATTATTGGCAAATAGTTTTTTGAAAGGGACTATACCCTTGAATACAAAAGAAGGCCTAAGAGCCGGAATAAGAGTGAGAAACAGAGAGAATGGATCAAAATCCAAGTGTTACAACGAAGCTCCAAGTAGCTCAGAAACAGCTACTCAACCGAGACAAAACAGCAAAACAACAGCAAAAAAATAGCAAACTGACCGCAAAGAAACAGCAGAAAAACAACAAAAATCAGCAGAAGCTCCCAGAGCTACTTCTTGGTAGCTTTATCTAATACTGATCTTGATTTTATTCTAGGCATGAAACATACCCAAAGCAATCATATGGGTAGCATCAGTCTTATCAAGCTCCTCAATGGTTCTTTTGCTTTCTTTTTCGTTGCCCCAAAGTGCAGCCGGGACACCGCTGAGGTTGGAAACACTTTTGGCATGGCCCTGGATGAACTCCTCAATCACCCTAAAGGCTACGATGTTGTTCTTTTGCTTTCTTTTTCATTGCCCCAAAGTGCAGTCGGGACACCGCTGAGGTTGGAAACACTTTTGGCATGGCCCTGGATGAACTCCTCAATTGCCCTAAAGGCTACGATGTTGTAATCATGTCTAGTCTTGGCCTTTCCTAAGCGGAGGTCTAAGGAGGTCAGCTTCTTGTACATGTCCTCAATCTGACTACTATCAATGTTCCCCTCTTCCTCCCTGCTTTTCTTGCCTTTCTGCTTGGCAAGGTTCTAGAACTCATCCTTCAGCAAATTCATCTCAGCTTCTAAGGCCTCCAACCTCTGAGAAGAGCTATCCATCCGCACCTCCCGGGGACTGGCACTACTGATGTTCAGCAGGTCATGAGCAATCTCAAGGTCAAAAGGCTCCCTCTCCATCTCAAGGTTGAGCCTCCTGGAAGCCCTGGTGACTGGTCTCTTAGAGGTAGAGGCGAGGTGGGTGACGGGAGCAGCAGCAGGGGGAATGGAAGGAGAAGTTAGTGGAGCCGGCATGGGGGTGGCAGCAACTGTGGAGGGGGCATCAGCAGGGGCAGCAGGAGAAGCAGGGCTGGTAGCAGCAGAGCCCAACATAGGGGGAGCTGGGCTAGGAGAGGAAGGAAGACCAGGGTACTTCAGAAGGTAGCATTTATGGATCAACAAAATAAGACCCTGATGCAAGGGAATCACCCGGGTGTGCTTCTGAAACTCCAAAATGGAGCGTTCAAGGGAGTTCAACAGATAATGGGGGAAGCAAACCAATCGATTCCTACGGAAGTGGTTTAAAAAGATTAGATGTTTAGCAGGGACAGTGACAAACCTGCCTTCTAAGGAGATGGATCGAATCATCATACGAGTGACCTCATCATAGGGTGATGGAATTGAGCTGACAAGAAGGCCCACTGTGCTAAAAGTGAGCTTCTCAGCTCCCTCCACAAATCTTCTTTCTTCAGCCTCTTTGTCAACCCTTTTGATGAAGAATTGGTACCCCTCCAAGCTAAGGCCAGTCGCTTCAGCAATGAGATCCTCATTGATTAAAATCTTGTGACCCCCATAGTCGACAGTCCTCTCTTTCCACTCCTTGGCAAAGTGAACAGATATGCTTTGGTCATGGCCCTGCATCTTATCAACGAAGTTGGTGAAGCCTCCTTTGCTGAGAGTGTTCCAAAGCTCAGTATTTTCCTTCCAGTCGGGGTCAGCGCATGGCTCAATTTGGCAGGGAGGCCCTCCCATCTTCTCAGTGATATAATGGTTACAGCAATTTCTCAAATTTCTGTGTGTGTAGTGAACTGTCCGCTTTTTGCTATTGAAGGCCGCACAAAACTGAGAACTATAGCCATTGTTCTTCTCACGAACGGCTGCGTAACGACTGAACTGAGCCTGTGGGAAGTCGCGCATGAGAGTAACCCTTTCCCTGTCAACAATCACATTACATCTTTCATCAGTTTTCGAGGAGCTATGAATCCGGATAACAGCAGTTGTAGTACACCCTGCATGCGTGATTTTCAAATTTAGATAACTCCACTTGAAGTTCCCCAAATAATTCTTACTATCTTGCATATTTGATATTATTTGCCTCATCATCTTCAATAAAGCAACACGTATGAGTGTGTTATTGAAGCTGAATCTCCTCCAAAGATTAGGACGCATCTCTAGGGATTTATTGCTTATGAAGGTCCATATGAATGCTGTTGTGTAGCTGATTAGGGATATTGTTGATATCCCAGACGGTAAAATTTGTATTAATGCCATAATTGGCCAGTGCATCCGCCAATTTATTGCCCTCCCTGTAAGTATGCATAATTCTGATGCTATTGAAGGTATGACTGATGCTTATGGATTCAGTGATAAAATCCTTAATACTCCAGCTAGGGAATGAGGACTGATTTAGAAGTTTAATGATATTTAGGGAGTCCCCTTCAACAATAAGGTTCTGGATATTTTGAGTTCGTGCAACTCTCAAGCCCCAGAGAGCAGATAAAGCTTCGGCAAAATCATTTGTTTGAGTTCCCATTTTTCCAGCATATGCAGCAATCAAATTACCTTTGTGGTCCCGTATTGCTCCTCCTCCTACTGCTGTCCCAGGGTTCCCCTTAGAGGCCCCATCGAAGTTTAGCTTGTACCAATTAGGATCAGGAGGATGCCATTTGATCAAAGATCTGTCTATCCTATTCCCAGGATTGCTCCAATTCCCAATCTGCCAATTGGATAAGATGTACTCTTCATTCTCAGGGTAGCTCTTGTTCTTGGGAGGTTTGAATCTGGCAATATCCTCTTTGATACCTTTAGAAATTTTGCCAATACTGAGCTTATAATTTTGTTTCTTATTTCTGAAAATGATATCATTTCTGTCCTTCCAAATCCTCCAAATTAAATGTGGGATAGCTAATTTCCAGATCCTTTTGATAACACAATGCCTGAAGGGTGGGTTCCATTGATTCCATAGCTGATTAAGATATTTCGGCAACACCCAGAGAGCTTCGAATTTAGAAAGGACAAAGTTCCAAATTCTATTTGCATAATCACAATGTATGAATAGGTGACTGATATCTTCATATTCATTCCTACAAAGATGGCACCAATTAGGGATTATAAATCCTCTTCTCATCAAATTGTCAGTGGTGAGAATTCTACCTCTGATGGCCAGCCAAAGAAAGAAATTTATTCTGGGAGTTAATTCGGGCATCCAGATCTTGTTCCAATTAAAATCAGATTGATTGCTATGAAGAAGATTGATATAACCAGATTTGACTGAGTACTTCCCATCATGGGAATTATTCCAAACCAGCTCATCCTTGGAATCCAGCTGACTTAAAGGGAAGAGATCTAAAAGATCCTGGAGGGAGGAAGTAATTTGTTTCAGATCAATTTGTTCCACAGTAAGTTTTTTCCAATCCTTGCTGGTGCCATTTCCATCAATGTAGTCCTTGATTTTAGTACCATACTTGCTTATAAGGCTGTCCTTAGCCATCCCAAATCTGTCCATAAGATTACCACTAAACCAGTTATCCTCCCAGAAGTTTATCTCCCTGCCATCCCCTACTTTCCATTTGCTACCCTGCTTGATGAAGTTTCTGCTCTTGACCAGATTATTCCAAAATATGGAGCCATAGGGGAGGTGTTCATCATGCAGAAAGGAGAAAACAACGTGATGATTTAAATATTTTGCTTTAATTAAATCAATCCAGGGTTGTTTCTTAGATAGCATTCTCCAGCCCATCTTAGCAATGAGTGCCTCATTCATTTTCTCAATATTTTTTATGCCCAGCCCTCCCATAGACTTCGGGGTGCAGACCTTATCCCAGGCCACTAAGTGGAATTTGAACTTCTCTTCCATGCCTTGCCATAAAAAATTTCTTTGAGTCCTCTCAATTTTCTCTCTGAAGGAAGAAGGAATTTTGAAAAGCGACATGATATAGATGGGCAGACTCTGGAGAGTACTTTTAATGAGTAGGCATTTACCAGCACTAGAAAGAGTGGCACCTTTCCAGCCAGCCATTTTTTTCTGAAATCTCACCAGTAATTCATCCCACACCTTGTGAGAGACTTTCTTAGTGCCGAGAGGGAGGCCTAAGTACGTGGCTGGAAGTGCACTTATTTGACAGCCCAGAATTTTAGCAATTTTGAGCTGTCTTTCCACAGGGGTGTTGAAAAAGAAAATGGTGCTTTTATCATAATTAATCTCTTGCCCAGAAGCATATTCATAGAGTTGTAATAGAGTCTTGATAGCTTTCGCTTCCACAACTGAAGCCAGAAGAAGAAGGATAGTGTCGTCTGCAAACTGTTGATGGGAAACAGTTTGGCTGATGGAAGTGGGTTTAGAGCCATTTAAAAGGCCGTCTTCAATCGCTTTGCTAATTGTTCTACTGAGGTTGTCAGCTAAAAGAATGAAGAGTAAGGGGGAGATAGGGTCTCCTTGTCTGAGGCCTCTGCTGCTGGTGAAAAAACCTACAGGCTCCCCATTAATAACCATCGAGAACCTGGCTGTAGATATACAAGACTTAATAATTCTTCTAAATTTTACCGTGAACCCAAATTTAGTTAAAACTTTGTCAAGGAAGACCTAAGATACCTTGTCAAAAGCTTTATTCATATCAAGCTTAAGTACCATATTTGACTTCTTGTTATTTTCCATGGAATGTATAGTCTCGTGAACCATAATCACTCCGTCTTGTATTATCCTGCCTTTAATAAAGCCACTCTACTGCCTAGAGATGAGATCATTCATTATGAGCTGTAATCTAGTAGTAATGATTTTGGTAAAGATTCTAAAAATGGCATTAACAAGACTGATAGGTCTGAAGTCCTTGAAATCTTTTGCATCCATTTTTTTAGGTGCCAGCACAATGTGAGTGTTATTGAGCTCTTTAAGAAGATTTCCCGTTCTATAGAATTCATTCACCGCTTTGAGAAGATCCTCCGAGCAGATTTCCCAGAACTTCTGAAAAAAAATTATAGAGAACCCATCTGGACCAGGAGCCTTATCTCCTTCAAGAGAAAAAATAGCCTTTTGTAGTTCTTCAAGTGTTAAGCATATTTGTTGATCATTAAATACAAACACATTTATGTATATTCATTGGTCAATGATTACATGGAATTCATATATGTTCACCAATATTTAAATGTTATTATATGATGTGTAAAATGTTGGTGTGAGTTATCCTATGTGTCCTCCTCACATATTGGAGGGTCATCTCACATGGGTTAGGTTTAGGGTTTACATGTGTGTCATGCGCTAGGGTTACTCAACACCCTATATGTGCTCTCTTTCTATTCATTTATGAGCATGCCAAGACACTCCGCTATCTTTCCTCTATGTGTGCAAGATTTGTTTATGTTGAGCAAGTTCTTCCATTATTGATCGATTCTTCCTTATGATTACACTGGAGCTATCACGATTCCGTTGGAGTGCAACTACTTCATGCTGCATCATTTCTGATTCGATTCTCATAAACTCTTTCATGGTATCAGAGCTACACGACTTGCCATCACACCAAAAGTTTGAACTGATGGTGGAGAGGGATCTCATCGTGTTAAACAATTGCTACGCCAATACCATCCCACACGATGGAGCCGAGTATATGCCCAATCAGGCCCAACGGCATATTAAGAGGAAGTGACACTGAAAATTTCCTGGGAGGTCACCCATCCCAGAACTACTCTAGGGACGGTGCGCTTAACTACCTGGTACTGATACCAAATGACTTGTCATCACACCAAAAGCTCAAACTAATGGTGGAGAGGGATCTCATCATGTTAATCAGATGTTACGCCAACACCCTCTCGCACAATGGAGCTGGGTATACACCCACTCAGGCCCAACGACATATTAAGAGGAAGTGACACCAGAAATTTTTCGGGAGGTCACCCATCTCAGAACTACTCTGGAGGTGGGGCACTTAACTAGCTGGTATCAGAGATACACGACTTGCCATCACACCAAAATCTCAAAATTTTGGTGTGATGGAAAATCGTTTGGTATCAAAGCTACACGACTTGTCGTCACACCAAAAGCTCAAACTTATGGTGGAGAGGGATCTCATCATGTTAATCAGCTGCTATGCCAACACCCTCCTACACGATGGAGCTGGATGCAACCATGTGAGCTCTAGGCCCACCACGTATACACCCAATTAGGCCCAACAGCATTAGGAGGCAGTGACACTAGGAATTTCCCAAGAGGTCACCCATCCCAGCACTACTCAGGGGCTGACATGCTCAACTGTCTGGCTCTGATACCAAATGATTTTTCATCACACCAAAATCTTGAACTGATGTTGGAGAGGGATCTCATCATGTTATTCAGCTGCTTCTTTTTTTCTTCTTCTTCTAGGTAGATGTTGTTTATATATGGGCACCTTATCAAGCCTTTAGTTGTCGGGCCCCATTGACACATCATTCTTATTTGTTTAGGAGTGTCTTCTCTTTCTGTCTGAATCATCATTAGCCGCTACCCCAGCTTCGATGAAGGGGGGTGTTGGTGTGAGTTATCCTATGTGTCCTCCTCACATATTGGAGGGTCATCTCATATGGGTTAGGTTTAGGGTCTATATGTGTTTTATACACTAGGGTTACTCAACACCCTATATGTACTCTCTTTCTATTCATTTATGAGCATGCCAAGACACTCTGTTGTCTTTCCTCTATGTGTGCAAGCTTTGTTTCTATTGAGCAAGTTCTTCCATTATTGATCGATTCTTCCTTACGATTACACTGGAGCTATCACAATTCTGTTGGAGTGCAACTACTTCGTGGTGCATTGTTTCTGATTCGATTCTCACAAAATCTTTCATAAAATTAATAGATGAAACTTGCATAATATTTACCTGATATGTTCGTTAGTGGTTGACTATATCCACACAGTCATATTTGTTTGCTAGTTGGTGAATATAGTCACATAGTCATACCTGTTCACTTGTTGGAAATACATCCACACAGTCCTTTTTGTCATGTGGCATGTGCTTCATTCATAATATTGATCTAAAACATGTGTTTGAGAAATAAATTCGCATTCATAAAAGTGATCCAAAATCAAACTACCACGAACTCTCACCATGGCTTATCATAGGATGATAAGAAAATAGTTGTTTCGACTTATTTAATAAATTTTTATTTATAGTTGTATGTGAATGTAATGGTTTACCATCTAAAATGGAAATAAATCCCCATAGTGACAAAAATGTTCTTATTATGCAGCCCAAAGAAAGAGAGCAATTTTCTCTTTATGTTTTTCATAGTTTAATTGTGTGGAATGTGAGGTTTTGGTAAAAAATATTACATCCAAAGCATGAAAAAGCTACAAATGTAAACAGACACTATAAATTCATTGGCTCTTCATCTTCTTTGCCACTGTGAAAAGGTTGATAGAATCAGTCTTGTTTCATGCACTCACAAATTTTCTCTAGTAGAATCTCTGACATAGAGGTTATTGCAAATGAATCTTTTCCATATATGGAAAGCTAAGTCTATGAGTTATAAGATATTATGTATTTTTTAATTGAAAAAAAAATTATATTATTGTAAAAGGATCCTCTAAATGAAATATACAAAAATATGCATAACGGTTGAGTTACCTTTCTATCATATATTTTTTCATTAAATTCCCCTTACAATTGAGTTTAATTTATTTTCTAGAGTTGCTCTAGAATGGAAAATTCTGTAAACTGATAGGCATCACATATTCATTTACAAAGAATATGATGACCTAGGAAAATGCAATTGTCCATTTTATCTTATTGCTAAAAACCAATATTCAACAATACATTGAACATCAAGGAAAAAGAATTGTACTTATATCAATGAATTCCAATATAATGATTGGAAATTATTATTAACACTTTGCATGTAGACAAGGTAAATTTTAGTGGTGAATATTCGTTAATTCATGAATATTCCATTTTTTGAAATTTGCATTTGGTAAAGTTTTAGACATAGGGATTAGGATCGGATCGCCTAAATTTTGTGGGTTCAAGTTACTTTTAGGGGTTGGTTCGCCTAACATTTACAGCATTAGGTGATTATTTTAATTTAAATTGTCTTTCACATGAAATTGAAATTTTCAAAGTTTTCCTTCATATATATACTACTTACGCATTTATTTACAATTCTAAATCTGAACTCCAAATATCATCGTAATTCCTTTAGTTGTTCCCATGGTCTGGTGGACATTGATGATCAAGATAGACTTCATATTGCAACCCTCTAGTATCAATTTTTTTTAACTGTTGATATAGTATTCTATTGAAATTTCATATCTCACAAAATTTTGCAAATGGTACCGATCGGTAGCACAATATATGCTACTCACCAGTTGTGCCAAAAACATTATGCTACAAAAAAACTAGGAATTTTTTTTCTCACACCATATTTTGTGAGGACATATTTCTCATCAAGACGATCATTTTAACTACTAACATCAAAAAATCAAAAAAATCAATTTTTTCCATACAAAACTGGAAAAATCGTCATTTTTTCACAAAAAAATACTTTTTTATTTGTTCCATACTTTGCGAGGACATATTTCTCATCAAGACAGTTGTTGCAACTGTTATTGTAAAAAAAATATTTCATGAAGATTTCATATTCTATTGGCTGACAGCATATGTTGTCGGCTAACAATTGCGACCTGTTGATAGCATATGTTATCGATCAATAGTTTCTACCGGATGATAACATTATTGAATAATTTTTCAGCCATTTGAAACCCATTTCCATCCAATTTGCCATGATTTTGAAAATTGTTTTCACACATTCACCAAGTTATATCTACAGATTTTTTAGGAGGGTCTTAAAATATTCCCTGCATGTAGGAAAAATTCAAATATATAGGGGTCATGCTAAGAGGAAAGAGAAGGTAAGGGCATATAGAATCTATATATATGTTTTTAGGGCTCTAGCTAGTAGATATAGGGGGCATTCACTAGCAGGAGTAGGGGTATAGTAGTAGTTATTCATACTCATAATGTAATATAAAGAAGGGGTCTAATTGATGTGAATTACACTCAAACCTTCCAAAATCATACACCATAACCTCTTCCCTCTAATAAAAGTACTAACAAAGGTAAAAAGTGCATACTTTGAAACAATCTACCTCAGACTCAATTTTATTCTTCCTTCATGGTAAGACAAAAAATTGTATTCAACATGGTAGGCCATCAAACTCCCTCATGGAATGTCATTAAACTTTACTCTACATGTCATTCCATCAAAATCCCTTCATGGAAGGACATAAAATTCCATTCAACATGGTATGCAATTAGTATCTCTTTGTGGAAGGACATAAAACTCCATTCAACATTACATTCCATTATCCTCCCTTCATGACAAGACATCAAAATCCATTCACCATGGCAAGCCATCATACTCCCTCCTTGATAAGACATAATACTCCATTCAACATGGAATGCCATCAAATTCCCTTTATGGAAATTCATAAAACTCATCAAACATGGCATTCCATCAAACATCCTTCATAGCAGGTCTTCAAACTACAAAAATGGGTGTTCCTCTAAATCAAGTTGGTCATCAAAATTTATTCAAATAAGATCAGGATAAAGATACAATTAATGCACATTTATATGTGGCAATTTAAGTTTATGAATCCAATATTGGAAGTGATGAACAAAATTTACTTGATATAACTAAAGGATATGGGAGTCGAGAGAATAGACAGTCAATAAATAGATTATCAAAGAAAGGATTTATGAACCTAAAGAAAGGCTTGTGATGGAATTTTCATAAAATAGTGGAGGGAAAGGAATTATTTAGGTACGTAGGGTCACGGTTCTCTAAAAAATATGATGATGATGTGGATTAAAATGACATTATTAGTGTAACTGGGTAATACATAAGTAATAATTGTGATTAAAATTATGTAATGGGAGACATAATTGTGTACTTTGCGAAAGTGATATAAAAACTTTGATAGGTTTTTATGGGTGAGATCAGCAATGAATTTAATCCTCCTAAGTTAGCATTTTTGTTTGTTGAGTCAAACATGTCCCATAAGACCTTGACATATTTATAATGTATCGACGCTCATGGAGTGCTTTGTAGGATTAATGCAACCTCAATTTGTGGGGAGATGAATTTGTAGGCTAAATAAATTAATATGGGTTGAGACCAAATATATGGTATTAAATTGGGTGTCAAAGTTAAGGACATATATGCATACACATCTTTTATGTTTGATTCTAATGAGAAAAGAACTAGATCTATATTTGATGAAGTTGCTTTCAAACTT
The DNA here is from genome assembly GCA_019776745.2 of Taxus chinensis. Taxonomy (NCBI): domain Eukaryota; kingdom Viridiplantae; phylum Streptophyta; class Pinopsida; order Cupressales; family Taxaceae; genus Taxus; species Taxus chinensis. The sequence continues at coordinate 673,768,445 of CM034148.1, forward strand.
TTTATTGATTCTTGTGCCCATTATGATAGAGGTGACTAGGTGTGTGAGGTACTATTGAAGATACTACAATATAATGGTATCATGTCTTGTATAACCCTGGAAAAATGTGATGCTAAAGAGTGTAAATTTAACCTATATTTTGTATCATGAATAGCCAATTAATATAAGGAATCATATTACTATTTATCTGCCAAAAATAGAATTAAGATTCTTGATGATATGGATGATGATGTGAAATCGTATGAATTCTATGATTATATGGTCACTAGTCTAATATGCAATAATTATGGAAAATGAATTATGTCCATGGTGCACAATCCTATAGAAATGCATGTACATGGTTACAAAGAAGCATGTTATAATTGATGGTAATACTTTATGAACTATTTACTTGTTGTACACAATGACACCAAAATTTCTCTATGAAAGTTCTCGAATACTAATTTTTAAATTACGTTTTATGCTACTAAGTGTTGTTAATATCTAATCTTATTTTTTTGACAATGTAAAAAATAACTAGTAGGAAATCTGTAAGGGAATATTGGCCATATATAGAAAATTTCCTCCTTTAAATTTTTATAACCTTTAAGAGTGACCTAAAGTGAGATACATTTTACAATACTATGTGTAAAATAATGCACAACAATAATTTTATAGGTAACTATGAAGCATTCACCTAGATAAGATGTTTCAACAAAAAATCTCTATGAATCATGTTGCGGAAAGCGATGTGATTAAAAAATTTATTTTATAGAAGGTGAATATTATGATGATGTATTTGATGTGATTGAAAAACTGGAAGTTATGAAGGCAATGCATTATGCATATCATAATTTGTAGAAGTATCTAATCTAATAATGACGACATCATCATCACCTTTCATTACCGAAAGTTATAAAATATGATTTTCATCAATGGTTAAGATAAAGTGCCAATAAAATAATGTTCCCCAATAGAGATAATAGTTGGACCTCACCTTATAATAGATATAATAGTAAAAAAAATATCAATAGAAATTGCACCACCAAAAAATACACATAACATTGAATATTTCATTAATATGAATATTACATCAAAATCAATCATAAATAAAAAATTGTGAAGTACAAAATGAAATATAGTATAAAATAAATACAATATCATACCTTCAATTATTTATGTCAGTATTAGTAACCTTTTTCTTTTTGTAAAACACCTCATGTGGATGTAAATTAATAGCCTCAGGGAATTTTTGACCTCTACCAATAACATCCTTATAACTCTCAAAGATCCTTACCTAAAACTAATTTTTCCAGTGGAAACATATGCTAAAACTATAAAAATCTATAGGATATGGAATGTCCAATGATTATTTTTAGGTAAATAAGATGAAAATTCTAAATAAATTTTGATTTACATTCTCAACTTAATGATAAAATCAATTCATTTTGAGGTTGGTATCATAATATCCTCTATAGAAATGAATTTATTCCTATGAATGGTGAAAAACTACCTACTCTCTATATGTTTTCCCAAAATTATGTATGTGTTTATTGTAGGTGTATATGTTTCACGCAGAATGTCTCGGCGGTGAGGAATAGACTCGCTTCTATCCTTTCATTCCTTTGAGAAACAGATAAGGGTTAGGGCTAGGAGGAATACCTGTTGAATGTCGAGATGGTGTGCGTGTACCGTAAAGAGAGATCAGATCGACTGCGAAGAACTCCTTTTTGTCTTGGAAGGACTACCTGCAAGTAAGAATACAAGACCACCAGATTTTAATTAGACAATAAATGAGGGAGCTGCCTTAGACCCAGGAAATATAAAACTTCCTTTCGAAGGTGGTCAGTTCCCCTTTTAATACGAATTAACACAAATGATAACAAGGAAAGCTATTGCAAAATCATGATTTAGGTATCTCATTACAAAGCAATAGAAACTAAACTATCAATAATAAAGTGTCACGTTGTTTGTTTGGTTACTGTTCGTTGATACATTCAAGTTGAGTTATAGGGATAAACCAGACTGGATCTGAGGTTGTTAGGTGACAAATAGGCGAGAAAAGGGTTTTGGGGTATAAGTCACAGTGACTGACGCCGGTCACTGGATAACTGACCGCGGTTAAAGAACCGCCGCTGGTGGGGGATAAACGACACCGGTAGGGTCAGCAATCTAAGTGCTTCTGGATAGATGTTGGTTGCAAGGTGATCGTGGGGTTATTAAGATTGGTGGATGGCTGAGGGGAATAATGGGAGGACAGGGAAGGCTCAAAGTGTGATAAAATGGTCCTCTGGACAATACAAAAATGTAGGGATGAAGGTTAAGTGCAGGGTGCTGGTAGGTGGTAGATCTAGGAATGAGCTTATAATTACAATCAATCCACAGGCTCAAGAAATGGTGCTTAGAATCATACAAGACACTACTTACTCGTTCCTGATGAAGATGCAGGTTCCAGGATTGTGACGACAAAGATAGGGCTCAAATAGGATGATCTGACAATCCAAGATGAGCAGTCTCCTCTTCTGATGCTCAGATGAGTGTCACTGGGGGCCTGGTTATTCCGTTGCAGTCTTGGGCTTGATGTCCTTGTCTGCAAACTCTTCTCATTTCTTCACTTGTCTCTGCTCAGCCAAGCGAAAAATCCCGATCCTTCCAATGATTTCTCCTCTTCTAAAATCAAATGAAAATCCGATCCTTTGTTTTTGGTTGGAAGTGGTCATTTACAGGGAACCGATGGCGGTTACAAAACTGACGGCGGTCGAGCAGGAACTGGTATCGGTCAGGTCAAAGTGGGCTATTTTTAATAAAATAGCCAACTTTCCCTCCTTTTCACCCGAGGGATTAGTTGTGGGCTTGGTCAAGTTATTATGAGGTCAGTTTTGGGTGCGGGTGAGGAGTAATTAATCATAGGTGTGGATGTGGACCAAGTTATAGGTCTTAATTAGGTTAGTTTAGGGTTAAGACTCGGTCATGATGAGGTGGCAAAATGAGGTGGCAGGTATGGCGATATGGATTTATTAATTATAAGGTAATTAATAAATAATTGTGTAAGGTTTAGGTGATGAGGTTAGGTTGCGAAATGAGATGCGAGGCACAGGGGGTCGTAAGACACAAATTGGGTGTCTACATTAGCCCCTTGTTGTCGTGTAGCTTGTCTTTGTTAAAGCTGCACGGATAATAATAAGAAGTGGTTACCCCTGTTAAGGGTATAGGTAATCCCCCTCAAATCTGTCATAGATTGAGGCAGCGTGAAATCAGGGATAGGGTTGATAAAGGGTAAATGGTGTTTATATGATGGTAAGATGGTGGGGTAGGTACAAGGAAGCAGATGCACGTTGAAATGCAGTAGTGTGACCAGGGTACATGATTTGAAGAGCAAACAAGCAATTCATAGGTAAAGGTCAATAGTTTATCCAAACAAGGGTGATATAATCCTGGTATCCAAGGCATAGGAAGTAGCTCCAAGGGATATAACGAGTAAGGTATAGGAACGTTTAGGCATGTTCGGCAGTACCAAATGGTTGGTTTGGTTGAGATAAACGTCACGGTCTTAGTCTAGGCAAAGTTGGTCGACTGATCAAGTCAAGGACCCTAATCATGCTAAAACACGAACAGGTGAGCTTGATTGAACCAAAAGTGACATGATGGGTGGATAAAAGTGTATTGTGTTGATGTTGGGCGAGGTATTTAATTGGTGCGGCCTTAGGTCAGGCCAAATGGTTGGGTGTGGTCTTGGGTCGGGCCAAATGGTGGGTACGGCCTTGGGTCGGGCCAAATGGTTGGTTATGGCCTTGGGTCGGGCCAAATGGTAGGTTAGGGCCTTGGGTCAGGCCAAATGGTAGGTTACGGCCTTGGGTCGGGCCAAATGGTAGGTTACGGCCTTGGGTCGGGCCAAATGGTAGGTTACGGCCTTGGGTCAGGCCAAATGGTAGGTAACAAAGGGTTTTCGGCCAAGGTGGATATAAGCGAGGTTGTGAGAAAGGGCGATTAGTAAAGAATGGTAGAAATGGGGGAAGAGGTGGGATAAAACCGATATCGATTGTCCATGACCGATATCGGTTACCTGACCGATACCGGTTCCTTAGGGCACAATATAACCAGTATCGGTTATAGTCGAAAACCTATAAAAAGAAAAAATACGGCCAGTCATTGTCATATTGTCAATTTTGAAACCCAATTTGAGTTGTCTGAGGTGTATTATTGAGATTGGAGCATTTGTTGGTTGAGGTGGCGCTATTGGAGTGGAGAAGTGAGTGGTTAGTGGCCTCGAGTGAGTAGGAGGCAGTAGTTGATTGATGGAGGACCCAGCAGAGGAGAGGTGGAGCTATGGCACAGCCAGGAGGAGCAGGAGGTACTGGACCAGCTAGACCACCACCACCCATCCCACCACGACGACATGTCATCGTACCGATAGGTTCGAAACCCTTCATTGTGTGAATTTGATTGTGTTAAGCTGGATTTGGGTTTTAGGTAGGAATGTAAGGTTTTTAGAAAATAATTAATAAATGGAAATTATTTGAAAAAAGGAGAGGGTAGATAGGTGAAATAGGCCAAGGCGGCAGGGTGGGTAGGTTTTTAGGGTGTTTGGGTGGGTATAGAGGGAGAAATAGGAAAAAAATTGAATGGGGTAGCCGCGTCGGGTTCGGCTCGGGTATTTTTTAGTAACCGATGCCGGTCACTAAGCGACCAGCATCGGTCAAGAAATTTTCCGGGTAGGGTGGGTTTGTACGTAACCGGTGTCGGTCGTACATCGATCGGCGTCAGTGGAGAGGGGACCGGTAGCGGTCATGGGTGACCAGTACCGGTCCCTACTTAGGAATATTTATTTTGTTGGTTGGTTTTGCTATGGTTTGGGATGTTTGGTGGTTGTTGGGGCTGTGGTTTGGGTGTTTAGGTATTAGTGGTTTGGGTGTTGTGTTTGTGGTGGTGAAGAGGGAAGGGGTAGAGGTTAATAGGAAGGGTGATTGGTGAGTGGGGGGGAAAAATGGGGCAATTGTGTGGTTGGTGCGGTTTGGATAGATTAGGTGTTGGGCATGAATGGGGGGTGTTAAATTGGTAGGGGCATAGGTAAATGGCGAGAATAGAGCTGAGTGATTGTTAGGGTGCGAGATAAGGCAAGGGGATATCAGAAAGTTTTTAGGGTAAAATAGGTGAGTGTAGGTGTGTGTTATAGGGTCGGGTTGTGTTCGGGTGGGTAAAAAAAAGGGGGTATAGAAGGTTAAAGTAGTTGTTGTTGGAAAGGGTAGGTCTAATGAAGTGGGTGATTTGTGCAGGCACGTCAGCAGCTGACTATGTGGGACAGGATGCCCCCGCTGTTGGGACGGATGCAGCCACATGTTTCGGCAGCGTAGTGGGGCATTATGCGCGAGGTGGGACTCAGCAGAGTCCAGCGGTACAGGGCGATCGATAGGGATCATAGTTTGATGGTCGCCCTCATCGAGAGATGGGATCCGGCAACCAATGTGTTCTATCTCCCGACTAGAGAGATGACCATTACATTAGAGGATGTGTATCGCATCCTTAGATTACCGATTGATGGAGAGGAAGTCTTTCAGGTGGACGCAGAGATAGCCATGGACAGCATCCTACACGTATTCAGGGATGCAATCACGTTACTGACGTATCACAGCGCGAGCATCGCGTATGGGGATATGTACCGTGCCCACCGCCATGAGACACGGCTGGCCGTGTTGATGATGATCGGGATCACCTACTTCACCCTCCCGGACTCAGAGGGAGGCCACTTTCCACGGGCGTTGATGGGGGTCTTACATGAGATGGTCGAGGAGCATACATGTTATGCTTGGGCACCAATATACCTAGTGCAGTTATACCGAGAGCTGTGGGGCTATCACCGGATGAGGCGATTCGGGATTTTCTCTATGTTTTTGCTACACTGTTGGGCATATGAGCATATCATATGCATTAGACCAGTAGGGCTGCCCCAACAGCCAGGGCCACAGGTGATCTACAGATATGGCTTTCAGAGGTGGTTGGGGGTCGTGGGCCAGCCACGAGCCGTTCTCGCCGGACGAGATGTGGCATATTATCGGCATGTATTAGAGGGCTTGACAGCGTTAGATATTGTATGGAGACCTTATAGAGGTCATCACCCCCGCGGAGGAGCCTGAGCACAGTTGCAGTGGATCCAGTATACATTCTGGATAGCGGGACGGAGGCCGGGAGAGTACGAGTGAATACCCCTGGAGAGGGTACGACAACAGCTGGGGTTACGACAGGATGAGCCACCTCCCTTCCCTCAGTACCGGAGGGATGATGTAAAGGCCCCACTGCCTGCACCACAGCCCATGGACCCAGATTGGGTAGCCGAGAGGCCTGTAGATGATACCGTGGATGATGCCGGTTGTACGGGAGAATTTTTGGTATGGTGGGCAGGAGAGAGAGCCGCGAGGAGAGCACAGCCCGCATAGCCAGACTTGGCGGTGGTGATAGCAGAGAGGGATCAGCTCAAGGGCTAGGTACAGTTATTACAGGGGTAGCTTGCTGCTGCACAGGCACAGATAGGTGTCTTACAGGGGCAGCTAGCCCAGGCTCAGGTACAGGTAGCACCACAGGTATAGGTACCGCCACAGGCACCACCAGCGGCACCAGCGCAGGAGGCATTATTATTAGGAGTCAGGGGACCAGCCCCAGCGGCGATGGTGGCACGGGCCCGCTATATGGAGGCGAGAGTGGAGGCTCAGTATTATCAGGATATTCTTGATGGTACCGGGGCTGACTATCAGCCATATACGGCGCATAGAGCGGAGACCTTGCGTAGCCAGAGATCCCAGGGTGGTGCAGCCACAGCTGGTGGGTCTGTTACAGGGAGGAGACAAGAGGTAGCACAGGGACCCGCAGGAAGACAGGCAGAGGGCGGTGGGGAGAGCTGAGGGATCTCGGGGTCAGAGAGAGATGTTTTGTTTATATATGGATATTAGATAGAGGCACCAGTCTGCGAACCGGCTATGTATAGAGAGGCCTGTGTGCCCACATATGATTCTTTCATTTATTTATTCATTTATTGTATATACTGGCCTGCGAGCCGAGTACAGGTTGTACCGTTGATACCGGCCTATGAGCCGAGTATATTTTTGTTATGAGAGACCGGCCTGCAAGCCGAGTCGATATTTTGACAGTTGTTACGGCCTGCGTGCCGGCTTTGTATTAGTATGAGCTCACAGAGGCCCCTTTGCAGGGCACATTGTATATTTGAAACTGTTGATGTATAGATATGATGATTTTGACCCACATGCTGTGTTTAAAATGTGTTAAGTGTTTTGTCGATGGTTTGTGATATTTAATGTATGATGAGTTTGATCCACATGGTTTATATATTGATGGTGTTGATGTCTTTTGTTGATGGGATGTATGTATATATAGATGATGAGTTTAATTGACATGTTGTGTTTATGAAATGTTTGATGTGTTGTGTCGCTAGTTTGTGAAATTGAACGTATGTAGCTGCTGAATTGGATCCAAAGATTGATGGTTTTTGATATTGTTTGTTGATTGCTTGGTTTTTTTTGTAATATGGATAGATGATGTTGATGAAATTGGGATGAGATATGGATTTGATGAAAAATTATAGATAATGGTGTTGTCTATGCAAGAAAAAGGGACGGGAGCCACAAAAATTTGCAAAAATGAAGAAACGGCTTAGGTTTAAGCAACAAGGGGTACATGACCGACATCGGTTGTGTAACCGATGTCGGTATCTATATGATCGATATCAGTTACGTAACCGATATCGGTTATGGAAGAATTATTTCCCTAAAAATAGAACTGTTGGGTTGGCAACTTAAGTTCTTATTTTTAGCATTCTTATTTTTAGAGTCATGCAACAAGTTAAATATGCGAATGCGACACTGTTTGACGACTGCTACAGGTAATTGCATGGAAGAATCAAGTGATAAGGAGAAAAGAGACAGGTGAAGTGAGTGTGGGTTGAGATTAAGAAGTTAGAAAGACAAATTATATTGGAAGAGGGTGGTGAACATGGCTGAACGAGGAGAAGCATCCAGCAAGCAGGGACGAGGGGGAAGATATGTTCCGCCCCAAGCTGCTACATCCTGAGAGGTAAACTGTTGGGTTGTAATTTGATTCTTGCATGTTTTGTGAATAGGATGAAAGAAGTGTAAGTGGGGAAAGATGAGAAAGAAAAGGTGATAGGCAAGGGTTGGGGATGGGGTGAGTGCTATTGGGGTAGGTAAACAGGGTGGTCACGTATGTTTTTAGGTAAAAATAGGAGTAAACGGGCAAAAATAATTATCGTAGGTATATGTTTTTATGCAGGGTAGGTATATTTTTGACAGTGACCGGTATCATTTAGAAGGAACCGGTATCGGTTAGCATACCGGTATCGGTTATTCATAACCGGTATCGGTCACTGTAAGAGTTTCCAGAACTTGAGAAAAAACCCGTAGAGATTTGTTCTTTCGAATAATTATGTGTCGTTTTGATGTATGCATGTAGAAGCAGGGTTAAGGATGAATGATATTGTGCCAGCGTTGTTGTCACGAATCTGAGCGGATGTAACACCAGCTGAATGGGCATTGATAAATCATTTGGGGTTAAGTGGAATCTGCTATTATTCAAGAATCATGCGTAACCATGCTATGTTGCAGGCATTGATTGAGAGATGGAATCCAAAAAAGAATACCTTCTATCTGCCAACAAGGGAGATGACAGTGACTTTGGAAGATGTGTTCCATATTTTGAGACTCCTAATGATAGGAAAAACAGTGTATCAGGTGTTGCCTAGTGCGGGGCGGGCAGCGATAACAGCAGTATCTGGGTCAGCTGCACGAAATTTGACACAGCGAGGTTTATCATTTACTTATGGTACAATGTATGCAACACACCCTGAGGAAACAAGGTTGGCCGTGCTATTAATGATAGCGGTGGGGTATTATGCATTACCGAGGGCGGAGGGTGGAAGATTTCCCAAAGCATTGATGAGTGTTATTTGGGAAATGATAGAAATGAGCGTGAATTTCACATGGGCACCCGCATATCTGGCAGAGTTATATAGGGGTTTATGGGCCTGCAAGCGAAAACACAGGACGACACTAGATTATTCGTACTTATTACATTGTTGGGCCTATGAGCATATTGTTTGTGTGCGTCCAATAGGCCGACCCATTGAGTCGGGAGAGGTAGGAGTGCAAAGGTTGGGATTCAGACGATGGGTCCAGACAGAACAAGAAGCGAGATCCCAGGCCGTAATAGATGACATTGAGTATTATAGACAGGTATGGGAGATGGTGACGATTACGGATATTTGTTGGAGGCCTTACGGGAACTATATGGTGACGGAGCACATAGCTGAGGAGTTGAGGGGTGTAGAGCGATTGAGATGGATCGCAGGGCACAGGCTGGGTGAGTACGAGAGGATTCCTCTAGATCACGTGCGGTGACAATTTGGGTTCGTTCAGGATATACCGATGACATATAGACCATACATGAGGATCGACGCCGAGGCAACATTCTCACCTCCCCAGCCTACACCTCCAAAAGGGCCAGAAGAGATAGAAGTCGATCGTAGGGTAATGGATGCGGGAACGACAGAGGCCTATAGAGTATGGTGGGTAGCAGAGCTGCGAGGTGCACGTGAGCACCCGGACATAGCTGTGATTACAGCGGAGAGAGATCGTCTGCAGAGATTAGTTCATCAGCTCCAAACGCAGGTGAATGAGACAAGAGGATTGTTAGCGGTTGTGGAGTCACGAGAAGAGGGACTGGAGGTGAGATACCTCCATGAGAGGGAGCGTATTCAGATGTTACATGAGAGATTAGAAAATCAGTGGGCGGTACCAATAGTCAGGGTACCTTTGAGGACAGAGAGGCCAACTGAGGGGCATTGACGATCACGATCACCACCTGATTCGGGAGGAGGTGCAAGGGTCTAAGTGAATTTTCTAGGAATATAAGAATAAATAAGGATGCCGACCTGTGAGTCGATGATAGAGAAGATGCATTTGTTTAACATCTAAAATAAAACTAAAGATGTATGTGGTTTTGAGTGATGATAATAATAAGAATTGTTGTGTTTTGAATGTTGTTTTTGTTTTGTTTGAAAAAGGATAAAGATGAATGTTGGCAAATAGAAATACACAAAAAATATTTATATTTACAACACATGATAGGGTATGGTAGGGAATGGTCGAGCTAACCTTGGGAGACTCCCTATCTCCTAAGTGCTGCCTACATAGCCCATTGCACAAAGCAAGGAGGGGCCTCAGACCGATGTAGTTCTCCCTTAGAACCAGGGAGAGGTGAATTCAGGGAATTTAGGTATGGTTAGGCAATTTGTTGGTTGGTAGAAATATTGATATTGGTAGGGTAATGTTGATGTTGGTAAGGAATTGGCGATGTTGGTATAGGTATAGGTGAAGCGAAAGTTAGCCTACCCAAGTGGTAGGGAACCCTATCCTGATTAAGGTCAACACATAATCCCAGAGTCGAGCAAAAGAGGCAAAAGTGTCCCGTAGTGGAGAAGAGCCAAACAAACCACATAATAACGTAGAATGAAGTTGAACCCCTAGGTACCTTGCATAGACGAGAAGTCGATAGGTGAAAAGAGTGGTATAATCACAATATATCGGATAGACGTCACGTCCCTTGAGTTTTGTTGTTTTAACAAATGGTGCGGTGAGGTGGTTGATGTGGGCGAGGATGCAAAGAACTTATTATAAGATGATTATTCTGACAAAAGAGAACCAGACCTAAATAGACAAGTCCATGACTCAAAAGTGTTCTGAAACACTACTTTTATTTTTATTTTATTTTTCCTGATATAGACTAATCGATGCGGGAAGTCTACATGGGATATGTATTTTGTTGTTCTTGAGGTCTTCACGAAGCTGATCAATGCGAGAAGCTTCTGATAAAGGCTGACTGTGTATAGTTGTCCTTCAAGGGAGCAGTCTATTTATAGTAGCAGACGTGGTATTTATGTATAGCTATCCTTCGGGGGAGTAGTCTATATATAATAGCAGCAATAGTTTGGCATATAGCTGTCCTTCAAGGGAGCAGTCTATTGTATAATTTAGAGGTCTAGATGTCTGTTGGGCATAAAGCATCTAGTTTTTTTGTAGGAAGTTTGACTCAAGAAAATCCCATAAGTGTTTTAATTAAGAATGTGTTATTTTGATACTTTGAAGTCATGGACTAGACTAAAAAGGGGAGGTGATAATCAAACTATGTGAGCTTGATTTGATTTTGCGATGTAAGAAACAAAGTGTATGTGGTGGTAAATGAGCTCAAGGGACGAGCGTAAGGTAGATGAGAAGTGATATAACACTAATTTCAACAGTAGAATGGTCGAAGATGCAAGGCATTAAGGGGCTCAGGCTCAGGTTTACCATTAAGCGAAGCTAAACGATAAGTGCATGATCCATAAGTGTGAGTGATAATGTAAGGCCCAATCCAATTAGGAGCAATTTTCCACGTTTGCTCTTTTCTAGTTTGGTTACATGTTGATTCTCTTTGAGGACAAGATCACCAACCTTAAAGGTACGCTCATGAAGTCGTTTATCATAAGCACGCTTGATGCATTTTTGGTAGATTTGAAGGTGATCAAGAGCCGTAAGACGACGCTCATCAAGAAGCTCTAATTGGGCTAACCGCTCTTGGCAGAAATCATCATTGGTGAGAATATCCTGAAGAGATATTCTGAGGGAGGGTATATGTATTTCAAGAGGCAAGACCGCCTCGGTACCATATACCAAAGAAAATGGTGTGGCATTAGTGGAGGTACAAATGCTAGTATGATAAGCCCAAAGGGAAAAGGGAATGTGATCATGCCAATTTCTGCCGGACTCATTGACAACTTTCATGAGGATTTTGGTTAGGGTTTTATTAGAAGATTCAGCTTGACCATTGGCCTGTGGATAGTAAGGTGATGAGAAACTAAGTTTGATACCAAAGTTGTCACAAAGGTCTTGTAATAACTTATTTTTAAAAGATTTACCATTATCTGTTATTAGGCGATGAGGAATACCAAAACGACAGATAATATGATGGTTAATGAATTTGACAATTTTTTATTTTTTGAATGAAATGAGTGGAATGGCCTCCACCCATTTTGTGTAATATTCAGTTGCTATGATTATCCAATGGTGACGTTGCGAAGAGGGTGGGTGGATCTCACCAATAAGGTCTAAACCCCATTGTGAGAAAGGCCAAAGATCTCGTGCGACCTGTAGCGGATAGCTAGGAGTATGTTGAAGGTTGGCATGTTGTTGACACATAACACAATACTTAACATATTCGTAGCAGTCGTTATTAAGATTAGGCCAATAATAACCTAGGCGAAGGATTTGTTTAGCCACGGAAAGGCCACTAAAATATCCGCCACAAATACCGTCATGGACCTGTTGGATGGTATAGGTTACCTCTGCGCCGGTTAGACATCGAAGGAGGATACCATCAAAGCCACGTTTAAAAAGGAGTCCCCCCATGACAAAATAATGAGAAACATGTTTAAGAAAAGTGCGTTTGCCGGGTACTAGTTCAGGTCAGGTGGGAGAACAGAGGTTGTAAGGTAGTCGTGAAATTGGAGGTGCCAGGTATCCTGCGAATTAGCAGACACATTATTTATCATACAAACAATCGATGCTGAGTAAGATGGGGCAAAGAGTTGCTGGACCAAGATGAATATGTTAGAGTCAGTTGGTGAGGCAGGAATTTGTGAGGCTAAGCAAGCCATAGTATCCGCAAATTTGTTAGTGGAGCGGGGAATGGTCTGGATAGAATAACGAGTAAATGAGGTCAAAAGTGAATCCACATAATGTTTGTACTTTTGAAGTTCCTCATTTTTACATTGGTAGATGCCCATAACTTGATTGACTACTAATTAAGAGTCACCGAAAATATTAATAGATTTGACACCTAAGTGTAACGCAACCTGGAGACCCAGAACAAGGGCCTCGTATTCCACTATATTATTAGTGCAGGGAAAATCGAGCTAGAATGAAAGAGGCATAGGCTCAGCGTCAAGAGGAATGAGAATAATGTCGGCCCCTCCACTGTCGCTAGCATTTGGATCCATCAAAGAAGAGGGTCATTGGATACGAATCTTCCCTAAGTGAAAGAGTGGCGATGAGTTCATCGGGGAAATAAAAATTGGTAAATTGTTCCCCAGGTAAAGGGGCCTCCGCAAGTTGGTCCGCAATAGTTTGTCTTTTGATTGACTTCTGTTGTATAAACTCAAGGTCGAGGTCAGCAAGGAGCATAAGCCATCGGGCGATGCGTTGGTTTAGATGTGGTTTGGCATACATATAATGAATGGGGTCCGCGTTGGTGATGACAAAAGTTTTGTGATTCAGGAGGTAGTGTCAGAGTTTGGTGGCTATGAATGATAGGGCTAGGCACAATTTTTCTACATGTGTATACCTAGTCTCGTAATCCATGAGAGTACGACTTATATAATAAATGGCTTGTTCTCGACGTGTCGAGTCCCGATGTGCGAGCATGGCTCCTATAGCATGGTCAGTGGCAGAAAGGTAAAGGTAGAAAGGGCGATCATCCTGAGGTGGAATAAGCACGGGTGGCTGCAAGAGATAGGCTTTAAGAGCTTCAAAGGCTTGGTGACACTCTTCACTCCATTGAAAAGCAATGTCCTTTCTAAGAAGGTGATGGAAAGTTTGACATTGATCCAAGAGTTGGGAGATGAAACGCCGGATGGATTGAATTTTACCCTGCAAACTACGCAATTGTTTGAGGTTTTTGGGTGGGGGCATTTTCTAGGATAGCTTTGACTTTAGATGGATCGACCTTAATGCCACACAAAGAGATGATAAAGCCAAGAAGTTTTCCCGAAAGAACACCAAAGACACATTTCTTTGGTTGAAGTCGGACTAAATATTGCAACAGGCGATCGAAAATAATGGTTAAAACATCGAGATGTTCACTGCGATGTTTAGATTTGCCAAGAAGATCATCGACACAATCCTCAAGGATAGTGTGCATAATGTCATGAAAAATGTAAGTCATAGCCCGTTGATAGGTGGCACCAGCATTCTTAAGGCCAAATGGCATGACACGATAATAGAAGGTTCCCCAAGGAGTTATGAAGGCAGTTTTATGTTGATCGGCCGGGGCTACCAAAATTTGATTATATCCTGAAAAACCATCCATGAGAGAAAGAATTTCATGGCCCGCAGTGAGATCAACAAGTTGATGAATACTTGGGAGGGGGAAGTCATCCTTGGGGCAAGCAAGGTTAAGGTCTCGGAAATCCATGCATATCCGAAGTCCCCCCGTCGCTTTAATGACAGGTACGATGTTAGAAATCCATTGAGGATAGTCAATAGGCAAGATGAAGGAAACAGAAAGAAGTCGTTGAAGCTCTTCTTTGACCAAGAGGGCAATGCGTGGATGCATTTTTCTCAGTTTTTGTTTGACTGGTTTGGAATCGGGGTTTAGGGTGATGTTATGGACAGCAATGGTAGGATCAATTCCTGGCATGTCAGTGTAAGACCAAGCGAAAGCTTGGTTGCGGGTACGGAGAAAGGTAGTAAAGGTGGCTTGTTCTGATGTGCTAAGGGATTGTCTGATCTTCACAACGTGAGGATCCTCCTCTATGTGGATGTTGATTTCTATAGTCGACTCATTCAACATGGTTTGAGTTTTAGACGGTAAGGCGCGTTGAATATAGGAGTCGTCCGCCCCAAGGTAAGTGAGGATGGAGTCGTCATCCTGGCACTCAACAACATTAATCGAAGGCGAATCCTCTTCGATCATGTCTGGATACAAAAGGGGAAGAGAAGATGGGTCCTCATTATCGCGTTGATAAGTGAGAGGACCTATGAAGATAGCATTTATGAAAAAAAAAATTTAGGAGCGATAGATTCAGGGTCTATCGACTCTGTGGGTGATGATGGCAAAATGGGTGATGATGGTTTGGTAGGGGTGACGTCGTCATCCCCCAGGATACAATTGACACAAGGTTTCTCCGGTGTAAGTGTTTAGGAAAACCGAGACCACTACGATCATTGTGTTTATGTGTAGTCATGGGAATGAGTGTATGTTGGCCTTGTTCATAAACACCAAAACCAAATCCTTTCCAAGCACAGCGAGTCAAGAAGGTGAGGGCGAAACGACGATTTGTCAAGTATTGAAAATCATATTAGAAGGAAACCACACCAAGAGGAGGTTCAGGGGTAATGGAGGATGCGTCAACACCCCCATATGTTAGGTTGGTGCGGCAATGGGGTGGTCCGTAAGAGATTACCTCCCCCACGCGATGGTCGTAGGTGGGATGTGCATGTAACTGTCCATACTCTTACGGGGTATGGAAAGAGCTAACGTTATATAGGCGGTATTCCCCCAGCGTAAGGCATTGAAAAACATCTACTAAGGGGTCGGAGGTTGGGATGTTATCTGTGGGAAAGGAAGTGATATTTGTAACGGCAGTTTCATTGGTTGAAGGTGTAGGTGCGTTGGAAGTGGATGGCTGGGTTGGATGAATGGGTGTCTTGACTGGTACAAGCACATCATTAGGGCGATACAACATATTGCAAGTTTTGAAGGGGGGAGGATCAGCTTTTACGGTGTAGGAATTCCCCTCGTACTCAAATTTTATGCATCTATGTAAGGTGGAGGGAACGCATCCCATAGCCCAGATCCAAGGGCGGCCTAACAACATATTGTATTGAAACTCTCCCTCAAGGACATAGAAGAGTTCAGGTAAAGTGCGTGGTCCTACACGAATGTTAAGGATCACAGTGCCTAAGGTAGAAGTAATAGCATCATTGAATGACTGTAACATGATGCGGTTTGCGCACATGCAACTAGAAGGGATGTTCATTTGTTGGAAGGCTTTTGAAGAGATGATGTTTAGGCTAGCGCCCCAGTCAATCATAACACAACGTACCCGAATGTCCTGAACGTAAGCTGAGATGAAAAGAGCAGGGTCAGGATCTTCAGCACCAAAGTCGATAATTTCATCTTCGGAGAAACTGACAGCAGCGGCTTGCTGTACAGAGACAGAAGTGGTTGGGGAGATAGATTGTTTGGTGAGCAAAGCAACATGATTGGGTGTTAGAATAGAGGTAACATGCAAGGTTTCATTAGGTAAGACCTCTATCCCTTGAAGGATTTCAACTAAAGCTTGTCGATGAGATTCAGAAGTCTGAATGAGATCATACAGTGTCATTTTTACAGGCGATTGGTGAAGCTGTTTGATCATGGTTCGGTGGGCAATTCCGTTAGAGACGGGGTAGGCAGGTCCACGAATAACCACTTTAGGTGGTGGTGCAATCGGGATGGTGGACGGAGAAAGATATGCCGCAGGTGTGTTTTCTTTTGCTTTCCCATTGTTTTTCTACCCTCGAGTAGCAACACTAATCATATTGATCTCGTAAATACCAGAGGAGGAAGACGGTAGGGATAGGTCATGGTCTTCGAGAGGTGGGGCTGTAATAATGATAGATCTTGGTGAGGCGGGGACAAGTGGTATAGGAGAGGGAATTGAAGCTAAAGGTCTCTCTCTTCGTGAATTGTCTTTCTTAACTTTTCTATCTGAGAGAGGTGTCTAACGAAGGATGGCTTTTAAAGCTTTACATCCCTCTACATCATGTCCTGGTGTGCAGTGGTAAGCGCAGATTTTAGACTCATCATAACCTATAGGTCGAGGTTGAGACGGGTCATAAGGTCTAAGTGGGGGTAGAGAAATGGTCGCATTCTCCACTAACATAGCAAGGATTTTGGCGTAAGATCCTTTGAGTGGGTCAAAATCAGAGGAAGACGAAGGTATTGGTTGGGTGGGTTTTGGTAATGTTTGGGTATGGTTGGTTCATACGGGTGGTGGTTTAGCCAAGGGGTATTGATACGTGGTTTTAACTAAACGTGGTTTCTTTGGTGCAGGAGCTACGTTTAGCTGGTTAGATGATGAGGCTCTAGATAAAGTGG
Organism: Taxus chinensis; assembly: GCA_019776745.2. Classification (NCBI taxonomy): domain Eukaryota; kingdom Viridiplantae; phylum Streptophyta; class Pinopsida; order Cupressales; family Taxaceae; genus Taxus; species Taxus chinensis. The sequence continues at coordinate 673,785,341 of CM034148.1, forward strand.
TATCCGGAAACAATGGCAGAAAAAGAGGAGTGACGGAAAACAAGTCCTTTGATGATGAGATTTGTTTAGGGTTGATGGGTGGATAGGATACGTGGGGTGACAGTGTTGATATACCCTTAGATCTCTGTATGGATGCAGAAGGTGTAGGTCTCTTTAAAGAAAACGCAGGAGGTATGATATATTGATGCAAGGTGGAGGGATGATGTCCCAATATGGAAGGTATGTGTGATGACGATGGTTTTAGTTGTGATAGAGACATAGGTTGAGGAGATTGAGTTCTGTCTCCTAAGTGGGATGGACGGCTTTATTTTTAGATAAATCAAGCCGCTTAGGTGGGTGTGTTAGACTAGGTATTGGTGAGGTCCCAAGCGTAGGGGAAGATTTGGTTAGGCTAATAGAGGTGGATGAGGTATTTGGTAGAGATGAGGGGGGTGAAGATGAGGACATAGGCATTTTAAGCTTCTGTAAACACTTCGGGTATATGGTAGAGGCGTCTACATCGGTCATCTACATTTGAGTAGAATATGGCGTACTCAAACGTTACCATAGGACTCGTCTATCTCCCGAGAGGATGACAATCCTCAGCGTGTGAATTGGAACTTTTGATATGGAAGAGAGGTGTGTTGTGGTTCCGGTCCACTGTGGGTGTGATATAGGGGGTAAGATGAGGCACTGTATCAATGGGTGTTAAGAGGTCAACCAGTCGCTGAAAATATTTAGGCGATGAAGAACTAATAGCTAGGAGGGTGTGTTTGAGAGGATCCATCATGTTTAAAGAATGTAGTGATGTCGGTGCAAGAGGTCTCTCGTCTAAGGATGACAAAAGAAGTTGCGAGCCTTCCTCTTGTATAACAAGAATGGTAGAAGGAGACGTTTGGGAAATAGATAAGTTAGATAACATCCACTCACAGTCTTGCAAGGATGTGGTGTAAGAAGTTTCATCTATAAGAAGAGAACTCTGGGTGGTTAATTCCTTGATGGGTAAAGGAACGGCAAGGATTTTGTCTTTTCTTGATGGTAAGGAAGGGGGTTCGCGTTCCTGCGTTAGTGAAGAAGTTTGATTCAGAATTTTTCGATAGAGGCTTTTGGCTGGGAGTCGAAGATTGCATGGATCTCATGAACACTCTCCTCGGCTAAGATATCTTGGTTTATGTTACTGTTAGAAGAGTGATTCGGGAATGGTTTGTTGAATATTTTCAAATTTCGTTTAGCAGGGGCATTAGGATTATCGAGGGTTATATCCCCTGCATCAACCATTTCCTGCACTATGTTTTTCAACATCTTGCAGTTTTTGTGATTGTGTCCCTTTACATGGTGAAAGTTACAGAAGTCATTTTCTTTGTACCAAGAAGGTATAGCACGGGTGGAGTCAAACCCGGAGTGAGGTTTAACAGGAGGCAAGGTGATAGCTCTGGCTTTGAGCAATTTTTCCAAGATGACACCATAAGTTTCTCCCAAGGGAGTGTAATTGATGGGCTCGGCTTTATACTTATAGGCAGCTTTTGGTGGGGTATTAGATGGTGCTTGAGATTTAACCATCACCGCGTGCATAGCTCCTTTTGATTTCGAAGAAGTGGATGTGTGAGGAGTGGTGGGTGTTAGGTTTATTGGTGGAGTCTTGAGTTCGGAAATTGGGGTTTGTTTTACGCAACTGCAATTTCTCTTCCTCTAAGGCTCGAATCTCTAGTTTTCGAGCCATAGTAAAGCCCTCGTCAAATGTGCAGAAAGTTTGAATTTGGAGGGTAGGAGAGATGTGCTTAGCGCAGGCCCGCGTAAAAAGTTTGATAAGTTCAGCCTGAGGCAAGGCATACGTAAGTTGGTTGATAAGGCCCCGCCATCGTCCAACGAAATCTGTGATAGATTCGTCTTCAAATTGTCGGATGGCATAAAGGTCGGTGATAGATACTTTCTTGGAAATGTTAATGGAGAAATGATCCAAGAAAGATTGGGCTAGTTGGTTAAAAGAGAAGATTGAGTGCTATGTTAAAGCACTGTACCACTCCAAGGCGGGTCCTGATAAGGACATGGGAAAGGTGCAGAGTAGCAAGGCATCATCATGAGCAATCAAATAACAAGCATGTCTAAATGATCACAAGTGTTGTTGAGGATCCTCTTTACTATTAAAACGAGTAAATTTCAGTATTTCCCATTGAGGAGGATATGAATGAAGGGGGACAGAAGGGTGGATAGGCTCTCGACAAACTTTCTCGTATGTCAAGGCACTACGACTTCCCAAAACAGACACCTCCAGATTTTGCATTTTGTCCATCATTTGTTTGATGAAATCTGTGGTTGGATGAGATGATGGTGTGGTTGTGGTAAACGGAGGAAAATTGGGCCAAGGGCCTCCACTAGACAATGGTGGGGTTAAATGTTGACAAGGTATGGAGGACGAATATGTTGAGGCGACCAAATAGGGATGTCCTATATAAGATGTTGAAGTCACTAGATACGTGTGTGGAAATGAAAAGGTGGGCGGAGCTTGAGAAGGAAAGCTCATGTGGATAGGTGGTAGAGAGCAAGTAATGAATGGAGCAGTCTACAAGAGAGACGAGGTAGGAGCTGTTGGAGGTAATGATATGTGGGGCCCAAGATTAACCAAAGGAAATCCAATCTATGCCGTATGAACCCCTGAAGCTGCTGGATTGGGAGATGGGGCCAAGGATGCAGAAGGAAAAGTAGAGTTATCAGGCGGAGAAGGAGCTAAATGAGTAGCTATACTAATAGGCATGCCAACAAGGAGTTGACCATCGGGTGTACGGTCAGGGGCATGAGACAAATATTATTGTACAGCACTAGGATTAGCATCCAAATTTTTTGTAAATTCTTTATCTCCTACAGGGATTTTGGGAACCTCACTGGTGTCGGTAGGGTTCCCCATAGAATGTGAAGGGGGTGATTCAGGAAAAGGCACAGAGCAGGCATGTGAAACCATGGCGGCGACTTGCTTCCGAGTGATAACAACCATGAGCAAGAATACATAGTAAGGTTTCAATTTATTAGGAACAGAAACAACCCCAGAATGTTGAAATTGGTAGGTTGCTGGTTTATCAGGGACTGTAGAAGACAGTAGCCGATATCGGTCTTCTAACCGATGTTGGTTAGGTTGTAACCGATGTCAGTCAAATAACCGATGTCGGTGTAATAGGAATGGTATAACAAAGTATAAGAAGCTGCTGATTTGAGTTTTTAACAATACTTAGTACACCTATCAAACTATTCTGAAGTGATCACAGAAAATAGTGTATGACAGAGAAACATAACCGAGAACAGGCAAGAATGCACAAAAACAAATTAACAGACTAACCCTAGGGTTAATTTTAATCAATTTGGGCTTATGCCTTTAGACGCAGAATGCTGTCATAATCCTAAATAAAAGACTTAGGGGAAATGTCAAGTTTGTTTTGGTGTATAAGGTTACCTCAATCGGGGCGGAGGAATACCGCAGAAAAAGGGGGGATGTTTGAGCTGTTGTGTTGATTATGTCGTGATTCGGTATGTGTTGTGTAGTGAAAGTAAGATTAATTTCTTATCAATACTGTGGAAATCACCCCCACGTGTACGACCTGTTACTTAATCTATGTTCACTAGAATTGAAAACAACAAGCAAGAATGTAATGCACGTGTTTTAAACCCAAATCGAAAATGATATTTGATGAAGAAAAGAAGATGAATTTCACTAATGCAAAGATGTAAAAGCAAAACAAGTTCTTTTACCAAAATAAGAAAATACCTTGTGAATATCTTAAGAAGAAGAAAAAAACAAGTAGGCTCCCTATATGAAAGCAAGCAAGAAACAAAGAAACCCGAAATGGTCCCAACGGGCGTGCCAAAATGTTTCGCACAGAATGTTTCCATTTTTGGGAATAAACTTGCTTCTATTCTTTCATTCCTTTGAGAAACAGATAAGGGTTAGGGCTAGGAGGAATACCTGTTGAATGTCGAGAGGGTGTGTGCGTACCGTAGAGAGAGAGATCAGATCGACTGCGAAGAACTCCTTTTTGTCTTGGAAGGACTACCTGCAAGTAAGAATATAAGACCACCAGATTTTAATTAGACAAGAAATGAGGGAACTGCCTTGGGCCCAAGAAATATAAAACTTCCTTTCGAAGGTGGTCAGTTCCCCTGCTAATATGAATTAACACAAATTCTAACAAATAAGCTATTGTCCAATTACAATTTGTTTACCGTGTTAGAACAATAGAGAAAGGGCTGGTCTTAGTTTAGAATCACGGTGACCGACGCCGGTCAGTGTCACCGGTACCCGGTTGATGATAACTGATATCAGTAGGGGTAGTGATTTAAGGGGTTGGGTGAAGGTTGGCTATAAGATGGCTATATGATAGTTATGGTGTTTATAAGGCTAGTAGAATAACTAGGGATAGGTAATGAGGTGATGGAGAAGACTTAGAGGGTATGGGGGCTATTCTTGGAGCAAAATAGGGGTAAAGGAATGTAAGTTAGGTGGAGAGTGTTACCGGGTAGTGGATCTGGGCGTAGACTTGTAATTACTGTGATTCAGAAATCCAAGAAATATTACTAAAAGAACATATAAGACTTACTAATTCCTGATGAAAATGTAGGTTCTGGGACTACGATGGTGAAGACAGAGCTCAAGTGGGATGATCTGACAATCCAAGATGAGCTATCTCCTCTCCTGATGCTTGGATAAGTGTCACTGGGTTCTAGTTATTCAGTTGCAGTCTTGGGCTTGATGTCCTTCTCTGCCAACTCCTCTCTTTCCTTCACTTGTCTCTGTTCAGCCAAGTAAATTCTAAATCCTTCCAATGACTTCTGATTCGGATCCACGAAAACCCAACCCTTTGCTTTTGGTTGGGAAGTGGTCATTTACAGGGAACCGATGGCGGTTACATAACCGACGGCGTTCGAGTAGGAACCAATATTGGTCAGGTCAAGGTGGGCTATTTTTAGTAAAATAGCCAGCCTTCCCTCCTTTTCTCCCAAGGGATTAGTTGCAGGCTTGGTCAAGTCATTATGAGGTTGGTTTTTAGGTGCGGGTGAGGAGTCATTAGTCATGGGTGTGGATGTAGACCAAGTTATAGGTCTTAATTAGGTTAGTTTAGGGTTAAGACTAGGTCATGATGAGGTGGCAAAATGAGGTGGTAGGTATGGCGATGTGGATTTATTAATTATAAGGTAATTAATAAATAACTGTGTAAGGTTTAGGTGATGAGGTTAGGTTGCGAAATGAGATGCAGGGCCACGGGGGGTCGTCAGACACAAATTTGGTATCTACACCTATCACCAAGATGTTAAAGAAAAACATAGATTTCAAACAGATAGCAGAAGGAAAGGCAATTTTTGAAGCAATCAAAGAGGCCATCTCACAAGCCCCAACTCTCATTAAACCTAGATTTCTCCAAGGATTTCATCCTCTATACATTTAGAGGTAATGATACTATTTCTGCAATTTTTGGTACAGCAGAACAAAGACAATGATGAGCAGCCAATTGCTTTCATCAGCCAAAGCCTGGAGGACTATGAGGTGAGATATTCTTTCATGGAGGAAGCTATGAGGTGAGATATTCTTTCATTGAGAAGCATGTTCTTGCAGTAATTAGGAGCTTGAAGAAATTTAAGCATCTAGTTTCAAACAACAAGATTCAATTGTTGGTTTCTCATGTGGGAGTTAAAGACTTCCTCCTCAATAAAGACCTGAATGAAAAGAGAGCAGGGTGGACTACTCGTGTCATGGAGTATGAAATTGAGATCAAAGTCACCAAGTTGGTCAGAGGAAAAAGTATTGTGTGAGCAGCTGGTCTTGAACAAACAAAAGGAAGCATGCAATGAGAAAGAGGTTGTTTTGGTGTTGCAAGATAGCCATAAGCAAGGAAGCATTCAAGAAGAAAATGATGGTGTCCTCACTCCTTGCTGGACCCGAGACATAATGCACTTCCTACACAAAAGCCTATGCCCTCCAGAGATGAACAAAACCACAAAGCAAGACACTTCAGATTACAGGCTATCTTATATGCTCTTGTTGATGGTGTTTTATTCAAAAGGGATGTGAATGGAGTGCTGTTGAGATGCATTGGTACAAATAAGATTTACAGAGTGTTGGAAGAGTTCCATGGTGGATTAGCTGGTGGTCATTTTGGATTAGCTGGTGGTCATTTTGCACCAAGAGTGATAGCTCTCAAGATCATGAGGGCTGGCTATTATTGGCCCAAGATCTTTCAATGATTGTTATGCATGGATCAAGAGGTGCAAGAATTGTGCATTCTTCACAGGTAAGGAGAGACTAGATGCCCTTCCATTGCATCCAATTTCAGTTGACCAGCCATTCATGCAATTTGGTTTGGAATTCATTGGAGTCATTAACCTAAATTTAAACCAAGGATAGAAGTGGATTCTAACAGTAATAGATTACCTTCACCAAGTGGACTGAAGTAGTAGCAATCAAGGAAGAAAATGAATCTTAGCATCCTAGACTTCTATGAAGGGATAGCAACCAGATTTGGCATACCTGCTATAATAATATTAGATAATGCATTGGAATTCATTGGGTCCAAGGTAACTGAATGGGCTGTAAAGAATGGGATCTACCTAAGCACTTCATCAAATTATTTCCCTCAGGGTAATGGCCAGGCTGAATCTACAAACAAGAACTTGTTAAGAATCATCAAGAGGACTCTTGATGAAAATCAGAGGTCTTGGCATACCAAATTGAAATTAACAGGGGCGGAAGCCTGATAATATTTTATTAAACTCAATCAACCAAAAAATGGAGAAGGCTGCAATATTTATAGATATTGCACAACCAAATACAACAGAATATTAAGTTGGCACAGGTGCAACAATCAGTACACAAGCTTCCAATAACATCTGGGAAGCAACAATTGAATAAAAACAAATATATTGTTTAAAACAATATAACACATCTATGAAAGACAAATATGGTTTATGAACCATATAACAATACATAACAAAATATGGTTTATATTATAACCATTATTATTTAATTAATAAAATTAATTAAATAATTATACTATGCATAATTAATTAGGATAATAATATTTTATCCTAACATTCCCCCCCTTAATTGTGCATTGTCTGAAGAGATGAGGAGAGGAACTCTCTGAACAACTCGAACTTGTCACGTGCAAGTGACTTTGTGAAAATATCTTCTCGTTGTTCAGCAGTTGGACAAAATTGAAGCTAGATGTTGTGCTTCAACACATGTTCGCGTATGAAATGAACCTGAATCTCAATGTGCTTTGTTCTCTCATGAAACCAACTGGATTGTGAACAAGTTTGATAACACCTTCATTGTCAACATACATGGTGGTTGGTTTGTCCTGTGGTATTCCAATTCCTTCCAGTATGCGACGTAGCCAAATTTCTTCACAGACAGCTTCTCCTACAGAATGATACTCGGCTTCTGTGGAAGAGTGAGAAACAAAGTGTTGTTTCTTACTTCCCCATGATATTGGTCTAGATCCCATAAAGAATACAAATCCAGAAGTGGATTTTCTATCATCAATGTTACCCCTGCATGATCTGAATCCAAATATCCAGTCAAGAAGAAGTTTTTGTTCTTCTTGTATTCTAGACCAAGATCCACTGATCCTTTGAGATATCTCAAAATGCGCTTTGCTACTTTCCAATGACAAACTTTGGGCTCCTGCATGAACTTGGATAGATAACTTACTGCAAAGCTGATATCTGGTCTAGTGTAGGTCAGGTAAATGAGACTCTCGATCAGTTGCCGATAGAGAGTGGCACTTACCTCAGGAGATGGATCTAAACGAGATAACTGCAATCTATTCTCCATGGGTGTAGCAATTGGTATAAAATCCATCATCCTAAACTTCTCGAGTGTATTCTTGGTATATTTCATCTGAGAAACAAAAATATGATTCTCTTTCTGCCACACTTCCAATCCAAGATAATAGTGCATCAGCTCGAGATCGGTCATGTCGAACGATCGATTAAGATCTTTCTTCGTTGCATTGATCATCCTCACTGAACTGCCAGTGATGACTATATCGTCGACATAGACAACAACAATCACCATCTCCCCCCTTGCTTTTTGAGGTAGAGATTGGGATCGTATGGATTTCTAACAAATCCATGTTGTACGAGATGCTCATCAATCTTGATGTACCATGCCCGGGGTGCCTATTTGAGCCCATACAGAGATTTCCTGAGTCTGCATACCTTTGCTTCTTGACCAGGTACTACATATCCCTCAGGTTGAGTCATGTAGACTTCTTCTTGTAAATCTTCATTTAGGAAGGCACTTTTTACGTCCATTTGGTGAACTTTCCATCCAAACTGAGCAGCTAGAGCAAAGATCCTGATCGTATTTTGATCTTAGCTGTGGGAGCAAATGTCTCCTCATAGTCAATGCCTTCTTTTTGTGCATACCCCTTTGCTACAAGTCTTCCTTTGTACTTGTCCACTGTCCCATCTGCTTTGTACTTAGTTTTGAATATCCATCTGCATCCAATGGGTTTCTTCCCTGGTGGAAGATGACAAGCTGCCAAGTGTTATTCTTCATCATTGATTGATATTCAGAATCCATGGCATCTTTCCAAGATTTTGACTGTAGGGCTTCCTGGACTGTAGAGGGCTCATCTGATTCAATAACTCTACTCATCAAAGCAAAATTAACTTCTTCTCTTCTTTACTGTGAGTCCATGGTCTAGGGGTGGATGTATCCAGTGGAGCATCCAATCTTGCATCTCGTAATGTACTTGTACACCATTTAGGCATATGCTAAACTGTTCCCATGGGTTGTGGTTCTATCTGATCAAAACCATCATCCCCATCATCACTTTCATCTTCTGAGGGAACATTAGCTTCAATTTTTACAACAGGTGAAAAATCTACATCTTGTGAGTCCGGAGGAGGAGTCTCTACTTCCTTCTTCTCAAAAAACTCAACATCTCTGCTGGTGTAGACTTTTCTGGTCTTAGGATCCATCAATCTATACCCAAGAGTCTCTTCATTGTACCCAATGAAGACGAGTTTTTGTGACTTCATGTCCAATTTCTTTCTGTTTTGTTTGGGTATGTGCATGCTTGCTTTGCACCCAAATACTCTGAGGTGTGCAATGGATGGTTTCCTTTTTTACCATGCTTCTTGTGGTGTTATTCCATCAAGAGTAGTTGTGGGTGCTCTGTTCAACAAATACACTGTTGTCTTTACTGCTTCTACCCAAAATGTCTTTGCAAGTCCAGAATCATCGATCATGCATCGCACCATTTCCATGATGGTACGATTTCTTCTCTCAACAACACCATTTTGCTGTGGTGTGTGTGGAGGAGGCATTTGTTGATGAATCCCGTGAGTTTGTAGGTAGTCTCTGAACTCATCACTGGTGAATTCCCCCCCTCGATCTGAGCAGAGAGTTCTGATGTGACGACCAGTTTCTTTCTCAACTGCTACTTTGAACTTTTTGAAGGTTTCAAACGCTTCACTTTTCTTGCGAAGACAAAAAATCCACATTTTCCGTGAATAGTCGTCAACACAAAGCATGAAGTACTAGAACCCAGAATGACTTGGCTACAGTGGACCACAAAGATCGGTATGAACCAGGTCAAGTTTACCATGAGCTCGAAATGTACTCCTCTGGAATGAAACTCTGTGTTTTTTTCCTGCTAGGTAGTGAGGACACTTGTCTGTATCCTTCTAAAGAGATGGTAGCCCATGTACCATATTACATCGGTGAAGTGTTTCGAGATATTTGAAACTTACATGACCAAATCTCTGATGCCACAACTGTGCTAAGGTGGAGTTTTTAGCCACAAGTGCTTGATCATCTGTGTGAATGAAATCAATTTGAAACATGCATCCCACATTGGAGGCTTTTGCAATTATTTTCGAGCCTCTTGATTTATCTCGAATCAAACACGTTTTCTTGCCTGATTGACTATCAAAGTCAATTTTTAGGTTGTGATCAAGGAGTTGACTAACTGAAAGGAGATTCTTTGTCAACCCAGGGACATATAGGACATCTGATAGTCTGCATTTGCATGAACCAAGGGGTAGAGAAATGTTCCCAATCCCCTGAACTGTATATGAAGAATCATCTCCCAACGAAACATGATTTTTCGATGGCGTGTCCCTCATTGAAATAAACCAGTCTCTGTGGCCGGTCATGTGTCGAGTGGCTCCCGAATCAACATACCAGACATCACTAGATGACGTGGATGGTTCACTTGATCGAGCAGTGAACAAGAAGTCTTCATTGTCTGACTGTTCTTGTTGCTCAACAATATTACCTTGCTGGTGGGGTCTTCTTTTCCAGTTCCCCTTTTTCTACCTGTGATAGTTGTTAGAATGTCCCTTGTAAGATTTTTGTTGTTGTGGTCCAGAGTTGCTGGATGAACCTTTCTTGTAAGTGTTATACCAACAATCTTTTAAGTCATGTCCTCTTTTGTGATAGGACATTGCTTCTTCTGTTGATTGTCCCCGTGAAACTGATTCTGATGTTGGGACTTCTTATAGGAATTAGGTTTTCCTTTACCTTTTCCTTTCCATTTTTGATGTGAAGACAGTGCCTGCTCCTCTTCATCATCCTTATTGTGCATTGCTTCCTCTTGTTGCAGTAGGTTTACCAGTTTGTCAAAACCAACTGTCGTATCTGTCACATTTAGTGTTGTGACAAAAATGTGGTAAGAAGAGGGGAGTGCTCTCAGAACAATGGGAACGAGAGCATCATCTGTGACTGGTTCTCCCAGGGCTAGAAGTGAAGCCCTCAATTCTGCAACTCTTCTTAAGAAAGCTTCAATTTTCTCATTCTGCTTGAACTTCAGTGTATGTAACTGACTCTGCAAATTCAGTATGACATTCTTGTTCTTGGCCTCGTATACTGTGCTCAATTTATCCCATGCTTCTTTTGTTGTTTTGGCATCTCGAATGTGGGGTTGCACATCATCGGACACTCCAAACAAGATGATGAGTTTGGCCTTCTGATCTGCTTTATCAAACTGGCATTGTTGTGTTGTATCAGTGGCTGATCTGGTCAAAGTACCATTCACAGCAGGCCAGATCTCTTCAAACTCAAGTTGTGTCTTTATTTTTGTCTTCCATGTAGCATAGTTGCTTCCTCTGAGCAATTGTGAATCTGGAAGAAAAAATTTGGGGGCATTGGTGCCCATTTTGCAGAGATCACTGACAGGGTTTGGCTCTTATCACTCTAGGTATTAGGTCTCCCAATCTATATACCGTCAGTCTGATATACCGAACCTCTCTATATACACGCCCTTCCAATATACCCATCGGTACATGGAAGAATCTCTCCCTTTCTATATACCCGGCGGTACGTGAAAGAGGTGTTAACGTACGTGAAAGAATTCAATACGTGGTACCAAGACAATACTGATGGGGTCTGTGTGATTATTGACACCGGCTCAAAGAAATATCCTCATACGCGCACGTAACTTCACTATATACTTGGATAATTTCTCAGTCTGGATTTATGTCATGCAATCATTCACAGACGGATGGGATGGTTCATAGTGTGTGCACTATGACCTTATTACTCCCCGTCGATTTATAGGGACGATGCCCAGACGACATTGTTGCAACTATATTAGGTGTTAAGTGTAGTAGTAGTCATGAATGGCTTTACCCGTAAGCACTTCCCAGAGGCACCATATATACTGAACGCTGCGAATGAGATCTAGGATCTCGTGAGTGTTACAGAACCAATTTTTTATTTTTTTTATTACAATTCTGCCAGTTTCTGAGAAGTTACAAAGTTTACAGTTGACTATGGCAACCTGCAAATTAGTAAAATATATAGCAGTATACAATTTACATTCAAAAAACTGGAAAATTTGAATGGCAGGCAAAAAAAATTTGTTTCACGGGCCCTGGTGGCCTCCTGAGCCCAATACGACCCAAAATGCTAAAAATTGCAAAAACGTAGCTGAAAATGCAATTTTTAGATGGGTCTCCTTTTGTAAAAAATGTCAGAAATGAAAAACCAGGCCGAATGGGAGAAATTTTTTTTTACCCTAAATTAGGGATTTCTCCGCTAAATTTAGTTAGTTATAACTAAATTCAAATTTTCTGGCTAAATTTGGCAGTTCCACCAAAAATTCGCCAAATTCGAAATGCAAGTTGGGGGTGGGATTTGAACCATGCACCTCCCACTTCTAAGGCTTTCCCTCTATCCAACTTGGCCGCTTAAGCATTTGTAATGTAAAATGGACAAGATTGTATTTAAATAAAGGTAGATTTGACTCACCTCTTTAAAAAAATGACTTGTAGAGGCTCCACGTGGCAAATGCTGGTTAGAGGAAGTTTAGGGTTTTCTTTGCACCAAAAAAATGGATCCGAAGACTCTGTTATTCCTTAGAAAAAAAACCATCGTTCTTTTTGCAAATATCTCCTTCTATTTCTTTGTTTTATTCTTCCTTTGGCCGCCATTTTATCTGCTTTGATCTTTGACTTGGTTGCATTTTTTCCTTTGGCTTTTTTTTGAATCAGTTTGTGTTTGTTTGACTTTGTTTTGAAGTTTTTTCCTGATCGCTGAGAGTCCACTGTTTTCTTTGTATTGTAGGTGTTGTTTGTGACGGTGGAATATTTGCCTACACCAATCTTTTCTTTGAGCCATTTTGTGTGCAGGGCGTGAGGCAGGGCAAATCGTTCCAAACAAATGAGTTGGAGGCCCTTTATTTGTATGCAGGAATCCTTGTTTTTTTTGTTTTGCATAATTTATGGAGAGACATTAATGTTTCTAACACGTTTTGTTTTCCTTTGACCACTTCTTTTGCTGCAGGTTGCAGGTAGGGGACGGTGATGGGGAGTTTGATGTTTCTCCACCACTGTTGCAAGATCTGTTGTGTATTTGATAAAATAATACCGCAGCGTCAACACTTCCAACACTCCAAGAGCTTTACCTATGAAAATAACTTAGAGTCTCCTCCAATTTGTAGCATCTTTTGACCTTAATATTAACAGTAACCAATATACCTCTAAATTAGAGGTAAAACCCTTGATGGGCAGAGACTAAAAAAATGATCTCTAATATTAGAGATAAAAACCCCAAATGGGGAGAAAAATAAATTTTTTATGATATTTTCAATACCTGCAGCAAATTTTGCCTGGTGCTGGGTGCACCAGTGCAAAAAAAAAATTGCTGTTCCAAATACCTAGAACTGAACAGGAGGTTATGGGTTTGCAGGGGGTTCTGGGAAGCTGCAGGAGGCAGCACTGGCTCTCCTTTTGTTGCAGATTTATTCTCCATGAATTCTCCTTCTTCTGCAACCTTCTCCAACCTTGCCAGGAGCTTCAATTCGCTCTGGTACCAAATGTAGATTGAGCAACAGGGGCGGAAGCCTGATAATATTTTATTAAACTCAATCAACCAAAAAATACAGAGAATGGGATGCAATATTTATAGATATTGCACAGCCAAATACATACAGAAGATTAAGTTGCACAGGTGCAACTAAATTCCAAAATACACAAGCTTCCAATAACATCTGGGAAGCAACAATTGAATAAAAACAAATATACTGTTTAAAACAATATAATAGCATCTATGAAAGACAAATATGGTTTATGAACCATATAACAATACATAACAAAATATGGTTTATATTATAACCATTATTATTTAATTAATAAAATTAATTAAATAATTATACTATGCATAATTAATTAGGATAATAATATTTTATCCTAACACATATGTCACTAGAGCTAAGAGAAGTAGAGATCAAGACTGAAATTGATATAGTGATATAACCAATAGTGATAAGCAAGGTGATATGTCGGTAAAGAGGATTAGTATTGAATAATAGGTTTGTTGTATAAATGTCAAGAGATTGAAGTAACGTGAGAGAGAAAAATATTCTTGTTATGTGGATCAATCAAAACACTATGTATAGATACATGATTAATAGAGATAAGGATGGATAGATTATCTAAAATAAGCATGCCATCTATATCGGGGTAGGGGCAGGGGTAGGGATATGAACTAGTGAAAAGTGTGAGACCAATGACCTATTTATAGATGCACTAGGGGTAGGGATATGAACTATATAAGAATGAATAGGAAAACTAGGAGAAGGAGCCTCAAAGGGGACACCTCTAATTATGAAAACCTGTTGATCATGAATAAATTTGATGCATTGGTTAATGACTAATGGAATATCCCTAAGGTTACATAGCCAAGGGATACCCAAACATATGTCACTAAATCTAAGAGAAGTAGAGATCAAAAATGAAATTGATGTAGTGATATAACTAATAGTGATAGGTAGGGTGATACGTCGGTAGAGAGGATTAGTATTGAATAATAGGTTTGTTGTATAAATTCCAAGAGATTGAAGTAACATGAGAGAGAACAATATTCTTGTTATGTGGATCAATCAAAACACTATGTATAGATACATGATTAATAGAGATAAGTATGGATAGAGTATCTGAAACAAGTATGTCATCTATATCAGATTCATCTAAAGTGATAAGTGGTGTAGGAGAAAATGTGTTAGTGGCAGTGCTAATCATTGCATCTAAAGGGTCGTCATAAGAGTGTGGTGGTGGCACTGCATGATAAGTTTTATGCACTTTTGAAGTAGATTTGTTAGTTTAATGTTTAGGAAGTTGATCGTTAAATATTTTCAATTTAACATTATCATTGGTTGACTTAGAAGATTCAATGGTGAGTGAATAAATAAAATCTTAAATGACATGACGAAGCTTAATACACTAATCAATGAGGTAACCAGTACATAGTAAGCATTGGCATCAAAAAATTTACTTTGAGGCTTGATTTTATCAACCTCAAATGGTGGAGGGATAGACATGAGATTACACTCAAGCAATCATTTCAATACAATGTGTAGGGAACATGGTAAGTGAGTACATTATCATCGTAGAAGTGGAATTTATAGCTTAGTTGGTTGAGCAATAACATTGACAGTGTCTTTAAAAGTAGTGTTGGTATCATTAGTCTTTACTTTGAATGTGGATTTTCTTGGAAACTTGGAGTTAGATGTATTATGAACACCGGTAACGCACTGCATTTTGTTCATATGTAATAACTTATCTTCCGAATCCTTGAGTGTATGACATAAATGGTCAAAATATCAAAAAAAAATGAATATGACCGATTCTTGCAAAGGAGAAAACAAGATTTGTTTAAAGAGGTCTTGTAATTCACTATCAGCTAAGATATTTCTCATCTTAGTAAGCATGGTTTTTTATCGTAAGACATAATCATTGATAGTTTCATCATATCCTTGCCACATTTTAGAATCTTATGCATAAGAAACTTTGTCCCCAATTTTGATAGAGAATTGTGTCAAAAATTGATTTTCCAAAGCAGTAAATGAGCACACATAATGTGTGGGGGATCATAAAACCATTGTAGTGAAAAAACCATGAGACTTCTAAAAGAGCTTGGTAAGTAAGATGTCCTGAGAGGAATACTCAAAGAAAGCCATGTGAAATTATCGAATATGTTCGGCATGATCCCCTTTGCCATCATATATAGGGAGTTTAGGAGCAGAAAAATCAATAAGAAGTGGGTAAGAAACCACTTTGGGTGAAAGTGGGTTATGAAGAAACTAAGTAGAATCCATAGCATGAAAAGAAGAGGATGTACCTTATTGTAATTGTAAGATTTGATCTTGTAATGTATGAACAAGGGTTTTAAGAGATTGCATGTTATATGAATAAATGAATGACCTATTAACAATGGGTATAGGATGTGTAGTAAGAACAATGGTTGTAGAAAGAGGCATAGATGTATTTACATTGATATATTAGGTTCCCCCAATGATGTGGGAACCGAAGATGTAGGGATAGTAGATGCCTCTATATGAGATAATGAGGCATGCTTAAGTTCATCTCATGTAGCGTATAGAAGAATATCAATATTAGTTAGATTCTCTTGTAAGAAGTGTGTAAATTGTTGTGCCTCATCTTAAGAAATATCATGAGATTGAGTAATAGGTTTTTTATTGAAGCCTTCACCTTGTAGAGAATCGTCGTTAATAGTGAAGATGTTATTGGAAAATATATCAGTAATAGAATAAGTTAAACATTAGGAACCCCTTTTGTAAGATCACAAGAATGATGATCAAAGGGGTTACCTTTGTAACCCCAAGTATGAGTATTTGGACTTATGGGATTGATGCAAATATCATAAAAGATTGGAAACAACAAAATGATGAGACAAAAAATGAAGATAGATACAACACCAAAAGCAAAGATGAGCAACATAGAAAAGATTGAGTCACAATTCAGGTTCATCAAAAATTTTATACCATTATTAGATTATGTGAAATCTAATAATTTTGAATTAAGTACACTAAAGGATGTAAAGGGGAACTACAAGGGGTTATTTTGATTAATTAACTTCCAACATTAATTATGTAATATCAAAACAATGTATTAATGATTTCAACTATGTATGAAACAAAATAGGAACATGAAAACACAAGAGGATGAATGCACTTAGCTGATTATATATGGATTTGGAGGTTCTGGGAGTGCACACAGCTAAAATAGAAATATTTGAACCTGGTGATGCTTCATAATGGGAACAATGACTGGAAATTGACTTGGGACAATGATCTTTAAATGATAATAGACCCCCTGTTGTTTTGCTTTTTTACAACCCAGTAAATTAACTAATAAGATTTTGTGATATATAATGAATCTAAAACTAATCGAAATATGAAAATTAGATGTTTTAAAATTGATCGAGAACTGAATTTATGATTAACAAAATCAACTTTATTCATTTGTTTGATCAAACAATCCATATTTTCACTGTTAACAATTTCTTGAAAATGTCTTAAAATGACTTAAAATTTCATATATGAATTAAAATATAATTTAAATAATGTTGAAAATATCTCAAAAATCAAAATTAGGAAGCATTCATTTTCCTAGAAACCATTAGTACAACCATCAGGATTAAATTCCATTCATAAAGTTCTGCAATAAACTATGTCTCAGGCTTCATCCCTTGAACTATGTCTATCTAAAAATGCTTCCCTTTTTTACTTACAATCAAACATTTACCATAAATCCCATAATACACCCTTAAGACCTGCAACCTCCCCTCTATGCTTCTTAAGATAACATTAGCTTACTTTCTTGTTAGATGTTCTTCAGTGACTATCCTTATTAGGTTACCTCTCTCTTGAATTTCTTGTAGAATCTCTCACTCCTTGATTATGGATCAATAAGTGACTTTCACGCATTAGACTGACATCTAAGTCTCTTTCATCCATATGTCTATAATTGTATATGCCTACAGGACCATTCCCTCATAATTATCTAGGGTGATAATGAGATGCTTAGATTGTAGTTTATCTTGAATGACCTTCAAATGCCCCTAAGATGCTCAAAACTTCTGATTTTCCATGGAGACTACATCAGTATTATTAGAAACACATTCCTTGTTTGAAACCCATTATTTGTTCAATCAAACATCAACTCACCCTATTCACATGGCTTGAGTTACTTGTGTGGAGTAACTTATAGGCCTTACAAATTTCATTAACCCCTGGTTGGGGGTTCTTATCTAGTCTATATTATCAAACAATTTCATTTACTCCTATTTGGGATGTAAATCCCACTTCCTTTTCATGGGAATCTTTACATAAGGCTCTAATCAAGCCTATGGACCTCCTGCTTAGGAGCTTCTTGGTCTTATGAAACGCAAAAACAACTTAGGCACTAAGTTTATAATGTCCACTTGGGATATGGCTATGAATAGGCATGGTCAATGCCTACAGTTGGGCGAGTTGTTCCAGAATTAGGTATGTTAGATGATCTCCTGGCCCAGGATGAAAACACAAAAATGAATTACAAATAAGGACTTGTTTACGCCAAAGTTAGAATGGTTGGTTTGCTCACCCAATTTACAACATGGGCCATGTCAGGTCGGTAGAGTTGGTTGAGATTAGCTCAATGAGGTGGAATGTTGGTGTAAGGTAAAAATGCATAGTAAAAACATTTTACAAAATATATTGGGAATAATCCCACATGCACCCTAGAATAGAAATTTGTGGTACTTATACAAAATTGTGACTATGGTAATATAATATCACAAAGGAAAAGACACCCCTCTACAAAACGAGTGTGTCAACCTTGGCTGAGTGCCACCAACTAGAAAATAGTGGGGCCCACTTGTCTGAAATCAAGTGTCAAAGACCAGAGGTGAAAACCAAAAAAACACCCTTATACCATTTTTTATCATTTTACATTGCCATGTGTCGCAGTGTGATTACTCTGTTTCCCCTATTTTTTCTCCTCCAACTAGGAACTTCTGTATATGTTATCTTTCTCAAATGGAGTCTATTTTTTGCATTCAAATAGGTGATGAAAATATCTCAGAGTCCTCTACCGTACTATAATGATTTTGGGAGATTTAGGGAAACTATGTCCACTACTTTGATCTTTAGATCACACCTCCCCACTGAGAAGGATTTTTTTCTACAAAAAAAAAATTCACCCTATGAAACTGTCAATCATCTTCCTGCATCTCACAAATTGTAGTGCCCAACACTTTCTTGCATCATTTAATTTGCAAGATAATTTCATTTACTAGACTATAGAAATTGATTTAGCACTATTTAGATATTATGTGGTTTCATATTGGGTCATTTGGTGACCAGTGTGTTGTTTAGGGAACGTGGTTCCAAATAGCATTATGATCATTATCTTAGTTTCTTACATTATATGATTTTGGATACCAGCAGGATGTCATATAGTTAGTTTTATTTTATATGATGGATAGATGATAATGTTTTATATAATTTGTATCATTGGTTTATAATGGAAAATTGTATGTTATCACGGTATTTACTTAGATGGATCTTATATCTTGTGAATTTACTATGGATGCGTGATGTTAGAATTTAGTCATTTCATTTTGATATCTTGATTATTGCATAATAGAATGAATATCCATGATTTGATTTGGTTGTCTTTATATTGTTATTATTCTTTGATTTATTGTATCCAGCTAGGTATGTTTAATGTGTGAATTGAGTGTGCAAATTACAGGTCATACAGGAGAACGTGGGTTTCATAGTTAGTTGCAATCATGTTACACAAGATGTTGACTAGTTGAGTCCTTTAGCCATGCATGATCTTTGTGTAACCTTGTGTGTATGTGGCGTATTCATGTTTGGACACCATTGGTGATTCCTAATGTATTATGTTAATTTTAATTTGTTTAACCATTATGATAAGATATCTTAGGGACCCAATGGTACCTATATGCATTCGATATGTTTTATGTTAACTAATCTTATTTTTGTGGGTTGGGACCATGCCCAAAAATCATTTGGGTGGGCCCCACCACCTATTCCTTTGAGCCACTTTACTCAATCTCGAATTCGGGCTAAATCTGGCATTTGTAAGGGTCTCTATTTCACATTGGGGTTCTCTCTTACACTGAAATGAACCCTTGGACCCTACCTATAGGTAGGGAGGTCTTGATTAAGGTCAAATGGGATTTTCCCTCCCATTTGACCCCTCTCATGTCACCATCTTATAAGTGTGTTTGATTTGTGTGTTATCTCAAAAGCTGAAGTGTTTTGGCTTATTGGATTTTTAGGAAATTTAGGATATTACTTCCTAAATGTGTTTAATTTTATGTATTTTGGGATTTGGAATCTTTGAGTTAGAGAATGAGATGGGTGACACATGTCACCCTCTCATTTGTGAGGATTGGAATTTGATTTTTCTTTTTATACCTCCTTATGAAAGGGGTATGGACTTTTTCTTGACATTTTGCTACTATTGTAGTTGGAGAGAGCTTGGAGCTTGGAAGAGCTTGGTTGTTCTTAAACTTGGATATCTAGTTTTGAGGTAGGCCTTCATACCTCTTGTTTTTGTTTCTATGGTAAAATGTGCAAACTAAAGATGGTTGTTTGGATTTTTGAATGCTTGCATGTTGTTGTGGGTGTCTTTTAAATTATTTTGTTTTATTTTCTCCATCCATCCTATTTTGTGCCTGGATTTTGAAATTATAAGGGAAGAGGGAGGAAATCCCCTCTTACACCACTATGGCTTAATGGCAAATCCATGATGGTTTCTATTTTTTTATTTCCTCCCCTCATATGGTTTGATGTGGATTAGATGACTATTCATATGGTTGAACCTCATCTTCCATCCTTAATAAGGAAACCATGCTTGGTTTGAAAATCATTACAAGGAAGAGGCTTGGTGTTTGGGATGGAGTGATAAGGAGGTTATTATGAATGGAGTGATAACAAGGGTATTATGGAGATTATTTTAGTGTTCATATGGTCAAATCACAATATGGCTTATAATGGGATCCTTTCCATTCTTCCCCTTAGAGAAAAGCATCCCAGTTCATCCTCTTGTGACTACTTTTGTTCTTTCTAGATGGTTACTTTGTATTGAAATTGTGTCTGTGTTGTCACCCTTTATTTCCCCTTTCATGCGCAATCTTGAGGCATGCATTTATCTATATCCCATGGGCTTAGAGGGAGGCTAGCATTTCCTCCATTTGGTGGAGATGGCATTTGGTTAGGAGTAAACTGGGCCCCTTTTCTCTTTTGCATTGAAGATTTCTCATATGGAGTGGAAGCTTGCAAATTTGGTTTGGAGAAAGAAGGAAAAAAGTTTAAATTTTGGACATATTGTTCAACATTTTGGGGAGGCGTGTAGACTTAATTTTAGCATTTTTTAATGGTTATATAATATATTGTTAGCTCTATCTTATCTCTTCATAAGAAGCCTTGTAATCTAGTAAACTTGTCCCCACATTTTTTGTAGAATCCTTTATACTTTAATTAGAATGTTGTGTTCTTGTTTAATGGAAAATTTGAGATACATTTGTATTTTGTAATAAGGGTGTTGGAAATATTTTTTTAGGGGTTGAGGAAGTATCAATTATCCTTGTAAAATAAATATTTGTTTTGAGAATAGGAATATTTTGTTTTGTTGTATTTCTTGTAAATGAAATCTTTTCTCTTCTTTATAGACTTTTGAGAAGAAGAAAAAAGAAAAGAGATGTATTAATAACCAAATTTGTTACTTTAAGTTGAAAGAAATGCATTTGAATAAGAAGCAAATAAGTTTAAATTTCACTTTTGTTTGAGAGTTCCCATTTTTGAGTTATTATTATTCCCTCATTGAAAATGAAGAAGAAAACAAAACAAAACAAAACAAAACAAAAAAATTTAGCTAGTCCATTTCCTTGTAAGATTCAATGAGTATATTTTGAATATATTGGAAAATAAATCTTTACATCTTATTTTGCAAGTATGTTATAAAAACTCCAAATCTTATATTTCCTTTTGGACTTTTAAGACCAATATATGAGGTTGTTTTAGGAACAATCTAAAAGAGTTAAGTTGTTCTTTGTGTAATTTTATTCATTTTCAATTTTTTTTTAAAAGAGTGAAATGGGTGTTCATTTATACACATAGAAAATTATTAAAAAATATATTCATTCCTAATTGAAAAATGCAATAGTGTTAAATCTAAATAATATATAGCATTATGTGAAAAGAGTTATTCTTTGTACAAATAAACATTTTCCTTCTTCCTCGGTGGACTACTATAAACTAAGTCAAAGTTGAATTATACATGTCATATATGTGTGTGTGTGTGTGTGTGTGTGTGTCTGTGTGTGTGTGTGTGTGTGTGTGTGTGTGTGTGTGTGTGTGTGTGTGTGTGTGTGTGTGTGTGTGTGTGTGTGTGTGTGTGTATATATGTATCTATGTATATATACACACACACACATACATACTATTGTGATGTGCCTTCTTAGCTCAGCATTCCTTCTTTGAGTCATTGTATTCATCCCACAAGTGTAACACCCTGAACTGTTGTTACTTCCTCCTAAGCATACAAGTGTTGATATGTGATTTCTTTTGTAACAAAAAAAGGATGTGTTCCTTTGATTGAGAAGTCATGCTTGATATGTACTGTATCTTCTTTGCAGATTGCAGATCTTTGACTGAGTCAGAATATGATTAGACTCTTTTATTTATTTCATTTTACATCTGAGTTTAATCTGATCTCGGAACGAATTATGAAGTTATTCATCTATAAGACCTAGCCTTGGATCAGTGGTATTGATCCAAGTGGTGCTTTAAGTTTTTCATGATGAATTAAAAATTATAAACCTTTCACAGGTTGCAAGGTCTGAATTCGTTGAATAAAGCCAATCCCGAGTCTAACTCAGGTTGATCGTGTGAAAAGGATTGGTTCCCGATATCTAAATATATCTGGAAGGTCTTGATCGCGGACCAGGTAATAATTCAGTTACATATAATTCTGTAGCCTAATGGCAGTACAGGAGTTAACCCTGTTCGAGAATGCATGTTGTGGGTCTTTTTCTGAGCGTAAGAAATGTTAGACCTAACTGGAATTATAAATGTTAGTAACCTAAAACTAAACTTAACCTAGGGGTTAGTGTTAATCTAACCTAGACCTAGGCTAAGAGCTAATGTTCTAAGTTAATATCTATGTTCTAAGAAGTTAGACTAGGTGTTATCCTAAATTCTAACCTAAGTTACTAACCTAACTATTGAACAAGGATGTAAGGGGACCTATGGAGGGGTGCGAACCATGGGCGGCAGTTTCTATGTTATTAAATGCGTGGATAAGCATGAGGGACAGGTAATTGGTGGAGGTTTTAAAATGGCTAACTTGAGCCGACGTGGCAGGTCGCCAAAATTGGAAATGGTCTTGGAATTTCTCTTGTCTATCGCCAACTATGGCGGTCGGTGGCAGTGGAGTTTGAGCGGGAAATTGGGAGTAAATGCAATTAATGAGCTCGGTAGTCGAGCTCGGATTTCGCGAGAAGGCATGCAAATTGGAAAGTTAATGGTTTGTTTGGCTTATCACGAATTCCGGTTTTCCCTCTGCCTGTTCACTGGTTCTTCGCACCAGTCTTCTTGGTGTTGCATGGCGAGTATGAGCGTATCTAGCTCTTTCCTCTGGCAAGGAAAATATATATGTCATGGAAATAGCAAAATTTTGTTGGTGGCTCTAACTTGGAAAAGGAAAAGAAAGTCCGAGCTCTTTCAGTGGTCTGCTTCGGAATTTTGAGCAAATATCCAGGCATGTTAGGCCCTAACTTTTAAAAATCTTGCTCTTCTTCAAATGATTTCATTAGAACAACTCTGTTCAAATGATTTATGGAAATAGATGGTTTCTATGGTATCCTTGTGTGATTTTCGACACTGTATCTTCATGCTGGTTCGGCTTTTCAATTTAACCCTTGATGGGTGTTTATTATATTCGAACTGTTGCTATATTTCTTTGTGTTTTGCATTCTGGCTTTTATATGCGAAATATATGAAAAGAAGGTATGCTCGGCCTGCTCTGCGAGAGCCCATAAATTGTTCTTGTGATGGGTACAGGCCACTGTGATGCTTGTTGATTTATACTCGAAGTCGATGCTTGTTGTTGATACTTGCCGTTGTTGCTTGTTGTGGGTACTTGTCGGAAGGGATACTGATGGACATTTGTTTGATTGTTCAGTTAAAATTGAACTTTTTGTAAGCTATGTCGTGGTTATTATTTAGTGGTGGTTATGGATTTTTGTTGGGTTTCGTTATGAATTTTATAGTTATTGTGAAGAGGTAACATATTGTGTTACAGTATTCATTACGACCTCACTGGAGTTGTTTTTCCCTTTTCGTGAAGGTTAAGGGGATTCAACCCATTTATATATATATATATATTATATACCCGTATATATATATATATATATATATGTTTATTATATTGAAACGACTCTGTAGAGTCCATTGAATGATTCGTGCACTATGGACCACTGTGGAAGCTTTATATATCTTTGAATATTGGTAATTTGAGTTTCGTTGGAGTCTAGAAGAAGTAACAGGTCATACGACCTCTGTTATTTGTAATAAATTTTGGTACAGACTCCCTGGTTGTACTGTTACGTTTCCTTCTGTGTAAGCTTGTTCGAGAATATTGGAGAGATTCAGTTGGAATTCTTGTTACGAAATTAGTGATTTGTTTAAGCCTGATTTTTAATGTTTATCATTGTTGGCACAGTTGGGAATCATTGTTTATTATTTATTTGATATACTGTTACTCGGGTTCAGTGGAATCCTTTCTAGGTAACTACAGTACCTGTCTCAAATTAAGCTTGCTTAGTTACTATTGTTTCGACACTGTTGGGTTCCTTGAGTTTGGAAAGATATCTTGTATATCGGCTTCTGTAAAAGCTATATTGTGAATACTGATATACAGATTTAGTTTTAAATCCTTGATTGGTAATCTGTGTCACTGTATCTGTATAAGCCTGAGTATGAACATGTAATGTTTTTGGCTTTGTTGGATTTCTTAAAATAACTTGACATTATGTATTATGGCTTTTATAAAGTAGGTCGTGAATAACATACTTTCAACTCTGGATGCGTTCAGAAGTGACTATGTTATGTTATGTTATGTTTTCTTTCTGATTACATTCCAGATAGATGTGGCTGTGCATGTTGCGTGGATTTCGTTTAAAAATCTCTCTGCATAGTCATAGGGAATTGTCATTGCTAAAATGATTTCGAGTCTCTTGTTGACTGCGATAACAGAAGAGATCCTTTGAATTCGACCTTGGGTCTAAAAGCCTTACAGTGTAGAAAGGACTTGAATGAGTTGAAGGTTGTCATAAGGTATTGTTGGCGTGTTACGTCTTCTGTGCATAGATATCCATTTCTGAGCTTGATTGAGTTTAGGAGTAGTCGATTTCACCTTAACAGGTAACGGCATTTAATATCTTCTTGTCTGTCGCTTCTTGCGTGAGGACATACTGAGTCTGCTTGTTGATAGACACCGTTGTTTGGCATGAGGGCTACTGTACTGTAGTTGCTTTCTTGTAAGCTTTAACAAAACAGTGGTGCTGTTGATGGTCTCGACTGATTTATTTGCTTGTGTATTAAGTGAATGCCTTGCTCTTGAAAAGACGGTACAGTCATGAGCTAGATCTGAAGGAAATAAGTATTATTCGTTTATTTCTCTTTTGTTATAAAGTATAGGTTGATATAATTGTTTATCTAACTTTTGGAATTGTTCTATCATGCTGATGGAATCATGAAAGGTTATTTATTTATTATGTTGAATATATAATCCGTCTGATGTTGTTGTCCTTGGGATTCAGATGGATAGTTGGTTAGATGCATTTGTCTTCTTGGTCACTAACGTTTTAATGATTTGATCTCATTTAAACAGGGTGTTTAATGAAAACAATTGATGTATTGCAATTGTTTTAAAGGTTAGTGCTTATCATGCTCAGTTCATTGAACTGACCCATGTTGACAATTTTTGCAGATGGATGCCGTAAGTGGTAAAAGCATGCAGATCTGATAGGATGATCAGATTGTTTAAATTGATTTTATAATGAATTACCGCTTGATTTTCTAAATGTACCATATAAGGAAAGATGTTCCTTTTTCAGTTGAGTAATGTATCAAGTATGCTGAATGCATAAAATGTATTTGATTAGTACCGAAAGGAATGGAAATGGATATTTGATACTTATGTGATTGTATTTCTATCTTGATAGTTAGTATTTCTCCGGTTCTTATGTCGTGAGAGTATTGTTATCATTGTATAATTGGTGACTTTTGTGAATACCAATGAAATCTTACAAGAATATGTGATTGAATTCTTATGAGTGTTTAGTAGTTCTTGTATGTTCTATCGAAAGCTAAATTGAAATTTAGTTCACTGTCTTTTTGGGAAGATAGGGTTAAAGTAAACCCAAGCAGAACGCTAAACAAGATGAACTAAATTATTGATCCCTAGTCTTGATTATGACAGGACAACATTTAATTGGATTCTTAATCATTTATATCTTGATACAAATAGTATGATAGTAATTCAGTTATGAAAACTGATATAAACCTAATGGGGTTCAGATGTTAATCTCATGTGAAGTCTATGAGATATTGACCGATTTCGTTGTTTTAGAATTATGTATATTCTATGAACTCCGTGATGAGACCTTGGTCTTAATAACTCCTCTGTGTAATGGGTTTTATTGCGAAAGGTCATTCTATGAAGAAGAATCCAAGGATCAGGAAAGGCTAACCTTTGGGGAACGTCTTTTAATTTAATTTAACTCTATGTGAGTAACGCATATTAATAAGTAGATCTTTTCGAGGCAGATTTAAAGGTTGACGGCATAAGACAACTGCAGGGTTGTACCTTCAAGAAGATTAGGATCTTCTCGAAGATACCACAATGCAGGTGACTTATGATGACATCCTTTGCATTGATCGTTAAGATTTACACTTTTAACTCGTACAAGTTACTTTGGGACCGATTAGGTATGTGGTCGCATTATATGGCTGCCTAGGAGACTCGGGGTATCTTGACACACTGGTTTAATTAGGATTGACCCAGTATGTCATCTTATCCCTAGTCCTCGGGAGCATCCATATAACGTGGTCACCTTACTAATCCGTTCCCGAGTGATTAACTTGGGATAATAGGGACTGACAGAAGTCGGTATAAGACATTCTACATAACATAAGAATGGGGTGAAGGATGTATTCCAGATTGACGAGTATGCCGTTAAGGAATACGAGACATAAGCAGTATGTTTCAAATCTTTGGCCAAAGTATCGCAAGCTGCTGATTGTGTTGTCCTAATTCACCTAGTCTAAGGGATGAGATGCCGATGAATAATGGTAACAATTATTCAGTTAGGTTCCTTGGACAGAGCATTCTGAATCCCAGAATAGGGAAGAGAACCGCAAGAGTGAAGTGTTAAATAAAAATGCCAACTCTTATTACTCATGAATAGATCGGTAGATTACCGAGTCATGGAATGAATAGATCGGAGGTACTCCGAGTCATTACAGCTGCATATGGTTGTCTGTTATAAGAATGGTTATTTGATTTGTGAGTTCTAAATTATGTATTTAGAACCAGATGCAATTATCAAAAAAAAAATTGACTTGTTCTATTGTCTAAAATGAGGATGTTACATCTTGGTATCAGAGCTGAAGGTTGCAGCTCTTGGACCTATTGTGTCCATAATCTGATAAAAACCTGAATTTTCTTGTAACAAAAAATGGTTAGAACAAGGGGAAACGTTGCGAATAATGCTCCACCTGAAGGAGGGGCAGCAACAACCCAGAAACTTGATGAGATCCTTGCTGCCCTGTTGGACACAAGAGATCGTTTAGCTGTACTTGAGCAGTAGGCGATGGGGAATGAGGAGGATGAAGAAGCTGGAAATGTCAATCAGCCACCTCCTGAGGACAACCCCAATATGGGTGTTGATGTTAATGCTGTAAATGCACCTATCCAACCAGAAAACAAAAAGGCCAGATTGGCAGCAGAACTCACTAATGATATAAAAAGGATAAGCCCACCTAAGTATGATGGCACCACATTAGGAGATGGAGCTGAGAACTGGCTCAGCGAAATGGAGAAGTACTTTGCAATAAGGAACTTCTCAAAGGAAACCAAAGCTATTTGGGGAGCCTATCAGCTTTCCCACGAAGCATCTTCGTGGTGGGATAGCCGTAAAGCTGAACTAAACATTGATGAGACCAATATTACTTGGGATCAATTTAAAGGCTATTTTAGGCAACGTTGGCTGCCACAACTTTTCTATGATCAGAAAATGACGAAATTTCAGAACTTAGCTCAAGGGAAGCTAACGGTAACTGAATTCTGGGAGCGGTTTACAAAACTCCTCAAGTATGTACCACAGTATCAAACTGACGAGAAGTTCAGAATACGGAAATTCATCATGGGATTGAATCCCGTGATAGGGGGAGAGGTCGATGTTCACAGTCCAACCACTATGGAAGGAGTTGTTGAAAAGGCCATAAGGCAAGAACAGAAATTAAAGGCTATTTCTGCTCATAAAGAGGAAGTGCGGAAGAAGACTGCAAATCCTTCTTCAACCTCTCTTGCACCCAGAAAAGGACCATGGAAAAAGTTTGGAAACAAGAATAAGTTTTCAGGAGATAACAGTAAGAAAGCAGCAGTAAATAAGCCTACTGGAAATGTAAGGGATAATTTTGCTAAAAATTATAACAATGGGCAGAAGCCCTATGGAGGACAACGTGACAATTACAAGGCTGGAGGCAATTCTGAGCCTAAAAAGGGACCTGTAGGAGGCTGCTACAATTGTGGCAAAGATCACTACGCTAATCAATGCCCTTTGAAGAAGGATGATCGTAATCAGCAGCATAAGATACATGCTGCAGTAGCAGACAAGCAAGCTGAAAAGCAAGTAACACCTATAGAAGTTCCGGGTAAGTTATTTGGCATACCTGTCACTATTCTTTTTGATACAGGAGCTACTGAATGTTTTATTTCTAATAAACTTGCTTCTAAACTTAAAAGAAAAGCTGGAAAAATGGATAAATCTTGGACTGTACAGTATGGTAATAACTCTGTTCATACAGTGAGTATGTGTCTTTTTGGGGCAGTCCTTGACTTACCTAACTTTTCCACGGAAGTTGACCTCTATGTTACACCTTTAGGATCGTATGACATTATCATTGGTGTCAATTGGTTAGCTGACCATAAAGCAAAGGTAGATTGCTATGAAAAGAACATAAAGTGTTTAGATGATCAGCTGGAAACCGCAGAGATTCAAGGTGTGAAACGAGAAATTTCAGTTAGGAAACTGTCAGCTATGCAGCTTAAAAAGGCTAAGAATAAAGGATGTACTCTTTATGCAGTAAAGATATCTGAATCTTCAGAAGAAGATGGTGATTATATGAAGCAAATTCCTCTGTTACAAAGTTTCAGGGATGTTTTTCCTGAAGAATTACCAGGGTTACCACCCAAGAGAGAATTTGACTTCACCATCGAAATCAAACCGGGAACTGAACCTATTTCCAAAGCACCTTATAGGATGACTACTACAGAGTTAGTCGAGCTTAAGGCACAGTTGCAAGAACTTTTGACAAAAGGTTTGATTAGACCAAGTGTTTCACCTTGGGGTGCACCTGTGATATTTGTGAAAAAGAAGGATGGAACACTTAGGTTGTGTATTGATTATCGGATGTTGAACAAAGCAACAATCAAGAACTGATATCCACTTCCAAGGATCGACGATCTATTTGATCAGATGCGTGGAGCAGCGGTTTATTCTAAGATAGACCTTCGATCTGGTTATCATCAGTTAAGGATTAAAGAAGAAGACATTCATAAAACAGCTTTCCGAACAAGGTACGGACATTATGAATTCACGGTTCTACCCTTTGGATTAACTAATGCACCCGCAGCCTTTATGAACTTAATGAATAATATTTTTCAAGAATATCTGGACAAGTTTGTACTTGTATTCTTGGATGATATTCTCATTTATTCTAAAAGCGTTGAGGAGCACAATGAGCATTTGAGGATAATTTTGGGAATTTTGAGAAAAAGAAAGTTGTATGGTAAGTTATCCAAATGTTCTTTCTTTGATTCAGAAGTTCACTATTTGGGTCATGTCATAAGTAAAGAAGGAATTGCTGTAGATCCTTCAAAAATAGTGGCAATAACTGAGTGGCCTGCGCCAAAGAATGTGCATGAAGTAAGAAGCTTCATGGGTCTTGCAGGTTACTATAGAAAATTTGTAAAGGATTTTTCTAAGGTAGCTGCACCAATAACTTCATTGCAGAAGAAGGATAAGAAATTCATATGGAACGACAAGTGCGAAGCGGCTTTCAAAAGTCTGAAAGACCAGTTGACTTTTGCACCTATATTAGCTGTACCAGACCCTAATGGGAATTTTACTGTTGTAACGGATGCTTCTGGGGAAGGCCTTGGAGGTGTTTTGCTACAAAATGATCAAGTCATTGCATATGAAAGTAGAAAACTCAAGTTACATGAGCTGAACTATGCCCCTCATGATTTGGAACTTGTTGCCATTGTTCATGCACTTCAAGTCTGGAGACACTACTTACTTGGGAAACCTTTTGAGTTGAAAACTGATCACTTAGGGCTGAAATATATTTTTACTCAGCCTAATCTGAATGCCAGACAGAGAAGGTGGTTAGAATTTTTATCACAATATGACTTTGATATTAGCTATATCAAAGGGAAGGAGAATAGAGTAGCTGATGCTCTAAGTCGTAGGAGGCACATTTCTGCTCTTATAACATTAAGAACTCAGTTCAAGGAGGAGGTAAAGAGTGCCTCAGAATCTGATAATTACTTTCTGCAAGTAAAGGCAGCGCTTGCTGCAGAACCTAATGATGAAAGGTATAAAGGTTTTCATTTTGATAATGAAGGAATCTTGCGTTATGAAAACAGGGTATATGTACCTATGTTGAATGACTTGAGGAAGAAGTTGTTAGTGGAATTTCATAATTCACCTTTCTCTGGACACCCGGGTATCACAAAGATGCTTGCTGATCTGAAACAGCAATACTTTTGGAAAGGTATGAAAAAGGATGTCATAAATTTTGTGACCCATTGTTTGGAGTGTCAGCGGGTTAAGGCAGAACATATGCACCCTGCTGGACTATTATATCCTCATAGCATACCGCAGTACAAATGGCAAGTAATAACCATGGATTTTGTACAAGGATTACCCATGTCCAGGAATAAACATGATGTTATCCTGGTAGTTGTAGATAAACTGACTAAGGTAGCTCATTTCATCGCTGGAAATCTAAAGGATGATTCACCAGTGCTGGCCAAAAGATTCGTACACGAAATTTTCAGGTTGCATGGTGTACTAGAATTGATTATATCTGACAGGGATCTTAGAATGACGTCAAGGTTTTGGCAAACGCTTAACGCAGCTCTTGGAATGAAACTAAACTTCAGTTCTGCATATCATCCGGAAACGGATGGACAAACTGAGAGGGTAAATCAAGTGTTGGAGGACATGTTGCGATATGTATTACATGGATCAACAGTATAAATGGGAAGAGTATCTTCCATTAGTTGAGTTCACATACAACAACACTTATCACTCATCTCTTAAAATGGCACCATTTGAAGCACTTTATGGAAGAAAGTGCAGAACTCCTGTTAGCTGGGATAGTGTTGAAGATAGAGTGGTAATTGGACCAGAGATTCTCACAGAAATGGAACAGCAAGTTAAGCTGATTCGTGAACGATTAAAGGAAGCAGCAGATAGGCAGAAGAGCTATGCTGACCTTAAGCGGGTTGATTGAAGGTTTGAGCTTGGTGAGAAGGTTTTTCTTCGTGTTAAACCCAGAAAGAGTTCTATAAAATTTTGGCAAGGCTGCCAAGTTGTCACCTCGATTCGTGGGACCTTTCGAAATTGTCGAAATAATCAATCCTGTAGCTTATCGTTTAGCATTGCCACCTGCTTTATCTCGCATGCATGATGTTTTCCATATTTCTTTGCTTAAGAAATACGTTTTAGATCTGTCACATGTTTTAAATTGGAATTCCTTGCAGGTCCAAGACCCAGGAATAATCGTGGTTAAACCCACACGAGTGCTGGAAACTCGCCAATTGCATTTAAGAAATCATGAAATACAGCAATGTAAGGTCCAGTGGGACCAGTTTAACGAAGAAAGTGCAACTTGGGAAAATCTGGAAGAGATGAAAATTGCTTTTCCTTCTCTTTTTCAACAGAATGAAATCTGTTGACAAAACATTCTTTTATGAACTTTTTTTTTTGTATTTATGAAAGTCAGATGAAGGCAAACATTATTCAGGTTGAATAAAATGTGTTGTGACATTGATTTCTGGAACTATTCAAGTTGGAAAATAGTCACATTGATTTGTGAACTAATAAATTAGTTGACCTGAAGGTTAATTGAATATGTAATCATCGGGACGATGAATCTTTTTAGGAGGGAAGCATGTAACACCCTGAACTGTTGTTACTTCCTCCTAAGCATACAAGTGTTGATATGTGATTTCTTTTGTAACAAAAAAAGGATGTGTTCCTTTGATTGAGAAGTCATGCTTGATATGTATTGTATCTTCTTTGCAGATTGCAGATCTTTGACTGAGTCAGAATATGATTAGACTCTTTTATTTATTTCATTTTACATCTGAGTTTAATCTGATCTCGAAACGAATTATGAAGTTATTCATCTATAAGACCTAGCCTTGGATTAGTGGTATTGATCCAAGTGGTGCTTTAAGTTTTTCATGATGAATTAAAAATTATAAACCTTTCACCGGTTGCAAGGTCTGAATTCGTTGAATAAAGCCAATCCCGAGTCTAACTCAGGTTAATCGTGTGAAAAGGATTGGTTCCCGATATCTAAATATATCTGGAAGGTCTTGATCACGGACCAGGTAATAATTCAGTTACATATAATTCTGTAGCCTAATGGCAGTACAGGAGTTAACCCTGTTCGAGAATGCATGTTGTGGGTCTTTTTCTGAACGTAAGAAATGTTAGACCTAACTGGAATTATAAATGTTAGTAACCTAAAACTAAACTTAACCTAGGGGTTAGTGTTAATCTAACCTAGACCTAGGCTAAGAGCTAATGTTCTAAGTTAATATCTATGATCTAAGAAGTTAGACTAGGTGTTATCCTAAATTCTAACCTAAGTTACTAACCTAACTATTGAACAAGGATGTAAGGGGACCTATGGAGGGGTGCGAACCATGGGCGGCAGTTTCTATGTTATTAAATGTGTGGATAATCATGAGGGACAGGTAATTGGTGGAGGTTTTAAAACGGCTAACTTGAGCCGACGTGGCAGGTCGCCAAAATTGGAAATGGTCTTGGAATTTCTCTTATCTATCGCCAACTATGGCGGTCGGTGGCAGTGGAGTTTGAGCGGGAAATTGGGAGTAAATGCAATCAATGAGCTCGGTAGTCGAGCTCGGATTTCGCAAGAAGGCATGCAAATTGGAAAGTTAATGGTTTGTTTGGCTTATCACGAATTCCGGTTTTCCCTCTGCCTGTTCACTGGTTCTTCGCACCAGTCTTCTTGGTGTTGCATGGCGAGTATGAGCGTATCTAGCTCTTTCCTCTGGCAAAGAAAATATATATGTCATGGAAATAGCAAAATTTTGTTGGTGGCTCTAACTTGGAAAAGGAAAAGAAATTCCGAGCTCTTTCAATGGTCTGCTTTGGAATTTTGAGCAAATATCCAGGCATGTTAGGCCCTAACTTTTAAAAATATTTCTCTTCTTCAAATGATTTCATTAGAACAACTCTGTTCAAATGATTTATGGAAATAGATGGTTTCTATGGTATCCTTGTGTGATTTTCAACACTTTATCTTCATGCTGGTTCGGCTTTTCAATTTAACCCTTGATGGGTGTTTATTATATTCGAACTGTTGCTATATTTCTTTGTGTTTTGCATTCCGGCTTTTGTATGCGAAATATATGAAAAGAAGGTATGCTCAGCCTGCTCTGCGAGAGCCCATAAATTTTTCTTGTGATGGGTACAGGCCACTGTGATGCTTGTTGATTTATACTCGAAGTCGATGCTTGTTGTTGATACTTGCCATTGTTGCTTGTTGTGGGTACTTGTCGGAAGGGATATTGATGGACATTTGTTTGATTGTTCAGTTCAAATTGAACTTTTTGTAAGCTATGTCGTGGTTATTATATAGTGGTTGTTATGGATTTTTGTTAGGTTTCGTTATGAATTTTATAGTTATTGTGAAGAGGTAACATATTGTGTTACAGTATTCATTACGACCTCACTGGAGTTGTTTTTCCCTTTTGTGAAGGTTAAGGGGATTCAACCCGTTTATATATATATATATATATATATATATATATATATATATATGTTTATTATATTGAAATGACTCTGTAGAGTCCATTGAATGATTCGTGCACTATGGACCACTGTGGAAGCTTTATATATCTTTGAATATTGGTAATTTGAGTTTCGTTGGAGTCTAGAAGAAGTAACAAGTCATACGACCTCTGTTATTTGTAATAAATTTTGGTACAGACTCCCTGGTTGTACTGTTACGTTTCCTTCTCTGTAAGCTTGTTCAAGAATATTGGAGAGATTCAGTTGGAATTCTTGTTACGAAATCAGTGATTTGTTTAAGGCTGATTTTTAATGTTTATCATTGTTGGCACAGTTGGGAATCATTGTTTATTATTTATTTGATATACTGTTACTCGGGTTCAGTGGAATCCTTTCTAGGTAACTACAGTACCTGTCTCAAATTAAGCTTGCTTAGTTACTATTGTTTCGACACTGTTGGGTTCCTTGAGTTTGGAAAGATATCTTGTATATCGGCTTCTGTAAACGCTATATTGTGAATACTGATATACGGATTTAGTTTTAAATCCTTGATTGGTAATTTGTGTCACTGTATCTGTATAAGCCTGAGTATGAACATGTAATGTTTTTGGCTTTGTTGGATTTCTTAAAATAACTTGACATTATGTATTATGGCTTTTATAAAGTAAGTCGTGAATAACATACTTTCAGCTCTAGATGCGTTCAGAAGTGACTATGTTATGTTATGTTATGTTTTCTTTCTGATTACATTCCAGATAGATGTGGCTGTGCATGTTGCGTGGATTTCGTTTAAAAATCTCTCTGCATAGTCATAGGGAATTGTCATTGCTAAAATGATTTCGAGTCTCTTGTTGACTGCGATAACAGAAGAGATCCTTTGAATTCGACCTTGGGTCTAAAAGCCTTACAGTGTAGAAAGGACTTCAATGAGTTGAAGGTTGTCATAAGGTATTGTTGGCGTGTTACGTCTTCTGTGCATAGATATCCATTTCTGAGCTTGATTGAGTTTAGGAGTAGTCGATTTCACCTTAACAGGTAACGGCATTTAATATCTTCTTGTCTGTCGCTTCTTGCGTGAGGACATACTGAGTCTGCTTGTTGATAGACACCGTTGTTTGGCATGAGGGCTACTGTACTGTAGTTTCTTTCTTGTAAGCTTTAACAAAATAGTGGTGCTGTTGATGGTCCTCGACTGATTTATTTGCTTATGTATTAAGTGAATGCCTTGCTCTTGAAAAAGACTGTACAATCATGAGCTAGATCTGAATGAAATAAGTATTATTCATTTATTTCTCTTCTGTTATAAAGTATAGGTTGATATAATTGTTTATCTAACTTTTGGAATTGTTCTATCATGCTGATGGAAATCATGAAAGGCTATTTATTTATTATGTTGAATATATAATCCGTTTGATGTTGCTGTCCTTGGGATTCAGATGGATAGTTGGTTAGATGCATTTGTCTTCTTGGTCACTAACGTTTTAATGATTTGATCTCATTTAAACAGGGTGTTTAATGAAAACGATTGATGTATTGCAATTGTTTTAAAGGTTAGTGCTTATCATGCTAAGTTCATTGAATTGACCCATGTTGACAATTTTTACAGATGGATGCCGTAAGTGGTAAAAGCATGCAGACCTGATAGGATGATCAGATTGTTTAAATTGATTTTATAATGAATTACCGCTTGATTTTCTAAATGTACCATATAAGGAAAGATGTTCCTTTTTCAGTTGAGTAATGTATCAAGTATGCTGAATGCATAAAATGTAATTGATTAGTACCGAAAGGAATGGAAATGGATATTTGATACTTATGTGATTGTATTTCTATCTTGATAGTTAGTATTTCTCCGGTTCTTATGTCGTGAGAGTATTGTTGTCATTGTATAATTGGTGAATTTTTGTGAATACCAATGAAATCTTACAAGAATATGTGATTGAATTCTTATGAGTGTTTAGTAGTTCTTGTATGTTCTATCGAAAGCTAAATTGAAAGTTAGTTCACTGTCTTTTTGGGAAGATAGGGTTAAAGTAAACCCAAGCAGAACGCTAAACAAGATGAACTAAATTATTGATCCCTAGTCTTGATTATGACAGGACAACATTTAATTGGATTCTTAATCATTTATATCTTGATACAAATAGTATGATAGTAATTCAGTTATGAAAACTGATATAAACCTAATGGGGTTCAGATGTCAATCTCATGTGAAGTCTATGAGATATTGACCGATTTTCGTTGTTTTTAGAATTATGTATATTCTAAGAACTCCTTGATGAGACCTTGGTCTTAATAACTCCTCTGTGTAATGGGTTTTATTGCGAAAGGTCATTCTATGAAGAAGACTCCAAGGATCAGGAAAGGCTAATCTTTGGGGAACGTCTTTTAATTTAATTTAACTCTATGTGAGTAACGCTTAATAAGTAGATCTTTTCGAGGCAGATTTAAAGGTTGACGGCATAAGACAACTGCAGGTTTGTACCTTCAAGAAGATTAGGATCTTCTCGAAGATACCACAATGCAGGTGACTTATGACGACATCCTTTGCATTGATCGTTAAGATTTGTACTTTTAACTCGTACAAGTTACTTTGGGATTGATTAGGTATGTGGTCGCATTATATGGTTGCCTAGGAGACTCGGGGTATCTTGAGACACTGGTTTAATTAGGATTGACACAGTATGTCATCTTATCCCTAGTCCTCGGGAGCATCCATATAACGTGGTCACCTTACTAATCCATTCCCGAGTGATTAACTTGGGATAATAGGGACTGACAGAAGTCGGTATAAGACATTCTACATAACATAGGAATGGGGTGAGGGACGTATTCCAGATTGACGAGTATGCCATTAAGGAATACAAGACATAAGCAGTATGTTTCAAATCTTTGGCCAAAGTATCGCAAGCTGCTGATTGTGTTGTCCTGAGTCACCTAGTCTAAGGGATGAGATGCTGATGAATAATGGTAACAGTTATTCAGTTAGGTTCCTTGGACAGAGAATTCTAAATCCCAGAATAGGGAAGAGAACCGCAAGAGTGATGTGTTAAATAATAACGCCAACTCTTATTACTCATGAATAGATCGGTAGATTACCGAGTCATGGAATAAATAGATCAGAGGTACTCCGAGTCATTACAGCTACATATGGTTATCTGTTATATGAATGGTTATTTGATTTGTGAGTTCTAAATTATGTATTTAGAACCAGGAAGCAAAAAAAAAAAAATGACTTGTTCTATTGTCTAAAAATGAGGATGTTACAACAAGTCTAATTGCATGTTCAAGATTCACCTTTGTTCTAGGATGCTTCACAAATATCAATCAAGCTTAGACATCTTCACAAATGGTGTGGCTAGAACCTAATGTCTCCTTATTATTTTCCTTCATGTTATCTTGATTCTTGATGATATCAATTAGGTTGATCACTTAGCACACACTACTATTGGCCTTGTGGCTAGTTAGGAAAAAGGATATAAATAAAAAGCATCTCAATACTGAGTTCATACACATTTGAGACCAAAGATGTACTTCCAATCACACTTACATACACCTGACCTGATCATCTACAATAGTCAGATCCATCTTTTTGGTCATGAGTCCCATACATCCATCTAGACTAACCTAGTGGCTTCTAGCCATAGTAAACCTGATTTTTGATGATAATTCATCTACCCTTCTTGATATATCAAAAATAAACACATATTCAGAGGCCCATTATGGAGTCACAAAACATGTGTAAAAGGTAAATGGTGTTTCTTTGTATGGAATGCAACTTTCTTGCAGGATGATGACTATTATATGCCTAATTAGGTCTTCTTGAGGACTGTGAAAGTGTCACAGACATTTCCAGAGATAATTTCAACTATCAATCACCTATACAAGGTTTCTACAGATCCTGCCAAGTCAATCTCAATCAATATATAACCTTACTCATTCTCAAAACATCCATAAATCATTACTATTGCAGTGATCCTGAAGATCACAGGACTAGAATCATAAAAATTCATTGAAAAGTATACTTACACCATATGGAATCAAACTCTGCAACCTTGGGGATGTTAATGTCACCCTTGATGACACCAATATTTTAAAATTTCAGGATTTTTGACCGTACAATTTATGAGATCATGCCAGCCCTAGTTTAGGGATAGCGAGGACAAAAATTACTTCACAAAACTAACTATGGGATTTCAAGATCTTTAAATAAATTGTTATTGTGCTTGTTAATGATCTCCTCTAACTCCTCCATTCATCACAGTCATCTTTTAAACTCGAATACCCTAACTATCAACCTCCTTGGTCTCAGTCTGT
This sequence comes from Taxus chinensis, assembly GCA_019776745.2. Lineage (NCBI taxonomy): Eukaryota > Viridiplantae > Streptophyta > Pinopsida > Cupressales > Taxaceae > Taxus > Taxus chinensis. The sequence goes on from CM034148.1 coordinate 673,823,295, forward strand.
GTACAGTTGTCAATGCATGCATATCAAGAAATATATCAAACTTGTAAATTACACCTTGGAGTCACTGAAAAATATTCATGAATAGTTTATTCTCATTTTTCCAGGCCTCCTACTTTCCTATTACACAAAGATACACATATATTTAGGCCAAAATGCTACTTTTGGCACTTATCTCATATCCCTACTTTTTCTCAACCATACCCTAGAAGACTCAACAACTTTCTAAACATAAAATAGTGATAAATATCACTTATCACTACCTAAAAACTCATAAAAGGACACCTCCTCATGCTAACATAGCTCTAAAGACTCTATTTAGCCTATGGTTCCTCTTTACCAAGCTTAACATTTACTCCTACAATTCTCACACATGCACATTTTCACCTTTGACAACATGTCAAGGTAATTTACAATACAAAAGAATATAAACAAGTTCCCTAAGACCTTCAAGGTCATTACAACCTTCTTGTTTCCTTCCCTGATGATGATTTAGGCCTTTAAAGGTCCTTATACAATTCAAATTTCCATTTTGGTGGGAAAATGGCAAACCCCCATCAAAACACCTAAATTTGAATTCTTGGCCATTCAAGACCACTTGAAATCATGCAAATATCCTCTTTTCCATCTCCTAAAGTCATTTGTTTGGTCTTGAGCTCATGCTCCTACATTAGGTTACCACTCTTGAAGCATTTCATGGGATCCTACTCATGAGTTCTTGTCTTTTCTTGTTGCTCCATGCTCTCTCTATCACTGTTACTTATGTATTCACATTTCCTTTCTTTCTTTGTCTAAAAATTCCTGATCTCAATGTTCTCCTTGATTTCATGGTCTCTTCTTGAATAATAGAAAGTTTTCTCTCTTCATGCTCTTCAGGTAATCAATGCTCCTTCTTAACAACTTTTTTTGTTCCTCTTCTAGTTGTACCTGCATATGCAACAAACATGTTAAGGAAAATCACTTTTTCACCTTCTTCTTTACCCTTGCTTCCATATCCAACATAGTTCCATTCTTTTGTGTCATTATCAATTTCATTTCATAATGGCTCCCCTTCTTCATTTACTCATCTTCCTCTTGGCATTACTTCTTCTTCTCCATCATTGCTCTGTACTTGGCCTTTTAGTCACATTACACTCCGTGCTTATCTTGTTTTCAAATACTAGAAATTCTCCTTAGCTTTTCAAATAATCCCTGTTTTGGTCTAGTTTTTTCTTCTTATATTTCAAGAAATTTGAATTGTGTATGGTCTGTCTTGATTGAGACTATACTTTTCCATTTCCATATTCATTCCAATTATTCAAAATTTGATGAGACTACTTCTTCTTGTCCCTAGCAACATATTGACTCCAAGATTTTTATATATTTTTCATGTAAACCTTTGTTGCATGTATTTTTTTGTATCAGTTTCATGTCTCTATTGAATACACTAAATCACTAATATGAATGTTTGAAACTAAATTTTGTTCATGTATGAATTTCATGGAGTAAGTAATAAGGAAATACATGGAAAGTTATCTTCTAGTTGATTGTTTATCCATAAATTTCTTTCCCACTATGAAAGATGCTTATCAAAAATATTCTAAGCCTTGTTTGAGTTCATCCAACTTTGTCTCATCCATTTAAAATTTTGTAGACCTGAACCATTGTTCCATTCTTTTACTTATCATAGTGACTAAGAGATGCATGAAAAATTACCTCCCAACATTGATCATTTGATCAACTCTTTATGTTGCTTCATCTCTTCTTGGAGTATATCAATGGAAAATATTTTCCTTTTCCAACATTGTTTCACATATGTTCATTAAGAGACTTGGAAATCTCCTCTATTTTTCTTCTAGTCATTGAACATGGATGACATCTCCCTTCATTCTTATCACCTCCTATGGAGTGGAGGTATTTTTGACCCATAAAATTTTGTACCTGGCTATTCATCATAGAATACTGAATTTTTCCCATGTTTCTTTACAATTACCCCTTATATCTTGTTCTTGGTGGGCTAGAAACCCAACCTTTCTTTGATCTTTTTTAACTTTGCACTTGAATGGCTTCTTCAAAAATGCCTATGCTTCTTCAAATTGCTTCATTGAACTTGTCCTTAGAAATGAATGCATAGGACATGATCCTCCATGTTCTTGTCCTTTCATCTTGTCTCTTACCCATTTCCTTCTTATAGGTTCACACTTGAGCTTCATTATAAGCTTCCTTACTTTGATGGATTATAGAATGTCTTGGACTATGCTAAAACTAAGTTCTTTTCTCACTTTCACAACTGTGTAAACAATCTTGATTTATAATCAGTTCCTTTCCTGTACCTTGCCTTCATATATCCCCATCTTCCAAAGCTTGTAATGTATTCCTCTAGTTATTTTCTTGGCTTATATACAATCAAAATCATGCTTTTGATCTTTGTTTTGAAATCTTGCTACCACAATGCTTTAAATTGATATTCATCTCCCATGTTAAGATTTAGGTTCCCTTCTTTTTCACTATTCACAAGAGACTGAGATGTCCGGTTCATCTTCACACAACACTCATCAAGACCTATGCATCATACATTCAAAAGCATGGTTAGACTGAAAAATTTGAGCTTCCTTAGCTCTTTCTTGTGTCCATGGTATAACTTCCTTCTTCACACTTCATCATTCTTCTCTTTCATCTTCTATCAGCTTTAACTATTGTACATCTTCTTCTAACACACATTTATCTAACTCTTACTTGTTTTCATCAATCTTTAGGCTATCAACTTGTCTAATTGACTTAACGATGTTGCATTCCTCTTCAAGAGAGGCTAGGAATGCCTCTATCACCTCTTATTCCATCAAAGGTATTCTTTGTATTCTTCTAAAACTACATCATTCAATGTTTTTGTTCATCATTGGACTGATCATCTTCCTTTATTGTTATACCTGCATACAACCTCATTTGTTAGATCAAAAACTTGAGGCTCAACTACCCCTATGGAATTGTTTTTCTGTGATTCTCATGTATTGTTCAAGTACTCCTTCACTTCCATCATCACACTCCTCCCATTTTCTTGGATTTATCCCTTCAAGGGTATCAAGGTGTGTTCAATCCTATCTTTCACAAATACATATGTATTCTTCTTCCCATTATGAGTTACTTACATATCATACTGCCAAGGTCTTCCTAATAAGACATGTCATACATCTATAGGTACAATATCACATGTTACCTTGTCCTTGTAGCTTCCTATCTTGAATTCAACCTGACATTGTTCATTTACCATCAATTGATGCCCTTGCTACACCCAAGACATCTTATATGGTGTGGGGTGAGGAAATTTTTTTAGTTTCAACTTCTCTACCATCTCTGTAGATACCAAATTCTCAGTAATTCCACTATCTATGATCAAATTACAACACTTTCCTTGAGCTTTACATCTTGTTTTAAAAAATTCCTTCTTTGAGTGATAAAATCCATTACCTTATTTTGTTTAAGCAACATTCTTCTCATCAAAAGATATTTACCTTCCTTAAACTCACCTCCATCAAAATTGCTCCTTTTCTCCTTCATAAGGGTGCTTCATGACTCATTCCTACACACTCTTTAGCTCTATGGCCTGCATATTTATGACATTTATAATATTTTCCTTTAAAATAAACATTTTGTACAAAATTACCTTTATTAGGTGGTTGCATGCCTTGAATTGAGGTCCTTATAGTCCTGCAGGTCTGATTATAGCTTCTTTCTTGGTCATTTGTTCTTTCAACACACCTATCTCCTCCATCATGCTTCTCTTCCCAACTTCTATATCCTGTAACCTCATAAACAGCTCTCTCATCACTTCATCCAACTTGTCTCCCAAGGACTTGTCCTCCTCCTCTCATCGCACCATTTTTTTTTTCACCTTCAATCACAACTTCTTTCATGCCTTAATGATCACTAATCCTCTTAAGACCTTCTAGATATCTGCATCCACCTGTTTCACTTTTTTCTTTTGCATCATCAACCTATAAATCTGGATCTCAACTTGTGCACAAGTGGTATAGCTTTGATACCACTAAATGATGTGCCTTCTTAGCTCAACATTCCTTCTTTGAGTTTTTGTATTCATCCCACAAGTATAATTGCATGTTCAAGATTCACCTTTGTTCTAGGATGCTTCACAAATATCAATCAAGCTTAGACATATTCACAAATGGTTTGGCTAGAACCTAATGTCTCCTTGTTATTTTCCTTCATGTTATCTTGATTTTTGACAATATCAATTAGGTTGAACACTTAACACACACTACTCTTGGCCTTGTGTCTAGTTAGGAAAAAGGCTATAAATGAAAAGCATCTTAATATTGAGTTCATACACATTTGAGACCAAATATGTACTTCCAATCACACATACATACACCTGAACATTGATCATCTATAGTAGTCAGAGCCATAATTTTTGGACATGAGTCCATACATCCATCTAAACTAAGTTAGTAAGCTTCTAGCCCTAGTAAATTGATTTTTTGATGATAATTCCTCTACCCTTCTTGATATAACAAAAATAAACACATATTTAGAGGCTTATTATCAAGTCATGAAAAACATGTCTAAAAGGTAGATGGTGTTTCTTTGTATGGAATGCAACTTTCTTACATGTTGATGATTGTTATAGGCCTAATTAGGTATTCGTGAGGATTGTGAAAGTGTCACAGAGGTTCCAAAGATAATTTCAACTATCAATTCACCTATATAAGGTTTAATACAAATCCTTCCAAGTCATCTCAATCAATATATAACCTTACTCATTCTCAAAACATCATAAAATCACTTACCAGCAGTGGCCCTGAAGATTACAAGCCTATGAATCATAAAATTTCATGAAAACTATACTTACCAATGGAATCAAACTCTGAACTCCTAGGGGAGTGTTAGGTATGTCAACTTTGATGACACCAAGATTTCAAAATTTTAGAATTTTCCACCCTACAATTTATGAGATCATGCAAGCCCTAGTTCAGGGGCAGCGAGGACAAAAATTACTTCACAAAACTAATTATGAGGTTTCAAGACTTCAAATAAATTTGTATTGGCCTTGTTTTAATGATCTCCTCAACTCCTTCATTCATCACAGTCATCTTTCAAACTTGAATACCCTTACTGTCAACCTCCTTGGTCTCGGTCTATGTACAATTATCAATGCATGCATATCAAGAAATATATCAAACTTGAAAATTACACCTTGGAGTCACTTAAAATATTCATTAATAGTTTATTATCTTTAAACTTGTGTAGGGCTCCTACTTTCCTGTTACACAAAGATACACATATATTTAGGCCAAAATGCTACTTTTGGCACTTATCTCATATCCCTACTTTTGCTCAACCATACCCTAGAAGACTCAACAACTTTCTAAACATAAAATAATGATAAATATCAACTTATCTACCTAAAAAATCGTACAAGGACACCTCATCATGATGACATAGCTCTATAGACTCTATTTAGCCTATGTTTCCTCTTTACCAAGCTTAAAATTTACTCCTACAATTCTCACACATGCACATTTTCACCTTTGACTGCATGTTAAGGAAATTTTACAATACAAAAGAATATAAACAGGTTCCCTAAGACCTTCAAGGTCATTACACCTTCTTGGTTCCTTCCCTGATGTTTCTTTAGGCCTTTAAAGGTCCTTATACAATTCAAATTTCCATTTTGGTAGGAAAATGGCAAACCCCCTTCTAAACACCTAAATTTGAATTATTGGCCTTCAAGACCACTTGAAATCATGCAAATATCCTCTTTTCCATCTCCTAAATTCATTTTTTTGGTCTTGAGCTCATGCTCTTGCATCATATTACATTATATATATATATATATATATAGTGGAGGAATAAACATTTTTTACCCATGAAATATGAAACAAAATTCAACCCCTTTGAAAAAATTATACCTGTGTATACACACGCACACACACAAATATATATATATATATATAGACACACACACCAATATAAACAAATATGTTTGGATATATATCTATTGATCCCGCAATACAAAAAATATATACATATTTCATTTAAAACTTGACTACATTTTTTTTTTGGTTGACTATGTATTGGGTAAGGGGGGCACGAGGCAAGTTGTGGTCTGGCCGCAACCTTCCCCTCCCCATTTTGTTAGCCTTGCAATTCTGGTGTGGCACAGCCACACAACAATATTATGTGGTGTGTTCATGTCACACCACAGCAAACCCCCTCCCCCCTCTCGTGCTTAATAGATGTGGCCCTGTCGTGGCCGTTGTGGCCTTATACGCTACCATGTGCAACATAACCTTGGAAAATTTTGTAAAATATATATATTATATATATATATATATATATATACCCGAAAACCAAATCAAAGGAAAAATATAGATAAATATATCCACAATAAAAAGGGATTTTGAAACCCTAGATTCAAAATTTCAATCCAAAAAATCAAGGGGGTAAATTCTTCCCCTCACTATTATCTGAGATAAATAGAATGGAGCTCAATATTCCTCTATGACCTTCCCTTGCTCCTCCATCCTCCTCCCTGTAACCCTACCTATGCAAATGAGTAGAAAATAAACAATACAAAAGTCAAAAAAGAAAATCATAAGGTATATTTAGGGTTGCAAAGAATACCTAGATTTATTCAATCTAATGGTGAGAGTTCAACCCTCATAACTTTAAACTTGTGGGAATATATGTCTTTTTGGGTTTTGGGGGTAAAATAAACAAAGGGGGACCTATGGGACTTTTCTATTTGACCATGGTGGGCTTAATTTTAAAATGTGGCATTTAGTAAATTGGTTAAATAAACAAATAATGAGCATAGGTTCATTTAATTTAATTAAGGGATATGAAAGTGTAAAATAAGGAATTTGAGACCTAAGTAAATATTTAATAAATGAGTATTTTGGCATGGGTCATTATAGTTGGCCCTTAAGGGAACCTCTTCTAAAATAAAATTTAATATGGACCAGGGGTGGATATTACCCCGGTAATGACTATGGTAAATAACACAATATTAATCAGGTGTCGATTATAGTTTTTTATCGTACTTAAATATTGATAAAATAATTTTTTTTAAAAAATTGATGGGAGTTTTAGGTGTTTGGGTCTAGTTTGGGTCATGCCAAATATGGGGTACTACACAAACATGAAGGATCCATAGAAATAACATTGTAGGTAAAAATTTACTACAATTTTTTTAAAAGTTTATCACCAATTTGATTAGTTTAAAAATGGACAATCTATATGTAGAAAAGAGGCTAGAGTCCAACTGAATTCCCTATGATCTACCGAACTTTGCAAACAACATAGATCATTTTTAAAAGACAAACCAATGCCAATAATAGGCAAATGTCTAATTATATCCCTTTAGAACTATCAAACCACATTGACTGTAACTTCCATCACAAAATTGATTAGCTTAAAAATAGACAATCAAATGCTAAAAGAGGTAATTGTCAAACTGATTCCCCATGACATGGCCAATCTCTACAAATACAATTTCACCCAAATATAGATTAGTAACTATAGACACCAAAATTAAAACAGCTAGGCTATTGTCCACTAACCCTGTGAAACTGCTAGATCCATGCAACTGTGTATATGTTTGTTAGTGTAATCATAATGCATACTAACGTTGTAACCATATTTAGAAATCACATTTATTTCCCATATGGACATGTGATTTAAAAGTATGGAAAGAGTGATATTTTACATTTTAAGCACAATTACAAACACTGCCCAAAATATGTGTCTTAAAATGCATCCCACATATACATGCCAAAAATAGATGCATTCCCAAAAACAACAGTTACTCTAAAATGCAAGTATGAAAAATTGAACACTGCTAATGTGCCCAACCACCTGCGTAAACTACTACCAAAAATATCTAAATATGAAAATATGAGTTTAATTCCTTTTACCCAAATTGTACTAGGAACTCAAATGCTAAACAAGAAATTCAAATGGAGTTTATTTCAAAAAAAAAAAATTAAAGAAGATCTCAAGCATGATAAACATGTCTCTCAATTCCTCTCATGAATATGAACTCCAAAAATATTCAAAGCTAAAATCAAAGGTTAATTTTCCTTTCAATATAGAACAAGAATCTCATAACCAAAATCTTTGGATTATTTGCATGATATCAACAATTATCATCTATGCAAACATAAAACTAAGGTGTAGACACCAAATTTGTGTCTTACGACCCCTTGTGACCCGCATCTCATTTCGCAACCTAACCTCATCACCTAAACCTTACACAATTATTTATTAATTACCTTGTAATTGATAAATCCACATCACCTTACCTGCCACCTCATTTTACCACCTCATCATGACCTAGTCCTAACCCTAAACTAACCTAATTAAGACCTATAACTTGGTCCACACCTACACACATGACTAATGACCCCTTTCTCACACCCAAAACCGACCTTCTAGTCACTTGACCAAGCCCGCAACTAATCTCTCGGGAGAAATCAGGGAAAGTGGGCTATTTTACTAAAAATAGCCTGCTTTTTCCTTACCGATACCGGTTCCTACTCGACCGCCGTCGGTTACGTAACGGCCATCAGTTCCCTGTAAATGGGCTCCCCAAACCAAAAATAGAGGTCGAAGGATTTTTGAATCGATAGAGAGCATCAGGAGCGATCAAGAGAATCCGGATCTTTACTTGGCTGAGCAGAGACAAGTGAAGAGACAAGAAGAGTTTGCAGCAAAGGAGATCAAGCCCAAGACTGCAACTGGATACCAGAGCCCTGTGATACTCAACTGATCATCGAGAGGGAGATATCTCATCTTCTGTGTGTCAGGCCATCCTACCTCAGTTCTGCCTTTGTCATCATAGTTCTTGGACTTGCATCTTCGTCAATAACCAGTAAGTTACATCTTGCATGTCCTTTTAATAATACTTCTTAGAATTTTGAATCACAGTCCTCACAAATCCATTCCTAGATCCACTACCCGGCAACATATTGCATCTAACTATCCTTCATTTACTTCTCATCACCTCATTACCTAATATCACCCATATACTAGCCTTACAAACAACACAGCTACCCTACAACAACAATCACCCCACAACACAACTAACCCACAGATCCTAGACCCTACCGATATCGGTTATCAGTAACCGGCATCGTTTATTGTGGTTCAAAACCAGAAATCAGCCTTTCCCCTACTTGTTTCAACAAAGCAACTTAATTGATATTTTACAGTCTTTGGTGTTAATTCATATTAGCAGGGAAACTGACCACCTTCGAAAGGAAGTTTTATATTTCCTGAGCCCAAGGCAGTTTCCTCATTTATTGTCTAATCAAAATCTTGTGGTCTTGTGTTCTTATTTGCAGGTAGTCCTTCCAAGACAAAAAGGAGTTCTTCGCGGTCAGCCTGATCTTTCTCTACGGTACGCGCACACCATCTCGACATTCAACAGGTATTCCTCCTAGCCCTAACCCTTATCTGTTTCTAAAAGGAATGAAAGGATAGAAGCAACTCTATTCCCAAAAGCTGAAACATTCCGAGCGATACCAACCCATTTTAATATATTTTCCTTTTAGTTGATTTTATTTCCTCGGTTAATTTTTCATGGGTTGTTGTATGAATAGTTGGTTTTTTATCAAATTCGTTTTTTCCTATCCTCTGAATAGGAATGTAAAACATTTTTTTCTTACCATAACTTTGATGGCATGATGGATGAAGTTTCCAACATTTTTCAACCCGGTATTCACTCATAGGATAATGGGTGTGAAAATTCCTCTTCCTAGGAGAGGAAATATGTGTGCCATTTCTCGCCTTTGAACGATGAGATTGGTATTTCACACTAAACTCATCATGAAACCACTTCTACAAGAAATAATTTCTTTTCCAACAAAAGGCAACAGAATGGTTACTTAACCCATAAAAAGTGCAGGGAAAAGCATGCCACATTTTCTTAATATTATAGCTATATTTTTTATACTGAAAGACAGGATTATAAGTTTTAAAATTTCCCTTTTTAGTGCTCAAAGGTGTGTAAGAAGAAGGAGGTGGTATTTCATTACCTCGTGTTTTTTATTTCTTACCAAATCCATCTTGTGACGATGAATCACCAATTTCTTGCGAAGATTCTTCCTGCAAGACTAGTGGAGTAATCTCTTGGTTGTCTGAAGCTTGTTTCTCTTCAGTGTTTTTGGAGCGCTCTTCAATTTCCAATCCCGCACTAGGATAACCCAAACCTACAAAATGAGGATGATCCTTGACCTGTATTGCATTATAAATACCTTGGCCATTCTTATCAAGGCCTCTTCCATAAAATCCCATTTTAAATAATAACTTAGATCCAATGCCCTTAGTGCGTTTTTCAAAATAACCAAAAACAATTCCTAAATCCATGGATTTGAATCTAAATTGGAATAAGAAGAACAAGTTGAAAAACCTTATAGTACACTCATTTTTCATGGTTTTTGCATCTGAAGTAGAAATCAAATCCTTCCTCTTCTCATCACATTGAAATTTGATCAACAATTCATCTCATATTTCTAGCTTTGATTTCAATTGTTCAATTTTCTCTTCAAGGGAATAGAGCTTGCATCTCAAGAAATAAATTTTTTCCTAAATTGGTTTGTTGATGATTTCAAGATCTTCCAGTCTCTCTCTTTTTAAGGATTTTCCCATAGTTACCTGCAAACAACCTGTACTTCCAAAAACAATACAAATCTACAAATGGAAGATCAAACCAACAATGTTTGCAAATCTAATGGTGTTAAAAAACCAAACTGATATCAAATGAAAATCGAAAGCAAACCACTGAATTCAACCATCTCTAATACCTGATTAACTAAAAATAGAATTTTGATGGTTATTTTATAAGTTAATCTAAATAGAAACTAAGTGTTTGTATTGAAGTGCTAGATCTATATATATTCCTTTAATATTTGAATGGATTGAAATAATGAAAATAAGAGGGATATGGTACTAACCTTAAATTAACTTACCTCATTGCGTGTTGGACTGTAGTAGACCAGAACGGGGATTACGCAAGTTGTGACTAAATGGCCTCAAAAAGGGCAGAAGTTGATTGTTTTTCTATAATGAGGTGCATGGGAGGATACTCAGGCACCCCGGGGTGCCCTGGTCTAATATTTGGGTGTTGTAGACTAATAAAAAATATCATAACTTGAATTCAGATAGTGTCACTAGTATCTATGAAATACCTTCACTCCTATCAGCACAGGTGTCACAGTTATGTCACCTATATCACTGTGAATGTTACTTGCAAAACCCTATCTAAAAGCTTCAACTCCTAAAAAATAAAAATTACATATGAATAGGTCAGAATTGACCTCAGTTGCCAAACTAGTGGCCTTACGACTGAGTGTTGCACTACATTTCAGACCCAATGTAGTTCTATGTGCATGTGTGTGTAATTTTCTACCTAGGGTGCCCTAACGCCAATGACACAGTGATAAGGGGAAATAACTAGATGTAAAAATGTAAATGGTGTATGGAATGGAAATAATACAACTCATTCCCCCTATGCTTGTGTGTGATGCAGATGTAGAAGATGCTCGAAATGTAAGTCCCTTTCCTTAGTATATAGTCTGCCCTTGATAGTGAGATGTCCGCCCTTAATGTAGTGAGTATGTTATGTTTATATAGGGATCTCGTTTCTCAAATTTTGACACTAGTGACCTGAAACTGTCAAATATGACCTAGGGGAATACATGGGGTAATCGTTAGGATCAACCTAAAGAAAATAAATTAAGACCACAAATTATGATGACACAAACACCTAAAATCACAGCTGGGGCACCCCAAGGACACCCTAATGCAACCCTAGGCACCCCAGTCATAAACCTAAAGATGACAACTAAGACCAAATTATGACATCCTGAGACACCCTAAAATATTCCCAAATCTGTAGAGACAAATGACGACTGAACTAGACAAAAAACAATGAAACTTCACTAACCGACAACAATACTAAAGGATGGGTCACTAGTGAATAATTTGACTACGCAAGATCCATATATAAAATAGCATACCTAGTGCAGTATTAATGTAATAGTAAGTGCACGATTTTATGACTACATTTACCCCCACTTTAGGTTGGTTAGAGTGAAAATCTCAGTAACATAAAGTACATAGAGATGTGTGCCTGAGAAAAAGTTGAAGAAGCCCAAGATATAGCAGAACACGCACATATTTTTCGTAGAAGCATGTCAATATAACTATAAAATCGTGTTGAACCATGGATTAGGGAGTGTAATCCATGCAACATGTAGAAAAGTGTAAGTATTCGTGATAAAGTGTGGGAAATGAAAATGATGATTAGGATTTCAGATGATTTCGAACGCGGTTCAATAACGAATAGGTGGGTAGGGAGTGATCAGTTTCCCAACTTGAATGCTTGTATATGGATAAAATAATTGAAGGATCTGGGCATCCTACGAGCTAAAGGAAGAGTGTAGGGAGAAAAGTGTGTTATTCTCCAAACTTTAACTACATCCTCAAGATCTATCCGTTGTAGACAGAACTTAGATCAAAATGTTGTGATTTTGGATACAAATGATTTTGATTAAATAGTTGACCCATATATGAGTGATAAAATGAAAGGCACTATTTCCCCCACTTCACAGGTGTCACCATAATGTAAGGGCTTCCATGTTAGGTCATCTAGAAGTGAACACGGTAGAGAATGAGATGGCTTCCAGGTTAGGTCATCTAGAAGAGAAAATGATAGCCAATGAGATGGCTTCTAGGTTGGGTCATCTAGAAGCGAACGTGGAGTATAGAATAAAATCCCAAGTTAGGTCATCTAGGAGACCACTCATGGATTTGAATGGTCTAGTTTGAACGCGTTGATTTTGATTGGTTGATTGATTTGTTTTGAGTGGTTACTTCATAGAGATATTTTTTGGTAATTACCCCCAGGTTAGATCATTAGGGGAAAGTTGCTAGCAAATGGATGAGATATTGCATAAAAATATTTGTAGTTGCTTGTTTCCCCCAAGTTAGGTCATTCGGGGAGATTGATAGGTTATAATGTGTGATCATGTTTGGGAGGTGTTAAATGATTTTTGCCCCTTGATTAGGTCATTATGGGAGATCGATGATGAAATGTCATGGTATAAATTGTAAGGTGTTGGATTCATGATGTAGCAGTAAGTGGTGACACAAGGGGAATTATAGGGGGAGACCCCCAATAATATGCCCCCCCCTATTCGGCAAAAGAGGGAGTGTTGAAAGGAACAAACTCTTAGCTGAAAGTAACGATAAGAGGTTAGAACATGTATGTGGCAAGTGAGAGATAGTGGTGAGGAGATATAATGTGCATGACATGTGTACAATACAGTGGTAAGTAGAGCAGTTAATACCACTAGGGCTAGATGTGGTAGACCCAGCGATAGCAGTTGTAGATGGAGATAATGCAAGGAGTACGGAGGATTATCAAGCATGGTGGGCAGCACATCGATGGGTGTTGTTATATCTAGTGTTTATAGCTGCCATGGATTTTTTGGTAAGAGGAGAGGGTGAGGGAGATTCCCCTGACCCTGTAGCAGTGGTGGTGGTAGATTATAAGTATTTGTGTATGCTAATGTCGTAGTTAATGAAATGTCTATGTTGGTTTGTATGTGGTTGACTAACATGAGGTTTTATGTTGTGTATGCAGGAGATGCCTATTGGTCGCTAATAGTATACACATCGATCCGCACATTGACGTGGAATGTGCCTAGTGACGTTGCTATGTGGAGGGATAGTAGAGCGTGTGGACAATATTTCAGGTGAGCACGCCCCATTCTGTTTGACCCCAATAGCCATAGTAGCGGAAACATGTACGGTGTTACTTAGTGAGAACGGATGAGGCATGTGAGGAGAGTCTTCATGCCCAAGAGGCAGTAGGGTGGTGGTCCCTCGGCCAAGGATGTGTTTGCATGATATGTAGATTTATAGCATTAGCTTTCATAGCATTACATGGAGATTGTGATGTTACACAGGCAGGTGGAGAAGTTTTGGGGACCCACGAAATGTGGCATCGCGTAGGTGGCAAGGCATCTAGTTCTTGGTCTCCTCATGGTACACCGAGAGTGATAGTGATGATGAGGTTTGATAGAGATGATTTTATATGATGTAAGGAGATTCATGCCCCCGTATGACCAATATGTGTATGGACACCTATTTTTGATATATATGTGAGATCGATATTTGAGATGTTTTTCCATTGTGATGTAATGGATATTATATGGTTGTATGGTTATCATTCTAGCATATGTATTGTTTTTTTATGTGATGAATATAAATTGGTATGATGAATTTTTAATGGTAGATAGAGTATGCATGGTAAAATGATGATGTAGATAACTAATTTATTGTGGTTGATGATATGAATAAAGTATGTAGCATGTAGGAAATGCAATGGGGATAATACAATAAATGCGGAAATAGATGAGTGTTATCATAATGAATAGGTGAAAATGTAATATAATTGTAATATGATAAGGTGATGAAAATAGGAGGGGGGAGATTAACGATGCCCCACATTGTATAGATAAGTAGGGCTCATGTAATAAGACCCATCAGCAGTTAAGAATGAGCCACGTAAGCAAGAGTGTGTCATCAGGAAATGATTGAGGTGCATTGGATGAATGACAGAGTGCGTGATGAAAGGTTCTTAAAAATAATCCCTCCTCAACAGTCATGTAAGAACCATAGGAACACAAGTGTGTCATCGAGGGGGTGAGGTGATAATGATAACCTACCAACGACCAGGACGAGGGGATAGAGGTGGAAGTATATGGAATGGATGGATCATGAGTGTATGAACCGAAGTGCATGTCATATGGAGTGACCATGGGGTGTGCAGAGACTGATGGAAACCCATGGGATGCACATGATGGATAATGTGAATGAGGTGGATGCAATGGATATGATGGTGGGAGCAATGGAGGTGGCGGATAGAGTGTATGTGGGGGGTAGTGAATGACAGAAAAAATTGAGTACCAAACGGATAATACTGAGGGGGGTGTATGCCTATGTTGTCATGGTGAAGCAGACAATGATCACTCCCAAGATGTAAAAGATATGACACCAGTGTCCTCGAGTTGTTGCAAACATCTCACGTAAATCAAAATAGTCATTGTCATGATGGCAACTAACACAATGGTAATTACAGTAATATTGATCATGTTGATGTTATAAATGGTGTGGTGGGTGGTGTTGTTTGGAAGTAATTTTAATTAATCGCTCGTCAAGTAATACACACAACACATCATGAGGTCAAGAATTAGGGTAAAAACAAAGAGGCTCCTGGTACTGAGGTGAAAGAGTGGTAGTAGAAACTAGTGATGGAGCCAGAGAAACATGTGCATGAGGTGGAGAAGGGGAACGATGTTTTTGTATTTACACTTTGGGGTTGAGATACGGGTTTCTTTCGATTGTTGTTAGGGAGGTGGAGTAGGAGGATCACGTTTTGTTTCAATTTTATCCAAGGGTAGAGGTTTCTTAGGATATACAACTGGAGGTGTACATGGAAGAGCAAAGGACATATTAATCAAAGAAACATGAGGAGGCACTCCTAGAGGAGAAGAAATAAGGTCATGTTCTAGATCGATAACCTTGTAACACAAAAGTATAAAGGACTCTCAAGTATCATATTATAAGTGTTTCTTTAGAGGATGAATAAGACCACAATAGAAGATGAACTACTTTTCCAAGTCACTAGGGTGAAATATAAGTTGATGTATATATGCATTAAAGTGTAATATGTAATCCTGAATACGTTTGGAAGAGACCTAATGCAGAGTAGTAATGTGATTGTATGTGACCCTAGGACCGTTATTGATAATAAACCAACAAAGGAATGCATCCTCCATGTCATAGAAAATGTTAATAGAACCAATAGGGAGATGGTTTCTACCATTGTAGTGTGTCATCGGTAAGACTATAACGGAAGGCCTTAAGCAACAAGTGATCATTAGAGTAGTCGGCCATAAGTGTGTGGGTAATGTATAACATAGGCATGAGGATCACCATTACCATCGAAGCATGTGAAATTAGGCATGAAAAATTATTTGGGGAAGGAAAAATCATGAATCTTTTTAGGGATGAGGTTTCCATGGAAAGATTTATTGTCAATGGAGGCATAATAGGCTCTACTTTCTAAAGTAAGAGTATGAACTTGTGATTGAATTTTTAGGGATGAGGTTTCCATGGAAATATTTATTGTCAATGGAGGCATAATAGGCTCTACTTTCTAAAGTAAGAGTATGAACTTGTGATTGAATTTTTCCTACGGCATGCATGAGAGATGGAAGATCCTGTGAAGGTTTTGCAAGAGATGGAAAAAGTGTATTAAGTGGTTGAAGTTTGTCACTATGAGTGATCATAGGAATGTCAAGAGGTGATAGAGAGGAACTAGATTCTAAAGGTGTGGTGGTAGATGTGGATGTAGGAGTGGTAATATGACAAGGATCAACACAAACTCTAGTAGGTGTAGTGAGCAAGGAAGAAACCCTCAAGAGGTGAAGATATAGTATGGGATATGGGAATAGAAGGAGAATAAGCAATAGTGGGGGATGACTCATGTGCAATAGTAGGTACAAACTTCATAATCAGGAGAGTCACATACAGCCGTATGGAAATAAGGAGACCTATGAGGTTGATCAATAGAAGATAGGGTTCCTGAAAGAAATGGTATGGTCATAACCATAATCAAAAGGATCATCTATGAAATAAGAAGGATAATGAAAGCTCAAAATAGATGTGTGAAGAGGGCTATCGGAAGTGGTAGAAGGCATAGGATTAATTACAAGGGTGGCAAGAGGAGAGGTAGGAGGTACACCCGGATTGTGAATCAATGCTTAATAAATAATCAACAATAGAAGGATTTAAAACATCAGGTGGCATTTCAGAAGAAGGATAAGAAGGATCATATGCAATCAGTGGCATGGTGTGCAATGAGTGAAAGCAATAGGATCATCAACAAGGGTATATACCTATAGGAGAATCAGTGGGATTGGTTGGCACATGTTGTTGGCCTTCTAGGAGAGCTTGTTGAATGTCATCAGGTAAGACCATAGGAGTAAAATATAAATCCCTAATTTTAGTTATGACAACCTCATCATAAATAAGATTGATACTAAAATGATACATGATGCAGGAAAATAAAAACTATACTAACTACTAGGGGTATAAAAGAGGATCCAAAAGAAAAATGTTCAAAACGTAGGGTTCACCAAAATGATTAACTAAAAATAGAATGTTGATGGCTATTTTATAAGTTAATATAAATAGAAAATAAGTGATGTATTGAAGTATTACATCTAAATATTTTGATTTAATATTTGAATGGATTCAAATAATGGAAATAAGAGGGATATGGTACTAACCTTGAATTAACTTACCTCATTGTGTGATGGACTATAGCAGACCGGTACGCGGATGGGGTAAGTTGTAACTGAATGGCCTCAGGAAGGGAAGAATTTGACTATTTTTCTATACAGAGGTGCCTGGGAGGATATTGGGGTGCCTTGGGGCACCCTGGTATGATATATGAGCACTGTAGACTACAAAAAAACTCTGAACTTGAATTCAGAAGTGTCGTAGTATCTCTGAAATACCTTCACTCCTATCACACAGGTGTCGTAGTAATGTCGCTATGTCATTGTGAATTTTACCTAAAAAACCCTATCCAAAGCATCAATTCCTAAAAAATAAAAATGCATATTAATAGCTCAGACTAACCTCAGCTACAAAACTAGTGGCCTTACAACTGAGTGATGCACTACATTTCAAACCCAATGTAGTTTTATGTGCGTGTGTGTGAAATTTTTTTCCTAGGATTCCCTAGCGCCAATGACATGGTAATAAGGGGCAATAACTAGATGTAAAGTGCAAATTGTGGATGGAATGGAAAGAATACAACCCTTCCCCCTATGCTTGTGTGTGATGGAGATGTAGAAGATGCCCAAATGTAGTCCCTTTCCTTAGTAGATAGTTTCCCTTGATAGTGAGTTGTCTTCCCATAATGTAGTGAGTATGTTTTGTTTATATAGGGATAACTTGTTCAAATTTTGACACTAGTGACCCGAAACTGCCGACTATGACCTAGGGAAATACACGGGGTTACCGTTAGGACCGACCTCGAACAAATAAATTAAGACCACAAATTACGATGACATGGTCACCTAAACTCAAGGACTAGGGCACCCCAATGTACCCCAGTGCAACCCTAGGCACCCCAACATAGACCTAAAGATGACAATTGAGCAAATTACAACACTTGAGACACCCTAAAAGATGCCCAAAACTGTAGAGACAAATGACAACTGAACTAGAAAAACAACAATGATGTCTGACTAACCGACAATAAGACCAAAGGATGGGTCACTAGTGAATACTTTTATGATGCGAGATCCATATATAAAATAACATACCCGGTGGTATTAATGTAATAGTAAGTGCATGATTTTGTGACTACAATACCAAAACTTGATCAATAAATGATAATAGACCCCTTGTTGTTTTGCTTGTTTGCAACCCGATCAATTAACAAATCATCTTTCATGATTTATAATGAATCTAAAACTAATAAAAATATGAATTTTAGATATTTGAAAACTGATCCAGAACTAAATTTATGATCAACAAAATCAACTTTATTCATTTGTTCGATCAAACAATCCAGATTTTTACTTTTACCTATTTCTTGAAAATGTCGTAAACAGAATTAAAAATACATATCTAAATTAAAATTTGATTTAAATATTGCAAAAAATATCTCAAAAATTAGAATGTAAAAAGCAAAAATAAGACGAGAACAGAATTGTTTACAGAGTTCGGCAATTGCCTACATCTTTGGGTTCATTTAAATCGATCTATTAAAAATGTCCCAACTATAAGTACAATAAAACTTACATTAAATAATAACATATCCAAAACATGTAATTTTGTGCTTTCAAACCTTCTGAAGACTTTGGTGATGTTCAGTGTTCATCCTCTACCTACTCGAATCACTTCCTGAATCTCTTCCCCGTGTTCTCTACCAATAAGTGAATTTCACACCTTAAATTTACATCAAAAGAACTTCAAATTTCAAAATTGATATATGCAACAGGAGAAACATGGAATTTTGGACATCTTTAAAGTTTACACCAAGACCCAGAAATGCCCCTAAGCTACTCAAAAAAAATATTTTCCATAACTACCCTATTATCCAAAAAAATACAACCTAAACCATTGCCTGCAATAAAACTCAACTTGCCCTTATATAGGCTTGAGTCACTTGTGTGGTGTAACAACGGGCCTTGTATTTTAGAATAACGTGGTTGGGAGTTCAAACTGCCCCAACCACCGCTACTTGCATTTGGTTTTATTTTAGATTTATATCCCACATCCTTCACGTGTAAGTTTAAACAAGGCTTTAATAAGCCATGCACCACCTTCTTAACTCGTGCCTTAGGCCACATTGCATCTATTTTGGCCAAGTTTGTAATGTCCACATGGGACATGTTTGTGAATAGGCTTAGTCGGTGCCAATTTTGGTGAGTTGTTGGAGAGTTGGGTGTGTCGTTGAGACGGCCTGGCAAGTTGGTGGGCTCGGTCACTAAATTTATAATGGTTGGCTTGGTCGCCCAACTTAGAACATGGACCATGTGAGGCTGAATGATTTGGTTGAGATTATCTTGGTGAGGTGGCATGTATGTGTAAGGTAAAAATGCATAGTAAATATAATTTACAAAATATATTGGGAATAATCCCACATGCACCCTACAAGAGTAATATGTGGCACTTATATAAAATTGTGACTATGGTAATATGAAGTTACAGAGAAAAAGGCACCCCTCCACAAAAAGAGTGTGTTGACCCTGGCTGAGGGCCCCAAGCTAACAAATAATGGGGCCCACCTATTTGAACTCAAGTGTTGAAGACCGAAGGTAAAAACCAAAAAACACTCTTTTACCATTTTTATCATTTTTGTATTGCCGCCTATCACAGACTTATTGGTTTGCTACCCCTAATTTTTCTCCTCCAACTGAGAACTTCTACATACAGTATCTTTCTCGAATGGAATCCATTTTTCACATTCAAATAGGCGATGTAAATCTCTCGAAGTCCTCTACCATACTATAGTTATTATGGGAGATTTAGGGGAACTATGTCCACTTCTTTGATCTCTAGATCAGGAAGGACCATACAACTTTTCCAGGACTGTCTTTATGGTCTTGAACCTTCTATATGATCTTGGACCTACTTGGTTGTAGGTTTTGTAACTTCCTGAGATTGTCACCAACATGGAAATGTATGTCATTATCAAAACCTAATTGTCGCTCCTATTGTGAATCTCTCCAAACATGATCTAAAATCCTAATCATGGATGGGAAACCCTATAAAAAAACATTAGTTGGGTTATGGGAACCCCTGTGCATCACCAACATTGGCATTACTCTGAAAAGGCCTCAAACTGCATGTCATTTTCCACCTAGCATAAAATATCTGAATGAATGCTAGTAGATTTGGAAATCTCTTTGACAATGCTTGAGTTGAGATTAACTCTTGCTAAAACACTTGGAGAAGGGATGTTTGAGTGCATGTGGATGAGATACATTAGTGCCTTGACCTGGTAAGAAGATTCAAAACCTATAGAGATTGTTTCCCTAATAATTATAGATGTGCCTTTGTGATTTTTAGGGAGCCTTGGGTGTATTTTGCAAGTGCTGGAAGTAAGTGTATCAATGTAGTGTCATAAGATTTCTAGGTTAGAAAATGAGGTAGTGTTAGCTTCCTTACATAGGGTTCCGAAGATGAATTATCAAAGAAATACCAACCCATACAGAGGAAAGGAACCATCAGAGAATTTGGAATTAAAAGCAAAGTGATTAAACTAAAATAGAATATTGTAGTCTAATATGATGTTATGCAGAGCACTAAATAATAGATAAATGAATATTGAAAGTACATCTAAGAAATCTATGCAATGAAATATTAAACCCTAATGTGAAAAGATGGTTAAGAAGTCCTTAGCTGATTCGCAGATATGTTGGGACTGTGTTGTAGTGGAGACCGGCTGAACATGAGGAGAAAACAACCACACCGAGGCTAAGGAAAATGTAGATCCAAGATATCTTAGTAGAATGGGGTGCATGTAGAAGGATAGGGGCACCCGGGGCACCCTGGTCTAAGATCTAGGAGCCCTAGTCTACAGAAATGATCAAGATACCTCTTCTGAGGTGTCGCTGAATGATCAGATGTGTTCGCTTCCTATCGCATGAATATTTTTGAACTTTGTTGGATGTCACTGCCAATCATATATGGAGGAAACAACTGCAAAACCCTAAGAAAAGCATCAAAACCCTACAAAATAAAGATGAATATGAAGGGGTTAGACAATCCTCAGCTTCCAAATGGATATACTTATCACTAACCATTGCACTACATCTCAGACCCAAATGTAGTTCTAGGTGTTTATGTGCAAATCGTGCCCTAGGTGCTCTTGTGTCAGTCGCACTTTGTGAGTAGAGAGAAATAACTAGATGAAGAATGTAAATAGAGGGTGCATGGAATAGAATTAACTCCCCTCCTATGAAGTGTGATGTAGAAAACCAACTTATGTCCCTTGTGATGGAGCTAGATGGATGCAAATGGAGTAATAGAATCCTTTAATGGATGCAACCTTAGGTGATGATAGTAGTTCTTAGTGTTTGGTCCCTCATTATGGTCTCATAACTTTATATTTATATGGTTCTCTTATTCTAATTTTGTAATTAACCCCGAAAAAGCCGACCACCAAAAATATAAAAAGCTCAAACAGATAGAAAGTGCCCAAAATATGAGAGTAAAGTGTAAAGAGGATTGAAGCACCCCAAAGGGGATAAGGGCACCTAGGGCGCCCCATTCCTGGTTGGGCGCTACAGTTAGAGATAATATGAATGTAAAATGATAATACATCTTGGGCAAGTGCAGGAGAAAGGTCAGAAATAACAACAGAAAGCAAAGTAAAATGGCCAAATACATGGGTTAAGTAGTACTTGTTTTCACTCATAAAACATATGAATAGTACTATGAGACTGGAACTAAAAATTTACCCAAATTGCGTGATTTAGTGACTACATTTTCCCCCACTTTATGTAGGTGAGCGGAAAGCTCGGTAACATAAAGCAGATAGAGATGTGTACCTAATATCCATGTAGAGCATTGTAGAAAAGCATGTTGAAGGACTGGACAAAGTGTGGAGTGACAAAAAGATGAAGTGTGAAGACTAAAGATGAAAACGTGTAAAAATTGATGAGAGTGAACCTAGGGTGGAAGCGTGTGTGTGTTGCTAATGTGTGTGATGTACCTACATGTTAGTATGTTGTGTGTGATGTTATTGTTGACGTTGTTATTTTTGGTGTTGAATGCTTTTTTTCCCATATGGACGGACCTGCAAAGGAGAAGACGATCAAGTAGTCAAATACCCATGTATTTATGTAAAAATTGTGTGTAAAGATGCATGTAAAAAGCATGTAATGAAAGTATGAAAATTAAAAATGAACACATGCACCTAATCCGTGATTAGAGAAAAGGGTGTATAAAGGATATCATATAACTTTAAGTGAAGTGTGAGTTTTTTGGGCGATCTCATGCCACTATGGCCAAAGAAGTGTAGGGAGAAAAATCTGATGTTCCTCCAACCTATAACTATTTCCTTGAGAATATGAAGAAATCTTTATACTATGTAGTTTTTTAAGCGATCTGTCACCACTGGCCGAAGTAGTGTACAAAGGAAAGTCCATTGTATCCTCCAACCTATAATTGCTCCCCATAATAATAAGGACAACATGTCTTGTAAAATCCACTGTGTATCAAAGTTCTATAGACTAGTTTGAACCTACTAGTTGTATAACCCAATGTGTCATGGAGGGAAAACTTAAAAACTGAACTGTACTGGTATTGTGTTGTGTAGGGCGTATAAACCCCAAATGATGCCCCCCTCTTTGGGGGTACATGTGACATTGCAAATAGGAGGATGCGGCCCCAAAAGAGGACCAACTGTGAATATTGAAACTCTTCCCTGCAAGGGGAATGGAATGTGCTTGGTAGAAACTAAGGCACACACAAACAAATGGATAGGACAAACAAGTGTTAGTACGAACAAGCATGCATGTAGAAAACAAGGCTAAGCTAGAAAGACAATGTGTAATCTAGAATGCAAGTAAACACACAAGAATCTAGTCATAGATCACAAAAATCAGGTTGCAAACATAGGACATCACTCATGATGTCGCAAGACACTCAAGGACATATTGGCTACATAAAAACAAACAAGTGTGCACACCAAAGAAAGGGCAATGCTTTCATATAATAGCAAACAAAAGCAAGAAAGTATAAACAACAGATAGCCATGGTAGCAAGTAATCCTGTAAAACAAATGTTGCACATGAAGCACTTGTTAGTATGTTAGAAAGATAAAAAGTATGTCAAAATCATGTATAACAAAGAAAATATTGCGCTAAGTAAAAAATGAAACAATAACACCTATAGTGTACAAATGGTGGATACCCCCAGTAGTTGTTATGGGGTTGGTAGTGTGCCAAACATCCATGTTGCGTGTAAAATTTTTGTATCTACAATCACAAATAGAGAAGGATTTGAACGTGCATGTGTGTATGGTAAATATAATGACATACAAGAGACCTATCTAGCATGTGTAATAAGATGACCATATGCAAGTAAGTGCAAGTAGGAATAAAAGCAACCAAGATATGCAACATGTTGTGGATGGATGGAATGGAATGGAATGGAATGAAAGATGGATAATATGAGTTGTGTGCCCCCCGAGTGAATGGAATTTTATGCACTAAGGTTCATTTGGTTTTCCCCCTTAGCAGTCAAGAACAAACTATAAACGAGAGTGTGTCATCAGGAAATGATCGAACTGTGTGTTGTGGTGAATGGGTATGTGTGTTAATGATATGTGACCTAAAGATGATGTGTGCTTGACACTGTAGCTGAAACATATATCACGACAAGATGATCAAATAAGTGATGATGTATCCTAAAGTGTATATCACTACAAGATGAGGAGACGAAGTGGAACTGTAGCATAAGGCGTATACCACTAAGTGATATAAGCAGAAGTGACGATGTAGCCTATGGCGTATATCATTAAACTAGGAATGTCGCATGATAGGAGGTTGAATGATGAATTTGATTAGGTCCATTTTTTATGTATACCCTCAACATTCCCGTATGGACCGTGAGACTAGAGTGTGTTATCAGGTAATGAGTGCAGCATGCACAAATAGATGTGTGCAGTATATGTAATGATGAGAGATGACCATGTGATATGTAAAATGTGTAATGTGTAGTGTATAATGTGAAGCATATAATGTGCAGTGTGTGGGGTTCATGTATATAGTATGCCCTCAACAGTCAAGTGTGAACCAAAGCACAAGAGTGTGTCATCGGGAAATGAGTGTGGTGTTTTAGGCGTACTTATTTCTTAAGATGCATAACATTTAATGGGTTTCTGAGTGGTTTTCCCAAAAGGGTGGAAAGGAGATAAACTCCACCCCTGAGTTTTTTGGTGATAATGTATGGACCAAGCCAATTTGTTTTGAACTTACCCCTAAGAGGAGCCTCAGCATTTGTGTTTTTCTACTTTTCCTTTAAGACAAGGTCGTCAATGTTGAATTCTTGAGAACGAATTTTATGATTGTATGTGTGTGCAATGCGAGATTGATATGCACAAATATGTTCAAGTGCTTGGACACGACGTGAGTCCAACATTTCCAACTCATGTAAGCAATTTTTGCGATATTCATTTTCTTTAAGAATGCATTTGAGTGAAACATGCAAGGAAGGTATTTCGAGTTCCAACGGAATAACAAACCCCAACACTTTAAACCAAGGAAAATGGGGTAGCGTTAGTAGGTGTACAAAAACTAGTGTGATAGGCCCATAGAGTGTAGAATAGTTGATTATGTCAATCGTTACCACTAGAATCTATTGTCTTGTGTAATATTTTGATAATGGTTTTGTTAGTGGCCTCAGCTTGGCCATTTCCTTATGGATAATAAGGTGTAGAAAATGATTGTTTTATTCTAAATTTGAGACAAAAAAAAATTAGCGTCCTTATTTTTGAAAGAGGATCCATTATTAGCAATTATAGTAGAAGGTACACCAAAGCGCGTGATGATATGGGTGATGAGGAAAGAAAAAATGTCAGTGTTGGTGACCGTTCATAGGGGAGCTGCCGCGACCCATTTAGTAAAGTACTTGGTGGCAGTAATAATGAATTTGTGTCCTTCAGCAGATTCAGGATTGATCATACTAATGAGGTCGAGTCCCCAAAGAGAGAAAGGCCAAGTTGGTGTGTTTGATTGGAGGTCGTATGCCGGTGCATGGTGGAGATTACCATGTTTTTGGCACTTTTCACAACGAGTAACATATTCAACGCAATCCTATTCCTTGAAAGGCCAATAATAACCCTGGCGTAAAAGCTTTTTTTACATAGCCTTACCACAAAAATGGCCACCACACATATTGTCATGTATCTGTAAGATAGCAATGGGGATATCCACAAGTGCTAAGCAACGTAAAATTTTACCATCGATTACACGCCTAAATAATTTTGTCCCAACAAAGACATAACGAGTAGCTTTGCGCTGTAAACATCGAGCCTCATGAGGCTGCAGATTGTCAGGGATAGTTTACTTATATAAATAATTGTAAATGGTTGTAAACCATTTAGAGTTGTGTTGACTATGCATTATGGTGCAAGCCGCAAGAGATAATGTGCAGATAGAAGATGTCGTAAGTATGTAATTACGAATGTAGCTTGTTCATCGGTAAAATCTTGTGGGATGAGTGATGTGGCACTAGCCATAGCATCTGCATGATGATTATCATTACAAGGAATAATAGTCATAGAGTAGGACTCAAATGTAGCCAAGATATCTTTTACAAGGGTGTTGTATATATTTAAATGTCACTCCTTTGTGTGATAGGTATCATTTACTTGATTTATAACTAGCTGAGAATTTCCATGAATACACAAGTTACAAATGAGAAGATTTTGAGTGGTAAGAAGGCCTAGGATGAGGGCTTCATATTTAGCGATGTTATTTGTACGATAAAACCCCAAGTGATATGCAAAGGGGAGTGTGTCACCGTGTGGGGTGATGAATACTATCCCAACTCTAACCCCAGAACGGAAACGAGAGCCATCAAAATACATGGTCCATGTGTGTGACTTGACAATATATGTAGTAAAATTGTTGCTAAAGGAATAGGAAATGGGCGATGCATCTAGCAGGGGTGCCGCAGCTAATTGATCAGCTATAACTTTTCCTTTGATTGCTTTATGTGGTATGAATTCGAAATCAAACTCAACGAGAAGCATATCCCAACATTTTAGACGTCCCGACAAATGTGTATGGGAATAGTAGGTACCGTAATGGGTCAACTTTGGTGATAATATGTACCTCATTATTAAGAATATGGTGATGTAGTTTATCTGCAACAAAGTCAAGACCAATACATAGCTTTTTGATGTAGTTATAGTTACACTCATAAGAGAGTAGCGTGTGACTGATATAGTATATTGTTCTTTTACATCGAGAATCATCATGTTGTACCAGTAGAGCACCTAATGTATGAAACGCAGCAGAAAGGTTCATCAACTAGCGGAGGGACTAAGACAGGTGGATGTAACAAATATGCTTTGATGTCATCAAATGTTTGTTGACATTTCTCATCCTAAACAAATTTAGTATCCTTCTTCATGAGCAACATAAATGGTTGAGTCTTATCAGCAAGTTGTGCAATGAATCGCCAAATAGCTTGATTTTTTCCTTGTAATGATCATAGTTGATGCAAATTTTTGGGTCAAGGCATATCAAAAATGTCTTTGATCTTGTTAGGATTGATTTCGTTGCCACGTTAAGAGATGATATATCCAAGGAGTTTACCAGTTGTGACCCCAAAAATGCATTTTTTGGGATTAAGGTG
The DNA here is from genome assembly GCA_019776745.2 of Taxus chinensis. Taxonomy (NCBI): domain Eukaryota; kingdom Viridiplantae; phylum Streptophyta; class Pinopsida; order Cupressales; family Taxaceae; genus Taxus; species Taxus chinensis. The sequence continues at coordinate 673,850,253 of CM034148.1, forward strand.
CACAAGATATTACCGTAAGCATCCAATGTCAGTAATTAGAGAACAAATATGGGGAAACAATTCCTCAAATCATAGTAGTAGGAAACTATATAGCATAAGTATACATGTAGAAATATAACAACATAAATAAATAATGCACAAAAGAAGACAAGACAAGATTTAAAGTGGTTCACCCAATGTGGGCTACGTCCACCAAGAACTTGCTCAGATTTTATTATCAACAAGATTAAAACAACTCTCATAGTCTTCTCTCAGTTATGAACTCACAACAGAATTCCAAAGATGTTAAACCACATATAAACCACAATTGACACCCAATTTCTTAACCTTGATAACTAAGACTCAAGACCTCTTGAACACATAAGATATCTTCAAGATACCCTAACACCTCTATTTATAATAATAAAATCATTTAAGAATTCCAAAATCTGACCCTAGAAGTTTGAAAGTCATGACCTTTCATCTTCTCACGACTGGAAAATAAATTATCATGACCTTTCATCTTCCCATGGCTGGAAAAGGAATGGTCGTGACCTTTCATCTTCCTAATTCAAACTCCACACTTCAATATTGATTTGAGAAGACAAAAAAAATAGGCTCCACACCCCAAAAATCTCCCACTTGGAGACTATTCCTACTAAGAAAAGTTCTCAACCCTTCATTATCAACCATGAAGGCCAATCAAAGTTGAACACAACTTCAACTTCTCCCTTGTGACCGCCTTGGTCATCATATCCGTAGGATTCTAACTGGTATGAATCTTTTCTAGCTTCAACTTATCTTCTTTCAAAGATTCCCTAATGAAATGATATCTCAGCTGAATGTGCTTCATCCTAGAGTGAAAAGAGGATTTCTTCACTAAATGAATAGCACTCTAACTATCACTATGTAGTCTCCCAACTTCCTGCTTATGACCCAACTCATCAAGCACTATTGTAGCCAAATCATCTCCTTGTTTTCCTCTGTGGAAGCGACATACTCAACCTCTATGGTTGAGAAATCCACAACCTTTTGTAACCATGAAATCCAACTCACCATTGTATCACCAATGATAAATACATAATCTATCATGCTCCTCTTGCTATCCAAATCTCCTGCCATGTCTGAATATACATAACCATGCAATGTAGTGTCTGATCCACTAAAACACAATGTGGTCTCCCATGGTCCCTCTCAAATACTAAAGGATCCACTTCACTGCCTTCCGGTGCTCTCTACCTGGATCACTCATAAACCTTCTCACTGCTCCCACTGCATGGGCAATGTCAAGCCTAGTGCATACCATAGCATACATCAAGCTACCAACTGTTGATGAGTACGGTACCCTGGACATCTAGATTTTATCCTCCTTAGTCTTGGGACTCTGCTCCTTTGATAATTTAAAGTGACCTGCCAAAGGGGTACTAACCAGTTTAGCATCCTGCATACTAAACCTCTCTAAGACCTTCTTTATGTACTCTTCTTGAGATAACACCGTCTTCCTCTCTTTCATGTTCCCAGTTATTCTCATACCAAGGATTTGTTTTGTTGCCCCCAAATCCTTCATAGCAAAGGAGTCACCTAGCTGCTTCTTAAGTACCTTTATTTCCTGCATGTTCTTCCCTGCGACAAGCATATTATCCACATACAGGCACAAAATAATATAACTACCATCAAGAAACTTCTTGATGTACACGTAATGGTCTGAGTGACACCTGGAGTAACCCTGCTCCTGCATAAAAGTATTAAACTTCTTGTACCACTGCCGTGGAGCTTGTTTCAGGCCATACAAGTTCTTCTTCAATTTGCACACTAACCTCTCCTTCCCATTGACCTCATAACCCTATGGTTGCTTACATATACAATTCCTCCTCCAACTCACCATGAAGGAATGCAGTCTTCACATCCAACTGCTCTAAGTGCAGGTCTTCTACTGCCACTAAACCAAGAATAGTTCTAATAGAATTCATTTTAACAACAGGAGAAAAAATTTCATCAAATTCTATACCTTTCTTCTATGTAAATCCCTTGACCACCAACCGGGCCTTGTATATTTTCCTGCCTCCATTTTCCTCTTTGATTCTATACACCCACTTGTTCTACAATGCTATCTTTCCCTCGAGTAGCTCCACCAGATCCCAAGTCTGGTTTTCCATAAGAGATCTATGCTCTTCATCCATGGCCTACTCCCACTTCTTTTTGGCATGCACCTGCACTGCTTCCTCAAATCACTATGGCTCTCCACTATTAGTGAGCAATAAATAATTCAAAGATGGAGTAAATCATTTAGGTTCCCTTCTTACCCTAGAATACCTTCTCACCTTAGGATTTTGGGGTTCCTGAACTGGCTATGTCGGAACATGTTACACCTGAACTAGCCTCTTAGACACCTTGTTGTTTGCAATGTCCTCTAACAGTGTGTATTCTTTCTTTGATTCCTCTTTTTGTTCTTGCAACTGATCTTTATACATTAATTTTTCATTAAAGACAATATCTCTAAACCGAAATATTTTCTTGTCCTTAAGACTCAAAACATAGAAACCAAAGCCATCCTCACCATATCCAACAAGTGCATTTCTCAGACTTAGCCTCTAACTTGGTCCTATCATCTTTATCAATGTGAACATATACCTCACATTCAAATACTCTAAGAAATGAGTAATCAATTTTCTTACCAGACCAAGCCTCCTCAGGTGTACCTCCATCCAAAGCCATAGAGGGTCCTCTGTTAGTCAGATAAACATTTGTGCTCACCACTTCTATCCAAAACATGAGTGGCAGCCCCGCATGTAACCTCATGTACCTAGCACGCTCCATGATTGTCCTGTTCATTCTCTCTGACACTCCATTTTCCTGTGGAGTATTTGGAACCGTTCTTTTCCTGTGGATCCCATTTACCGAACAATAATCAAGAAATTCATTACTGCAATACTCCCCTCCATTATCCAACTTGAGACATTTCAACTTGAGACTTGTTTCATTCTCAACTAAGGCTTTCCATCTTTTGAAGGTTTCAAACACATCAGATTTCTTTCTAATGCAATATACCCAAACTTTTCTAGTTGCATCATCAATGAAAGTGACATAATAACATGAACCACCAATAGAGTTTACCTTAGTTGGCCCCCATACATTTATATGCACTAAATCCAACTTACCCTCCTTCCTGGTAGGTCCAACATTGAGGAATCTCACTCACTTCTATTTTCCATAAACATAGTCCTCACAAAAGTCTAAATCTAACTCCTTTAATCTGGGAAACCTGTCCTTTATAATCTACATGCCCTTTTGACTCATATGACCAAGTCTCTGGTGCCACAAATTTGCATCTCCATCTACAGCAACTAAATTACAATAATCAACACCAAGGGTTAAATACAAAGTACCAGTTTTCTTACCTTTTACAACCACAAGAGCTCCCTTGGTAACCTTCCAAGAATCCACTGTAAAACTGACCATATAGCCATCACTGCCCAGCTAACCCACTGATATCAAGTTCCACCTCAACTTAGGCACATTCTTGACATCCTTAAGTAGCCATGTGTTCCCATTATACATTTTCACCCGAGAAAAACCTTTCCCTACTATTCTGCATGGTTCATCATCACCAAGATATACATGTCCAAAATCTCCTTGAACAAAATCAACAAAGTAATGTCTATGTGGGGTGGCATGGAAAGAAGCCCCTGAATCTAACACCCAAGACTCATCAATATTATCTAAAGAAAGAATTAAGGCATCCTGACAAACTTCACCTGCTGCCACATTTACCTCTTTAGTTTCCTCCTTGTTCTTCTTATCCCGAAGAGCCCAGTAATATTTCTTAGCATGACCAACCTTCCCACAGTGCCAACATTCTAACTTACTCTTGGACTTTGACCTTCCATGATCATTCGACTTCCCATGGTTACCTTTACCTCTATTCTTTTGTCTCCCTCTGCTCTCCACCATCAAAGTGTTTCCATAAGTATAAGAATTTCTTGTGATCTTCCTTTGCATTTCCTCGCTTATGATCACACGTATTAGAACCTCAAACTTCAGCTTTGAATTATTAGATATTGAATTACTTACATCCATAACCAATTTGTCCCAGCTATCTAGTAAGGAGCACAAAATCAACAAAGCCATGACCTCATTATCAAAGTCAATTTTTACCGAGTTTAACATACTCACAACCATATTAAATTCATTCAAATGAATAGCAATAGAACCATTCTCAAACATCTTCATATTAAATAACTTTTTCATCAAAAATATTTTATTAGAGACAGAGGGTTTTTCATATAACTTCCCCAATGCACTCATGAGACCTTCTATGGTCTTCTCCTGCAATATGTTGAAAGTAACCAAAGATGCAAGGCACAACTGAATTACCCCGAGTGCCTTTCTATCCAACAACTCCCAATCCTCATCTGATATGGTTGTAGGTTTCTTTGCTTTCCCAGCCAAAGGAACATGGAGGTCCTTTTGATATAAGTAATCCTCCATTTGCATCTTCCACAAACCAAAGTTCTTCCCATTAAACTTCTCAACCCTTGATCTGCCCTCATCCGCCATAGCTCCCACTCAAGCTAAACTTTCCCTGTGATTTACCACTTCAACAAAAAACCACCAAAGCTCTGATACCAGTTGTTAGGAATTAGAGAAAAAATATGAATAAATAATTCCTCAAATCACAGCAGTAGGAAACTATATAGCAGAAGTATACGTGCAGAAATATAACAGCATAAATAAATAATACACAAAAGAAGACAAGACAAGATTTAACATGGTTCACCCAATGTGGGCTACGTCCACCAAGAACTTGCTAAAATTTTATTATCAACAAGAGTAAAAAATCTCTCACGGTCTTCTCTCAGTTATGAACTCACAACAAAATTCTAAAGATGCTAAACCACATCTAAACCACAATTGACACCCAGTTTCTTAACCTTGATCGCTCTTGATCACCTCTGGATCACTAAGACTCAAGACCTCTTGAATACACAAGATATCTTCAAGATACCCTAAAACCTCTATTTATAGGATTACAGTCCTTTAAGAAGTTCAAAAGCCGACTCTAGAAGTTTGAAAGTCATGACTTTTCATCTTCCCATAGTTGGAAAAGAAACTATCATGACCTTTCATCTTCCCACAGCTAGAAAAGAAATGGTCGTGACCTTTCATCTTCCCAATTCGAACTCTGCACTTCAATACTGATTTGAGAAGACCAAAAAATAGGCTCCACACCCCAACATTTGAATAGTATTTGTAAATCCTTGGTATGGGAAGAACGTCATCAAGATTTGGCCAAGATGACATCAATGTAATATTCGATGATCTTGTGGATATAATCATGGAATATGTGCGTCATTACTCATTGATAAGTGGCCTCACCGTTTTGAAGGCAAAAGGGCATGATGATATAACAAAATTTTCCTCATGGTGTGGTGAAAGAAGTCTTCTCTTGGTCAGCAAGGTTTATTTTAATTTGATTGTAACCCGCAAATCCATCCATGAAAGAGATAATATCATATTTGGTTGTAGAATCAACGATGGCGTCGATGTGTGGCAAGGGAAAACTATCCTTAGTACAAGCTTTATTTAAATCACAAAAATTAGTACAACAACGAACTCACTTATCTGGCTTCATGATGGGTACAATATTAAATACCCATTCAGAATAGTCGACAGCAGAAATGAAACTGGTGTCAAGGAGTTTCTGGATATCTTCCTTGAATAAGAGTGCTACGTTGGGATGTATTTTGTGAATCTTCTGTTGGACAAGCTTAGCACTAGGGTTGAGGACAATATTATGCATTACAACAGATGGATCAATACCTGACATATCATTATAGTCCCATGCAAAAATATCAGAGAATTCATGAAGGACTTGTTTGATGTCTTTCTGTTCGGCGGGAGTGAGAGAGGTAGCTAGAAAAACTATTCATGGAATGTCATATGTACCCAAGTTGTATTGTGTTGTCTATTCATTAAGAAGGGTGGACTGGTCCTCGATATATGGATCAGTAGGAATAGTATTAGGAGGATCAGCATTGTCAAGGGATGTATCAGATTCTCCTAAGTAAGCAATAGTGTGAAGAGACAATGAAGAACGCATTTTATGGTGAAAGGAAGGAAGATGATCATAAACACCCATATGTTCTAGTAGAGCGTCATCGGTAGAAAAACTATCTAATTTATCCCAAGCTATAGACACATCGTTACTAATGAGTTACTAGGGGAAGTGAGGAAGTATGCAAGATAGTATAAGCATCCTCATAAGGTAAAGATGGAGGATGATACCCTAGTCCAAACTTCTGGGATTATGTAGGTAGATCCCAAAGTGCTGTTACCTTATGTTCTTGTTTATCTAAGCTTGTATCATAAAATCCATAGCGTTGTAACTACCCATACCCTAGCCCATATTTAGAAATTTCTTGTGTAATATCAGAGGAACTAGAAATATCACTGGATTTTTCAACAGAATGACAATACTCAAAAGGGGATGGATCAGCCAAAACATCATAGATGATGCCCTAATGAAGGAATTTAAGCCGTGCGTGTAGACTAGAGGGGACCGCATGCATGGCATGAATCCAAGGTCGCCCAAGAAGAATATTATAATTAAGGTTATTATGCATGACATGGCATGGAATATTGATTGTACATGGACCAATAGTGACAGGTAGGTTGATTGTACCTAATACACACTTGCGAATGTTGTCAAAGCCACAAATAGAGATTGATGAAGGAGCTAAAGATTTCTCCGAAATACCTAAATGATGGAGAAAAGTGATGTTACAAATATTAAGGCCAGATCTGTTTTCAATTAAGGCACGTTTGACCCCGACATTGTTAATGCAAACCTGAATGTATAAGGGAGGTTCAGGTTGTAACATTGTTTGAGAAGAGAGCTCATATGTGGTGAAATGTATTTGGTCCTCGTTGAGGGATAGGGTAGAAGTACACTTATGGCATACATATTTAGGGGATATGTGAGGAGGAATGTAAGTAGTAGCTAAATACTTTTTGAAATTATTGATACAATTGGGATGATTCTACAGATAAGTATGGATAGAGATATTCAGGGTTACAAGACCCTAGGAGGACCAACAAAGAATGAGGACCCAAAAAGCGTGAAGATCGAAGTGGGGCTCACCAAAATGATTAAACTAAAATAGAATATTGTATTCTAATCTGATGTTATGCAAAGTAGTAAATAACAGATAAATGAATACTGAAAGTACACCCAAACAATTTAAGCAATGAAATATTAAACCCTAATGTGCAAAGAGGGTTAAGAAGTCCTTAGCTGATTTGTAGATATGTCGAGACTGTGTCGCAGTGGAGATTGGTTGAATAGGCAGAGGAAATGACCACATCGAGGCTTAGGAAAATGTAAATCTGAGATATCTGAGTAGACTGGGGCGCCTATAGAAGGATAGGGGCACCCTAGTCTACAAAAATGACCATGAAACCTCCTCTGAGATGTCGTTTAATGATCACTTTTTTTCACTTCCTATCACGTGAATGTCGTTGAACTTCGTTGGATGTCATTGCAAATTAGAGATGGAGGAAACACCTGTAAAACCCTAAGCAAAGCATCAAAACCCTAAAAAAATAAAGATGCATATGAGAGGTCGGACTATCCTCGGCTGCCAAATGGATGGACTTATCACTGATCATTGCACTACATTTCAAACCCAATGTAGTTCTAGGTGTGTGTGTGCAAATCGTGCCCTAGTTGCTCTTGTGTCAGTCACACTTTGTGAGTAATGAGCATTAACTAGATGTAGAATGTAAATACATGGTGCATGGAATAGAATTAACTCCCCTCCTATGAAGTGTGATGTTGAAAACCAGCCTTATGTCCCTTGTGATGGAGTTAGTTGGATGCAAATGGAGTAATATAATCCTTTGATGGATGCAACCTTAGGTGATAGTAGTAATGCTTAGTGCTCGGTCCCTCATTATGGTCCCATAACTTTATATTTATATGGTTCTCTTATTCTAATTTTGTAATTAACCCCGAAAAAGCCGCCCACCAAAAATATAAAAAAGCTCAAACGGCTAGATTGTGCCCAAAATATGAGAGTAAAGTGTAAAGAGGATCAGGGCACCCCAGAGGGGATAAGGGCGTCTGGGGCACTCCAGTCCTAGCTGGGCACCCCAGTCAAAGATAGGATGAATGTAAAATGATAATACATATTGGACAAGTGTGGGCGAAAGGTTGGAAATAACAATAGAAAGCAAAGTAAAATGGCCAAATACATGGGTTAATTAGTACTTTTTCACTCAAAAACCATATGAATAGTAGTATGAGACCGAGATTAAATATTTATCCAAAGTGTGTGATCTAGTGACTACACAAAGATAGATGATATGTTGATGCAAAACTGTATAGATAGGTCAAGACCGGATATAAATTCTTGACCAAATTGTGCATCATTTACTAGGGACGAGAAACATCCTAATTGAAGTTTTCATCCTATCAAGTTGACTTAGTATATGAATTTTTGTATTGTACTCTCGAAATGTGTTGGCATATCAGTGTGCAAGGATAAACAAGCTAGAAAATATCCCTCGAAATTTGTTAAGCGGGAATGGAACGATTGTGTTTATCTTAGCAAGAGTGCATTATCAAACCAGCAGTGTCAAAGAGTAAATTACCAAATTTTAGTGTCTACAGTTAGAATGTGATTGTGTGATAAGATAGGTGAGTTATAACTGCTCGCCATATTATTATATAAGAGTGGTTGAAGGAGATAACTGCGACTCCTAACGTATAGGAGATCAATACACTATATATGTAATCTTCTCTCTTTGTGAATATCTCTAATTTATTGTGTGTTAGTATTTGAGTATCCTTAGGTTTTAGTCATTTGAACCAAATGTAGCATCTACTTCTTCAATTTTGACCCCTACCTCAACCACGAGGTTGTGATGACTTTCCCTTCGAAAAATTTTTAAAATTTGCTACCAACCATGAAAGAAATCAAAATAAATTTTAATCGAAAATTGGAATTTCTATGCAATATTAGGATTATATACAAACTCGACGATGCATGTATAATCGTTGATGAAGAGCTTTGTGTTGGAGAAGCATTCATCAGTGCAGACAAAGATTTTTGTTCTAGCAAAGGAGACCTCTCTATAAGGAATGATGTATAGCTAGTTGTTGATGAGATAGTTTCTATCAATCTCCATTTACCATAATTTAATGCAATCGTGTGAAAATGGGTATAATATATATTATAAGATACAATGTATGACTAAATCCCTCATATGTTGATGTTAGTAGTTTTTGGCAATCTTCAAATTACCTGGTCTAACATATAAATGAAAATGGGTATAACTTCTACAGGGTGTTTGTTTTGTGGGCTCACATTTATACTTATCACATTCATAAATAGTGTTGGCCCAATGTTTCGGAGCACTAATAATGGAGGGCAGACCGTACCTGTAGCCCACTATCCCGTCTCCAATGTTGATTGCAAGTAACTTCCCAACACTAAACACTTAGTGGTACACCACAAATTACATAATGGCCAATGGCTTCCTTTAGCTAAGCTTTGAAAATAACTAGGAGTCTTTTGATATACCTTAAGGTACTTTGAAGGTCAAGTTTGTATATAGTGTTGCCTAATGGCTTTTGTATTGGGGCATCCCTCACTCCATAGAATTGAGTAAAATTGATTGTTGGAACTTGCCCAAAATGACATTTTTGTGATACTTAAAACTGTTAAAACACAATTTATTCTAGCAAGAGAAAGGAGGGGGTGGCTAGGTTCAGGTAAAGAAGTTTAACTAAAACTTGATCACTTGTCTACTATTGTTTAACTAAAAAAATTAAAAGTGAAACTATAAAATTGCCTTTTTTTTCCATGCACGCAATAGGACATTGATGAAAATGACACTTGGTAAATGAAAATAACATTTACGAAGGGTTATAAATGGGCTCGCATTGAATAATGGTGATGCAAATGTAGCGTAGATGTGATATTATTTGAGCCACATTTGTGCCATGTTCACACCACATTTCACGTTATATTTGTGTCAACGTTGCGTCACTCTTTCAACAAAAAGGAAAAAGAACAAATTCAAAACATGATGCAAAGTTGACACTATTAGTGACACTAATTACACCTATTTTAGCAGAGTTGGGCTTTAATAAGTTTCTAATGGAAACTTCTTTTGAAATGCTTAGGATTCAATATTAAACCTTGTTTTTACATATATTTACGTAAATATGGTAATGGATATATGGTCTCATTGATACTTGCCTCATCAAACCATGCCAAAGTTGACTCATTTTGATCCAATCTACAAATGACTTTACTTACGCGTATAGTGCCCCCCTCTACTTTTTGTTGACCGTGATCCACTCGTCCCTCCCTTGTCATGGCTACTTCCTCTTCTACGTTGCATCCAAATATTAAATTTAAGAACTACATACAATTTTTCTCGATAAAAAATGAGTTACAGTTTTTATCTCACACATGTTAATATTCACTAACATACCTCAAAACGACAATCCAAAAAACTTGGATATAAGTTCTCATATAATTGTCAAAAGCATTCGTCATATTTACACAAAATAGTGTAAAGAGATCGAATTTGTAAAGAAATTAAAAAATCCATATAATTAGTTTATAAAATAATGAATTCTCAAAACCTCTCTCCAATTTTGAATCCAATATAATGTTTTCGAAGTATGTTCTTATTTTTATCATTATAACATGTTCAATATACAATTTAAGTTTGTTTCTAAAATATATGAGTTTAAAATATACATATGATATATGAGATCAGATTCCTCCACTTACAATAATCAATAGAAAACCGATACATTTTTAATATACATTTTAAGTTTGTTTGTAAAAGATGTGAGTTAAAAATATACCTATGATTGATGAGATCATAACAGAAAAACGATACACTTTATGTATGTTTAAGTTACAATCTAATTTGTTGGTCTGAAAGTTCCACACAAGTGCATGACGCGCTTATAGGACGATTAGGTGGCCTTCTCATCCATACAATCATATCAATGATGTTAGTCAATTTTGTGATGCTAGTCCTGTCACTCTTATTCTTGGTAGCAGTTTCCATGAGAATCCATTTTATGCTATCAGGAAGTTCTGGGAAATGAATGTGGAAACATAGAAAAATCAATTCCTCTTATCCCCTGTGGATGAGATCTACTTTTTGCAATGGGGAATCACAATTTTAGTGACAATAACCACTTTTTTGGTGTTTATCGTCCCCACAACTTGGAGCAAGTCTGGTGCTCATTTGAATGACGATATTATTAATTTGGTTGTTTGTAGTGAAAGCAGTAGTCGTGAAGCTGGTTATATGGATTGTTTTTACCACCCTGTTTGTTTTGATGGAACTCTGCAAAATTTGGTAGACGGCAATTCAAAGCATGGTCAGTCTAGCAGCATCCCTTGTATCTTTATTCTTTTTACAATATAGGCTCTCATTTTTTAGGCCAAAAAAAAAGTATCATGCCCTGGTTAAGTTGCAAAAGAGGCTCAGTTGATTATTTTTAGCATGTCTGACATGGCCGAAAGCTAATTATAGGATCGAAATTTGTGGTCAATCCTTGCTATTCACAGCCACTTTGTTTTTAAACATCATATATTTGGCCTTATTTATACTTGCATGTTAAGTACCACGAAACACTTACAACAATACACAATAGTTTGCCTCCCCAAGGCTGGTGCCCTTTCATGGTTGGCACTCAAAAATATTTTTTGAGCTCAAGATAGATTGCTTTAAGATGGAGATGAGTAGTCCTTCCAGATGCTGTTTGTATGCAAAAGGAGAGAAACAGTGGATCATCTACTTTCAATTGTCCCTTCGCTAAAAAAAAGTTGGAAGTGGTTGTGTTGAAGCTTAAATTGGCATTGGACTGTTCCAGCCCCATTGATCACAGCTTTCTAATCATGGCCTGTTCTCTACCCAAATGTTTGTGTTTGCTGCCATATTAAGAGTAGGCCCCTCATATGGAGACAAGTTTTATGTCTATATAAACTTCTCGTGTTTGCTGCCATATTGAGAGTAGGCCCCTCAATTCTGATTTGAAATTTATAGTTGGAAAGAAATGGGCACCTATTCAATGGGGGAAGTCGGGTCCGGGGAAAGATTCATAAAAAGATCTAAGTATTTCTGAGGTTGTGAAGACCCATGCAAGATATGCTAGGATAAAAACTGTTTTTTTGGGATTACTAACTCCTTAAAAATTGGAGGCTTTCAAGTATGCCCGTCAATAGGTCAAGCACTCAGGCTGCAGCAAAAGAAGGCTCGGTGTGGATTGAATAACTCTGGTTGGAAACCTCCTATTCCTGGCATTTTGGAATTAAATTTTGATGGAGTTTCAAGAGGCAATCCTGGGGCTTCCAGAGCTGGGTGTATCATTCAAGACTGCTCTAGTTCCTCCATTAGAAGAGCTTCCTTGAAATTGGTGGATGGCTCAAATAATGAAGCCAATGCTCACGCACCAGTGTTGGGCCTTCAAGTGGCAGAGTAGTGTGGTATTGATAATTTGATTACCATTGGGGATTTTTAACGGTAATTTACAGAGCAATGGTAAATCAATTTTCGTAGTGCTGCAATCTTGAAAACATACTCACACAGGTTCGGCAATTGCTGCAAAGATTCAGCTCCTGGACAGTCAATCACTGCTATTGTGAGGTGAATAGTATGGCTAATTGGTTAGCTAACGCTGGTATGGATCAGGAGCACAACTTGATTATCGATAACATAGTTGATAGATGAAATAGTTTAAGGGTTTGTTGGCTAGGGGACCTCCCCAAACCAACACCCCAATTTTCATTTCATTTCATGATCTATCGCAATTCTCACTGATTGGAATAGGGCATATCATGATTGGTAAAGGGCCTTTTGTCATTATAAAAATTACTACATTTTCCAAAACTACCATCATCCCTTTTGAAGACAACTTCATTTTATGGTGAATGCTTCATTTCAAGTGAATGAGCGACATTGGAAAAAGCTTTTGCTTATGATTTCTGTAATCTCTCGTGTCAATTTGTCATTCGATACCCAAGCTCCTTGTTCTCTAGCATATGTAATCTTGGTTTATATGATTCCAGTTGGATATCTAGTAGTATGCGATTAAAACACGTGATTGCTTCACAATTCAATTATTAAATTTTCCCTGAAAAAATGTATGATAAAATTTAAGAAGTCAAAGAAACCTTCTAAACCGATAAAACAATCCACTAAAATATTCAATCTGAACTAATGCATTTTTAATGAGGATTTTTACAAAGCTTTGTAAAACCACACTACTTAAACTAGCAATGCTAAAATGATGCTACCTTTTTAAAAAGTCTGATATAAAACACGCATAAATTAAATAATAAATCAAATGTTTTGGGCATATTGCCCTTGAGACCAATAATGTTCAAGGCTTGATCCTGCTATATTTGTAGCTAACATGATCAATACCCATCAAACCATTGATACAAAATACCAAAATACCTCCAATTTAGCTGCTACAATGACCTATTGGCAATACAAATCACAGATAACTGCCAATTAGCAGCTTGACTTTCGGTAGGGATAATATATCAGAAGATCATAACTGACAATAATGATTAGAAGCTGCCCATCTGTCCTAATGACTCAAACGACCGTACAAATAACAATGAAGAGTCGCCACTTGGCAGTTTGGCTTTCAATACAGAAAAAATAGTATATTATGAACTAGATATATAAACCTACCATGACTCCCGACTCATGACTACACATAAACTGACACTAATCTGGAACCTGAAACATCCAAATATTTTCACACCAGCTAAGGATATAACTAAATCCTGATTATCTCTGTTATTGACATATGAACTCCTGGGAAATAACTTAGTATACAAAATACAGGTTAACGATGAGCCCTCTGTACTCGTGCTAACCAGAAAAGAAATCTCATCCAGACCACACAAATTTCATTGTAGGGCCTTCAAAACTGTTCATGCACCAGAAATCTTAGTCGTGTTGATATCATCTATGGCTCTAAGACTCCTCCACACAATAGCATTGGCAAGTGCAATGACAATGCCAAATATCCACAACTTGAAGAAAATCCGTTGAGAGAACCACATAGGAAGCTAGAGTCTTCATCTAAGATACTCTGCAACGTCCACTGAATGGACAATCACATTGATCACCTAGACTTTGAATCATTTCCTTTGCTTCTGAATGATGAAAGTGAGAAGAAAGACCCGAGGTGCTGTGCAAAAACATAGTGTTACACCATTGTCATGTAAATGTAAAACAAAATTGGAAAATGTAGCAAAGAACTAGTATTAGCTTACTCAACAAACTCAAACTCCTAAAAATACTCAATGACATGCGATTCACCTTTAATGGAGCTACCCCCCGATAGATGGTCCTCTCTTAACTTGAAGTTTGCGGGAGGAGCTGGAATTGAGCTTCGAAGAGATTGGACTGCAAAATAACATCAACCAGCCTTAGTATACGTTTTAATTGTGAATATCTCCAGTATTTTTACAGAGTTCATCAAACACTTCCACAACTAAGCATTCATGGCCTTTATTTTGAACAGACACATACTTGAACCTTGGTCATGGAAACTTTCACTTTCTACAGGCCCGCTTACACTTCCGAAATCATAACTCCTGTCATATGAGGCTTGCGTTGGTACAAATCCCATCCTTGATTTTCGCAGAAGATCGTCTGCAGATCTGACAGCAAGATCCCTTGTATCTTCTGTGTCATCATCCCCTTCAGATGTAGTAGATGCAGAAACCCAATCTGTTGGAACTGTTTCAGAACCACGACTTTTTCTGCCAAACTTCAAAAGCCTTTTAAATCCCTTTGGAACATCTTTGTGGGATTGCTGAGAAGCTAGCAGAACAGGCTTCTGCGCACTGCCCCATTTTTTGCGTGTTCTGGCTGCATCAGTTTCAGAGGCCTCCATCATCTGGGAGAGAGAATGTGAATTCCAAGAAGCGGGACTTCCAATAGGTGAGTCCGCAGATGCATCAACATCAGAGGCTTCCAGCATTTGAGAGAGAGAATGATGCATGTGGGAGTTCCATGATGCTGGGCTTTCCATTGGAGAGTCCAGTCCCATTGTCACAGAACTGAAATGTGTTGAGGCAGTGCCCATGTGCAAAGATGGAGACCCTGTGATATGCTTCTGTCGGAGCAATTCAGCATGCCTCATCCCAGAACTTGAGACCATTTCTTCATTGTGCGCTAGATTTCTGGCAGTTGATGAAGATGTCATATGAAAATCCAAAATACTTGTACCATTCACTTGTGATGGAGTTCTAGATAATGCATCATTATCAGAGATTGCATCATCTGATCTATCAGATGTTTGATTCAGCCCTTCTTTTCGATGTACCTCATTCTGAGATGTATCCGAATCAGCCTGAGCATCTGAGTTATCCACCAAATCGACTTTATCACTTTCTTCTGCAATGCCTTCAAGGCTTTCCAGTGATTGTACATTTCCAAACTCATCTGTGGTTTCCTCCCCATCTTGAATGTCGGCTTGACCTTCATCCTCAGCATTTTTCATATTTTCAGCAGCCAGAGAAGCTTTCATTTTGGCAATGCCTGGCCCAGCACCTGGGCCTATTCCATTGCCCTTGCGGAGAAAAGGTTTAGCCTCTGAGGGAGCGCCGCTGTTTCTCTTTGTGCCTTTACCATAGAAGACTGGTTCAGATGCTTCTTTACTGACTTTTAGAGGAGCCAATACAGCTCCCTCATAGGTGGGGTCAGATATATCTTTTATCTCGCTCATACTTGTGCAGCTTTTCCTCATTGCCTGGTTACGACGTTGCTTCTCTTCCTTATTGTTGGTTGATCGTGAAGGAGGTAAAGACCCATTTGTCTCATACGAAAAGTCTTCGCTACCACTTTTACGATTGCCACTTTTGGGCTGTCCACGAGAGGCACCACCCACACTTGAGGTCGAACCTGTCCGGCCAGTGGAAGGCTTTGTATTCTCTTTCCTCAGATCAGCAAAGTTGGGAACAGACTGAGCCAGAGGATTTTCATGGCCCCTGCGACGGCCTGACGAGGTACTGCTGACACTTGAAACTTTTACAGGTATGGAGGACCTAGGTGAAGGAGATGTCAAAGAACTACGTTGTGGTGTAGAAGGCAAAGTTTTGTTTGAGGAAAGTTTCTTGGCAGAACTAGGTTTTGGAAGCTCTTTTGATGGATGAGGAGAAAGCATATCAGAAGGACTAGGAGTGTTAAATGTAATACTCCTATCCTGTTTGTAAAATGCTTGATCGTTCACATCATTAGAATACTCTTCATCATCACTTTGCTCTGCTTCAAACTGCTCATATACCACAGGCAAAAATATGTCAGGAAAATACCAATACCCAAACTAGTTAACAAAAAAACTTGATGGCAATCCCTCCGAAATTGAGAACCTTACCTGTTGCTTTTTGTTCTTCAACGCTCGGACGTTGAAAGACCTCAACTTTTCAGCTCGTACTCTAGCCTGGACAATGGGATCTTGCTTTTCCAAGGATCTTGCACTCCTGTCAGCCATTTCAGCTTTTGTACGCTCAAGGGCTTCTTGCATAGCTTTCAGTTTAGCTTCCTTCTGGACCCGCTTGGTGATTGACTCCTCCCTCAGCTTTGCATCTCGTTTCTCCATATATCTTTCATAAAATTTCCCTCTGAGCTCCTCAGACCATCTGTCGTCACCTAAACCTGGTTTTTTATCTGAAACTCTTTAAGTAACTGAGGTCAGCCATGTTCATCAATGCATTGTCAAAGTCTATTGTGTTGCTCCATGAGCTACCAAGTGATTCTCTTCCAATATTCTGCGCAGCCATCTCTGGCCCTCCACTGGTGAATTTTGAATTTTCAAGTTTTGATTCCCTTGGTGAGATACACATCTGCTGTTGAGTCGTCGGTGCCTCGAACTTGACAGCTATGGAGGAACTTTTCTTTCTCATAATATCTGTATTTTCTGGATGCTCCAAAGCAACTTGACTCCTCAGCTTGTGGGCAGCAAAAATTGCTTCCAATTGGTTGGCTTTCTCCCTGAGCTCTTCATTCAGTTCCTGATTTCCTTTAGACTGCTTGACTCTGGTTAAAGGTTCCTCACCTCCAGATCTTCTCATGCTCGTTGAACCATTACCAACGTCTGATCCTTCCCCATCAATACCAAGCTTGTTGGTATTCATGGAACCATCATCTATGTCTGATCCCTGCTTAGCAGACCCAATCCAGTTTGTGTCCATGAAACCATATATTCTATCTGATCCTTGCCAAGAAGTCCCATGGCTTTTTGAGTCAAAAGACCCATTGGTTACATCTGATCCCTGCCTAGCAGGCCTTGTTCGTTTTACATCAGCACCACTATCAATTAGTTTTGATCCAAGAATAGGAGCAGCAGTCTGTTTTGTATTCATGAAACCATCAGTTATATCTGATCCCTGCCCAACAGTTTTAGAAGAGTCGTTCCTCCTGAATGTTTCAGGATATCTTATGGCTGCATCTTGTAAGGAATTCAAGGTCGTCTGCATTTTAAATTGGGCACCCGGTGCAGATTGCTTAGCAATATTGGCCACCTGTTCCTCAGATGTAATACTACTGGGTTTGCTTATTTGATGGTCGCTAAAGCATTCTGAATACTCTGAAGCAGAACTCCATGCTCGGTGATGTCCTCTTACCTTGGGAGGGGAAGAGAATCTCAAGCTGAGATCTTTTTTTCCTTCCAAAGTGCCTTGCTTGTTAGCTGAAGGTCCAAATTCACTCTGAGCACTGGACTCCTGTATTTGGCCTTGATCCTTTTCAGTAGATGATGCTTGCACACTATTTTCAGATGCAGTAACATATACTTCTGAGTTACTCCTACTCAAGGACGCCTTAGCCTCATCATTATGATTCCCAATCTTAGTTTGTTGAGAGGAAGCTACTTCCACGCTCATGTCGCTAGCTCCACTCCATCTCCTCAGAACAGCCTTCTCTGTGGTAGAAATGGAGTTGCCACTTTCTGATGAGAGCCTCCGATTTTCCACCTTTCCAGTTTTTTTAATGCCTTCACCTGATTCTTTCTGCTGCTCCTTCTGCTTACTTTCAAACAGATTGATGCGGTCTTGAACACTAAGCCTTCTGGTTGGCTGAGCTTTTTGAATAGAATCTGACTCTTGCTTGTCACAACCATTACCCTCAGCGTCACTGTCACTACTTTCCCTATTCAAACACCTCCCTCTACTAGACTGGGCATCTACGTAGCTATTACTTCTCGTCACCCCCTGATCCAATTTTCCCTGTTTGAACTCTTTGTGTTGGAGAAGAGGATCTCCTGCTTGGAGAACAAGACCTTAGCCTGTTTGTGT
Source organism: Taxus chinensis (assembly GCA_019776745.2). Taxonomy (NCBI): domain Eukaryota; kingdom Viridiplantae; phylum Streptophyta; class Pinopsida; order Cupressales; family Taxaceae; genus Taxus; species Taxus chinensis. The sequence continues at coordinate 673,868,585 of CM034148.1, forward strand.
CAGCTTCAGCTTGTTTGCATTTATCTGGGACCATTCTGGAGGACTCGGGTCTTATATCGATAACCGGTTTATTCTTGGCATCAACTTCTATAGATGAATTCTTTGTGTTTGGCAAGCTTCCCTGGCTGTTTATAAGATTAACCTCACCGGAAGAAGAGATGGTTTCAAAATGATCAACTGATTGTACTCGTGAATGTGATGGCTTAATGCCTTGCCGAGCAGTAGAAGCTAAAGTGTGACTTCCATCTACGAAGTCCCCACCTTTGGCTCGGGTATCAGACCAATGGCCATAGGATGCATTACCTTTCTTCGGTAAAAAATGAGACGAAGAGTCAAACATCAGCTCGCCCTCTGTACCATTTTCAATGGACATGTCAGAACCCGATGATTGGATATCTGCATCATCTCGCCATGGGAAAACATCATGTCGCTTTTGACAGAGGGTCATAAATTTGGCACAGGCATCTCTGTAGAAAAATTCCTATATTAGGAAGCAAGGTGTAGCACATAAAACCACATCACTAAGATATAATGTAATACACCAGGAAGAAAGGACACTTCAGACTTACTTTAGGCGATTTGCTCCAAAGTGATCTGCAAATACAATGAGATCAGCCATGTGTTCTATTGCAAAACCAGCAGCAGAGGCTCGAGCAAAACCCATGCTTAATTCTTGTTGTAAAGCCATAATCCGCACATCTATGGCTCTTAACAATTGTCGCCTAACAAAGAAAGATATAATTACAGATAAAAAATTATAGCTTGAATGGAAGAGAAATACGAAGAGTGAACAGAAATAAATTTATTTTGCACAGCACTGTGACACCTCCTGCCAAGGAAGAATACTCACTTTGATGTATCAGCTGCATCTGTTTCACTTGTCTGTAAGATGGACACAAAATTTATATTAAGACATCAGTTCCTGATATCTGAGAGTAAATCAAGAAATTTCTTTTGACTAGAGAGTGTTCATTAACATTTTAATTTTTAACAGAGAGACTCTATTATAAAATGAGTTATTAATGACCTCTTTAATACTACACCAGCGGAGATTCAAGCTGATACTCTCTTAAGTTTTGGTAGAAGAAAAAGGGAACACAATATTAATTATTAGAGTGTTGAATTGCTAATTACCTTGGAGACTGCTCCAAATGAATTGGCATCTATTCCAAACAGCACACAAAATTTCCAGTCAGTACGTAAACCGCATGATGATGAATCAACTCTAAAATAAAATTATATTTGACAGTCCTTTTTAACCTCCTAAAAGGCTAAAAATAAGTATAGCATCTTCGGGAATTCATAAAAATCGACTTCAAAATGTTTGGAGCAACCAGCAACAATGTTTTGCTTACAGAAACCTGTATATATATCTTGTGTATTCTCGCATAATTCACTAGCATCTACAACACTCTTGCCAAAATGAAATATTCGCCACACTATTAAGATCCTTTCCATTAGACAACCAGAGAACTTGAACCCAAAAAAATTCAATAATTGATGATCACCAACTTACAAGAAATGCAGATAGAGAATAGTGCAGGCCTGGCAGATTTTCAAAGTTTCAAGATTTAAAATTTGAGACTTTAAATAAATTATAATTTTTCAAGACTACATTTAAATGTCAATTGCAAAGAGTCGTTACCTAGAGTATAACTAATTCCAAGTCAAGAGTTTAGGAGTTCTTAGCTGAAGCCTCAAAAGACTAAATAATTTCTTAATCAAAGACAAACAGACTGCACTTATGCAGGTAGTTAGTTTGGGGTATATAGCCAAGCAAGTGTGACATTTTTTTGAAATCTCTTTGTAAATCAGAACCTACTCCCCCCACTTGCTTGCGAGCAAAAAGGTGAGGTTCCAAGAGTTGGGGTTCAGATCCTGATCCTCACTCTAAGTCTGCGATGGAATCTTCCAGGTATCTTTGGTCCAGACTCCAAAGAATGCTGGGGGATTTCTCAGTTCCCAAATCTGAGAGAAACTAAGTGTAGAAAGGTAATTTGACTGGTTCTCCACCGAATCCATGTAACTTTAAAGATTGACCTCTTGAAAACTTTAGGGTGCACCCAACCATAGCTGCTTCTTAATAGGACTTGACTTAGAAACATAGAAACTCGGTGTTTGACCTGTTATGCTGAATTTCAGTAAACTATGTCCATTACAAATGAATCTATGTTCTGAGAGATATGACCCAGCTTTCTTGAGATTAAAAATTGTATAGCAAAGCAGTACAAGACTTGCCGCAAAACATCTCCAAATGGTCAGCATCAAGAGAAAAAGCAGAAGCCGTTGAGAAAATAAAGTTTGAAAGCATCAGAATTGCAAAAGGTAGAAGTCTCAATGTGCCGCTCATTTCATTAAAAGAGCAACACATTAATAGGGCAACTACAAAAGAAGATTACAGTTATTATAACAGTTTAAAACAAGGAAATGTTCTATATAAAGTTATACCTAAATTGCTTGATCTTTATGCAGAGTACCAGGACAACTAAGCTACTCGTTCTATAACATATACAGATAGCCTACAGCCCCACTAACAAGTTAAAAATTAGAGGTTCCTACTCAAAAGTCAATCTAGAAAATACTAGTTTACTAGCATACATAAAAAATAGGAAAATTGCAAGCTACGACTACTGCCGTTTTTATTGTGGTTGACGTAAAGATTCTTTACAGATATAGCTAACTGTTCCTCAAAGTTTATGACCCTGGCATGATGGCAGTACTGCTATGCATGGTTTCGTGGATGCTTGCTGGGAACAGATATTTATAAATTCAAGAAAGTTTCTGTTAAATTCAGATTAAAGCTCAAAGTAGATCCTTGACTATGCATGTATACACCATAAACTTTTCTTATAACTAAGAAATTCTTGGCTTTAACTAGGCATGTACGATAGACTGTTCAAATTGCATTGATGTGAAGAGATTTTCATACAGGCAGAAACTGGTGTAGAAACAATGGTGCTTAAACACACTCATGCATAGACTCCATAAAATGGTTTCAAAAAACATAATCCGAAAACTTGAGATTATGTCAATATGCACTTGCAATTATCTAAGAGAGCCCAAACATGTACAAGACATAGTCTAAGTATCCTTCAGTGATGGCCTGCATAGCCTTGAGTATCCCTGAGTGGTTGTGCAGATGACTATATAATATACTTTGGTTCAGATTGACATGGTCAATCTGAAACTCAATCTTATCAAAACAAGTAATATCGCCACAATGTCAAAGCATGCATCATTGGAACAAACTTCACATTGTGAGTGGGGTAAGTTTGCTCGTGGCCTGCTGACTGATAAACTGTAAAAAGATCACTTCGCTATCTAGCTTTTAACATTCCTATGCCTTCCAAACCAACATCAATACACACTATAAAACCTTCCTCAATTTTGGGAAATCAAAAAACTAGTGGATAATCAACAAATGCTTCAATCATTTAAAGATTTCTTTACATTGGTTTGTCCAAGTACAACTTCTTGTCTTCCGCTATAATGAGGTAATTAAGGTGTGATAAGAGAAAAACCTTCTATTAGCCTCTGATAGAAATTGATGGTAAAGTCTCTCAATTTGACAATACCTTTTGAGGCCATCCATTCACTTGGACCTTCAACAGGCCCATTGACAATCCATCTCCCAAAATAATGTGCCTCAAATATCAAACATCCTTGAAGAAATTTCCCTTTGATTGACTTAGTAAAAATTCAATGATAGTTTAAAACATGCAAATGCATTTCTTAGTTACAACTAACTATCTGTGCTCTTTGTTAGACTTGCAGTACAGAAAATTTCTGTCCAAGAAAACTAAGAGAATCTTATCCGAGTATTTTTAAAATACAGTATTCAATTCTTCTCAAAGACATTACAGTACAATAAAATGACATCCAAGAAAATTAACAAGATCTTATCCAAGTATTTTTTAAACATAATATTCCTCAAAGACATAAATATTGTAAGGAAATGGTCAAACCTAAAAGGCACAAGTACAACCTTGAACTGTTCAGCATATATGCCTCCGTCTTTGATATAACATACCCAGAACTCAAATCAATCTTGATGAACAACTTGGCCCCATGAATTTGTTATACAAACCATCTATTTGTAACAATGGACATCGATTCTTCATTGTGGATTTGTTTCATTTGTCCATTGTCAGGACAGAGTCTCAGCATCATATCCCTTCTTATCAACCAAAAGTTTCATTCCCGGAGGAGGGACAGATGGTGCCTGATAGAACCTTGCTCAAGAAACAGCTCCAAATGAATCTTTGTCCTTATATTCTACAGAGATCACTATGTATAGTGCCTGACAAAGTTTCGTTCATTATAGCAGGTCAATAATAATCATCCCATCTTTGGAGCAACAATCTAGGTGACTCAACATTAAACACATAAACATCTAACTTCAGTCCATATTTTTTCTTGGGGTTAATGACAGCAATATAAAGTTGGCATCCTTTCTATGAGAACTTTTTACTTGCAGAGCAAGTATTTTAATTGAAAAATTTAACCTCGTGATCCCTTCTTCTATGCCAAAGTTCCCTTCGTCGTTAATCTGAGTAAAGATTTTTATAGTTACCTTGTGAAGCATCAGCACATTCAAATCAATTTCACAATCAATCCCATACATGGTCACATTTCTCTTGGTACCAAAAGCTAACTTTACCCAGATTCTTTAACTCGATAGGTTGAAATCCTACTCTTCCTCACATGTTAGGGGCAATAAAACTATGAATAGCTACCAAGTCAATGGAAATAGAAAGACTTTGACTTGTAGTCAGGCCTACAATTCCAACAGCAGTAGACTAATGCTTGGCCTACCAACCCTCTGTACAGCATATATTATTTGCATTACCTCAGCCACATCAGATACTGGAGAAATATTTTCTTTTGCTAACATCCTTTAATATCAATCCCATTTGAAGCTATAACATCCTCCTTTAAGCCTCTTTTCGGATGCTCAACTTGGAGTCCATGATTTCTACTACAACAGTGTGTTGCTCATTCTCACCATATTATATTCTTTCTAGAACAACTTCCTACCTTTCTCTTATAGTCCCTTCTTTTCCCAAATTCTTTTTGTTATCCTCTTGCTAAGATTTCATTGATTGCTGTTTTGATCTTTAAAACACTTGTCCTTTCAGATGGCATCATCAAGTGCCCTGTGCTCACAAAGTGAAATCTAATTGATATAGCTCCAATGCAGCCCACAAATGAAATGACTTTCACCTTACAATAACTACTATTAAGTACGATTATTATTAACATACTTAAGAAGCTCCATACACTCCGCTTGTACTCTTCCATGGCCATGTTTCCTTCACCACTGCATAGGTGCACATACATGTACCTAAAATGCAGTTACAAATCACGGACACGCCTGTTCCCATCCCAGGTGTGTCTGCGATGCACACTAATTTTGGGGTAGGTCTCTCCCAAATGCACATGAGACATCACTAAATATAGAAGTTAAATAACCTACCTAAAAGCAACCATTACAAACTCATCCCATAGAGATTTTTCTGCATAGCAGGGACAAATTTTAAATGGCAGAGATTAATCCACACTATTGCACAATCATTCTCTGCATGGAAATATGTATGTCCGTAGGTATATATGGTCCACAATTTCCCTGTACCTGTGTACCCAAGCCTTGGGGCTCTGCAGTGGGTACTTTGTACCCTGCATAGCCCCACACTCTCAAGCACATGCTATCTTGTTTTCCTTTCTTCCACTTTCTTAACGTAGTAATACTCCAACAAGTACTGCCTTTGGAAATACCTTCATAACATTCCAAGCTTAATCCATCATCCTAAATTTGATTCATGTTTGGAACAAACTCGTCAAAGCGTCCTTGCCCCAAAACTTGACAAGTTTCAACATAGGACTTGAGACGTCGGAAATGTCAGAAAATAATAACCATTTATGCAGGCTTATCAAGAAACCATTCCAAAAATGTCTACCTGCAAGAAGAATCTAAAATCTAGAAGTTTCAACATCTCTAATTCACTTTACCGGCAATTTTCGTAACTCTGCAAGTTCTGCCAGAGTTTTGTCTGTTTATGACAAGTGTATCTAAGAGAATGCACTTGCCAATAAAATGACCGGATAACAGCTTACGCCTTTTCACATATTACAACCCACTGGGTAGCATTTGGAATTTTGGATAAATGACTATGAAACATTTCTGATGGAGAGAGCAATGGAGTGGAATAGGAATTTCATTTCAATATCTATATAGCATTCAGATTTAAGAAATATTAGAAACAATGATTGTCTTCCACACAAGAAGAAAGTGATTGATAAAATCATTGAAGCCTACAAATGGCACCATACCATGTCACTAACTAAATGAGATAAATACTAGACCATAATTTTCATGACGTCATTACACATTCTTAACACTACGAGCCCCATCCAGCAGGGAACATTGCTACTTACCAGTGTGTGGTACATAAAATGTTTTTGCTCTCACAGTGATAGATTTGATGGACCCTGTCCTTGGCTCTTCAAGCCCAATCTCAGCCATAGAAAAATGCTACAAATCAGTTGCCCCTTCTATTTAGGCTTATAGTGGAAGAGCAAATTAAGGAATTCTAAGCTATGGTACAAATAATTGGGTGAAACTAGAACTGTTGTCGACAAACATGGGAAATGATTTCCCAATGGATTCAATTATTCAAATGTTACCAGGTAAAAACTCAGCACATAATCTAATTTTTCAAATCCTGATACAAATCAAACTATAGAGCTTGTGAAAAGAAATTGAATATATAGAAGAATGCCAAATATTGGAGGCAACACTTAGGACATAATTGATAAGAAAGTTTTTTGCTTTTACATTAATGAAACTAAAAGAGGTGACATCCTCAAGAACATGACCAGTTAGAAATATTCTAGAGGCTGGAATGTGGCATAGATAGTTATTCAATACCTTTACTAAATCAATCCAGACAGCTGAATCTTTCTACATGAATCTTCAGGAATCAAGTTACAAGTCAACCAGGAATGAACGCAGAATATTTTATGAAGCGTCATGGGTCTACACAGTGTGCAGTAAGTATAAATGTGTGTGTATACACGTGAAATTATGATATGTATAAATGTGCATATATATACAAGTAAAATCGTGATATGTATTCCAGTACTATCAGTATCTGACATATCTTGATACTTGAGTGACATGGACAGGCATTTATCAAGTGTGTTACTTAAAGAGTCTAGTTAAACAGGACTAAGAATAGGATTATCAGCACAAATAATGTTTGGAACAAGCACCCAAACTTGCTGTTGTAAGCATTTCCCAGTAGAGAAGAGTGTCTGGTAAAAATGTGAGTTGTAATAATATATGTTTGTTTATGAAATTTTCTAGGTAAGTTCAGCAACCTTGAGCGTGTCAACAGTAAGCCTTTAAGATACTGTGACGGGACACAAAAGGGGAAAACTGTGTGTTTTCTTTCTTGAAATGTTCCATCCTTTGACCCTGCACTTTAGTGGAATTCACACCGAAGGGGAACTGTTTGCTATTTAAACATAGAAAAGCTCAGACTTAGAGATTGATAACATTATTAATTGCTAGCCTTTTTGTAATTTTCAATTAATTCACAATAATTTTATCAATATAGACATGGGAACATGCACACGTCACTAGTTTTCTCCCAACTTCAGGAGACTCATTGGCAGTGCATGACAGACTCTAGAGACAGTACCCTGCTAACAAGTAGGATTGTTCAGCCAGACCCTCTTAGTCCAAGCCATTCTCCTATGAACATTATCAGAACCTGTATTGCCCGATTCTCCTTAGACGAATTTCTTGGTCCCTCTTCCATGCCAGAATTTGATTTAGACAAGTACCAGATTTGTTCTCAAGCTTTGGCTTTCATCAGCTCCCATGTCATTGTTTCTCTGAGGGGCCTTCCATTCCCATGGTTTCCTCTGTTTGAACTTGGATTCTATGGTGTGTATCTTTTCTGACTTGCCTGGGTTTACCACCCCTACTCTATTTGCTTTTTCCTTCTTTTAGTGTTCTCTACTCTTTTAGCTCCTTGGGTCTATTTCGACACTCCTACTTGCTACTGCGACTTGTTGTACCTTCTAGTCCCATTGACCTTCTTTGGTTATTGGTGGGCATTAATATAGCTTGTTTCTTGCTTTCAAACACAAATCTAGGGAATGAACAACAACATTTTACTATCAGTTGCCATGAACTGTTTTCTCTTGGATGCGAAGTTAGAAAATGATTTGCGGCATTTGTCATGAAGTCTGTAATATTGTCTAGGTGGAAATATTGGAAATGTGAGGGTTTACAAAGAGCTTAGCAAAGATCTAACAAACTTGAGGACAGTGCATACAGAACAAATATCCAATTGCCACGAAAATAAAATATAACTTTACAATCATTTTGGCACAGGGCTATAATTTAATTAAATACAAACGCAAACTAAATATATAGCACAACTAGGTCTGAAAAGATTAGATCCAGAATACCTGATCCTAAACCAGAAGTCTGATCACTAGCAGCCTGTTCAAATAAAAAGCAGCAAGCCAGTGGTAATCAGTTTTATTGAATCCCCAATACACAGATCGAATAAAAAAAAGGAAATCTTTAAATGTTCCTACCTGCGAATACAGACTAAGCTGGAAGTTTCTTGCAGCCTCCAGTTGAGACATCTCTGTGTCAACACTGTTAACCAGCTCCAGCACTTCAGGGGTGCTAACAAACCGGACAAACCTAGCCAAAACATCACGACTAAGCTCAAATTAGCTAAAGAATAGCACTACTGTTCTTTACATTTAAATCCAGATTTCTCGAAATTGTCTCAAAATGAGGGTTCATATATTAAGACAGCAGAAAGCACTTCAGGAGTGCTAAAAAACCAGACAAACCTAGCCAAAACATCACCATTAACCTCGCATTAGTAAGAGAATTGCATCTTCAAAACGCATTTACTAATTTCCTTCACATTTTTATTTTTATTTTTGTATTGATCAATTTCCCTCACATTGTAATCCAGATTTCTCCAAATTGTCCGAATATGAGGGTTACTATAATAAGACTACTAGTATTTGGCCTATTACTAAAAGGATCCGTCAACAGGCGCTTTTGTTTTGAAATAACTCACCTTTCCAAAGTGCCTTTGGTGAACCAGGAGGCTCCTCCATTTTGATATGCAGGCACTTCAAGCTTAATTAAATTCCCGGCTCTTCCAGCCTGTTCTTCAGCAGCCCGCAAATGAGTAGCAAATGGCTTTAAAAGCCCCGAAGCAAGCTTCTCCGTTTCTCCTCCACCTGAAACGAACAACTCGCACCTGCCGGTCACAGGTTCGAATCTCACTCTCAGCAAGATTCCAAAAATAGAAACTTTTGAATCCCTTCCAACGTTTAAACCTTACATACTAAATTTAGCCAAAAAAACAAATAAATCTATAGCATCCTCATTATCCTAATTGCAGCAATCCTTTCCATTCTAGATCTCAGAACTGAGATCCTTTAAATTTCGACACGGAGCCAAATCTATCGGGCATTTTAAAGAACACTGAAAATGCATATATGCACCTGGTACGCTTGGGAGAGAGCTGAAAGGCAGCATAGTCCAGGCGCGTGTCCACCTTCATTATTTCCACTACTGTACAACGACCGCATAAATCTTTAAAGCGCGCACCTCGTATTCACTAATATAGCCATTACAGACGATGCAGGTACCGGAAACAATGTTTTTACGGCCGCAACTTCGCCTGAATACCAATACGCTACCCGATTTGAAGCTTCCGTGCGCAATTACCTCGAATCGGAGTAATTTTTTAAACCCTCGCAAAACTTATAAAGCTTTTGCCCCCGAACACTCCACAAAAACTCAGAGGAAATAATTTGTTTTCCATGAGTGCCAGTACTGGCTTCAAAATTACGTAACTATGAAGGAAATTAACAACAGCTAAAAAAATGACGTTATGTAAATGATCAGACCGTGCTAATGGCCTCTGATCCACCATTCGGCTATTTCAGATCCCTTCATTTATTTTCAGACCCACATTGCTCTTCAGCATTATTATTATCATCTGCCATTTCCTCTCTCCTCTGTTTTTGTTTTTATTTACTTTTTAACCATTTTTTTTTAATTTAATTTTGCTCTCCAGTGAGAGTTTATTTGACTCTGGAAATCCCACCTTCATTTTGATCCATACAAACTTCTAACGGACATCTTTATGATATCACAGTTTGAGTTTTTTTAATTTACAAATAAAAAGAATAATTATATTTGTAATAAAACAGTCATATTAAGGTCCTCTCCTTTTAATTACCTAAAAAGGATAAAACTTAATTTCAAAGTCCAACAAGGCCGAGTTTGTAAGCTAAGAAATATATGGAGCCAAATCTATTTGCCATATAAGTTAAGAAAACACAATATGTTGCATGTTATTAGGAAGATGGATACTCTTTAAATTTAAAAGGGACAATTTTTATAAAAAAATGCCACAGTTGTGTTTAGTTTGTGTAAGTGTAGGTGCCAACTAACCATATATAGTTGTGATTAAGTTTAATTTAAATTAAATCAACAAATTCAAATTTAATTATACAAAATAACAGGGCTATCTAAATTATAAAATAATTTAATTGTTCGGAAAAAATTGAGAGTTTGGGTTACAAATATGATTAATATATTGAATTCTAGAAATTTGGGGGTAGTTGTTAGTGATGGTGAATGGAAAATGAGTCCATAAGGTGAGTCGGACAATACCCAGAGAAATATGACCAAAATATTATACTAGTCAACTTCATATATTTCTAACCAAATTCATAGAGATCTAAAACCTATGAATCTAGGATAATTTGTATATGAATGATTGTCTATGTAGGGATGAATCTAATGGTGTAAATGTGTGTATGTGCCCTAATTTATAAAATTGTATCTCAGTTTGTATAATTTTGTTGCAAATCACCAAGAATATCATCTCCTTAGCCAAAACTAAAATCCACGCTCAAATCCTTGAGAAACCCCATAAAATAGGGGATGTTAATGGGGTTTGTGTTATCCTTGCATTACTATCAGCCCCCTTGTGATTTGACTAAATCACAAGCAACACTCAATACAAGTCAGAAGTCAATCTTATGTGTGCATGTGTCCTAACCCTTATCTGCTCAATGGGTGCAACAACTAGAATAGACTAGAATGAATATGTAAATGTTTGAATTAGAAATTTGGTATGGGAGGCTTTAGAAAATAATATATTGTTGGTCTTATAGCTTTAATATCACTCGTGCACAATGGAATAATATAATGTATGATTGTCTCTTGTGCCTCCTAAATGCACTAATGCAATTATGTACTTAAAGACTACTTAAATTCAATCTAGGACTCTATTGGCATGTAAGCCAACCCGCGACATATATGAAAGACGACAAAATAGGCCAGAAAACTTGGAGATACTAAATACAATAGTCGAAAGGGGCCTTAAGAGTAATGTCCAAAAATGTAGGTATGTTTCTGGCATAAATCTTATATAGCTCACACCCCGTACCAATCCAAAAACAAGAGAGAAGAGAGAAAATGACAAGAAAGCGGAAAATGGCTCACCAAACATAAAAATGATAAATAAGGGAACATACAAGACCATTAAGGGGAGAAAACAATAGGGATGAAAAGGAATATCGAAAGAGGTCGATGACACAAGAAAAATAAGTGAAAGGACAATGACACAAGGAATCACGTGTCAACACATAAATACACTAATGCCAAAGAAATTAAGTAGTCTTGTACCAAAATCGGGTGTTTACATAACACCCCACTTCGATGTGTGTGTGAGTGCATATATATCAAAAAAGACAAACAAACACTTACATCATAATGCATTTTTTAATGGGCAACATTCCATCTATTAGAGTGTAGACACCCTAAAATATCGCATTACACATTCTAAATCTCTAAAATCATCTTGTAATTGCTTCATAGTACATTACGACCAGTTTCAACCACTCTCGACTATTTTCAACCATTTTCGACCACATTTGATATATTATGTTATTTTATGACCTTTAATGGCATTTTATGACATTTTCCTATAACTCCCCTAATCATTCCTATCGCTCACACATAGGTTTCGAATTATTAAATATGTCATGTTATGGACATTGTTACACTCATATCCCATTCCTAGGATTAATTAATTAATAATATCACTATTATTAGTCATCTCCATATCCCATTAGTTAATTTTATTAGCTGATTTAAATATTAACCTTAATTAAATAAATCCTTTATATTATCTATTTACACCTCACCTCTTATCCACTTTCACTTCACTAGTCAACATCTCAAGTTAAGTAGAGAAAAACAAATCAATTAAAGATTACATCATGCAATGAGTGCAAGAAGACAAGTTTAGATTGAATCAAATCATGCATTTGACTTAACTAAACATATTTTCATAAAGCATGGCATTCTAAAATTAAAACATATCTCTCATAAAACATGGCATTCCAAAAATAAAGCAAATCACTTTTCCAAGTGAATAAAACTCACATCACATTATTTTGGGTGGATTTCAAAACAATTTAATTCTAAAAATATTCAAAAGGCATGTGCAAACTTGGCCAAGTCAATGAATAACTCATCCATGCAAGCTCAAATCAATGGTTTAACTTCTCAATTAGATTGAGAAACTCAACGAAATAATCCAATCATGCTTTAGTTAACTTCAAATTAGATAAGTTAACCACACAAATCAAGGATTTGGGATTCTCTTCCCTCATCTATAAATAATCAGTCATTCCTTTCTCAAATAATCATCTTTGGAAGCTTTGAAAATTGCATCATTATTATGTTGGATTATCATTCAATCTCGCACATCGTTACATTGTCCAATTGATCAAAAATCAAAAAACAAATCGAGTCACTCAATCACTTTTCTCCTAGCTGAAATTGTAGTTCCATTTGGAACACCTTTGGAGCATCCACACATAAATTTGATCAATAGATTCAACAAGCTTGGTGCTTTCATTCCAAGCTTCAGAAGTCTTATCTAAGGTTACAAGGAGTTACAAAGGAAGAGATCTGGTTTGCTTTTATTTGCATTGTTCTTCCTACATTATGTAGTATTTCTCTACATATACATTTTATGGTACATGCTTGGTGGGACAAAACCCACATATTTTTCATTTCTTCGTCATTTATTTGTAAAATTAACCTTGTTTTTGTGTTCTTCTAGCTATTTTAGAATCAATGACCAATTTCCAAGTCCTATCATGGAATAAATTGAGAGAAGTTTCAAGAAAACCAGTCAAATTGGCCATGTTTTTTACTTTTTCATGTGCAACTACAGGTTATATGTGCTATCGTTACATTACCTAATTTATGCTAGTGTAACATGCAATATGTGTTACGGCACCATCTGTATTATCATGCATTACCGTTCATTACTATTTACACTACCATCATTCGGTATCCATGCTATCCGTCATAGTACTTGCGCATTACCATTCTAAGTATCTTGTGTTACCATTCAAGTATATGCGATATTGTCATGGTGTCCACACTACTATTGAAGTATTTGTGCTACCGTTCATCAGTAGTTTGTGTTATCACTCAACTACTTGCACTACTGTCATTTTTTCTTTTGTTAGCATTTCATTTCACACACTAGCATTTTGTTGGATGTGTTAGCGTAATAGTAAGGTCTGCTAGCGTTTTGTGGTAACTTTTCACTTTATTGTTCTCATTTTTCTAGTATTCTTCATCTACAATGTCTATGTTCTATTTCTATGTGTATTTCTAGACTCTAATATGTACAGTTTAATCAGTTATAAATAGTGCTAACATATTAAATTCTCATTGTATTTCCATTTGTTTTTGTTTCGATCAAAGCCATGTATGTTCTTTTCTTGCATGCTCTTGAGTGATCTTGAAAATAAAAAATGATTGTGATCATTCGTTGTTGTTGTTATATTCTAATATTGTGTTTACAGAAAAACTATTAATCAGTTTTGTATAGGACCGCTTCACTTGGAAATCTTATTAAATCAAGCAAAAAACTAATAATATCTTGCATATATAGGATTCCTTGGCCAAAGAAAAATCAAACTTTGCTAAATTTTGAATAAAATAAACAAAATCTTTTGCATTACAGGTTAGGATAAGGGTTAATACATGTCTGCACTTTATTGTGGGAAGTACTTGGGAATAATCCCTAAAACTAATTATGAGGAGTACCATAGGAACCCCAAAGTAGTTGCCACATCGAGAGGACCATCTGGCACAATGAAACTGGTAGTGCACCATCTTGATTAAGTAGTATCACCCATGAGGAAAACCAAATGTTGTATGTGGTAATGGCCCCATTTCGATTGATTGAGGGGTATGGTATATAGCGAAAAAATTTGGTGTGTGTACTCATTCAGAAAAGCATTGGTGATTGAATATCCCAAATCCCTAGGAATCCTAACAAACTGAGGCCAACAATTCTTATATTGTTCAGATTGTTAGATTAAAACAGTTTGTGTTCCACATCTTATATCAATCAAATCCAACCTAATCCAAAAATCAAAGCTTAAATTTTTATCCTTTGGATATTCACATCTAACATATTCAAATCACAATCAAAACTACCCAACTCTAAATTAGAATCCTATTCATAGGATACAACATATTCAAATCCAATCAATTTTTTTTTCCATCCAAATCATCTTAAATTGAAATCAACAAATCCAGTCGAAATCAAATTCTTATATTATAAATACTCATATTTAAGTATAAACATATACAATCCAAATCAAAAGTCTTAAATTCCATATACATATGTCCAAATTTAAGCAATTTAAATCAAATCTGAATTCAAATCAAGGCGAATCATATATGAGTTTATCAAAATTGAATCAAACCATGATTCAAGACTTTTACATTGGATATTCATTTTATCCAAGTTTAAGCACATCTGATTTTCTCACACCTTATACATTTAATATTCACTTTATTCATGTATTAAGTAAATCAAAACCAAATCAACACTTTATACGTTGGCTATTCACTTTATTCACGTATTAAGTAAACAAAATCGCATCAAAGTAAATCAGGAGTCTTATGTTTTGATATTAACTTTATCCAAGTTTAAGCATATCAAATCACACCCAATTCAAGTCTTATATTTTGGGTGTTCAATTTATCCAAATTTAAGAAAACATTTCATCAAATTAACCCTAATAGACTTTAAAATCAATCCTAAATCGAATCAAAATCATAATATCAACCTATTCAATCTGAAACACAATATTAACCTTTGATCAAATCAAACACTAGTTTCACTAAACATGTTTGCAAGTAAACAAGCAAACCAATCTAACATCATCCTACAAGCTTAAATTTATCAAACCTCCATTAAGTTTATCAAGTCACAAACCACCTTTTTACTTTTGGTTTTTACCTTTAGTACAATGGTAAGCCCATGCAACACATCAAGCATAGCTTTATTGGAAAAACTTCATAGGATGTCAAAACAAATCTCTCATATGGCTTCCCAAGTCAATGAAAAATTAAAAAATAAACCAATCATCATCTCTAGTAAAGAAACTACTCCATGTGAAGTCAAATGAAGACAATTGACATCTCTTAGAGAAAGTATTTCTAGTGTCATACACTAATTATCGAGTGCTAAAATGGTCACTTATCCAATCACGAGACCCTTCAAAGAAGGGCAACCAAAACGTATGTGGTACAAAGAATCAATTTTTTTTTTTTTTTGAAAGATAATACTTGGAAAAGGCTCCAAGGGCCATGTACATAAGATATTACAATGAAGCTCTCAGGAAACAAAAACATGTATCAAAAAGCTCGAGTCAAAAATAGATTGACTCTACCAGAGCCAAAACACTAACAATGAACATAGACCAAAATAGAATAGGCAGAGAACAAAAAAACCAAAAGATCTCAGCAAAGGACCTCCTAAACACATTTTCCTCTTGTCCTCGAACTCAGTCCTGCAATATCCCTCTCGCTATCGAGTTGTTCATCATCATCCGAGTTGCTTATGGAAAGCTTCATCCTCTTCCCTTTATCAACATCAACCATACCATGTAAAACCTCAATCTTATGACCCAGAACCACCACCTTGGCACTAGTACGTCGAGCACCCCTTATCAAATTCCTATTTTTGGCTTTTACTTGATTCGTAGTATCCTCCAGGGCTTCAATTTTATTAGCAAGGAAATTAATCAAAGTATTACCCCCCATCAAACCCTCATTAGGGCCTTCCTCCACATTTTGTCCTATTAAATTTTGAAGCGCAATCACAACATTCAAGTATTTTTTGGCTTTTTCTTTCATTTTGTTAAGTTTCAGTTTGTCTGCCAAAGTAAGATGATCTTCCCACTCCTCACCCAGACTGGACCAATAACCCTAGTTTGAGGAACCGGATTACCCGCTTTCACAAGCAATAAAATAAGCCCTTGGTGAAGGGGAGCCACGATTTTCTCAACCTGAAAGTATCTGACAAAAAATTGAAGCGACTTGTAAAGATAAAACAAAATACTCATCTTTTTACCCCTCCTAAAGTGATTGAGCAACATAAAATGTTGTGTATGAAGCTTTCTAAACTTTCCATCCAACGTTATGTACTTCATTAGATGGAAACATACCTCAGACCAACTTCCAGGAAGCGATGTACGAGCAATTTCATCTTCCATGTGGCAGATCTTTTCATCATCCTCAAGGAAAGTATAAACCTCTTCCTGAAGCCTGGTTCTGTCTTTGAACACCTTAGTACCTAAACAATCCATACATGTGACGCATCCTATGAGCTCCTCCAAAACCAACACACTGATTCCATGAATTCTCACAACACCATTGTCCCAAGCTATAACAAATTCATTTGACAGGTTCTCAGCATGACCTCTTAGATTTTGAAGGAAATGTGTGATCCCCCATTCCTAAAAATCTCACAGATGATAGAGTCCCTCTCCAAACTAATGCAAGAAGAAGGTTCGAAGCTAACCCTACTCCCACCCATTACTGTAATTTGATTCTGAAACATGTTCCAAGTTGGTAATAAAACCCATAAAAAACCAAATCTAGTAATAATTTAAATGATCTGAACCTTAACACAACCTAAAATAATGAACACGATAGCTTAAATCCCACTCACACGCTTAACATTAAATTTACTTTTCTGCATTGATGATTGCTTTTGTACTAACTGGTAATTCATCCTTAATTCACCATAATGATTTGGCGTGGGCCCGTACTCCAATATTAGCAAATGTTTGCGCACAATGATTGGCTTCCCGAAACACATTCCCAATATAAGTCTCTTCAAACTTAGATAAAAATCCCATTATATCCACAACGATAGAATTAATACTAACATGATGTTTAACAATACCCTTCATAACATTAATAATATTGTAGACACCAAAATTGGGTCACACTCCCCTTGGTCCCTCAATAAATAAATACCTTGAACACATCCACCTAGCCATGGCCCCCTTCACCTCACTATAATATTAATTTAATTATTAAAATATAATTAATTCATTATCCTCATTATTTATTATTATTTAAATATCCTAATTTAGATAATGCCCACATATCCACCTCACCTATACACCTCATCAAATCACCTCACCCTAAGACCTATTCTTAGTAAGTTGCCATAACTAACTAAGATCTACCCAAACCCTAAAAATCAATGCCTACATTCCCTCTAACCACATTCCTGCGTGCTTAAAAGAAATTTTCATCCTAATCCGTGGGGCCAACACACGAGATCCCAGAAAATCAAGGGGATCTGCCCAATTTAGTAAACCTAGGAAATCCTGCCATAACCGACGCTGATCACCCTTAACCGCCGCCGGTTAAGCCGAACCACCGTCGATCACCTTTTAACCCCCAAAACAACCTTATTTTCAAGGTTGGCAGATTCCTGAGAGATATCACATCTTTTGAGAACAAGTTTTAGAGAGAATATGCATGCAAAGAAGGAGATCAAGCATTTTCTCTTGCATAGACAACTAGCATTCACCCAGCAACCATCCAACACTCACCCCAGCACAGATTTGATCCAATCAGGTAAGAAGGAGAGCATATGCAGCCCATGCAAGATCTCCCCAATGTTTGGTGATCCTCTGCAGCATTCAACCTCTTATCAACACCTTCATTCCTCACTCACAAACATCTAGAGCCAGATTCCAAGTAAGTAGAACATTTTACTCCTCTGGTTCACTCATTTCATCATTGTATTTTCATCCTTTGTTCTCCTAGCCACCCACTGGCCTCCATTAATACTCACCCCTCCATATCCCTATTGAAACCTTGCCAAATCCCATCCAAACAACTTAATACCTCATTCTGACTAGCCTAGTCCACGGTGCAATCATAAGGGAGATCTAAAGCTCGTTTTGTGACATTCCTAGTATCCTAGAGTAACCGGCATAAGTTCTCCCAAACCAGTGTCGATCACCCTTAACTGGCATCGGTCTTTGTATTTACCAATACAGCCCAAAACGGTAACCTACCTACCTATTCCCACATCACCCTTAATCACCTGTGACCTACCTAAGACCTCTGTCAGATCTGCAGAGACCCAGAACCAGTCACTTGACCTTCGAATCTTATTTTAACCTAGCCTATTAGATTAGATCTTTCTTATTGTGTTTTAAATGAGATACCTAAATCATTTTAACTACAATATGATTTACTTTATTACCAGCATTAAATTGTTTTAAACAGTGGACTAACAGCCATCTAGGAAGTATCACACTTCCCAGATCTAACACACGCTAGGCAGTTCACTGCATATACTGTTTAACTCTTTATGGTGGTCTTGTGTTCCATTTCAGGTAGTTCCTCCTAGCCAAAAGGAAGCTCTCATGATCAGTTGTGGATTCAGAAGTCATACGCGCGCAACAACCTATCAACCAACATTTCAACAGGTATTCCTCCTACTCCTGTTACCCTATTTGTTTCATCACTTTCAAAGAAATGTCTAAGAATCAGGTGAAACAAATATATAAATAATCTCCCTTTATATAAATCTTCCTTATTTTCTGAGATATAGCCCATTTAATTCCACTAAGAATTGCATATGCTTCTGCATAGTTATTAGTTTTATTACATATGGTCTCAACATAAGCTAAAATGAGGGAACCCTCATCATTCCCTATTATACCTCCAATTTCCATTAAACTAGAGCTTCCCTTCGCAGCTCCATCAAAGTTAAGATTCAACCATCCCTCCTGAGGTTTTTCTCATTTTACATTGTTCCTAATATCTTTCTTGCAATTGAATTTTGTTTGGAGATTCTGACTAATTCCCAACACTTGAATAATCTCTATTTCATGATTTAGACATCCTTTTAGCTCCTTGAACTTAATAATGGACATGTTATTAGCCATTGCCCCTAAAATGACATTCCCCAATCTGGTAGAGCTTTTCTATTTTTCCTTAAAGATCATATTATTCCTTTCCAACCAAATTCCCCATAAAAAATGAGGGTAGACAAACCTCCATGCCTTTAAAAAATAGAGGGAAGAAAAGGGACTAGCCCATTGCATATACAAGTCAGCAAAATATTCTGGAAAGACCCAAGTTACCTGAAATTCTCTCAAAACATTGTTCAGAACTCTTTGTGAAAAGGGGCATTGTTGAAAGAGATTTTGAACAATTTCATTGGCATTTTTACATAAAATGCATCTATTCAGTATCATCATACCTTTGACTTGCAAATTGTCAATAGTTCAAAAAAAATTTGAACCACATGCCATAAGAACAAATTTACCTTTGGAGTAAGAGCATTGTCCCAAAAAAATTTCCAAAAAGGATTTGGGGGGGGCGGGGGGGGGGTATAACCAGTCCTAACAAAATAATCTCCATCCTTAGTCAAAGCCCATATCAATGCATCCTCCTTTGGAAGAAATGGTATATGCATACCACCTAAATTAGTATTCAACACTCTTATTGCCTCCCTTGCAACCTCATCTTGACCTACCCATTCAAGAGGTTTCCAAGTCCAACCCCAATTTGTCTTCACCCAATAATCACTAAGAAGGCTGCCCATTGAGGATTTAAAATAAGGAGCTAAGATAGTCCACTACCTTTGATTGATTAGGGGCTCTTCTTTGAACCACCAATCATCCCAGAATATAACCCTTGTACCATCCCCAATCTCCCACTTCCTTTCAGTAGTAAACCTCTACATTTGCATAATCCATTCCAAAAACAAGAGCCTTCCAGAAGAAAATAATTAGAAAGGAAGCCCCTGATTCTTATACAAGTACTTAGCCTTTAGAATCTTTGCCCACAATCCTTTTTCACGCATAAGCCTCCACCCAACTTTCACTATTAAATCCAGATTCATACTTTTAATATCCTTCAAACCAAGTACTCCTACACTCTTTGGGAGTTTTACTTTATCCCAAGCCACCAAAGGGATCATGTCCTTAGCTTCCGTACCTGACCAAAGAAACCTTCGCTAAATCTGAGTAATGATAGTTATGATTTTTGATGGCATTTTGAAGGATGACATAAGGTAGACCGCTAAACTCTGCAAGGAGTTTTGGAGCAATTGTAGTTTTCCTATTTGGGATAACAAATACCCCTTCCAAGAAGCTAACTTTTTTTGAAATCTACTTAATATAGTATTCCAGCTGTCCAGAACCATTTTCCCTTTAAAGAGAGACACACACTATTATGAACTCAGAAAAGAATCAATTGAGCACTCCAAAACAACAAAAATTCTATTATGAACTTCTTCATCCACACTCATAAATAAAATAGAGATTTTGTGGAAATTAATGAGCTGACTTGTAACATCTTTAAAATCTTGAAGAATATCCTTGAAAGTATTAGCTTCTGAAACAATTGTCTTACCCAAAAGAAAAGTATCATCCACAAACTGTTATAGAGCAATGGGATCCGGATCATTCGAAATTATTAATCCATTAAGAACCTTCCTTTATTTGTGGTCAGCACAAAGTCTGATCAAGGTTTTTACCACAATAATATATAGAAAGGGTGATAGTGGATATCCCTACCTCAATCCTCTTCCAGATGAAAAGAAACCTTTAAACTTACCATTAATAAGTATTAAATATTTGGGGGTAGAAATACATTCCATTATCATTTTGATGAAATGCTCATGAAAACCCAATCTTTCCATAATGATACTTGGAAATCTCCATGACACCTTGTCGCATGCTTTATTCATATCAATTTTTAACAACATAGCCTCCCTTTTAGAAACATCCACGGAGTGAATAGTTTCATGAATGGTAATAACACTATCCAAAATCTGTCTTCCTTCCACAAAAGCTCCCTGATTTGGAGAAATAAAACCTTTCTATAAACCTTTGATTCTAAAGGAAATTATTTTAGTAATAATCTTATAGACAATGTTACATAAACTTATAGGTCTTAAATTAGTAACCTTTTCAGCACCTGGGACCTTTGAAATAAGGGCTATAAAAGTATTATTTACCTCTTTCAGAATTTACCATACCTGGAGAAATCTTGTACAACATATTCAACATCTTCATGTACAATTTCCCAGAAAACCTAAAAAAATAAAGCCAAAAAACCATATGGCCTAGGGTATTTTTCCCCTTCCAAATAAAAAACAATAGCTTTTATCTATCCAGAGGAAGGAATTTTAACCATTTCAACATTTTTCTGATTATTGATAACAATATGGAATAAATTATCAATATTACTCTCCTTAATAGGATCTGACTCCCTACCTGAAGAAAGTAAATCAGAGAAGAAACCTATGAATTCCTCTGAGATCTTCGACTGATTTTTAATTTTCACACCTCTCCTATCAACAATTTCCAAGATTGTATTACTATTTTTATGCATTGAAGTTGTTAGATGGAAAAAAATTGTATTCATGTCTCCCTCCTTCAACCACATAACCCTAGAATTTTGTTTCCAATAAGCCTCTTCTTTAGCTTCAAGGTTACGATAGTCAAACAAAAAATATTTCTCCTTGTCCCTTAACTCTTGACTCAAACCCATATTTTCTATTTGATCCTCAATCTTCCTAAGATCATCAGTTATTTAAGTTTTTTGAGCAAAAATTGTTGCCAAAAGTCTCCTTATTCCAGATTTTCATTCTAGCTTTCACATTTTTAAATTTAGAAACCAATTTGAACTTGGCTTTACCTTTCAAATTTATTTGCTAACATGATTGAATCTCATCCTTGATGTTGGGATGCAACAACCACATTTTAAAAAAACTAAAAGGTCTTCCTCTCAGACCAATATTGTGAATACCACTATATTAATAGCCATTATACGGATCGTTGTTCAAATGTCCTCCGTTACATCCAAGATTTAACCAATCGTCGAGATATCGAAATTGAAAGTAAATCAAATACCAATATACCAAACGAGAAACTTAAGGCATTTAAGGACCCTTTTTCAACTCACGATACTAATGAAAAACCTAAATATAGGGGTCAATCATCAAAAAATGTTGAGCTTGATTCTATCCTTTCATTGCTAGATCTTACGCTTAACACCATAGCTACCATCAAAACCAACACCCCTAGCCTTATTGTAGCAACACTACATAAATAGGTTTGGACCGATTTAGTATAAATTGAATTAAACCTTAATTTCAAAGTAACTAATGTAACAAATGGTATTCTGATAATTATAAATAGTATGCACAAGCAATAAGCATTTAACAATGTAAACCCCTAAGCAAATGAGAGGGGAAAGATGACTTAGCTGATTCTACACAACCTAGGAGTATTTGGACCAAGTATTTGCTAGATCTAGTTGGAAGTAGTGTCATCAAGAATCGTTGAGGGTTCAAAACCCTAGAAATACATAGGACATAAGTGCCAATGGGAGGACAAGAGTGTCCCAGACGCTAGTGACTGATTTGGGCGCTTGTGTCCGCTCAGATGCTCAGGTTCTAGAATTTTATGGGCTAGAGGAATTTTTTCGTTGATCTTTCTTTGTCACTATGGCTTTTCTCTGATGTCACTGGTTGTACCTGTAACCTGTAAAATATATGACTACCTACACATGCCCACAAACCACATCAAATCTAATAAAAAAGATGTAAAATGGGGAGCCATACTAAACTTGATGGTCACCCAAAGAGTGAACTTAAAACTACGCACTGCACTACATCTCAGAATCCATGTAGTTCTCCATGCTTGTGTGTGTAATGATGCCCTAGGTTTCCCTTGTGTAATTTTCATGATGATAACGGGCTAGATTTAGATTGCTTCAAAGCATGCAAGATGTGTGTGATGGAATAAAATGAACTTCCCTCCTATGTTGTGTACACAAAATAATGCATCCCTTGTCCCTTGTATAGATGTGTTAGATGTGCCCTTATAATGCTCTTGTTCCTTTATGCAAGCTTAAGTGGTCCTAGATAATGCTTATAGTGCTTGGCCCCTTATTTAGAAGAAGTAACTAAGTGTATATATGTATGATTCCCTTGTTTGAATTTTGTAATTGACAATTGAAAGGCCAAACCAAATTTTTAAAAGGTGACCAAAAGGTGAAAAGGACTAAAAAAGAGTAAGATAAAGATAAAGAAGGGTAGGAGCGCCTGGGTGCTTCTGTTTTAGCTAGGCACTAGTATCCAGGGTCATTAAAAGATGAATCAATTAAGTACTGACATAGTTGTAAGATGTGTAAAAGCCAAAAGGATGCTTAGAAATAGTAAAGTGCAAGAGCTAAGGCAACCAAAAGGTCAAAAGGAGTTGTCAACCACTAGTTCTCTTGCTTAGGAATCAAGTCTACAACAATATGCTTTAGGACCTAGAAATGTACCCAAGTGCATAGATTTTGTGTCTACATTTCCCCCCACTTTATGTTGTTGAGTGAATACTCGATAACTTAAAGTAGATAGAAAATGCTTACCTTGTGATCTAAAGAGAAGCGTAGACAATAGCGTGTCGAGCGGACAAGTAGTCGTGTGAAGCGTGAAGTGATTTTAATGTAAAGCATAGAAGCTATGAAAGGGAGGTAAAACCTAGGGGTGAAGCATATGTGTAGTAGCATGTTGTTGGAGCTTGTTCTTGTAGATGTGAGTTGTTTCTTGTAAGGACGAACCTATAAAAAGGAGCAAAAGAGTAGTCAAAGTCATGTATGTGAAAAATCATAGCAATGTATGTATAAGTAAAAATGTATAGAAAGTAACAGGAAAAATTTTAGTGGCGAATCTTCATTAATTCACAAATATTTTGGTTTTTGAAATTTGAAATTAACAAAATTTTAGGGTAGGGATTAGGACTGGGTCACCAAAAACTTCTAGGAACAAGTTAATTTTAGGGGTCAATTCGTCATCCCCGCAAAAAGATAAATTCACAATATTTTCCTTAATGTTGTCGGCCAATAGTATTTTTTATGTTACTGGTCGACAACATAATATATGTTGTTAGCTAGTAGCATAAAACATGTTACCAACTGATAGCATGTTTTTATGCTACCGGCCAACAACATATATTATGCTTTCGGTCGGTAGCATAAAATATGTTATCAACCAATAAAATACAAAAAAGCTATCGTCTGGTAGTAATAGACTAATTTTTTAAAAAATGAGTATGGGATTTTTTTTACTTGCGCCATATTTTAGGAGGACAAATTTCTTATTGAGAAGATCATTTTAACTTCTAACATTAAAAAAATCCCATACAAAATTAGCGAAATCTGTATTTTTTTCACAAAAAAATATATATATTTTAATTTTTTTGCTAGCGCAATATTTTGTGAGGACAAATTTCTCGTCGAGCTAGTCATTTTAACTGCTATTGTCAAAAAATGGTTTTTTCAAAAAATTACATATATTTTTAGCTGACATCATACACTATCAGCCGATAGCATAATATATGTTGTCAGTCGGTAGCATTAAAAAATGCTACCGGTCAATAGTATACAAAAAAGATACTGTCATGTAGCAAGAAAATAATTTTAAAAAGTATGGATTTTTTTTGCTTGCACCATATTTTGGGAGGAAAAATTCTCATTGAGACGATCGTTTTAACTTCTAATGTCAAAAAAATTCAAAAAAAAAAATTCCCATACAAAATTAGCGAAATATGTATTTTTTTCACAAAAAAATAATTTTTTTAATTTTTTTTGTGCCATATTTTGTGAGGAAATTTTCTCGTCAAGCTGTTCATTTTAACTACTATTATCAAAAAATGATTTTTCAAAAAATTACATATATTTTTGGCTGACATCATATACTATCAGTCGACAGCATAATATATGTTGTCGACCGATAAAAAATACTATCAGTCGACAACATATTTGCTTTTTCTTCATATTCACCATTAGCATGAAAGTCAATTTTTCCCAGATTCACCAATGAATTTTACAATTTTTTTGGAGAGGGGTCTTAATCCTTGGAAAGTAATAGTTAAGGAAAGAGTACACCTGATGTATATGAGTGTAAAGGATAGAAAATTGTCTTGTTTTCTTTGGAGATGTTGTTGGATTCGAGTGTTTTGTTGCCAAAGGTGAGTTTTTTGGGTGATCTCATGCCAAGATAAGAGTGTTGGAGAGAGATGTCTATTTTTCTCTCCATCCATGGTACTTGTCAAATAAGTGCCACTTCAGATGGCACGTCCTTGATTGTAATCGTTTGTAACCAAATTGTAACTAAATGATTGGGTTTTGTAACTAAAGGCAAGTGCCTGAGATTGTAGAATTGTACTGTAAACTGCTAGAAACTATGTTGAACTAAGAAACTGTCTAGTTTTTCCCCTAGGACATAAGCACCCAAGTGGGACACAAGTGCCCACCATTCCTATCTACTACTAGGCACTAGTGTTTGGTCGGTGTTTGTGATCCAAGTCTGATTCTGGACCACTCTATAACTGTGTGCCTTTATCATTTATGTACAATGTTTTTCTGTTCTAGAGATTTGAGTTGTTGGAAGGGTGGTTTGTTCACCTAGTAGATGCACCCATCATTTGAGGTGCATGTGATGAATGTAGGATGAGGCGGCCCAAATGAGAGTACCTAAATTTGAGATGCATATATGAGATTGGATACCTGCAAGGGGTAGGGGATGTGCATGGTAGAAACCAAGGCACATGCAAACAATGTAGTCTAGAAACAAGTGTTAGTATAAAAAATCCATCATGCATTAGAATACAATATAACAAACGAGAAGTAGTAAATAATGTAACAATAAGACATGTGATGTCTAGAGTATGAGAGAAACAAAGGTAGATGCCCTCAATAGCCTCGGAGGGACTGGGAAAGAGCAGCGTCGAACATCATGCATCATGTAAGAATTTGTAAAAGTATTGCATTCACCTCAAGATACCACATGAATGTGCATGTGTGTATAGAAAAAGATAATGACATGCTAAGTATCTAGCTAGTAGAGGAAACAAAGTGCAATCATGTAAAAAATATAAGCTAACAAGAGAAAATGCAACCAATATGTGTTTATGTTGTGTGAAAGTGATGGTGTGCTACAAAATGCAAGACATGTAGAGGAGAGGTGTCATGCCTCCCTCAATGGATGTGCGTGAGATAAGGTTCATTTTAGAAATTCTCCCTTAACATTCAAGTATGAATCGTAGAACAAGAGTGTGTCATCAGGTAATGAAGGTAAAGTATGTTTACCAAAGATGTTATGATGCTAAAAAAGATAGACATGAAGCATTGAGCGTGAGTAGACAAGATGCGACAAGGGGTGTTCGTGGAGTAATTACACTGTCAACATTCAAGCATGAACCACAGAATAGGAGTGTGTCATCGAGTAATGAAGATATTGTATGTGAGTGAAATTAGATGTTAGGAAAGATTTATCGTGAAGCAAAAAGTGTGTATAAATAGTAAATAGTGATAGAGGGGGGGAGAAATTATGATGCCCCCAAGTGTCTGAGGGATAGAAGGCTATTCGATAATAGTAAAGAGCAAGGGACCCTTATCTGGTATCCAAGAAAACGAGGGTGTGTGACTATGGTATGGAACAAGTGGTGTATGAGAGTATCTATGTGTATGTGAGAGAGAATGATGTGGTAAAGGATGTGGAGAACACCTATGGGAATGAGCTGCCTAGGTAGGGGACTTAGGCCGATGAGGTAGACTCATGGACCGGTGAGGATGACAAGGTCATGATGTAGGCCATGTACGAATGGGAGAGCTAAGTGTAGAGATAGATTTATACATGAGAGGTACGAGAGCCCTAGATTCGTAACTAGTGCTAGAATAGAGGCAAGAGTGGTCCACGGTAATGGTGTATTTGGTGGAATACCTTTGGGTTACAACTTGCTTGTTAGTAATGAATTTAAGACATAAGTGGAGCATGGAAGGGATGTGCTAAGTAGCTTGGAGCCAAGGGAGACCTAAGACCATGTCACAACCCTTGATTTTAGATGTAATGAGGAATGGTGTAGGTATGGTAAAGGACCCAACAATAATGGGAAGGACGAACTGACCGTAAGAATTGGGGACTGGAAATTTGATTTGAGAGGTTAAAAAGTTGATAGTTCGCAAGAGTGCTACAAAGCATGCATTGGAAAGGGTCAAGGGATAGACCATAGTATTATTGACTATATGAGCACCAATAGAAGCATTAATATGAATGAATCAAAGGAAAATGTAGCATGGTAATCATGATCCGAGAATGTAATAACTAGTGGTGGCATGTTAGCAGTAGCAATGAGAAAATCAAGTGGTCCCGATAAAGGGGGAGGCACATCATGATATGCATGATTGACAGATGAATCAGGAACCGTCTTGTCATGTTTTGGTAATGGGTTATTGAATATTTTAAGCTTTAAATTATCATTGACCAGTTCAGAAGTAAAGGGCTCTATAAGCTTGATTGCATTGTTGTTGATGAGATTTTGAATGATGTGATTAAGCTTAAAACAATGATCAATAGAGTGCCCATTGCATTGGCAATAATCATAGTGTCCATTTTCATCGTAGTTATGGCCACATGGTCAAGAAGGATCTAGATTGAATGATGGAGGGAGAGTAATAAAATTACTTTTGATGAGTTACACTAATAAGAATCGAGATGCACAAGGTAGCTTAGTAAATATGCATCTCATGGATTGCAATTGGAGCTTGATTGGTGGAGAAACAACATTGAAAGTAGCTTTAACATCGGTATGCTTAGGAGATGGTTTGAATACAGATTTAGCTTGAAACTTTTTGGAAGATGAGGATAAATAAGTATCATAATACTTCAAATTTCCCATAGAGAGTAGTTTGGTTTCACGCACGCATTTTGAGTGTGTTACACAATTGATCAAAGGAAGGACATGTCTTGAAAATGAAACTCTCTTGGAGAGGAGGCAAAAAACTCTAAATGAATAGATCATGTAATTTTGAATTAGCAAGGACATTAGTAATTTTAGCAATGTTGTTCTTATAGCATAAGACATAGTCTGCAATATGTTCATTGGATGTTTGTTTTATTTTAGCTAGCTATGCATAGGATATCTTAGTGTCGATATTCATAGAAAAATGAGCAAGGAATGCATCGGCTAGAGCTATAAAAGATGTTACTAAATGGACAGGTAGATCATAGAACCAACATAGAGCATAGTCATTTAAGCTTCGAGGAAACAATTTAATCAGTAGTGTAAGGTCATCATCATTGTTAAGACATGCAACATGGAAGGAGCGAAAGTGTTCCTAAGGGTCTTCATGGCCATTGAGCATAGGAAACTTAAGAGCAATGAAGTTAGGAGGTAGTTGATAAGAGGAGATGGTTGGTGCAAAAGGGCTATGAAGGAGGAGTGAGGAATCTAGAGATGGAGAGAAGGATGAAGAGGCTTGTTATAACTGGCGAATTTGGGTTTGCAAATCATTATATAATGATGCTAGGTCATGAGTGTCTAAAGAAGATCTAGGTTGTGTATGGGAAGTATTGGGAGGGAGAAAATGAGCTGTAATTATAGCAATAGAAATAAGAATGGTGGAAGGTGGGGTACATGTCATAACAGTTGAGGAGGAACCCACAAGAGGGAGAGTGGTAGCATCTCTATATCTTTTAGCAGTGAGTAAAACATTAAGGACATTCACAATATGTGTGGAGTGGTTGCGTAAAGAAGAACAGAAATTAGTGAGCTTATCAAGTTGCTCTTGATCAACATTAGTGTCCTTATCATATGTGTGTTCACTGTCAGAAGTTTTAATTTTTTCAACAGGAATGTTGATTGAGTTAATCAAGGGATTATCAGAGGTAACCATGTATTTAGAGAGTTTACAGATAGATGGAGGAATCTCAGTGTGCTCAAGAGGACCGAAATGACCATTACAAGTAATGGGCATAAAAAGAAGGCCTTGAAGCAAGGTAGGGTTCGAGCATATGGGTTCACCAAACATGATTTAATATAAATTAAATTAAACCTTAATTCCAAAGTAACTACTGTAACAAATGATATTCTGATAATTATTGTAGACACAAAATCACGCACTTGGGTACATTTCTAGGTCCTAAACACATAATAGCATTCATATGATTCCTAAGCTAAAAAATTATTAATTGACGATTGTCCTTGGCCTCTTTTTTGTGTTTCTTGTTTTTTATTTGGTCCTTTACACCTTACAGCCCAGTCAGGATTTTACTAATTTATCTTCTATGGCTCTAAACACCAGTGCCCAACTAGGATAGGAGCGCCCATGCGCTCTTGTCCCCTTTGGGTGCCCCTGACCCTTTTTTTCCTTACTCACTTCTTTTGGGTCTCTCTTATCTTTTAGGAATCTTTTTTACTTATGGGTCATCCTTCCAGTTGTAAATTAAAAAAATCAAACAAGGGAATCATATAAATATATAGTTATGTGTTCAAAATCAAGGATCAAACACTTAACATATAGAATTATCACCTAAGCTTGCATCCAAAAGGCACCTAAAACACTCTAAAGCATCCATCTAGCATCCATTCAATGGAAAGGGGATTGCATGCCCTGCATACACAACATAGGAAGGGGAAGTTCATTTCTCTATCCACACATTCTACGATCATCAAGCTATAATAAAACTTGGTCATAATTTCACTCTCAGGGTGACCGTCGGGGTCAATCGAACTCCCCATATTGCATCTTTCTTTTTAGATTTGATGTGGTTTGTGGGATTTTGCAAGTGAATTTCTATTTTACAGGTTACAGGTACCTCTAGAAATCATTGTCTGACTATCAGATGATCAACAATAAGCAACAATGAAGACCTTGCGACACTATAAAAAAACAAATCACGAGAATCTGCGCAGTCACATACACTCAGAAGAGGTCTCCAACGCCCAAGCACCCTTTTACTGCCACAAACACTCGTGTCCTACCTTATTCCTGCAGTCCAAAATTTATTGTGAGTTGTAATGATACTCATCCCAGTTTTTTCATCACTTCTCCCAGGTCATATCAATCCCAGTCAGTGTGGAAATTAGCTAAGTCCTCTCTCCTTATTTGTTTAGGGTTTTATATTTTAAATTTTAGCGTGCTTGTGTCATTTCTATATTTCAGCATTTATATATCATCTAGTTTAATAGTGACTTTGAAATATTTAGATTTAATTCAAATTAAATTAAATAAATTATATACAGTATGCACAAACAACAAACATTTAACAATTTA
The DNA here is from genome assembly GCA_019776745.2 of Taxus chinensis. NCBI lineage: Eukaryota > Viridiplantae > Streptophyta > Pinopsida > Cupressales > Taxaceae > Taxus > Taxus chinensis. The sequence goes on from CM034148.1 coordinate 673,899,129, forward strand.
AAGCCCTAAGAAAATGAGAGGAGAAAGGTGACTTAGCTGATTCTGCACAACATGGGAGTGATTTAGACTGAGTATCTGCTAGATCTAGTTGGAAATACTGCCATCAAAACTCGTTGAGGGTTAAAAACCCTAAAAATGCACATGACAGAAGCGCCCACGAGAGGACAGGAGTGCCCCAGGCACTAGTGACTGATCTGGGCACCTATGTCCACTTAGATGATTAGGTTTTAGTCTTTTTTGGGCTAAAGAAGTTTTGTTGTTGATCTCTCTTTATCACTCCAGTTTTTCTCTGATGTCTCCATTCATACCTATAGCCTACAAAATAGATGATTAGCTGCACATGCCCACAAACCACATCAAATCTAATAAAAAATATATAGAATGGGGTGTCAAACTAACCCCGACGATCACCTGAAGAGTGAACTTATGATCGAGCACTTCACTACATCTCAGACTGCATGTAGTTCTTCATTCTTTTGTGTGTAATGATGCCCTAGGTTTCCCTTATGCAAATTGCACAATGATATCAGGATATATCTAGACTTCTCCAAAGTATGCAAGATGTGTGTGATGGAATTTAATGATCTCCCCTCCTAGTTGTGTATGAAGAATAATGCATCACTTATCCCTTATATGGATGTGTTAGATGTGTCTTTGTAATGGTTGTGCGCCTTTGTGAAATCTTAGGTGGTGATAGATAATGATTATAGTGCTTGGCCCCTTATTTAGAAGAAGTCACTAAGTATATATACGATTCCCTTGTTTGAATTTTGGAATTGACAACTAAAAGGCCGACCCAAAGTTTTAAAAGGAGACCAAAAGGTGAAAAAGACCCAAAAAGAGTAAGAACAAGATAAATAAGGGTAGGAGTGACTAGGAGGGATATGAGCATATGGACGCTTCTATCCTATTTAGGCGCCAGTGTCTGAGGTCATTAAAATATAAATCAATTAAGTACCGACAGAGCTATAAGATGTGTAAAATCCAAAAGAATGCTCAAAATCAGTAAAGTGTAAGAGATAAAGCAACCAAAAGGCCAAAAGGAGTTGTCAACCACTAGCTTTCTTGGTTAGGAATCATGTATACATCAGTATGATTTAGGACCTAGAAATGTACCCAAGTGCATAGGTTTTGTGTTTACATGGACATCATCCACAACACCTCAAATGTCCAATCCTAAGTCTACGAATATTTCACAACAACCATCCAATGCAAGGTCTTTGTTTGTTTCCCATGACATTATTAAACATTTATATATGGCATTCACACAAATACCTCTCATGGATATGACCAAAAAACATCACCCACATTTCAATTCATCCTTACATGTGCACTCCACAATGTGCATGTTCTTAAGGGTATAAATACACAACCATTTCAAGTTTTAATCATGAATATTTCATCAAATAATTCAATCCTATGATTTGGTCCTTGTGACCTTTTGAAATCTAACATCATAAACAAAAATTCCTTATGCATTGAAGCAACCATCACTAATCATAAAATCAAAAAAGTTCTTATAGACAATAGAGCAACATTAGATATTTGTTCTAAAAAATCTTTAAAATTCCTTAAAGGCCCATCTACAGATCAATCCTTCACTCCCTGTGTTATTTCATTCATGGTCAAGGACATCATTGATGTTGATAACCTTTTCAAAGTCCAATCATTTATATCTTCTACTCCATCAACATCTTCTACTTCATCAACATCTTCTACTCCATCTACGTTGGATATCATTGACAAAGGTATTGGAGAGTATGGACTCCAAATTCAAATTACACATTACTTTTATCCACACATGGCATCTTCAATGATCTAGCCGATATAAATATCCTCATTGAAAACCTTTCCATCCACACTATTTACTTGGACCTTTTCTGCCAAAGTCTCGTAAGTCAGGAACAATCAAATAACATAATCATTGACTTCGTCCACCCAAATCTCATACATCATGACCAATAAAAATTCAAAAACATGGAACTCTTCCATAATGATGAGTCCATTACAAACCCTAATCCATGAAAGATTTTAAAAAGAGAGAGAACAAAATTATCTAGCATATCAAACCCCTTATCACATCACTATTTGAAAAGCAAAATCAAAGAAGAAAATATTTCTTATTAACTCGTACTCTCCATACTACGGAAGTCCGCTTATATAAACAATTTTAATTATTTCATCTATTGGTAGATATATTTATCATTTCATTATCATGTCTTCACACTCTTCACCTATAGTTAATCTTGTTCTTGTGGGGTATTGTGTATCTCATCCCTATTCTGGGTTCTTCCATTCTAGATATTGGTACATACAGTCTTATGTATAAGCTTATTGATGGAAAATATTCCTTTTAAATAAGTTCTATCCTTAACAAGAAAGTACTAAACTTATTTACCCATATCTTTTGTCCACCCATCTTAGTCTAAGGTGGCGAGCCCTTGCATCCTACTAGTTGTGTGGGGTTGAGATTTGGCGGTCGTATTTCCAAAATAAGAACAATACACAAACAAACAAAAATCAAGTTGTCACCAAATCACTGCACCCTTCGAATGGCCAGAATGTGAACAGGACGTTTGGTGTGATTGGGAAACATGGGATCACCTCTCAAGTTGTGGGAATTGGGATCGAGGTGAACCTCTAGAGAAGGCTGACTTCCTCTTCCTAAACTAAGTGTTGTACTACTCCTAGTGTAATAAAATGGTTATCTAGTCCTATGCTAACATTTTCATGGTTTTAGGGAAAGATATTTACAAGAAATGAAACTATACTAGGGATGGTGATGCACCAAATAAAAGGTATTTCCAGACTCATGAAGGGTTGATTCGAAGAGGGTGTGTGCACCACAAGTCAACTTTACCTACTGCAACTTAGAGAGGGTATGAGATACCACAGAATAGGAAGCATGCATTCCCTTTGTTAAACTCGATCAAGACAAACAATCTATCAGTCTTCCAGTGAAGAAGGATGAACTTGAGAAGGGTGAACAAGCACCACAACTCAACTGCATGCAATACTCCACCACTTGATAAGCACAGAAACTCCAAGAACCTGTAATAGAAACTTAAACTTGCACAGTGTACCTGCAAGTTGAGAAAGGCACAAAGAAGTATAGAGAGATGAAAGGACCAAGATTAGTCACAAAACACACACTTTTATTACTTCAATAACATGCACAATGCATCATACATTCAGAAGAGGCAATGGTTTCCATTACAGTCTTGAAAGGAGGCTTGAAAGTTCCCTCAACATACAAGAACAACTTGCAGAAGAAAGAGGATTCTTGAAAAACACACACTTGCCTAAGATGTCTAACTGTCCAACTTGTCTGACCTGTTGGAACCCCTTGGAATGAGCTTCCAACTTACATTTATAGAAGAAGTTGAGAGAGAGGAGAGAAGGAGTCATAAATTCCCTTCCTAAATTGAAGGCAAATGATGATTTATTTATTATAGTTGGTTGAACCACTTGAGAAGGTTCCACCATGTGTCATTAATGCCCAGTTTGACTTATTCTTCTCAATTAATTAACATAATATTTAAATAAAATATTTAAATAATAATAATAAATATTATTGTTAAAATATTTAAATAAAAATATTAATTTAATTAAAATATGGTGGGCCCCTTTTGGATTGGTTTTCCTTGAAGAGGCATTAATTTGTAAAAATGGACCAACTCGGTGGTTGGCTCACCGAGCCAACTCACTGAGTTAGGCGATAAGCTCCTCCATTGACCTTGCCCTCCAATGACTGCGACCGAGCTCCTAAGACACGAGCTCTTCGTATATGCCGATGAGCTCCTTCACGATGCAGAATTCTTGACTCGGTGAGATCCTCTTCTGCATCGAGCTCCTCTGTTTGAGCTAACCGCCGAGCGCCGAGTTACTCATTTTGATCCTCGAGTATGTTCCACCTCGCCATCCCTTGTTCTTTTACCGAACTGACAACCTTTGAACTCACCACCAAGCACCACCATTTTACTCTCTGTAGAGCTCCTCCGTTTGACGCCTCGCCTGAACTCGGCCTTAGCTCGGCCCTATGATATTTCTCCTTTCATATTGGCTCATCACCAAACGAATCACATGCTTTTCGAGCCATTGCAAAACTCGGCCAACACATTTGGACACTCACGTGACATTTCCACTATGTTTTTGAAAAACTCGTACAATCTATTGATTGAACCATACATTGTTTGATCGAGCTAAACAACTCATGTCAAGCTTCAATGAAATGTCGAGCTACTTTTGTTGACTCGAATTAGCTTGATCTCGCAGGCCTCGAATGGCTCACCTGGCTTGCTCTATTCTTCTCTGCAATAACGAGCTCAAAACCGAGCTACTCTACAAGATGATTTCCTGATTTGATTGACCTCTAAACCGAGCTCTATTCTTTGACCATGTCGAGCCCCTAACCAAGCTGCCATCTAAGCTCTATCGAGTTCATTTTCTATTGACTGAGCTCACTTCGAATCGATCTCCTCCATCTTGTAACCACACCAATTTTGGTATCCTCTTACCTGACATGCATTGATCACGAGCTACTTTGCATTACCGCATCCAAACTGATGGAGCCCAAACAACCCTTACATGGATTGGTGAGTTCTGCGAACTCACCGAGAAATTCACCCTACGTTTAACTCACTTCATAACTCCAAACTCATCTTTGTCTCACGTTTTCCATGAGCTCCATGTTGGTTAGCTACGTGCATGGCTAAACTCGTGGGTTTACCACCGAGCTCTTTTCAGCAACTCCGCACAAATGATCACTTCCATGTCCTTGAACTTAATGTAGATTCCTGACAACTCATATTATTCCCAGCTCAGTGTTAACTCAGTGGTTGGTGAGTCGACTTCTTCCCTCTGTCATCTTACCTGCCGAGCTTCACATCCTATCTTCCCAACTCGCCATCATTCTCAAGCTTTGCTCACGAGTTTCAACTGAGCCATTATTTATTTTGACTTGACTGATGTGGCTTGATCACCCTTCGAGTTACCATGTTTGATCCTTTCATCAACGTGAACGAGATGAGCCATGTTCTCCATTGTCACGAGCGAGCTCTTCCATCGACCTTGCACTCCAACATTGTGACCATCGATCACCTTGCATTGGCCAAACTCGCTCGGTCATTCAACTCACCAAGAGCTCCATGCATGAGTTCCTTGCAACCCCCACGAGCTCACTTGGTTCTGATTCCACGATCCCTAAAATGATCCCCCAATGTCACAACATTAACATCAAATGGCATTGAGCTAACCTCTTCATGAGTCATGTCGAGCTCGTATTTACCTTGAACTCAAAGCTTCTTCCTTTTCACACTTACCTATTCGAGTGCCTCTGCAACTATTATCTTCACAACTTAGACATCTTCAACCTAGCTTCAAGCTCAAATTCTCTCATGATAATGATCATGTTTGATATTCATTGAGCTATCCCTTGTTTGAGGCATCGAGACGAGCTCCTTCCTACGGATGCCTTCGAGATCTTCAGTGATGGACCCATCGAACATCCACTGAGTGATCTACGTCATACATTGAGCCACTGGCTGACCTATACTCAGACCACTTTCCTTCCTTGGTTCGTTGAATCACCCTCTGGGAGAGCTTCCCTCGAGCTCCTTCCACTGTCTTGGCCTCTCAACCCGGCTCACCACCGATGCATCACCTCACATCAGTCTGAGTTCTTAGCATCGCCCTACCATCAAGCTCTCCCTCTCACCCGTCATGTTCTTCACACATGAGCCATCATGAGCCACTAATGTGTCTGACCTAGTTGGGTCATGTGACGAGCTACAGAGCCACTTCTGTTTCTCATGGTGGTGAACTGAGCTAACAAGTGACTCTTCAAGCTATCACCTGACTCTGTCCAACACGTCACTTTGATGATTCATCTGTTCTGGGCTCCTTGCATGAGCTCTTTTATCAATGTCCTTAGACTGACCTGACATTCCATGAGCCTGAACCTTGGCTCCCATTTTCACGGTGGTTCCCCATGACTCGCTCTAATTCATAATTGTCCCGTTAATCTGGAGAGTAAATCGACGACTCGCAAATTTCTCAGAATTGACTCAGCCTTTACGTAATATGTTGGTTTGTGGAGCTTTTCCTTTTGCTCGCCAAATGATTATCCACACTTGGTGATGTTTTTTAAGTTTTCAACGTTCTTGTCAAGATGAATCTCGAGATCCCTTTTGCACGGAAACCTTATGTTGGCCTTCCATCAATGAAAACCCACTTGGAAATTCCTTGAACTTCTCCCGCATTTACGTGACTCGACCGAGCTCCTTCTAATGTTTGGCTCGAGTCGACCCATTGAGTTGAGATCCAACCTCAAATGAGTATGGTATTTACGTTGTGCCCTATCTTCACAACTCGATTCAATCTAGCTCAACCTACGAGCTCTCTTCCTTGTCATGTATTTTGCAATACTAACCGATCCATCCTACTCATGAGCTCGACATGTCTCTTCATGGAGAGCACCATTGATGCACCCACGGATCGACCTCTTATCTCTATGGGGCGAGTTGAATCCTATGCTTGGTTGCACATATGTTTCTATGTCTCACATCATTCTGAAACTGAACCTTATAACCGAACCGATCTCACTCTCATGTTTCTTGAGCTTCCTATCGAGTTCATACCAAGTTCTCTATCAACTTGACCCCAAGATCTGCACTGAGTTGAACTCAACTTGGTGCAATTAAATGCTAGGTGAACTCACCCATGTAAATTATTAATTATTTAATTTCGTTATCTCCGTGATGACTGAACGTGAGTCCCTGGGACCAATGTTATGATTTGATCGAAATAGGACACCGTTGTCTAATTTTGCCATGTGCGCAAAATTAGACAACAAGTAGCATGGGATTAGGAAAAGATAAAGTTACCATTACTCACCTACGTCATATCTTTGATGTTGAACCCTTACCTCTTATCAATGGTATGGGGAAAATGTAGTGGGTTGTATAAAAAAAACAAAAAATAAAAAGCCTTCAAAAAACTAAATCAAAAGTGCTTAATCATACAAAATACAAAGAATCAATTTAGTTTCTCATATTAAGAGAGAACCATTCCTTACAGAAGATCTTTCCAATAGTAGGCCACCTACGGGTCTATGTCTAGTCACGTTCTATAAAGTGAAATCATCTTGGAATCGGTCAGATAATCTTAATTGGAGATGAGTCACATTTTCCCTAATGGAACCTTGTTAACCTCATGTCTTTTCATCCATCATCTTCATTTCCATATCACTATCTCATTTTTCTGACGTCCTTTTTGGCTCCCGGTGTTGAGCCCTCGCATCTTACTAGTTGTATGGAGTCATAAATCATATCACTATATCGTCAACATTCTTCTAATGGAATGAAATGTTTACAATTTTTTGAACATAGGTTCAGACAGTGCACCCTTTATTGGGTAAAGATCCAAAAAATCATATATTCCAAAATCCTTAAATATCCAAATAATAAAAAATCTAAAAAATAAAATATATTTTTGTCCCAAAATAAAAAACATCTATAATTAGTGAAAAATAAAAAAATGGAAAAACATTGTCCACAAACTTCAAAAAATTCACACAACTATCAAACACTGAGGTACTCTTCTAAACAATACAAAAAAAATCAACAATCATTTCAAAATCAAACTTTTAACTCTTATCCTAGTGATCGTTTTAACGATCCTACAATAAATCAAAACCCTAGTGTGCATCCTTTCTCGGGGCAATATCGGATCTCATTCTCTCCCTTGCACGTATCCTTGCTTGGAGGCAATGACCCTATCAATCAAATCAATCTTCAACATGGATCTAACAAGAGTGTCACTTGACCCCACTCTTTAGTCTGATCCACTCTTACCCATTGCATGCATCCTTGCTTAAGGGCAACTCAATCAAATCAGTTTTCCATCTAGATCCAACAAGAATGCCACTCAACCCCACTCTTCAGTCTGATCTTACCCCTTACATGTATCCTTTCTTGAGGGAAAAGTAATTTAATCAATCATCATTATGGAATGCATTAGGGGCATAGTTAATTGTCTTTATTTCTACTTTTTTTACATTAATAGTTACTATCAATTAAGTACAAGTATTTTTTTTATCATCCTAGCTCATTTGTAGCCTTGGTGTATACATTTACTGTGTATATTGGGTTTGTTTTTACTTCATTTGTGTGTGTGTGTGTGTGTGTGTGTGTGTGTGTGTGTGTGTGTGTGTGTGTGTGTGTGTGTGTGTTTACACATATAATAAGTTGATCATCATGGTTCCTCAATAATCATAGTGCTAACTCTATTGTGCAATAACAAAGAAGGTTGCTCCAAATACAAAATTTGAATGGAAGTTCAAGCTACAAGCAATGTTAGTCATATCGTCATTATATTCATTCATACATCTCATGAAAAAAATCAACAAAATTCATTAATAAAAAACATTATTGTATATATATCACGTATCATCTACTATAATAAAAACTATAGTAGCAAAAATGACCAATGATTTTTGCCCCCACCCAACCCTCTATTCAGGTCTGAAATCCTAATTTTGACCATTTACCTTTTGTCTCTCCTTTTATGAGCCCATTTTGTATGTCACTCCTCCACTAGTCTCTTATTCCTCTTATCGAGCGATTGTCCATCATTTTGTCGCATCACCCATGCGCTTGAGGGGGCACTCCCTTAGCATTAATTGACATCCATTGGAGCATCTAAATGCTTCACTGGGAAAATTAGGAAGTCCACCACACTTCTTTATCATTTGTTCACTAATTTGCATGCGTCCACTATCTTTAAAGCATTATTATTTTGTAATAACACTTTAACGAGGGGAAAATATAGACACCCTAAAATATCACATTATTCACTCTAAACCTCTGAAATTATCTCATAATTACTTCATAGTACATTACGACTATTTTTTACTACTTTTGATATATTCATCTACTTTATGACCTTTAATGGCATTTTATGACATTGTCCCACAACTCGACTAATCATTCCTATTGCTCACACATAGGTCTCAAATTATTAAATATTCATGCTATGAACCTTTTAACACTCATATCCCATTTCTAAGTTTAATTAATTAATCCTATCAATTTTATTATTTATCCCATATCCCATTAGTTAATTTTATTAGCTAATTTAAATACCAACTTAATTAAATAAATCCTACACTTATCCATTTCCACCTCGCCTCTTATCCACTTTCACTTCACTAATTAACATCTCAAGTCAACTAGAGCAAAAAAAATCAACTAAAGATTAAATCATTAAATATATGCAAGAGGAAAACTTTAGAATAAATCAAATCATGCATTTGAGTTAACTAAACATATCTCCCATAAAACATGGCATTCCAAAATTAAAGAAAATCTATACAAGGTAAAAGTCACGTCACTTTTTTGAGAAAATAAAACAAAAGACATGAATTTAATATTTGAATGCAAAAGATAAAATAATTCAAAAGGCATGCCACCTTTTCCAACTCAATGAAAACTCATCCATGCAAGCTCAAAACAATAGTTCAACTCCTCAATCCTACTATAAACTCAACTAAACAATTCAAGCATGCTTTAGGTAACTTCAGATTATACAAGTTAACCACACAAATCAAGGATTTTGGATTCTCTTCCCTCATCTATACATAATCACTCATTCCTCTCCATTATCATATTTGGAATCTTTGAAATTTACATCATTGTAAAGTTGGATTATAATTCAATCTCACATACCGTTATGATGTCCAATTGATCATGAATCAAAAATCAAATCAATCATTCAATCGCTTTTCTCGTAGCTGAAATCTATTTCCATTCGGAACACCTTCAAAGCATCCAAAAACAATTTGATCAAGAGATTCAACAAGCTCGATTCTTCATTCCAAGCTTTAGCAGTCTCATCTGATACAAAGAATGACCTAGTTATCTTTTATTTGATTTGTTTGTTTTGTTTTGTAGTATTTCTCTTGTATACAAAGAGTTATCAAATTTAGTAAGAGAACAAAAGCAAATTGAAAGTCAAGAGGAAATAGAGATCACCTTATCTCCCAAGTGGAGGGTTACAAATATCAAATATCTAATATATGTGCTCCTTTTTTTGGAAGCTTGTGCTCCTTCAAATATATAGAAATAAGTGCAAGTAAAAATTTATCCATGTGTATATAAATCCACAATCAAGGAACTATTGAAATATTGGAAATAAAAATAGGAACAAATACACCTATTTGGGTTGAAATTGGTAGAAATGCCTTTCGAGTTTGTTATGAATTTCAATCTAATTAAATATGCCTCGTGATAAGATCCATATATCTCAATCTACTACTAGATTGTCCCTCCCAATGATTCCAACATATATGTGTCTATTCTAGGTGCATCACACATTGTCTCAATGAAGAAGTGAAGAACATGTCCTTGAGAGTAAAATTGGAGACTGAAGATAAATAGTTAAAAAATATGCCACCCTTTTGAGTTATGATATGAACTTGTGAATTACTTATATCAAAAGAAATGGATTATAAGAACCATGTGTGTGATAAAAATAATGTACATGCGCAAAATATAAAGATTTCATCATGTGAAGCATGTATGTAATGTGTAAATTACCTCAATGCATCCCTGAGTATAAGCAATGTAAGGACCACAATAAAGTTATACCCGGAATGGGTAGATATAAATTATGTAAGTATAATATGGTAATTTCCCCAATGTGGGAAAGGTATAATAATGTAATATTGATAATAGGAAAATGCCCCCAAAGGTAGGATAAGATGAGAAAGATAAGATCAAATAATAATAAGGTAATGAAATATGAATAATCCCCAAGGCGGGGAATATATAACCGATATAGGTATAAGAAGATACAATGCCCTAAATGGGTAAATAAATAGTGTAATCAAATAAAGGATTTTACCTGAGGTGGAAAATTAAAATAAGGGTAAGCACAAAATGTAAAGTGGCTCAAGCAGACAAAGATAAAGTCATGGATAACACAAATAAGTAGGTCCTTTCCCCCATTGTATGCATGATGTAAATGGAAAAGGTAAACAAGGAGATATAAAAGGGAACCCATGGTATACATCATGGAACCATAAAGTATAATACGAAACATAAGACATTGAATATAACAATATTGAATTAATATACATAGAAAAAGATAAAGGAAAAATAATTATAGAAGAGAGATCAATTGATGAAATTGAGCATCTAAAAATAAGAATGGATAAAAATTGGGAAGGTAAAATAAATAAAGAGGAATCCCCACTTTCATGCAACTTGCATCATGTTTATAAGTGCTTAGGAACATGGTCAATTTATAACTATGATATTATCACTTGGAAGTCAATGTAGGCGTTTGGGATGGGGTAAAAACAAGCTAAATAAGGGACGAGGCTTAAAATAATTAAGTAAACCAAAGAAAGTAGTCTAACAAATAGTGAAAGGAAAATAAAAATAATACCCAAAGCTCAAATAATCCATGAAGAAAAATAAAATGGACGCGTCTTAGACTTAACAAAATAGAAGAATTGGCTGTTGAAAATAAATTCAAGGTGAAAATTAAACAAGCAGGTGTAGATCAAGAATTTCACGCTTGTTACCTGTCCAAGTTAATGCACCAAACTAAACACAAAAACCCTGAAAAACTCCAATGAAATTGATACCTGATGGACAAGATCCGAAGATGTAGACGGATAAGGAGGTTGATGTAGATAAGACGGGCGCACATGAGCAATTCGCACAATAGATCCGAGTAACCTGCAAGACACCAATGCTTGACAGAAAAAGATGGCGTTAAAAGATATTTGGGTGGATTGCCCGAGAAGCGGGTCCGGGAAGCGATAAGCTTCCTCGGCGGATGTCAGTCCACGTTTTCAATCAAGTAGAGAAGCATACATGATAAAAGATGTACATATAAGACTAGATTTTTTGATTATAGTAATGAAACCAAATTTAAACAACAGACAGAAAGCTACAGAAAACAGGAAACTGTAAAATAAAGCTGGATTTGTGTTACCTGTGTCCTTTTTACCTGTCTGCAGGATGATCGGCGTCGATTAATAAGGATCGGTGTCGACTGATGTGATCGGCGTCGACTATGAAGAATCGGCGTCGACTGTATAAGATCGGCGTCGACTGAAAGTAGATCAGTTGATCAGGGATAGTGCAAGAAGATTCAGAAATTGGAAAGTGATGGACAGATAGTCGACGTCTGCTGGATGTGTGAAAGTCGGTAAGATACTGGAACAGAGTCACCAGAGGATCGATGGATACGTGCGATGTTGATGTGATAGGAGCAGAGTAACGGTGCTCCTCTCAGGGATTGATTCGGACAGGATCCATCTCATTTGATACACTTGATGCTAAAAGATCTCTCTTTCTTACAACCTGTGTCTCTTTCACGATCTGTCTCTTTGTCTCTCTCTGTTCGTGCGCGTCCTTTTTCGTCGTGTGTCCTTCTGTCCTTAGAACTGAGTTCTGGACTTGCTTTTATAATCGGCGCCGCTCCTAAAAAGTCGGCGCCGACCTATACGGTCGACGCCGATCGCGGGACAAACTCCCGAGATGGCAAAAATGATTGATTTCTAGAAAGATGAGGATTACCCCTAATACGGGAAATATCCCGCTTGGGGAAGAGGAAAAAATAGGGGTGATACATAGATAGAATAAATTTGGGGTAGATAAGTGATTAGGATACATGGGAAGAGATGTAATTAAATATTTAATATTTAATTACTCACGGGTAAGATACAATGGGGTGAATTAAACTTAGGATAGGTGTTTAAATCACAAATCGGATAATATCCCAAGGGGATAGCGGTGACGTAAACATGCCCCAGGTTACCTAAGCAGGTAAGCGAATGTGAGGGACACTAAATTGAGTAACCAATTTTAAGTGTCTACATTTTGCCCCTTTTTGTCAAGTAACTTGCCATAAGCAAGGTTATGAGACAAAAACAAAGAGATGGAAGAAGGGAAGAATGTATGATGATGTGATCCCCCTCAAACTAGGGATGGGATGGGTGATAGAACAGACGATCCCAAGTTTGAAAGAGGTAGATGAAAACGCAGGATGCTGCAGTCGGATGTCTGGAGTAGATTTGATCATTGATGACGCACAAAAATAAATAAAAAGGCAGCAACCTAAGGAACTCACATTGGTAGGGCAAACTAGACGGTCTCCTCATGAGACGACGTTAATACCTACAGACCCATGAGTGTAAGGAGAACTACAAAATAGTCAGCATCTAAAGAGAGACACATTGGTAGGGACAACTAGACGGTCTGCAAAGCAGACGACGTTAGTGCCTACAGACCCGTTTAACTCCAAGATGCCAAAAAGTACGAGTGTCCCACGCAAAGGGAACAAAACCCGAAATAGACGATGATATCGAAAAGATGCGCCGAAAGGCAATATTCAGCACAAAACAATGATCAGATGGATAAATAAGCCAAGCATCAACACTAGGGCAAACAAACATGGAAAATCGACGGTGATCACAGTAATCGGCGACGACCAAGATAAACGGCGTCGATTAGAAAAATCGGCGCCGATAAAACGCAACGCATATAAATATGCTAACGGAAAACGTAAACGATTTAATTTCATCGTGACGATTGATTTAGAGAGAGTCATAATTTGGATTTGAGCACCATGGAAGCCTCTGGGAGCGGTCAGAAGCGCAGGAGGACACGACCTGGGGTAAGTGGTTCTTCTTGAACCCGTTGTGTTTAATTTTTTTTTTGTTTGATTTTTTTTTTTTTTGGGGGGCAATGGTCCAATTTATGGCCGGACAGTCAGTCGGCGTCGATTGGTAAAATCGGCGTCGATTGGTGTTTGAGCGGCGTCGATTGGTAAAATCGGTGTCGACTAGAAATAAACGACGCCGATTTTATCAATCGACGCCGTTTGGGAGAGATGAGATTTTTGTGGTTGTGTTGGATGTTGTGAGTTGGGACTAATATTGCTCTTGATGTCGTGGGTGCAGGCACGAGAGGCTCTACACATGAGGGATGCTATTCCCGAGTTACTGGAGACTATTCTCCCGGATGTGACTGATGCAGATTGGTGGCATCTAGAGTTAGCCGGGCTCGGGGGCTTTAGATACTACAGACGAGTGCCGCGAGATGTAGAGCTGATGCAGGCACTAGTGCGACGGTGGGACAGCCATACGTGCACGTTTTGGTTCAGGACGGGTGAGATGACCATCACCCATGAGGACATATACAGGATTCTGAGACTGCCGATCACTGGGGACCCGATCGAGATTACACCACGAGAGCAGCAGCAGAGGGCCCTAGTTCGATTATATAGAGACAAGGCAGATGATTCAGAGATAGTGTCTGGGGCAGTGCGGATAGCCTCACAGTATAGACAGGACAGTCCCCGGAGCAGACGGATAGTGCTGATTCAGATGGCCATATCCTATTTTGCTCTGCCAGATTCAGGAGGTGGGAGATTCCCACTATTGTTATTAGACTGCGTATGCGACATTCTGCAGTTCAGGCAGGTGTTTGCTTTTGTTGATGCCCTGATAGCTCAGATATATCATGAGCTATGGATGTACACCACAGGCCGAAGGACAGGTATCGATGTCAGTTTTGTGCTCCATTGCTTGGCATATGAGCATATAGTGGTGATCAGGCCATCCGGGCTTCCTTGGATGCCAGCAGCAGTAGGAGGTATCGATTATGGATTCAGGCGATGGCGGGCTGACATGGCCGTTGGGGATACAGGGAGATCGGCTGATTGGTACACCGAGCGTTTCAGGATACTGACACCGGATCAGGTCATCTGGAGGCCATATCGGGTATTTCCGACATGGGCTGGTCAGGATGCTCACTTGGTGGCATTGAGGCAGAGCAGGGTGGTTAGGGGCCGCAGGCCGGATATGTGGGAGCGAGTCCCGTTTATGTGGGTATTGAGATAGTTCGGCCTAGTGCAGATAGTGCCGACCACTTATACGCCTTATAGGCGAGATAGCAGGGAGACTGATCTGCCAATTTTGATCCCGGTAGATCCATTGAGAGAGGCCCCACCCTCTACAGACAACGATGATGACGCAGGGGTAGATGAGGGTTATGCAGCATGGTATGATACAGAGCTACCACGACATCTCCCGGCATCTATAGATGCCGACGAGGATGACATCGTTGCGATGCTGGATAGACTGGAGGGAGAGCATGCCACCCTGACACAGACACATCAGGTAGCTCTTGAGGAGATCAGGGATCTGACAGAGGAGAGGGATGCCCTAATTTTGGAGAGAGACACCGCTTGCCAGGAGCGAGATATAGCGATCCAGCAGAGGGATCGCTACCTTCGACATAGGGAGGCCCTGAGGGCCAAATATGGGGAGACAGGTGCCATGTCGGATTCTGGTACACAGGGTACGACCCTAGGAGGAGCACCACCAGCAGCGCCAGCAACACCAGCAGCACCATTACGAGCACTCGGTACCGTGAGCTTGAGCACATATCAGTCTCTCCTTGCTGAGGTGAGATACTATGAGGATGCCTTAGCGCAGCATGCCCCAGATGTGCCGCGGTACGGGGCGAGGAGGAGGGCAGCGATGGCTACAGCGAGCGGGGCATTAGGTGGAGAGAGCATCGGGAGAGATCGAGGTGGACAGAGACCTCCAGCAGCAGGTGCATCTAGCTCGATAGGAGGCGGCCAGGAGAGACAGCCTGGTCTCGAGGAGGGTGGAGGAGATAGTGTCCTCCATGCATCGGACTTTACCATATAGGGATTGATGTATTTTGTATTTGTATAGTGATGTAGCCTCGATTAGAAGGCATTGTATAGATGGCTTGATTGAAAGCCACCCATTTTTGTTGTACAGACACACATGCATATATAGATTCATCATTTCGTTTGTCATATAATTGATCTCATGCGTTTGATTTTGATATACATGGATAGATGTAGCGTAATTGTGATGGATATAGATATAGACTGATAGATGATGAATATATGTGATTGGATAGATATAGACTGATAGAGGATATAAATAGATGTGATTTGATGGATATAGATATGTGGATATAATTTTGATGAAAATAGAGATAGATAGATGCAATGTAACTTGGATGTACAAGTTTTTCGATACTTTGATGGATAGATAGATAGATGTGATTGATGTATGGATTTTATTTTGATGGAAAATGGATATAGATAAATGTAGTGTAACTTGGATGCACCAGTTTGGAGATGTTTTGATGGATAGATGTGATTGATGTACTCGGCATGCTTGAGATGTTAATTTAATTTTGATGAAAATAGATAGCCAGATCCACATGTGTTGATAATAGATGCCTTGATAGATAAGATGAAATTAGATAGAAGATAAATTTTGATTGAATTAACATACGAAATGTCAATTTGACTAGATGAAAAACAAAGAATAATGGGGAATACTCTTTGCGAGAGCCAAGGAGGTAATGAAAACGACCTTGACTACGAATAAAGGAAATATGCTCGGATAAGAAAGAAAATGATAAGTTGGACTCCCAACCGACCATAGATAGAATCTGGATAGGAGATCACAATATCATGCATGTAAGGCCCTACATGAGGTTAAAATAATCCTGACACTAACTAGCCGCAAAACAGATCTAGGAGGGAAACGAGAGGAACAATAAGTAAGTATCTTGTCGGAATTTACAAGGGACATAATACATGTCCATAGTGGGAAAATAGGATTCTCCATATGATCTACAAAAGGTCTTAAATCTCAGCTTCATGATTTTGGCAGAAAAGTAAACTGATCAATGCGGGAAGTTTGCTTGATATGGAAAAACTGATCGATGCGGGAAGTCTTTCAGTGATGCTAAAAAGTGTATAAACTGACTGAAAGGCTGATTAATTGCAAGAAGCCTTGAATATATCTTTGAGAAGCAACCGTCCTTCGAGGGAGCGGTCTGTATTTTGATTTTCTATGATAGCCATCCTTCGAGGGTATGGTCTATATTTTTTCTTTTTTATTCATTTGATAATGTATGGATAGCTGTCCTTCAAGGGATCAGTCTATCTTTTTGGATAGCATCTTTTTTTTTTTTTTTTTGAAAATATTTTTTGGAAGAAGCTGAGTTTAGACCTAGATAGATTCGATGGAGGGGAAGAGAACATAAAGGAACATGCACTCACGCCCCGAGTAGATCCGACTAAGATACGCACTTGGGACAGATGAAGTGGTGATTAAGGTATTCCTACCATGAGGAGGAACATATCCAAAAGAAACATGCAATGAGTAGAGCCGCGATACTCATATTTTAAGGTAAAAGAGGCAATAGGTGGAGAACCACATAGTTTCCAATCACCATGAAAGTATATGACTGGTTGTTTAGATGGATGAAAGATCTGTGTTGCGACTAGACTTGTGTAAGATAGATTTTAACAGTAGAAGGGTCGTAGATGCAAGGCATTAAGAGGTTCCGCTTCAGGTATACCATCCATGGAAGATAAACGATAAGCCGCAGACCCATATTTATGAGTGATAATGTATGGGCCCATCCAGTTGGGAGCAAACTTACCACGTTGACTTCTTTCGAGTGTAGTGACATTTTGATTTTCTTTAAGAACAAGATCACCAATTTTGAAGTCACGGTGCTGCAAGTGCTTGTTATAAGCACGTTTGACACGCTCAAGATAGACTTGATGATGTTCAAGAGCGTTGAGACGCCGCTCATCTAATAATTCAAGTTGTGCTAGATGATTTTGACGATAGTCCTCATCGGAGACAAATTCTCTAAGAGAAACACGGAGAGATGGGATTTGGACTTCCAAAGGAAGAACAACCTCAGACCCATAGACGAGAGAGAAGGGAGTAGCACCAGTAGGAGTACGAATGCTAGTTCGATAAGCCCAGAGAGCAAAAGGGATATGTAAATGCCAATCCCTACCAGCCTGACTAGTTACCTTTGCGAGGATATTACGCAAAGTTTTATTGGAAGCTTCGGCCTGACCATTAGCTTGAGGATAGTATGGAGAAGAAAAACTGAGTTTGATATTGAAAGCGTTGCAAAGGTTCTGCAAATCAACATTCTTGAAAGACTTACCATTATCTGTGATTAGCTTGTGTGGGACACCAAAGCGACAAATTATGTGTTGATAGACGAAATCAACTATGGGTTTAGCCTTTGTTGAAGAAAGAGGGATAGCCTCCACCCACTTAGTAAAGTACTCGGTGGCAGTAATGATAGAATGATGACGCTGTGAAGAACGGGGATTGATGAGACCAATAAGATCAAGACCCCATTGCGAAAAAGGCCACAAATCCGCCGTAGGTTGCAAAGCTTGACTAGGGATGTGTGTGAGATTGGAATGTTGTTGACACTTGACACATTTCTTAGTGTATTCACAACAATCTTGATTAAGAGAAGGCCAATAATATCCCAAATGTAAGATGCGTTTAGCTACAGCTAAGCCACTAAAATGTCCACCACAGATACCGTCATAGACCTCCTGGATAGCTTTAGATGATTCATGGGTTTTGAGGCACCGAAGCAAAATACCATCAAAGCCGCGTTTGTAAAGAATCCCGCCTAGGATAGTATAGCGATTAGTGCGTTGGACAAAAGATCTTCTACCATTGGAAGTCAGATCTGGAGGAAGAACCGAATGAGATAGATAATCAACAATCTGTTGATACCACTCATCTTGAGTATGGGTTGTGATAGCATGGATTGAAGTTAGTTGCCTAAGATGAGATGGTTGATCTAATCGTTGCACAGCCACATAAAGTCGCGAGTCTCCGGTGAAAGGTGGGATAAGTGAGGCTAACGAAGCCATTGTATCTGCGAATCGATTTGCAGTGCGAGGGATAGCTTGGATAGTGAATTTATCGAAAGATTTGAGCAAGAACGATATCACGATATTTTTGAAGGATATCATTCTTGCATTGATAGACACCCGTGACTTGATTAACGATGAGTTCAGAATCACCAAAGATGTCAATATGACGAGCGCCGAGATTAATGGCATTTTGGAGACCTAAGACAAGAGCTTCGTATTCAGCCATATTATTGGTACACTCAAAGTTCAATTTGTGTGCGACTGGGATAGGCATACCCCAAGGAGGGATCATCACGAAACCCGCCCCTCCCCCTTGCTGACACTTGGATCCATCAAAGAAGAGTTTTACTTTAAGTGGAGACAGACCGAAATCAATTTGTTGGATATATTCATCGGGGAATTGAGCAAGGGGGTCTTGAGTGTCCGGAAGAGGAGCATCAGCTAATTGATCTGCAATAACCTGACCCTTGATAGACTTTTGCGGGATAAACTCGAGGTCAAATTCTGTCATAAGCATGAGCCAACGAGTGATACGATCATTGTGATAAGGCTTTGCATGAATTGTCTTGAGTGGATTGACACTTGTGACAATGTAAGTTTTGTGATTAAGGAGGTAATGACGAAGCTTAGAAGTCGTGAAGAAGAGAGCACAACACAGCTTTTCAGCTTCGGAATAGCGTGTTTCATACTCATGGAGGGTGTGAATGATGTAATAGACAGCTTGTTCTTTACCGCAAGTGTCCCGATGCGAAATCATGGCTCCCAGAGCATGGTCAGTCACAGAGATATAAAGATAGAAAGGCTCCCCCTCGCGTGGAGGTGTAAGCACAGGTGGAGAGAGAAGATAAGCTTTGAGATCATCAAAGGCCTTTTTGCAATGTTCATCCCATTCAAAATGAACATTCTTACGGAGGAGATGGTGAAAAGGCTGACAACGGTCTGACAATTGTGAGATAAAACAACGCACTGATTGAAGACGTCCTTGGAGACTGCGGAGTTGCTTTAAGTTAGAAGGGGGAGGCATCTCAAGGATAGCTTTTATTTTTGCGGGGTCCACTTCAATACCCCTGATGGAAATGATAAAACCTAAAAGTTTACCAGTGAGAACGCCAAACACGCACTTAGATGGATTTAGACAAAGACAAAAGTGGATAAGCCTCTCAAAGAGAGGTGCAAGGATGAAAAGATGATCCTGACGACGTTTGGACTTACCGAGGATATCGTCAACGTAATCTTCCACAGTTTTGTGTAAGAGATCATGGAAGATGTAGGTCATTGCTCGCTGATAGGTTGCTCCTGCATTCTTAAGACCAAAAGGCATGACACGATAACAAAAGGTCCCCCAAGGAGTTATGAAAGAAGTCTTATGTTGGTCTTCTGGTGCGATGAGAATTTGATTATATCCAGAGAAACCATCCATAAGAGAAAGCATCTCATGACCCACAGTTAAATCCACGAGTTGGTCGATATTAGGCAGAGGAAAATCATCTTTTGGACAAGCAAGATTAAGATCCCGGAAGTCGATACAAATTCAAATTTTCCCAGTAGCTTTAGTTACTGGTACTACATTGGAAACCCATTGTGGATAGTCGATGGGTTGGATGAAGTTAGCCGAGAGTAAGTGCTGAAATTCTTCTTTAACAAGAAGGGCTACTCTAGGGTGCATTTTACGCAATTTTTGTTTAACTGGTTTGATGTTGGGAAGAGTAACGATATTGTGGACCACAATATCGGGATTAAGTCCTGGCATATCCTCATATGACCAAGCAAAGGCTTGACGATGGTTGGAAAGAAAAGTGGTAAAATCTCCTAACTCCTGTGGATTAAGGGATTGGCCAACCTTAATGATGCGAGGGTCTTCAGAAGTCCCTATATTAAGGTCGACAGTGGCTTCGTTGAGAAGCGTAGACGTGTCAGAAGGAATAGTCTTGGGGAGATATGAATCCTCTACCCCCAGATAGGTGAGGACAGAATCATCATCCACACAATGGATAGTGTTGATAGTGGGAGAGTCGTCTCCAACTATTTCAGGGAAGATTAACGGTATGGAAGCGGACCGATTGTTAGTCTTATAGGCTAGCGGCCCTAAGGAAATGGTATTGATCAAAAAAAAAAGTTAGGTGGGATGGAAATGTCATCGTCCACATCGAGTGATGCTTCTGACTTAGCGGGAGAAGATGGTTCCTCAATAGGAAGAGGCTCATCGAGAATAGTGACGGTGGCTTTTGAAAGAGGTTTAAATCCTAAACCAAATTTTTGATGTGGCATGAGAGTAGGAATGGATGTGAGGTCATGCACACCTTGTTCATATTTTCCTAGGCCAAAACCCTTCCACGTGCATCGATATAAATAAGTTTTTACAAACGTGGGATTCTGTAGATAATCGAACCCTGTTAAGTAAGGTTTGGTCCTAGGAGGAGAATCTGGGCGATAATGAGGCATATCAAGACCACCATAGATGAAATTAGTCTGTTGATTGGGCAGACCAATGGTGACGATGCGACCGAGACCTGGTTGATATTCAGGTTGTTTGTCCGGTCTACCATACTCACTAGGGTTGAGATGGGCGTCGAAAGAAAAAAGAGGAAGCTCTCCCAGCGAGAAACGCTGCAAAGTCTCTTCTAGATTTTGTAAATCCGGTAGTTTGGCTGCCGGTATGGAAGAAGATGAGGCCCCGTTAGGAGAAGAAGTATTTTCTTTTAGAGGGGCAGACCTTGTGGTCATGTCGCATTATGCGGAAGGAAAAGGATCTCCTGGATGAGTATATACTTTGCCCTCATATTGATATTTTAAGCATCGATGGAGGGTGGATGGGACACAATGCATTGCGCGAATCCAGGAGTGTCCGAGGATCATATTATAGTGGAATTTTCCTTCGACAATGCAGAAGAGTTCGTGAAGCAGCTTTTTACCTACTCGAATGGGTAAGACCACAGTTCCTAAAGTAACTGCTAGCTGATCGTTAAATGATCGAAGGGCGAAAGGTGGGGGTGACACTACGTTCTTTGGTAACTTAAGTTGCTCAAATGTGTGCGAGGAGAGATGACGTTGAGTGCAGCTCCACTGTCGATCATAACGCGTTTTAAAGTGGCGTTGTCGATTTGGACTGTGATAAAGAGGGGAGCCTCCGAATCCTTTGAAGAAAGAGGAGGAATTTCTGAATCTTCAAAAGAAATGGCGGTTGATGGTCTATTCAATCCAACAACCAACTTGTAGGGCTGGGGCTCATCTGAATTCACTGTGATGCGATGCAGATTATCAATCAGAGCCTGGCGATGTTGTGGAGAGGATTGGATGAGGTCAAAAAGAGACATTTTGACCGGAGCCTGAGTGAGTTGTTTCATAACACTTTCCTCAACTGACATAGGAATTTGAGCCCGAGGGGCAGCACGAATAGAGACCTTAGGTCGTGGGGCTAATGAGGAAGGAGGAGCTCCCTCAGGGGCTGCAGAAATGACAACCCGTGGTCGAGATGCTGTAGATGAAGATGGATTATCATAGTGTTGGGTTCTAGTGGTGATATGGATTGTGTCAATTTGAGAAGGTGGAAGATCCATTGGAGTGGAATCACTAGAGGTCTGAGTGGATCTTTGGGGCTCAGATGGGGCTAAGATGACAGGAGGTACTTGTTCCTCTTCCTCCAGCAAAAGGTCACTTTCTTCCAAAAGGTTGTTGACAACATCTTGAAGAGCTTTACATCCCTCAGTATCATGACCCGGGGTACGGTGGTAAGCGCAAATTAGATCAGAGTTAAACCAGGTAGGTTTAACTCCTTTAGGGTTATAGGGTTTAATCGGAGGAAGGGATATGGATGAAGATTGGATAAGTTGGCAAAGGATTTTGGTGTAGATCCCGGTAGACGAAGATGAAGATAGAGGTGATGAAGGTGCCTCTTTTACCTTAACAGACTGCCGAGGCAAAAGAACCTGCATGTTAGGTTTGACAGTATTTTTAGGGATCATCTTATTCTTTTGGACACTTGGAGGTGCAGGCTTGGGCATTTGAGATGGAAGTAAGTGAGACATGATTGATTTTGGTGGAGGGGGAGCCCCTAAAATAGATTTTGAAGATGATGGAGATGTGACAAGTGTTGTGGTCTTCAAAGATAAAGGAGGTTGCTTGATCGAATTTACTGATGATTTAGATAATGTCGATTTAGATGAGGAAGAAGCTCCCAAAGTAGGTGTAATCGGAGGGACATAGGGCGCCCTGGCTTTTGGTAATGAAGATGATGATCCTGATAGAAGAGGTGGCGGCGTCCTTTTAGTAGGTAAATCCATTTTTTGGGGTGTTGGTGAAGGATGTGTTGGAGGAGAAGATGATGGTTTTGATAAGTGTGTAGGAGAAGACGCCTTCTCAGCGGACAAATCCAATCTTTTATGGGGTGTAGAGAGAGATTTTTGTGGGAAAGCACCAAGGGTCTTGATGGTTCGAAATATGGGCTTTCCTTTTTTAGGGATGGTGACAACTTCAACGGCATAAGGTGATTGTAACCTTTTCGGGGGAAGCAAGTGGGGAGGTACGGATGGCGCAATGTTAGATTTTGGTTGTCTCGGTTTAAGTTCAGGAACCGAGCGTATAGGTGTTGGTGCTACTTCTTTTGATTTTCCTTTAATGGGCGAAACAACATTAGTGGTGGAAGAAGTGAGTGATGAAGAAGCAGTTCCTTGCGAAGGGACTACTTCTGGTGCAGTAATTATGGGTGGAACTACTGTAGGAAAAGAGACAGGAAGAGTCAAAATCGAAGACACTTCCATCGGAGTTGGCACAATTATAGGTACGTTCACCAGGGGCATAGTTGCAGCGAGAATGGGAGCAACAGAAGTAGATGTATCGGTAGTGGAAACTCGAAGGGATGTAATTGCCTCGAGCATTGAAAGAATGTTTGACGATGAGACAGATGAGGATGACACTGTCTCGAGTATGGATGGAAGGTTAGACAAAGGAGTGGAGAGAGATGAACCCGTATCTAGCAATGTAGGAATATTCAAAGACGAGCTATCGGAAGATGGTGGAATTTCAATGATTGGCGAAGTGGAAGGAGGTTCTGATTCGGTTGATGTGTTCGCAGATGGCTTGGTTTCAGAAGAAGATTCTTCAGTAGAGATGAAGTTGATAGTATGAGTGTTTGGTTTTTGAGACTCTGAAGCATTATGATTCGGGGAGTGATTGGGAAAAGGTTGTTTAAAAACATCCAGTGCCTGATTTGGGGGAGCATTTGGGTTATCCAGAATGAGCTCGCCTTTATCAATAAGTTTCTGGACAAGATTTTTGAAAGTCTGACATCGTTCGATGTCATGACCTTTGGTTCTATGATAATGGCAAAAATCATTTTCTCTATACCAGAATGGACGTTCTTGGCTTTCATCGATATTCCTAATAGGGGGAAGTTCGATCATGCGAACTTCCAACATTTTCTCTAAGATGGAGGCATATGATTCCCCCAATGGAGCGAAGGATCGAGATGATGGAGTCCCTTTTCGAGAAGATGAGGGGTCTCTTCGTGGTGTTTTTAATACGATAGCATTGGTGGACCCCTGATTCTTGTCTTTAGAAGGGGAAGAATTTGGTTTGGTAAACCGAGAAAAATCTGGTTTAGATTTAGAGCGAAGTTTTAGCTTCCCTTGTTCGATGGCGCGAGATTCAAGTTTGTGTGCCATCGTAAAGGCTTCTTCAAAGGTATGAAAAGTTTGGATCCTTAAAGTGGAAGAAATGTGATTAGCACAAGATCGAGTAAACAACTTGATTTGTTGGGATTGAGGAAGGGAGAAAGACAATTGGTTGATTATCCCTCTCCAACGAACGACAAAGTCTGCAATAGACTCATCATCGAATTGATGAATGTTATAAAGATCTGTAATCGAGATCTTATGCGCGATGTTTATTGAAAAGTTTTCAACAAACATCTGGGCCAATTGAGAGAAAGAAAACAAGGAATGTTGAGGAATGTTATTGTACCAGTCTAAAGCAGGACCTGCTAGAGACATAGGAAAGGTACGGAGCATAAGCTCCTGATCCTGGACTATGAGGTAGCAAGCATGTTTGAATGCTCGCAAATGTTGTTGAGGGTCCTCCCGACTATGAAACTTTGAAAATTTAGGAAGTTCCCATTGGGGAGGATAAGGCTTAAAAGCCATTGAGGGGTGAATGGGTTCATTACACACTTCCTCAAAGGCGTATGAAGGACAAGCCCCTTTTGTGGAGGCTTCCAAGTTTGCGATTTTCTTGAAGAGAATTTAAACCACGTCAGAGTGAGGAGGAGGCACACTGGTATGTCCTACATAAGAAGCAAATGGTGGATGTTGTTGAGGTGTCAACGGGGGATTCATTTGTTGATTGATAGGATGATAAGAGGAGTAACCAGGGGTTCTGGGTGACACCTGGTGGGGTATTTGCTGTGAAGTAGCTTGTGTATATGCAGGCTGTGAGATAATAAGTGGTTGAGAAAATGAAGGTTGGATGACGGGTGGAGCCTGTGATTGGTGGACTCCTATGCTTGTTGACTGAATCGGGATAGATTGAGGAACATGAGTGCCGACTTGATTGGACATATTGGGAAACAAGACCTGAAAGGGGCCTTCTACTGCCGGATTAGGCATTAAGGGTGCCGATGCTAAAGGATGGGTGAAGGTCACTGTTGCTGGAATATTGGAAGAAAGACCCACTAGAGGACGAGAAGCAGGAACCAACTGACTATTCGGAGGGGGTTGGCTCATAAAGGGGTATTGACCTTGGGACACAATGGAGGGCATAGATGAATTAACAACAATATGCGGGTGCGCAAACGCATTCATTATAGCCAGGGCAGAGGACCTCTTAGAAGTAGGTTGTGGAATATTCGAGGTAACTACGGTGTTAGGAATAGGTAAGACTATTTGAGAACTAGTCGATATGGTTGGTGGAAGAGAAAAGGAGGCACAGGGGCACCGCCCTTCTCCATGACTCGAGGCAAGAGAGATGATGCAAACTACTCTACAAAGGCCTGGGATGGTTCACGAGAATAATCGTACACCTGCTGGATTGGTGGTCCTTGATCAGATATTTGAATAGACTTGTGTACTAGGTAGTCCATGAGGGCTACCAGGTTGCGATTGAGGAACGCCTGAAATTCAGGATCCCCGCGAGGAACATAGTCGGAGTCAGAAGTAGATGATATTTCTGAAGGACTAGGGGAAGCTGGACGTGATGGGGTTGCTTTGGCTTAAAAGAAAGGATTATATGACCAGGATGGGGAACCAACTAACAGCGGTCCCGAGGCAGATTTGGGTGGTGCCGAAACATCCACACTAGCGGTAATCTCGGAAGAAGAAGGAGCCAGTTGAGCCATTCTTCTAGATTGTAACCGAGTGATGACCATCATAGACACGCAGAAAAGAAGATTGACCTAACTAATGCACAGACAATTCAAGCAGCGCAGGTGATTATCTCCTTTAAGTGTTGATGCTTTTAAGAAAGAAAATATTAGGGAAGGCTTTTTAGAACAGGAACTACTCAGATAGCCAAACTAAGGATGGTTTGGGGAATGTTTGGTGAGGAGTCCCGAAGGCACTTCAGTAAAAGACCGGTACGTGGCTTGATATAGGGGCCTACCCCCGCACTTCACACACCGCTGCGATAAGGGAGTCGGGTGCTTTGCCAATATATACCAGAACTTCCGTGAATTTATAGCGCAGCCTGAGTACCGCGTAGGCTCTTCCTCTTGGATGTCACTTCCAAGTAGGCGAGGCCAGGGAAGGAATTTTTGTTTAAATGCTTTATACCTAGTGATTTTGGCTTTGTGTGCAAGGGTGAAAAATAAAAATCAAATAGTGTCACTACCAATTTTGATCAATTTTCCAGCCTAATTAAAACTAGATGAGAAACATACAGCAACAATGACAAAGAAGAAGTTCTCTTTAAGCACTTAAAAACGAAGTGTTTGATTTCGATGAAGACAAGTCAAACAGATTCTTTCCCAAATGCGATTAAATTCTTTTTAAGCACCAAAAATTGAAATGTTCGAATGTGATAGACAATCAAACAAAGAAATCCTAAAAAGGAGAAAACACCGTAAAAGAGAAATACCTGTAGATTTAGCTCTCCAAGGTGTGTGGACTTCAAAAAGTGCATTGTTGAGCTCTTCCCCTCGAGCAATCCCACGAACAAGCAAAGTGCTTCGCAAGAAGAGGTTAAGCAAACACCAAACAAAATCCAAAAAGATATATCCGGATAATGGTGAGACGAAAAATTTCTATTTCAAGGAAATAGAAAAAATTTCATGACAACGATTCCGCATAAAAAGCAAGATTGAAACAATGAAAAGAAATGCTCAAGCAGAACTGATAAAAATCAGGGAGGAAAAAGAACCAAGCTCAAAACTAGAAAAGAGATGAACTTACCAATAAGGGACTTTGGTTAAGTCCCACCGGGCGTGCCAGAATGTAGATCAAGAATTTCGCGCTTGTTACCTGTCCAAGTTAATGCACCAAACTAAACACAAAAACCCTGAAAAACTCCAATGAAATTGATACCTGATGGACAAGATCCAAAGATGTAGACGGATAAGGAGGTTGATGTAGATAAGACAGGCGCACATGAGCAATTCACACAATAGATCCGAGTAACCTGCAAGACACCAATGCTTGACAGAAAAAGATGGCGTTAAAAGATATTTGGGTGAACTACCCGAGAAGCGGGTCCGGGAAGCGATAAGCTTCCTCGGCGGATGTCAGTCCACATTTTCAATCAAGTAGAGAAGCATACATGATAAAAGATGTACATATAAGACTAGATTTTCTGATTATAGTAATGAAACCGAATTTAAACAACAGACAGAAAGCTACAGAAAATAGGAAACTGTAAAATAAAGCTGGATTTGTGTTACCTGTGTCCTTTTTACCTGTCTGCAGGATGATCGGCGTCGATTAATAAGGATCGGCGTCGACTGATGTGATCGGCGTCGACTATGAAGAATCGGCGTCGACTGTATAAGATCGGCGTCGACTGAAAGTAGATCAGTTGATCAGGGATAGTGCAAGAAGATTCAGAAATTGGAAAGTGATGGACAGATAGTCGACGTCTGCTGGATGTGCGAAAGTCGGTAAGATACTGGAACAGAGTCACCAGAGGATCGATGGATACGTGTGATGTTGATGTGATAGGAGCAGAGTAACGGTGCTCCTCTCAGGGATTGATTCGGACAGGATCCATCTCATTTGATACACTTGATGCTAAAAGATCTCTCTTTCTTACAACCTGTGTCTCTTTCACGATCTGTCTCTTTGTCTCTCTCTGTTCGTGCGCATCCTTTTTCGTCGTGTGTCCTTCTGTCCTTAGAACTGAGTTCTGGACTTGCTTTTATAATCGGCGCTGCTCCTAAAAAGTTGGCGCCGACCGTATAGGTCGGCGCCGATCGCAGGACAAACTCCCGAGATGGCAAAAATGATTGATTTCTAGAAAGATGAGGATTACCCCTAATACGGGAAATATCCCGCTTGGGGAAGAGGAAAAAATAGGGGTGATACATAGATAGAATAAATTTGGGGTAGATAAGTGATTAGGATACATGGGAAGAGATGTAATTAAATATTTAATATTTAATTACTCACGGGTAAGATACAATGGGGTGAATTAAACTTAGGATAAGTGTTTAAATCACAAATCGGATAATATCCCAAGGGGATAGTGGTGACGTAAACGTGCCCCAGGTTACCTAAGCAGGTAAGCGAATGTGAGGGACACTAGATTGAGTAACCAATTTAAGTGTCTACAGTAGGTACTAGGGAATCACCTAAAAAGAAACATGAAAAAGCAAAATAAAGGAAAAATTTGGAGAAAGTGGAATTAAATATCATAGAAAAATAATCAGCAATCCAAAAGCAAAATAAAATAACAAATTATATACATGAAGAGACATTAAGAGAACTATGTATATTAACTATTTATAACAAGATTTATGGGAGCTATATACAATAAGGAACTATCTGCAATCAATAAACAACACTTGGTAATTTTTATTTTATTTACACACAAATGTATGAAATGCAATAAAACATGAGCTAATTCATAAAATAGAAATAATACTATTAAATACAACAAATCTAAATCGTTATAGATAGGTGATATTGTAACTACTTGATTTGGAATTGACAAAACAATAAAAGGATATGATAATTAGTAATGTTGATTGTTTATTGAACATAGAGGTTGCTACAATATATGGAAATTATAAAGGGTGTTTTTAAGGGGCTCGAGTGTAAGGTAGAGGCAAAAAACCTATTATGACACTACAAGTAAAGTCAGAACCCAACTACTACCACCATTGTTTGGGTTTACCAACAATGTTCCTAAGGGATTTAGGGTCTAGAACTTCTAAGATCCCTTTGCAAGTGTCTACAATTTGGCTTTGGATGTGTGATATATTTGATCCTATGTGATCATGCATGTGTGACCTCTCCTTTATCCACTAAGTATGCATTCTTGATCACAAAAGACCTAAAAAATGGGTTATCATTTTGGGTTAGACCAACCTTAACACACCCTCGTGACATCTGAGTGTTTCCTATGTACCACTACTATAAAGAGGGCACAAAATACACCTATTTCTCCCTCCCATGTGAGTGTATATAAGATCATGTGTACATATGAAATCTAGATGTGATCCTCCCTTTGAACTTTTACACTTGCACATGTAATTTGACCTTTTTGTAATCATAATTGACCTAATAGATTGATCTAGGGTTTCTCTTTGAATTTTTTGGATGTGTAAAAGCCTTTTTATAATGACATCCAACATATATGAGACTACTTCAAGAGTGCGAGTAATAATCAAGAGATGTCTCAGGTGTCTTATGACCTTAGGGTCATTTTTATATATAGGCAACTCTTCGTTAATTTCCTATGAGAGCTAACCCATAAAATGTGTCTACACCAAATTAATGGAGATTGCCCAAGTTGAAAACTATTTGTTAGAAGCTCTTAGGCACTATTGGAAAAGTGGGATGCTATCGAAAAGTGGTTGTGTCCTATTTTGGTATTATCCAAATGGTGTAGTAAGAAATGAAAATGATAGTGAATGAAAGATAAAGCAAACCATTGCAATATACCTCTCTTGTAAATCTCTTTGCAAACCTCAAAAAAGATCATAGAAGATCTTTAACTTGTATGATATTTTTGATGTTTGAATTATTTGTGCTCTTGATTAATTCTCCAAAGAATGAATGCAAATACTACGAGCTTCGAAACAAAAGGATATAAATGTCAAATTGGTAGAAGTTGGCTACAGTTTGGTCAAAGCTTCTAAGGATTGTTTACAAAGGAATGGTTTGCATTTTATAGCTAAGGGGGAGGCCATGAGAAGTGGATCAAGGTTTGAATGAGGTCCACAATAATAATTGTAATTACCTGAAATAGTAAGAGGATTTGGTCTGTGCAATTGCAGCTTTGCAGAGGCAATCATTATCTTTGAATTCATCTGAGAAGTGGTTGCAAAGGTATTATTGTTTCCCCCACCATTGTAGGCTTCTAGAAGTGGAGTGTGAGTAGATAAATAGGATTAATTAAATAACCAATTTAATTAGTTTTTTAATTATGAGGAGATAATGAATCATTTAAATAAATAAATTATTAATTATATTAGCTAAAGGGTGTAAGAATTAATTTAATTAATTCTAAAGACGTATAGGAATATGAATTAAGTAATCAGGTTAATTTAATTAATTCTAAAAGGGTGTATTATAACAGCACATAATTAATTTAATTGATTCTATTGGGACTAAATTAGGCATGTAATTTTGGGGTGTCTACACCTTGTTTATAGTTTACAGGCTGAAATCTTACAATTGTAACAAGATTCCTCTACTCCTACTCATGTCATGGATTTTAATCAATTACTTGATCACCTACTTGCACCTGATGTGGCCTTTTATCCCTTACCTATTGGTTTTATTGCTCCTACACTTTCTATCTTTGATGGCAAGGGTGATCGCGTAGATCACCTTCGTACTTTTGATGTTGCATGCTTGGATTATGACTATAATGATATATTATGTACCAATATTTTTCATAGAAGTCATAATAAATTTTATTTGCAGTGCTTATATGATATCCCCAAACATTCCGCTATTAACTTTCATTCCTTTACCTAATCAATTCCTTTCACAATTTTGTATCCAAATTGGTGAAATTTTTTTTTGTGCTTAATTGTCTAAAGTACACCAAGGTTATAATGAGAAACACAGTGATTAATTTCTATGCCACAAGACTATGCTCACCAAGGTGAAAAATATTTTGGTAGATAGTGAATTACAAGATATTTTTACACAAATCCTTCTTACTCTATTACAAGAGGATTATCTTTGACAAGTTTCATTCATTTGACCATATATGTCATAATCTGAAAGAACGTAAAGCTAAACTCCTTGACATGAACAAGCTTAAATATGTTGTTAATCCTCCTAAAGGAAAAACTATTTTTAAGAGAAAACATAATGATAATAAATCCAAATTCAAAGCCACTATAAATGTTTTACTTCAACCCACAAAGTTGTAGTTGCAACCTTCTCGATGAAAATTCACTCATTTACCTTGTGCACCATAAACAATGGTTAAAAAATTACTTAAGTGTAACCTTGTATCTCTCCCTCCACCACTTGAGTTTGATACACATGTGCTTCATGGTAAGAGTTTTGATGTTAAATCCTATCATGACTAACATTAATGATTTACTCATACCACAAACTTTTGTTTTAAGCTTCATAATGTTATATAAGATCTTCTCGATACTGGTTCTATTACATGGGATATTCCCACTAAATCTAAGCCTACCAATGATAATTCTAAGCTCAAAATACTTAGTGATCCACTTCTTGAGCATAATAATCCTAAATCTACTTCATAGGTGCACCATGCTTATCATGTGTACTACCTCCAACCTCTAATGATCATCCACCAGATGTTATTATTGGCACTATTACTACTATGCATTCTTCATAAATAAATAATTTTAATGCCTCTAAGGTACAATTTTTTTGTTATGATATACTTTACATTCGTGATTTTTTTCTCAGTATCCTATACATAATGTTTTTATTTATGACACTACTCCATATAGTATGTGCACTCTTATGTTACTATGTTCTCTAGGATATATTAAAAAACAAAACATACTTGATCCTAAGACACACATATGGCATATTATTCTCCCTCTCATATTTGGTTCTTCTACTTTTAATATTCCATTCTCTATGGAATATTCTCTTATCATATGTGACATGAGTTTTGGTTTCTCTTGGCTTCACACTTTCACTGATATACCTTCCTTACTACATCAACGTTTTAATTTCATTCATAATAAGTAAGTGGTTACAATTAGAGATATTCAATTTTGAGGATCCTATCGCTTAGCAGCTTGGCATGACACATGTAGATGTTAATCCTAATACTAATGCATCTACATATTGATTTTTTGAGTCTCATGCTACATCTAGTAACACACTCCCTTCTAATTCATATATGCATAGGTCTTCTAGTTCACATACTATTCCTAACATGTCACGTTATCCTTAGCACTTTGCTTGATCATCCAAGTCACATGCTACTCCTCACATGAAAATTTCTCCTAGTCCTTTGACTAGCTCACTTTATATGCATCCTATGAAATGTCCCACTTCCTAAGATAATCCAGTTGACGAATTTTAGCCCAATTTTGTTTCCCGACGCCCAAGGGGTGTTAAAAAGGGAAACTATAGTCTTACTAAATTATTATAAAGTGCACAAAAATAAATTTATTAAAAGCACTTATATTAATTTATTAATGACTTAATAAAAAATAAAGGATAAAAAGAAAAGATAAGATAAAGCGAAATTAGAAAAGAAAAGGGAAAGAGGTCACTTTATGTTTTTATTTCCCCTAGAGGAAAAATGTGACCCATGTTGGGGATGATACAAGGCCACTAAAGAATTAAATGTGGGCCAAAGGATGTGATTGGTGCTTGTGGGTGGCGACTAAGCCAAGATTTATCATAAAAGTGAGTGTACTTGGCTTTGAAAAATATCTCTTTATTTTTATACCAATTATGATTTTTGTTTGAGCTTGAGAGCTTTTCAAAATAATTTCTAAGGATGAAAAACCTTGGGAATTATTTCTTGAGGATGAAAAACCTCTTAAGATCTAGAAGGAAAATGAAAAATATTCTTCTATATTATGAGGATTCTCCAATTCAGGAGTTTCTATTGAGAATCAAGATTCAAAGAGTTATTTGTGTTTTCCAGTAGTGTTAAAGGCTGAAAGTTACAGATCTGTACAAGGGTTTGAAGGAGAATATTGTCACTATGATTCTTCTTTATTTCAAGTAGTGGAGTGACCCATAGAAGGAGATGATTTATGATGTTTGGGAGCTGATTGGAGCTGATTAGGTTGCTGATTTTAATCCTGATTTTTAGAAATCGAATCAGCTAACTTGCACAATTTTTTGGTCAAAGAACTAGTATTTCCAGTTGTACTTCTAAAGGGACATTCTACATATTTTAATAAATAATTCCAACATGTTATTGATGCAAAATATGGTATTTCTCTCATGATTTTATCCTTATAAAATTAGTTGATTTATTTGATTGAAATATCTATTGGTTTTGCTTCATATTTGGTGAATTTTCATTCCCCTACCAAGTCGCATTTTCTGGGACAATATTCAAATTTGCATATAATAAATTTACATATATTCTAGACATTATATTTTTATTTTGTATTTGCAAGAAATCCATCTGGGGTTAGAATATGTATAATTGGGGACACTACTCATCATGGGTCTTCCCATCCTAGATATTTTACAACACATATTATAGTTTCTACACATAGTATACACGAGCATCCTTTGTCTCTTCTGAAACTTGTACGAGCTACACCTCCTTTATTTTTTTAGTATGACATGTCTCTTTATGATGATCATTGGATAACTATCGTGATATCCCCTTTCCTGTGAATAGTTATTTTCAAAATAACTCAAAAACATTCAAATAATTGCATAATCTGAAAATATTAATATATCGGAAACTACAAAATCAAAACATAAGTATGTTTTAATTAGCTATCTTATTTTTTGAGATATATTATTTTTCATGTTGGTTTGATCGATAAGATATATTTTCTATATACTATTTACACACACATTTTCATGAGGTATATTAGGTGTCATATAGGACACACACAAGATGATGCACGATGACATATGTCTGCTTGGTTCCATCCCATTGACATTACTATTTTGGGGCATCTGCTATACTACACGTGTTTTTGTTTGAATAAAATTACCTTACATTTCCCCATCACACTTGATTATATACTTAGTATCTATGTTATCTTTTGAGCTAAGATGACTAACACATGTGTCTTGTGCAATGCTAACCTATCTTGTAATCTCTTTTTGACTATCACCATTTTCTATATTCTTGATACATTATTGCCATTACTTATTTATATAAATTATGTCCTTGTTTTACTGTTGCATTGTTTGACTATTTGCTTATGGTTGTTTATTGCACTTTATATTACAATTCTATGATTGCTTACTCTATATGACCTAAGTTCCTTAATTTTCTTATGAAACCATGTGTGTCCCATGTTTGTGGCTTTATGCATATCTTATGTGTATGCACTCATTTCTCTATACATGGCACAAAATGTATTCTATTGTGATTGTCTTGTGACACTGTGGGTGTACCATGATGGTGTCTCTATGCCTCTACGTGACAATCTTTATACTATTATACTATTTATCATCTAGTTTATAACATGATTGATTTCTACTATGATGTTTCAACACTATTACTACTCTAGTTTATGACATGATTGATTTATACTAATTTAGTTTATGACGCATTTGATTATACTTTTATGTTTCTATGGTACTATTACTCAAGATTATGACATGATTGACACTTTTCACTGCTATTCTTACTTTTGTACACATGTATTCTTGTTGGTTATGTGTTACATGTTGATTTCTTTGTGTGCCATGTTTTCCACCATGTGCAACCCATTTTTCATGTACAAGTTATTGATGATGTTTAACATTCTTACCTTCTCTGTGATCCTATGTATATTATCATACTTATTACATAGGGGTTAACAACTATTTTCTTGTGCCATACTTAAATAATTTATCACACATGCCTCAAAAGGGGCATTCATCAAGATAAATTTTACATCTACATACAAATTATAGATACATGACTGAGTTTTTACAAGGTCCATATCCTCATAAACAAGTACAAATAATAAAAAATGACATAATCCAAAGTAGGTCTAAATTGTACACTACAATTGGGACCATGGTAAAGTCTTGATTAGGATGGATGTTCTTGGATAGGGGATTATTCTCAAGAATTATTTTAGTTTTATCACGCTATCAACTATCTATAGGATTCTCATATAGTTTTAAATACATATTAATTAGTTCAGAGTATGATACAAGGGGCTTGAGTTCTTCATTTCTACTCCTCTACATTTATCAAACACAGTTCCAAGAATAGAGTTTGAGGGCATGGGCCTCCTTCTCTTTTATGATATTCTAGAATGTATACACTTAGTTTCAATAGTTTAAATATTACAACACCTTATGGGGGCATGATATATCCATTCCCTATCGTGGTTTTATTTTACTCAACACTTACAACACTACAAATTTGGACATATATTTTTCTATAGTGGTGTGGTCTATATGGTTATTGAAGCTATCAAAGTGGCTGAGTTCTTCATAGTATTTCCTTCCTCTTCTCTCAAAATTTTCTAAAAAAGGTAGGCATCAAAATGACTAAGTTTTTCATAGGTTATTCTTTTCTTCTTTTACAAGTTTCAAAATGGGTACTATGGTTCTTCTCTCTGTTCTCTAGTGTTGGGTTACATGCACCTAATACTCTAGTTTATCCTTCAACACAATTGGGGACTAATCACCCCCAATCTTCTAGTATCTCAATAACAATCCCGAATCTCTAGAGCATAACAAGAATGAGAGATCCTCCCTCTGTATAATGAACATTTGTATTCCTTCCTTATTTTACATCTCTCATACTTATTTTATACAAGTTCAAAGTTACAAACATTGTCTATATTTTGAGTTATTATTCAATTTCTATCATACTCATTGATTATACACTATGTTGTAGGTTTCATCATGGAACATGCCAACACCAACACATTAGAGAATAATTATCAAGTGAAGATAAAGTGTGTGTGCACACTTAGGTGTGTTTTTCCTTTTAGCATGTAATTTTCAATTACAACTTAAAGGGGGAATGCAGACACTAAAATCTAGTAAATTGTCATCTTGTAATGCCAAGTTTGGATATACTTGCTAGAATAAATGCTCACATTTGGAATCAAATTAAACTATTTCTCTAGCTCTTTTGTGACTTGTTTATCTTTACATTCTACTTTGTTAGCAATTTAAGAAAAAATATTAAATCAAAGTTGTAAATTAACCATATACACCATGCCATAAATTTCTATTTTACATCATAGTCCTGCTATCTAGGACTGTATAAATGATCAAGACATGAAATCCAGTCATGGATAACTTGTGTGGTCCTACCCCTTTTACATTCTCTAACCCTATTTTAAATTGAATATCTTTATTGTGTCTCTTCACCTTCTTAGGGTCAACCTTATTAGAATATTTCATGCATGGAAGTATATATAAGCAATTTTATATCAATTTATAACTCGCATGACACTCTTACAATATTTTATTACAAAATCATTCAAAAAAGCACTTAAGGATTTCCTAAATCTACCCAAATTAGTTGCAAAGGAATTAGATCATCCCCTACTACAGGTTTGAAGCACTCAACAAGTTCGAAGATTATATCTTCCTCCATTTCCAAGAATAAAAAGGTCATAGAGCCATGTCTTAGAAAGAGCAAAGTCACTCCAAAAATTATTAAAGGGTTTCATTGAATAGAGGGTTAGGTCATGTAGCTGATACACACCACATTGTAGTACTACTACAGTGGGTACATTCTATACCATACAATTAGCCCTTATCTTTGTTTCAAGAGACTCAAGGGAATCCCCAACGGGTTAGATTAGATTGTACTCAGACTTACACAAGAACCTAAGAGAACTACATGAGGCTTGATACCACATGAGAACATGTAGTGAAACACGTACATTGGTTCAATAGATGAAGTTGACCACTAGAGGTGTGAAGAGCACACTAATGTGTATTATTTATTGTTGACTATTCCAATTTATTTCCATCATGAGATGCATGGTATGGTAGATGATGAAGTCTTCATTATGGAGTTTGTTGAACCATTGCTCCAACTATGTGTATACGAGCATCTTGTGGATGATATATGCTAGCAAGTTTTAGCTCACTTAATAGATACAAGGGCTCATGGGAATTATAAGGTATGGGATCCAGGTAATATGTGGCAATCATCCAAAACTATCAATTCTGATTTTAAAAATTTTGTGACTGATTTCATATGCAAAAGAAGGAATTCAAATGTGTCTTGTGGGATTACAAGTGTTAGCAAGCATGATTTCTTCATTGGAGACTCCGGTGCAAGAAGGGAGAGTACCTCTCATGGTACTAATGTTGGTTTTATGATTTTTAAAAAGGGTAAGAGAATATTTTTTAATCATCTTCAGCCTGCTGGACTATATATAACAGTAGTCATAATGAGAGGAGAAAATAGAAATATGGGACAACAGGGTCAAAGAGGTGAGAGTGGAAATTTAGGGCAGTGGCCTCCCCATTCTTCTGTCAGGCCCTTGGGGCTTCACAAACCTTCTTTCTTGAAGGATCTAGAAGTTTCACATGTACAATAGCCAGTAGATATTTTAGATGAGGAGTCTTGTTGGGAGAGGTTCCAGACCTTGAGAGAGGGATTTCATAACAACATGTCATTTGAGGAATATTGCAAAATGAAGATTGACAGTAGACCCAAGAGAGATCATCAGATTTAGGTACCAGAGTTACAGAGGATATTGAGATAGATTCCCATTCCACACTTCGATAGGTCTAAGAAGTGTACTGCACCGTCTTGGGTTGGGAAGTTAAAGACATACTTTGACTTGAATCCTATGCATGAGGAAGATGCAATTAAGTTTTCAATCTTACATCTTAAGGGAGACGCTCATGATTGGTGTCATCATGGGTTGATTACATAGGGACACATACACATTACTACTTATGCAGAGTTTGCGCAGAGGCTGGTGAGAAGATTTGATAGGAGGGACCCTAACAGGTATTTCAGGGAGTGGACTCATTTGAGACAAACCGGTCCCCTGGATCAGTACATCACATATTTTCAGAGATTATTAGTCATGGTACCTGATGTCATGGAGATGAGGTTGATTTCACTATTCATAATAGGTTTGACAGATGTTCTCGCTGGGTTTGTGAAGTCATTTTAACCTTCTTCTTTGCACGAGGATGTTAGGAGAGCTCGAGACTTGGAGTTATCCACTCAAAAGTTGAGGGTTCCACCTCGCGTTCAGCAAAGGGAACCTCCATCTAGATCAGACGAACTTCAGTAGAGGGAGCCTCCACCGAGGTAGGAGGTGACTAAGAATCCAATCATTTCCTGAGAGGACAGAAATGAGTTGAGGCAGAAGAAACTATATTTTGATTGCCACACACCTTGGGTTCCAGGACATGATTGTAGAGGTAGAGGGAAGGCCCAAATCATTGAGGTCTTCAAGGAGAGTGAGGGTGATAGAGGTGAGGAGTTAGAGACTCACGAAACGGATGATGGAGATGGGGTTGCATTGGATAGTGCTGATGCGGGGCAGGAGGAGGAGACTTTTCCTCGAGAGATTATAGCCACATTGTCTAGTACTTTGATGTACAAGGCATGTAGGATTAGAGGAGTTATGTAGGGTCAACAAGTTGGGGTACTCATTAATAGTGGGGAAACCCACAACTGTATTGATGCCTCATTGGTTAAGAGGCGAGGATTACAGACAAAGGATTTTGAGGGCCTCAAGGGGGTTGTATCCAATGGAGAGTCTATGAGGTGCACACAGTGGGTTCCCCAAGTGAGCATCACGATGGGTAACTATACAGTTACCGATGATTTCCACATCGTTGGTATGGGAGTGACCAACATAGTGTTGGGAGTGCAGTGGCTTCACTCTCTTGGTGAGTTTTGGACTAAATTTCAGACGATGGAGCTAAAGTTTAAATCCAAGGGTAGGAATGTCATTTTCAAGGGATTATCTA
The DNA here is from genome assembly GCA_019776745.2 of Taxus chinensis. NCBI lineage: Eukaryota > Viridiplantae > Streptophyta > Pinopsida > Cupressales > Taxaceae > Taxus > Taxus chinensis. The sequence goes on from CM034148.1 coordinate 673,938,116, forward strand.
TAAGAGCACCTATGGTGGTTACAGCTGAGGGGATGGAGAGGATGTTCTGACATGGTGACGAGTTTTATTATTGAGGATCGATGCGGAGTATGATGGATATGGATGTGACCAGAAATGTTGCACATGAGACAGTTACAGAGATTAGGGTTACAGATTCAAATCATCTGAGTTTATCATTATGTTGGTTATCTAAGGGGTCGGTACGCTGGATATCTCATTTGCTTGTTGAGTACTCCAAGAACCGACACACTTGTGAGATTCTGGATGGTCACATATAGGATGACACATACAGATTGAAGGATGAGATGATATTCTATCATGGCAGATTATACCTTGTGTCAGACTCAGGGTTGAGGATGGAGATATTACAACATGTGCATTATTATTTTGTGACCGGACACCTGAGCTACGATGAGACCTACATGCTCATATTAGAGAGGTTCAGATGGCATGGGTTGAGGGAGGATATCCCCAACTTCATACAGGGATGTACAATTTGTCGTTATAACAAATTGGAGCTTATAGGTTCATCATATTCTGAGTCAACATGGGATAGCACTCCTATGTATTTTACTGCTTCTAGGCACGATGGACATTTCACCCATGTGCTAGTTAGTGGAGGGATGGAGTTGAATTAGTTACCTGGTTATTTAGTAGGTTATCACTCATCATAGGAGGTGAACTATGTGGAGTTGACATTGTCGATTGACCATGTACTAGAATCTTAGGAGTTTCCCCCCACGGGACACATTGAGATACATTATGAGGAGTTGTACTCTCACACCAATGCAGGTCATGTGGGAGAGTTAGCAAACTTTGTGCATATACAGGTTATTTCACAGGTTGATCCAAGGAATTCTACAAGATTCAGAGTGGACTTTCGTACCCAGGAGTTGATCGGAGAGATAGTGACGAGTCCCAAGATGTGGGCATCAGAGTGGCAAGGATTGAACATATTGGCAATCTTGATGTGGGTACCAGTGGAGAGTCGGTTTTGGGTATCATTCTACTTCATAGAAAAAATTTCTCTCCGATACAATATAGAGGTCATGATGACTACATGGGGTTTCCTGGTTACTTCGGACTACACTGATCCTTGGTTGACAATAAGGGAGATGGAGAAACTTACAATGTGGTTCAACTTCTGCAGCACAACATGATAATGTTTGGGGTCAAGCATTTCTAGGGAAGGGAGGATTGTAATTTCCCCTTTTCCAACGCCCAAGGCCTAAGGGCCAGGTCGAGTCCAAACCGTAATCATACCCAAGGGGTTATGGATGCTGGGAGCTATTGGGAAGGGGCCACATGGTTCTAATATCCACGTTTTGCGTTTGGGGGGTCACTTTGGACCATTGTGACTTAAACAGGAAAAAGTAACTTTAGTTACTTTTATTTTATTGGCCCCCTCCATGGAAAGAAATGTGTCTAGGGTTACTGGGGCTCTTTTGCCTTGGACAAGTATATAAGGAGATGGGGGAGAAAGAAAGAAAAAATTTGGCATACATTTTATCGACCCCTTCAACGTGCAATTGCTATTTGTGCATCTACAACTTGTGGAGTAAAATCCCATAGGGACCCTAGCTTCGGTGGTGAGAGACCTGTCCCTAGCTAGCAGGGCATTCTTTGGTAGTGAGAGATCTACCCTAGTTTGTCATTTCAGGGCTGTGTTACAGAGATATTATCAGAGGGTTTAGAGGAAGGGTTTGAGGATTTTTGGGGGCATTTGGGGAAGATAATCAAAGGGCTTCCAGATCAGATTCATGATAGTCATTTAGGCAGGGGCGTGGCAGCACGTTGAAGGCATATTCATCATTTTCCATACCTTTTCCCAGCTAGGCGACTTGTAACCTTTATTTGGAGGGTTTCTAGTCGGGTATTTTTAGATCTGAAGGTAGAAATATTATTTCCTATATTTGTTAATGTTATTTCCAAAGGACCCTTAATTTTTGCTCTTGTATTTGGAGAGTTACGAACCTCTGAAGTTTTCCAATTGTCTAGGGCACGCTGTGCTTTTTCTGGCAGCATTTTAATTTCTGTAAAACTCCAAAAATAGTGTTATTATGTCCTTTATATTAATATCGAGCTCTCTTTAAATTTTCATGTAATTCAAGTGGATATTTTGGGAGATTTTAATTTTCTTTAGTCCGTTGTCCTTATTGTAAAAATATACAAAAATCAGTATTTTATTTGGCTGTAAATTTTCAATATTTTGTGCATTTTTAAGTAGTATCCCATAAGGGATATTTCAATACCACTTTATGCTTAGCTATCAAATTTATTCCATAATTTAATCATTCTTATATCATAGTTTTAGTTTTCACTTATGATGTTTGTCCTCACACTTGAGGCACACTTAGATCAAAAAAGATATCCCACTCTTTTCTTAGGGTAGGTCTAGACGTACCTAAGCATCATGGCTTATAGCTTATATTTTTTAGTGATTAGGTGTAAGATATTTTGTGTTAGTCATATTTCATACCCATTATATTAGCCTTCTAAATTCATATGGAGGAGGAAAAATAAGAGCCAAAAGAAAATTTAAAACCCATATTATCAAAGAAAAATAAATTAAAAGACAATTATTACATGCAACAAAATTAAATCACAAAAAAAGATACAATATAATTTCATATGTGGTACATATCCTATCTTAGCTAAAATGTCAAACTTCATAGTTGGCCTCATTTTATAGATTGAAGTCCTTTAGGGCATGGTAGGTTTTTTTGAGTAGGGTAGGAGGTCTCATGTCCATCATTTAGTGCACTTAATTTTTCATGTCAATACCTAAACGTTGTAGTAGGCCTACAAATAATTAAAATTACGTCATAAGGAATAAGGAAAATGTATACACCTCATTTTTTATGATTGCTAACCATTATTTTGTATAGGGGTTATTGATGCATCTTCCTCCTTAATGGATGCCCTCAAGGGGCCTATCTAGATTGGGGTGTGATCGGATTTGGTCACGTGGGCTAGACCACAACATTTTAGAGATGTAATTATAATGCCTTAGTTATCTTACCCTTGATTTATTTCCTCCCTTGTTCACACATTACATCCATTATGCCTACTTGTCTTATAATATCTACTTGTTTATGCAATATTATCACTAATTTTGTCACCTTAAACCTTCGTTATTACCTCTATTTACATTTTGTATTCCATCTCACATTTTTTTTACTCCTTTATCCTTAGGGTTCCACCATGATGCCATTTCCCACGGGTGATGGTGCCAGTTTTAGTTATTTCATAGCTATTACCATCGCTCATATGCGATGATTTCAAGTATATATACCCCACCCGCCTTTTTGTCAAACCAACCAATCAATCATCAATCAATTATACCCAAATGCATTTATAGCTCACATATGTTTTACACTATTTTACACCTATTTGAGCTTCGGGACTTAGAGCTTACCTATTTTACATTTTGGTAACTATAGTGAGTTAGGACTAAATATCTCATTGTTGATATTTCCCCTTATCCACCCATATCAATTATATCTCAGTGTTGTTTTCTTTGGGGAGAATTATGAATCAACAGTCCTCTCTCTCTCTCTCTCTCTCTCTCTCTCTCTCTCTCTCTCTCTCTCTCTCACACACACACACACACACACACACACACACACACACACACACACACACACACACACACACACACACACACACACACACACAAAATAGGTAATTATTTATAACTCTTCTTAGTATTTTATCTTGCACACATATTTTGTTTCTTAATCCTTCATTTCTATAGACTAGAATAGATGTATGTTTGTTTTGATTTATTGCATTGTCTTATTATGTTACACCCCTTAGATTTATCTATCCCTTTATTGCTTTTATTCTCAATACTAGTAGGATACCTTTCTTTATCTCATGTATAGGCCTTGGAAATCTATATCTATCATAGGGTTAAGGTCACTATCCTCTATAATCATGACACTAACAATTTTTAAGAACCTTCGTATCCACATCATATATTAAGACTTAGATTTTATCCCTTTGTTTGAGAACCCAGCTAGGAACCCAACGTCTTACTGATTATTTTGATTGATTCATCTTCATGTTTATTTTTATTTTTCATTAATCTTCACATTGAATTCATACAATCTGGTGAATCAAACACAAATCTTACTCTTCAATAAATTAGGTTAGATTCACTCCACTTATTAATTTTTCCTACTTTACATAATCCATTGGCCCCTATGTATAACCCTACTGTATGATTATCATGTTTGTTCCTTGATCATCCTATTCATATGCCATCATCCCTAGTGAAAACTTCCTGGACAACAAATCCTATTATAAACTTCTTCAGTTTTACATTTATCCATTCTGATATCATCGACCCCTAGGCAAACTTCCTACATGACCAATCCAATCAGAAAATATTTCCGGCAAACCTCCTTCAAATATCCTTGCTTCATGATGGAGTACTTACTCATTGATTCTACTACATCTTCTACTAAGCCATCTTTATATGATAAAAATAACCATGAGGCTAATGGTTTTCCTAAGCTAGTTTCTCATTACACTTAATATTTTTCCATAGGATCTATCAATGCTAAGAATCTAAAAAATCCACCCCATAATTGATCCAATAAAATTTGAAATATTTTATTAAAATATGAATGCAACGATTACTACAATGATATATAATGAAATACATGTGCTAAACAATGTAATTATGGAACTAAATGAGAGGGATAAGGCACTTATCTTGATTTCTCTTATCCCGAAGTGTATCTGAGTAGGAGGAACATATGAAATAGAAAATTAGAGTGTCGCAATCATGATGAGAAAAATGTAGAAGTGTTGGGAGTGCTTGGACTGGGGCACATGGCCAGCGGCGAGGGTTCTTGGGGCGCCCGAGACCTCTCATGGGTGCTGGAGCCTGTGAAAAATCTCAAAATCTGGTCTCTTCAGTGTTGTTAGGGTTTTTCTCTTGCTTACCGATGATCACATGTAATTTGCTGGAGCTCGCTATTATTCACCTGGAACTTGTAATCAAGATGAAGCACCTGTAAAACCCTCAAACCACATCGAATATTAAAAATAAAGATGCAAAAATGAGGGGTTAGACTGTCCTCGGATGTCAAATAGATGAACTTATAATTGAGTGTTGCACTACATTTCAGACCCAGTGTAGTTCTATGTGCTTATGTGTGCAATAATGCTCCTAGGTTGTCCTCACGTTGGTGACGCCAAGATAACATGGTAGCTAGATATATGCAGATGTGTGGATGGAAAAATGAACTACACCTTCCTATGCAATGTGTATGCATAGTAATAAGTCCAAGATGCATCCCCTTTGATATATAGATAGATAACCCTTGATAAAAATTCCTCACCCTTATAATGGTATGTATGTTGTGTTTATATAGGGATCTCTTGCTTGAATTTCAACACTAATGATTCGACATGCCGACTATGATCTCGGGATAGGAGTAAGAAAACTAAAAACACCAACCACAAATTTCAAAAATGAGAAGAAAAATAAAGAGGGAAAGGGCGTCCAGGATGGACATGAGCGCCTAGGCACTAGTGTCTAGTCCTAGGCGCTGGTGAGACAACTGACGATAAATGTGTGAAGATTGATAGATAGGTATCCCTGTGACTTGACTAGAAAGGGGTATATAAGAGACAAATGTGAGAGATAAAACAATAAAAAAATTAAGATAAACAGACAAACTAGACAATGGGACATTAGTGAATACTTTCCTTACACAAGATCCATATATAAAACAACACACTTGGAGGTATAGTAAAATAGTAGTATGTGCGTGATTTTGTGTCTATAAACGATATTTCACAACAAATGATTTCAACCTCCAACACTATTTGCAACACCATGGAAATCGAGCATAGTGAACCCTGAAAGAAGGGGAAATTAAAAATCTCCCTTTCCTACATTCCAAATTTTGAATCCCAATATACCTTAATTTTGGTACAAAACATGTGCCAATATAATTTTGAAACCTCTCAAGACACCTAGGCCACTAATGTACCTTAGGCTCTTTTAGAAACATTTCCCCTTCTGATTAAATTTGCATCACATTGTTCACCTATGATTTCCCTTTACACACTCTCTTGATCATTTACATCACTATAGACTCCCGTACTCTTTTGTTGAGAATTTCTACGTATTTTTTGTAGAAGGTTAGTTTCAGCATCTAAATTGTCCCCTTCTAAGAAACAATCATTTTTTCATTTTGGATCTTTCTTAAGATCAACCGAAGTTTAAATTCAAGGTCCACATGTACAATGAAATTTAGCAAGAGTATCCCATATAAATAATACCCTTAAAATTAATTACAAAAAAACTACTCAATAAGGCGTTATCCACTACACTTAGAAATCATCACTATTCAAGCTATATACATCAAAAGACACTCCAAAGTAGACAAGAGTGGTCCTAAAGTCTGAATCCTTATTTGAAATTTATTCTAATCCAAAATTGCATGTTTTCAAGTGTCATTGTATCAATATAAGAGAAATTGTGTTGCATTGGTTAAACATAGAGGAAGAGTGAACTACAAACACTTCTGTCGATGAAAAGTATATTTTCATATAACTATATAATCCATGATTCACAAGACACGTAGTGTTCTGCATCATTGGAATTCCATCAGAGGACATTTTGGGCTTAGTCAAAAAAAAAATCTTTATTGTATTAGTTGTTTGATTACCATTTGTAATTGACAAGCATAATCTAAACTTCTACACATCCTCTAGAAAATACAAGACAACTTATTTATGAGCAAATATAGGGAGCACACATGTCAAATTCAAAACCGATATAGTCAACATAGGATAGTTTTGGCAGACATAACAAGTTTAGTGGCCAAAATTGACCCTATAAAAAACCATCCTATAGATAGTTTCGGGTCGCTAAATTCATAGGGTTTCTTTCTCCTATTTTGAATATATTTTGATATTTTGAATCATCAACATGATCACCTTTTATTAGATTCATGTTGGGTCTTTCCTTACTCATAATCTTGCAATTTCTCTTTTCAATTTCAATCATTTTCCTTTTTTAATCATAAATTCATTGTTTTTACTATATTATTTTAAAAGTCAAATTACAATTTAAAAATGTGTTTTAGATCATTATACTCATAATATATTAAACACCCCATTATCGAGAAATAAATTTAAAAACTTTAATCAAACGTATAAAAATATGCTATACCTACCCTACATTGAAAGAGTTATTATTGAAGACCAAAATATTGAAATGGCATTTCTTTTTTTTATTACACGTAAACCTTCAAATCTTTAACGTGTATCATATATAAACCTTCCTTTAGTTTTATATACATCTTTTAGATTGACACATGAAGTTAACTTTTAAAAAAAGAGAGGCAAAAGTCAATAAAATGAATATATAATTAAAAAGGTAGGCGGTATGCCAAAATCACCTCGAGTAAAAGTACACACAAATTAGAATGTGTTTAACCGTAATAAAAAATAATCAAATACCAAGGTCTAAAGTCAACAAATATTATTTTTTTTCTCCAACGTCCTTGAGTATAATTGTTTCTCCGTGTTAATTATTTCCTAGATAGCTACATACGGAATTATAACATTTGGTAATAATTTTTTGTATTTATCTCATCTTATAATTTATTGTGTACTAAATAGACTAATTTTACACATCCCTTGCTTAACACACACTATTTACCATTAGGTCACATTTGTTATTCATTATTAATTAGATATATTTTCTCTTATATTATAAAATATAGATTTACATATTTGGCCATCATCTTAGCTTGATAGTTTGTATTGTGCACTGTATCTAGACAAAGTCACTTGTCCGACTTTATCGCAAGCTAACAACTTTGTCCTCTAAAGGTCTAACCATCACATTTTCAATTTCACAAGTTACACTTGTCGAGCTAGTGTCATTCGAGTAAGAAATCTTGTCACAACAATCGCTTATAAAAGCACACTCACATAACTTAAATTACTCCCTAAATAAATAAATAAGATTTTGTATTGATATGTGGTTCTTATTTATTCATGGGAGTAAGGGTTAGCTACAACTTGTATATTCATATTAATTAATAAATATTAATGCATAAATAATGATATAGCTCCAAAGTAATTTGCAAAATATAACAACCGATACAATTGCTCAAACACAAGAGGAGAAGCACACTGAACTAAAACGAAGACAAAGAGGGTGATCTAATAGTAAAAAATGGATTGTGCACGTTGGGATTGATTTGTCAAAGCTTTGTTTTCTGGAACTAAGGTGTAAATATGCGGCAGGTATGGAACCGTATATCCTATCCTAGAAACATGGTACATTATGGTCCTTTGATGTACAATTTTTAAAACGAGCATGCATTGACACTTTTGTAACTTTCAAGATGGTTATGACAACCCTGTGATGACCTTCACACTAAAAACTCTAAGTGTCACATAGTATTGAAACCCTTTTTGTGATGTGAAACACACCCTGCAAAACCCTAAACCAAGGGAGGGAGAAGCTTATCATGGCATGGTATGGGTTATCACACAAACAAGATTATTGGTTATCTTCTTTGATTATCATACTTCACTTAACACACTATGCTCGAACACTTATATTAATTGCTCTACACTTTCTCTTCTCCTAGTTCTTAACTAGAGCATTACTTGTTGATGCACCACATTTTCTCATTAGTGTTATGTGATTGTCTAAGGACACAATTTACCCATGACCCCATCCTTTACCCAATTATGCACTACGTTTCTCACTGGTCTTGTGATGAGGGAAATTTTTACCCATGGCCCATCACTCACCTGAGGAAGGCAACACTATTCTCATGAGGTCTGATGTGATTTTTGATCTTGAACAATACTTATGCACTGACTTTTTCACTATTTCTAGTCAATGCCCTCAAGAGCCACTAGTCTTACATTTACATTTCATGCATCTTATTCACAAAATTCAAAAATAACACAACGTTACAAAAGTACAAAAATAAGACCCACATGTGATGTGGTTTGATCCTTGCCTAGTTCTATACCTTTTTTATCAGTCAAATTTAACACTCTACACCACTCTAGCACTCACACTTCATAGAACACACCGATGCGATGTGATATTCCAGGGACGTTATACACATTTTTACCCTACGGAATATCAACGTTAGGGGGCATATTACATATTGAGCTTACTTAGATCACATATTTAGTGCCTTATGACTTCTTATAGCATTCATCCCAAGGGATGCCTACCACAATGCAAGCATACCTACTTTGGGGGGATATATGTAATGATTTTATCATGATAAAATCTCTCTACGCTAGTCCATTGCATGCACTATACTAATTATGATACATTCTTTAAAAGCTTTATTTGATGATCACATTGCTTACTTCTAAACACTAGATCAAATATGATCCATGCTTACTTGTTTTACTTCTAGTTCACTACTATTGGCCTTGGGATTCTATTTTGGGTATCCATGATTTCTCACAGGACACTACTTGCTTACATGATTGATTTCTCACACTACATTGCTTATTTACATGATTGGTTCCTTGCATGCTATTAATTTCTTTGATAATTACTTGCTCACACTGCATTACTTACATGATTACTTGCTCATATTATAATGACTACATAAATTATTGCTTGCTCTATGACCTTATTTGAATTGATTATTTTGTGCACTTGCGTATTGTATTCCTTGACTAACATCAATTGCTTGTTTTAATGTATAAGCTTGTATGTCACATGTTTTTACTGATGCGTAACATTAGTTGACTTGAATAATATGTGCATTTACATGTTGTATTTCATATTCTATTGTATGCCACTATTTGACATTGACTACTCCATGTACTTGTGTGATCACTATGTGATACTATCTTCTTTATTTTCTGTAAACACTTATTTAAGTTATGATATTACTTTATCTGATTGCTCCATGCATTTATATGCTATTTTTTGTGTTTTCTCCCACTCGTATACTGTATATTGTGTTTCCTTTATACACTTGTGTGTTCTTTGTTGTGTTTTCTTAACACACTTGTACTCTCTATGCTTTTTTTTCTCATATACATGAATTTCTATGCTCTATTGCTTTATTTCTTTATGATCATCTTTATTGGGGACATAGTACTCCTCATACTTCCTGCAATACATCAATTTCCATATTCTTAAAATGGAACAAACATCTTATGAAGTGTTTATCACTAAATATTTGATAGGATCACGCATACTATGACATATTTCTTACTTAATTGAGTTATTACTGTTATAAATACTTTTTATGAAATACTTAGTTGGCATTGCATTTATACACACTACATTTTATTCTCATTGATTGACACACACAAATTATGGACACAATTACTTGAAACACATTGCTTGATTAAATTATGGATCTTGTCCCTACAGTTTATTTACATTACGATTATTATTTTCCGACATCACTTCTTACACATTGGTTTTAATCATCTTGATTGATGGTTCATTAGTTATTACACATTTCTCATATCACTTTGGATAGTTACACAGGACAACTTAAGTAATTTATTATTACACATTTCTCCATAGTTTTTCCTCTATTACATGATTATGGCATTTATTGTACACATTTATCAATGTACATTGGTTATTTTTATTGCTTACTACATGATGATTATAATTTCTTATTACATAATTTATGTAGACACAAAATCTATGTACTTGGGTAGATTTCTAGGTCCTAAAAGCATGCTAGCATTTACATGGTTCCTAAACAAGAAAAATAGTATTTGACAACTCCCTTTAGCCTTTTGCTTTGTCTTCTGCACTTTCATTTACCTTATACATCTTGTACTCTTGCCGACATTTGAATTTTTTATCTTTCTATGGCCTCAGACACTAGCGCCCAGTCAGGAACTAGCACCATACACTCCTATCATCATGGGTGCTATTGTCCCTCTTTACATCTTTCTTATCCTTTTGGATCCCTTTCACTTCTTAATTAGTTTTTTACCACCTTGGGTCAGCCTTTCAGTTGTCAGTTATGAAATGCAAACAAGAGAATCACATAAATACATAGTTTTGATTTCAAAATAAAGGACCAAGCACTAAGCATTACATGCTATCACTTAAGCTTGCATTCAAAGGCATACAACTAGCACTCATGCAAGGGACACGAGCTACATCACTTATACATACACAACATAGGAGGGGAAGTCTATTATATTACATCCCACACATTCTATACATCTAGTACATTATAGATGTAGCCCGATATCACTATGTAACTTGCAAAAGGGAATCCCAGGGCATCATTTCTACACACACACAATAACTACATGGAGTTTGAGATGCAGTGCATTGCTTAATTATAAGTTCACTCTTTTGGTGATTGTCAGGGTCAGTTCAACTACCCATTATGCATTTTAAGTTTTAGGTTTGATGTGGTTTATGGGTATGTGCAGGTGAACTTCCTTAATTTCAGATTACAGGAACCTTTGGTGATCAAGCAATGAATCTCAAGTGACAGACCAGGATCAATAATGAACCTCTCTTGACATAGAAGATATCAAAATCTGAGCATTCACCTAGTCACCAACACCCAGATCTAGTCACCAATGTCCAGACGCTCCTTCCCTCCTGTTGGCACCCTTGTCTTGCATCGTTATGAGTTTTAGAACCTCCAACAAGCATTTGTGACACTCTGCTATTACGCAGTCTATTTCAGCTATTTACCTGCCAAAATTTTTTTTCTCAGAAATTATCTAAGTCCTCCTATCTCTCCTTCTTGCTTAGGGTTTCATATTATTTACTTGATTATTGCTTGTTTCATATTATATATACACAAAAATAATCCAAAAGCAATAAATACCCTTGGTCTATCCCTCTATTTGAGATCCTTGTGAAGGAATAGGGCGAGGGCTTCTATTTTGGCTCCTACGATGAGACCGGTTGGGCATAGCATGGGAGCCCCCATGCGTTGAATAGTGAGAATGTCTGTGAGAGTTTTTGGTGGAAGTATCCCCACTATAGGAGGATCCTCGTCGGCTCTCTCTATCATTTAGTATCTTAATCTCGGTCTTCAACTGATAAATATCTCCTTCCGCATGCCAAGATGGTGCAAAAAATTAGTGTAGTGATCGGCTTGTGCCGGGGCTTCTGGGTCTATCAATAGGGTCTCCCGAGGTATGCTAGTAGTGATCATGAATAATTCAAGGTTCGTACACCAGACAAGATCCCGTCCTCCATTAGTTATGGCTACAAAATGTGAATGCACAATGACAAGTTCAAAAACGTAAAAACAAAGAAAAATAAACATAGGGATTTCACAAACATCTAATCTAGGAAGTGGAAGGAAAGAAAAGAGTATAAGTACTCACTCGGGTCTTTGAAAACCTAGTTGGGGTTTGCAATAGTTGTTACACCTCCTGTAGGTGCCTCCACGACATCCTCCTCCTCCTCCTTTACATTCTCCTCTTCTGTCTACTCTAGGTGGATGGAATGCTCCTCTACCTCCTCCTTAGCTCTGACAGCCATTGATGCCTCTCCCATACCCTTCCAGTCAGGGTCTAATTCCTCCTCCAAACCCAATTCTGTCTCAACCTCCTCCTCCTAACTCCCTGTCGGGCCCTTACTAATATAAAAATATTCTGCAACCTGATTGCAACACCAGCAGTTGGGTCTGGTGCAACTCGTGGTGTCATAATCGCAACACTATACACTATAACTATCCATCAAAGTCGGCCCTTACGGTTAGCTATCACCTCTCGTATACCCCTATGCATGGTGCCAACCACTGGAAGATCATCTTAGAATGGTAACCCAAATTGTTGGGGCACTCAAATCATTGGATGGGTATTTACCCAACTATTGTGGTCAACTAGGTGAGAAGTAGTGCTGCAGGCAGTCAAAACAATTGTCTCCTTGCCCCATCATCCTATCATATCCTAATATGGTTGAGCCACCATATGTCGATGCTAGTTGTGGTGTAGCCTCGAGTGGAGCTATGTCGACCCATCTAGTAGCCTTGATATATTTGGGATCTGATATCCCAATACCCCTCTAGTAGGGGATAAACCACTCATAGATCTATGACATCACTAGTGTAGGGTGACTAAGTGATGTAGCCCCACATCTAAAAACTCTTGTATAGGTCATGATAGGTAGTGCCAAGTATATCCAACCCCCATACAAATACTCTCCCATAGAGCTCAATATTCTCCACAATAGGTGCCCAACAAAATAAGAACGTGTCCCTGCCCTTATCCCCAATCAAACACGAGGCCAACATACCAATGATGGCCCTACATAGAATGGGAATAGGGACACCCTCAATAGTCGCCAGTGTAACACCCTTCTTGGCACTCGTGTCAAGTGCTTGTGCATCTCCCAAGTAGGTTTCCCATCTACAAGGATCATCTAATGAACTGGTACTCTTTAGCGCTAATTTTCTTCCTGTGACAGGAACCCTAAGTATCCTGTAAACATCCTCCAAGGTGATGGTCCAATCCCCCCTAACATCAAGAAATCAAAAAGTGTTTTGATCTTCTTCCCAGTAAGTCAAGAAATCGTAAAGAAGGCGACTCGCTGGGGAAACTAGTCATGTTTGTGCCAACCTAAATATCCCAGATCTCTCTAGCAACCCTATCTCTATCAATTTCAATAAAATTAGTACCCTTGGCAACCATTTCTTCTCTTGGGCGTTACTCCATCTAAAATAGCCCCCCTGCATCCACAAAAAAGAAAAAAGGAGCAATCAGAATATGATAAATACATGATAGGATCACAAAAATAATATAAATACAAGAAAAAACTATTAAAAATTCACACTTGGCCTTTATGTTGCAAATTTTTTGTGATGGTTACGGAACCACAACTCTTAGCAGAGTACATGTTGTGCAATTGCCACAATGGTTGCACAACTGTCATTCTATAAAGAGTGGCAATTTTATAACCACCGAGATGATTACATAACCGTTGTGGAGGTTGCATAATTGCCACTCTATGAAGAGAGGGGGTTGCACAACTGCCACGATGGTTGTGTCAACTGAAAATAAGGTCGTGCCCTTAAAAATAAAAAATAAAAAATACACTAAAAAATAACCAAAAAAGTTCAAACAAGTTACAAAACCTACAGAGCGCCCCCTGTTGGTCCTTAAATCTACACCCCCTGTTGGACTGACAATAATTTATCCTCAAAGGTAGGGGCAAAGGTGCTTGGAATGGTGGTAGACCAGATTGGTGTGTCATTTTGTAGCCAGGGAGGGGTCTAAAAATTTCCTTGGGATCAAGCCTTGGGATGATTGAGGGGCACGTACAAAGGAGATGGCCTTTTCATGCTACTTTTGGTCTTGCCTTGAACTAAGATGAGAGGAACTGAGGTGTAACCTGAAATGTAAAGGGGGAGATGGAGTCTTTGTTCCCTCAATTTCTTTCTCAAATGGTGGGTCAATCTAGGATAAACATGGCAATGGACACAACACTCACTCTCATGAGTTGTCACAAAAGATATTGTGTATGTTTACTTTTCCAGACACAGGTTACTAAAGACAATTAAGTTCAATTGCTCTTGCATTCTCTTAGTAATGAAATTAAGGCTAAAAGACACCTTCAGTGATGTTCAGAGCAACAAGGTAGTGAAATAGAAAAATTGGAATTTTAAAATGGGGGGATGGGGTCAATTATGGCAATTGTAACTTCACAGAAGGGAATTATAGGAAGAGAAGTTCATTCTGACATAACATTTAACACTTAGAGTATCTTGCAATCATGGAAAGTGCATAAAACTGGATCAAGTAGTGACAATCTCTACTAAGAACTATTTGCATTCATTGAAGCTCAATAGATGCAAAATATTTAGTACAATCTCTAAAATACGTAACACAAGAACTTGTGTAAGCATTCTAATAAAGTGTTTACTGTTTCATCCCTCATATGCCCAAGATACACTCAAAGGCTTACAAAAATCTATCAGTACAAAATGTTTATGACAAGGATTTTACAATCCAGTACAATATTGTAGAGGGAAATCTCACAACATAATATCAAACTTAATGACCCAAAGCACAAACAAAAAGGATAGATCTAGTGTATGACATAGAGAAACAATAAACACAAGCTGCACAGTAGAAAATATCTCTCATTAATGGACAATTCCAAACACAGAACCCATAAGACATAATTTAAACTCAAAAGTGGACATAATTTATTCAATTCTTGAATTTCTTAATAAGGGAATATCAAATGAATGCTCTCAAATCTTATCAATGGTTGTACACTTGCAACCACCTTGACACAGAAGTTTGGGAAACTGAGATCAATATGCATTTCATGAGGGAAACATATAGTATTCACAATTACATCTCTAACCTTTTTATAATTTGAAGACTAAGCCCCTTTCATCTGAATACCAAAATTAACTCTTAATTATGCGGAAAAAGCCCCATATTTATACAATTTGATGTCTTCTTACAACCTAATTCCACCCCCCAAAAACTTTAACGCACTATCCCAAAAGGTGCGAAAACAAGCTCCATTTTTGGAAAATATCTTGCAACTGTAAAGATACTTTTTTTATTCCTTAATTTGATTTTGCTTCTAGTTGCTGACATGGATGTATGCAATTTTTTTTACTTTTGTTCCTTAATCACTTTTTGTCCTATCCATGTTATCACCATCATTCATGCGCCCAGTCACAAATCGTCTATTCCCTTATGCCATTATTTTAACTGATTTGAAACCAACCCTTTTGGGGAATATGCTTTGGGAAATGGATAATCATTTATACTCCCTTGTATTTGATGTTTCCTTTGTGTGAATTGTCGCTTCAATCCAAAAACCACCTTTTGGAATATATCAATATGTTTCCCCTTTCTCTAGACCCATGTGAGTATTTAGAATTAATTTCACATTCAATCCTGAAATGATACCTCACACAATCACTATGAAACTTCATCCTTTTTTAAATTTTCATTGTTTTCTCATAAGATTACATCTTTCTTTAAGTATTCTGAGTGAAAAGAGAGTTTGTGTTCATCCTTCTCAAGTAATGGTGGATGTAGAATTAGGAAGCAATTTGAAGGAAATTTTTTCAAAGACTTTACACTCAATTTTTGACCTTTCTAGCCCAGATGAAGCTATTTTATGAGAATGTTATTTGAGATTGAAGATCAGGTGAAGATTGATGGACCATTAACACCTTATGCAGTTTCAGGTAGCACTGATACGAAGGCTTGTCAAGATGACTCCTTTCTTTTCTGTTTTTCAGGTCTGTATCATCATTTGTTCCTTGTAGAGGATCACAAAACTCCTGAATTACTGAAGAATTTTTGGCTCTGCTGCAGGCCTACCATTAATAAGAACATCATTGATATATCTCCATTATTTTTTAATGAGGAATTGGATCCGAGAAATAAATTATGGCTGATGCCTATGTAGTTCCTGGTGATGATCCTATAGAAGACATATCCTCAATCTCCTATAGGATAGCCGCAATGGAGCAAAGACTTTCCCATCTTGAGAAAGCACCTATGATATCTTCCTCTAGGAAGGCCCTTGAAGTACCACCACCTTCCTTGAAGAGATACAGCTGGGGTGTATTCAATTCAGCATGTGCAAGTTCAGCCAATTTCTAGTGTACCTGAATCTTCCCCTGCTGGCACCGAGCTGATGTTCCCAGGCCATCTTCTACCTCAAAAGGTTATACCCGACTAGGGTACTAAGGCCTACCTTAAATGTGGGTCCAACCTTCTTGAATGGGTCTCCTCTTATAAGGAGAAAATTGGAATTGACCAAAATCTTGGAAGGTCCTAAGGAAAGAATTACAGAATTCATGGAAATGGGCATGTCTCGTGACCTTTGCAAGGGATATCCAATATGTTTATGGGGCTCAAGACCGCAAATAATTTGAGTTTAGGAAGAAGAAGCTACTGAATCAGATTCCTACCTTTACAGAGGAATGTGTAACTATCAATTGACATTGTACCTCTTTTGCAAGAACCTCCCTTTTTGTATATGCATACTATAAGTTATGTGAATTTCAAGGGTTGGGGCCCCTATATAATCCCCATTTTGTTCCTAGTATATACATATGCTTCTCTTTATTTCATTTGTTAACTCAACAATTAATTTTCATAATTGAATTTACCTTTAGAATAGCACAAAAATCATCTCTAAATTCATAGTGTATGATTTGAATACCCATGGTAAAGGTATTGATGAAAGATGTTTCTTTTCTGAGTGTCTCACAGCTTTCAGAATCCATGTAGAGTGCTTGACCCTTGTGATAAATTATCCCATGTGTTTTACTTGTATTCCTCCTTTACCCACATACTTTCAATTTTTTTTTTGATGTTCTAGCGGCCCTTTGGCATGGATTTTTGAGTGTCTTGTAGGCTTTTTTGGAATCCACGGAGTGCTGACTTCCTTGAAAAACCCATAGAACACTAAACCAATGTGCCATGGTTTTCATTATACAACCACACTCCCTTATTTTTGCAACCAATAATCTACAACATCCTCTCCTATTTCATATTGCTATACCAAGTCAATTTGGATGGTTACTAATTATTCTAGAATACCACCTCGATCATGATCTTTATTCCTTCAACTTTTGGAGCAATCCTTCAGAATATTAAGTTCTTCATTCCATGCAGATTTCTAAGTTGATGCATTATGGACTTCCTTAGAGTTGAATAGTCATGTCCATCCTTTCATTTGTTGAATTTCATGGGAAGGAAAGATCATGGAGATTCAAAAATCCTCTGGTGACTAGTTGACATATGTAACTTTGAGTCTTTTAGACTGGTATGGGGAAATTTTCTTAAAAAATTCAACTAAGTTAAGAATAAGGCTCAAAATGGGCACTAACACCCCTTATAAACTATTTTGACTGTAAATCTACTAAAAAACTCCCCTCCTACATCTATTTTCAAATAAAAAAATGACAGTTTTGGACGAAAAACAAATAAATGCTTGTAACTTATCTGTTCCTGACCCTCTGTTGCTTCCATTGGGTTCACTATCATCACGAAAGAATGTTCTCTTCATTTTGACTATACTCGTGATTGAAATGGTGACCAGAATTCCAGGAGCTCCAAATTTGGCAATATGTTTAAGCACAAAAGATTTCTAAAAATAGCAAAAAAGATATGTATATAACTCATATTTGGTCTTCTAACATTGTTTTGAGTGAGAGTATGCAGAGTTGGCGGATATGGAGCATCTATATTTCTTATCCCCATTGATATAGTGAGTAATTTTTTCTTTTCATTCCAAAATATTTGGTTAATTTTGTTTTATACCTGCACTTGATTCTCGTCTCTCTTTTGCAGTTAGCGGGAAGGTTTGGTTGACATCGGATTGACGAAGTGGTCAAGCATGGTAAATTTCTAACTGTCCCATTTGGGAGCACCATACTCAGAAACCATGTTTTAACCCATTCATGACTAAAATGTTCCTCCAAGGGGGCAATATGTATGCACCCAAAATTTACATGGTGCTATATAGAAGGACATGGTAACTCTTTGATTATGAGAGAATGCTTTTCCAGAGTAACGATGAGATCCAGATCCTCTCCCTTCGCCTTCAACATGTTTGTTATGACCTGTTTGTCCATATTTGTAGGTTTGAAATTTCATTGTATCTTTGCAAGCTATTTTTTTCTCTTTTTGTTCTTAGTTTTAGCCTTTAGTTACTCAACTTCCGGTCTATGTAGACTAACGGTTTTGTCACTTTTATCCGTGAGTTAAAAATGTGTGTTTTGCAACGCGTGGCTCTAGTTCAGGAGTGATTTTATCACTCATTTCTTAACCATTTCGCCTAATTTTTGTGCTCAATGGATTTGTATTGGAATCCTCTTCCTAGTTTACTATCTTTAGAATGTTGACTTCCCCTTATGTTGATGTGTTGTCACTTCTTGCTGGACATGTTTTGTTTTAATTCTTCTTCCCCAAGAGTAGTATAAAATCCCAGAATTTACCCGAATGATGGGTTGGAGTTTTCATATTTGATTTGCAAAGTTATAGTTCCAAAATCTTGTTAGGAATCACACAGACAACATGTTCATTACTCTGTTCTTTCATGCATTGCATTTTCAACCAGTTTTCTTGCAACCATTCAACTACAACCATTTTCTTAGTTTTTCTTGTTGCCAGCCAACACTCTACACACCCTTGGATCAATTGGAAATCATATTTGGAAAGAAAAGAAAGCTGAGGAGACAAAAAACACAACAACACACCTGGAATTATATCTCAGTCCAATAGTAACAGGTTGGGGATGTTTTGAATTCTTTAAATCTTTCATTAATTGTTGTCATTAAAATAGAATATATGTTTTGTTTTTAAGTTGGTAGAATTAAACATTTCTTCATTTCCACATTGTTTGTGTATTGTCTACACAAGTATTCCATTGAGGTCATCTTCCCTGCTTATCCCCATGTATCTGCATGTGAAAGAGTTTGGAGGAAGATTATGTGTCTGTAGTTATTCATTTCTTCGTATTTTTTTTCCGTACATTTTATTTCCACTTTGTCGAGGAAAGCTTCCGGGGTAACAAAGAAATTGCTTATGAGAATCTTTTCTTTCTTTTCCCAATAACTTGAGGCAGAGGTTTAGTTAGAAGAAATATTGTTTTTCTAGAATAAAAATTGTTGAATACATTCCCTATTTAAAATATATTTTACCTTACAATCCTATAACAGAGGAATAGCCACATCCGGCTATTCTTGGTTTTAGTTTATTTTAATTTTGAAGTAGCTTGTTTTGTTTTAGATTAATTTCTTTGTGTCTATGTTTACAAGTATTTTATTTTATTTAATTCTTTTAAATCAGAAAATACAAAAAGAAAGCTTTGGAATTTAATTTGTTTTATTCTTTTAATTATTTTAAAAGCTTTGCTAAAAACACAAACAAAATTAGTTAATTTGTTATTTTTTACTTTATTTAAATATTGGCAAATGTAATTTAATTAGATTAAAGCGTGAATTAATCATTCTTTTATTTAATTTAGATTCACTTGATTTTTTTAATTTAAATTTAGGAATAAATAGTATATTAGAAGTTGGAATAAACACATGTCCTCGTTTACTTAGCGGCCTAGGCTACTCGTATTTAGCCCTTAGCCATATTTTGTCTGTTTCCATCCGCTTTCTCACGAGTGTGTCTGTATGACCATCCCAAGACCACCTGAACATCGTAGAAGGATTTTTGAACCAATCATAAACCCACCCAACATCGATCGATATCAGGGACAAATAGATCTAGGTTTGCGGGCACTAGTCTTTAGATCGACCCCCATACCACCAAAGCTCATTGACCAACTCAAAACCCTTAACAAAAAAGTGGACATAACAGAACAATATTGGGCTGACTTATCCAACAGGGTTAGACCACGAAGCCCTTAGTTTGTCCTCCACACATCCCCTCTTGTTCTTACATGACCCTCTTTGGTGAGGTGCATTTAGAGGAAAAAGGACAATTCCCTTGAATCCGTTAACCAGGACGGATCACTCTCAATTTCACTAATATAGATCGAGACTTGCAGACAGTAATCATTCTTGACCGCAGTATCACTCCCATACAGGTTAGGCGGGCATTCGTTTCCCTTGACTAGGAAATTCCTAATTTACAAGTTGAGCATATTCATTTTCCTTGATCATTGATCCGATATCACCATTATTCCCACCTATCCCATTTATATCACGTTTACCTATTCCATTTCCATCCCATCTATCATATTCCAGCTGTCTCGGAAAGACCTCCAGAAGTCGAGTGCATGTGAAATCATGTGCTGATTTTCAGGTGTACAATGACCTAGGTCAACTTCCTCCAACCAATGACATACCCATATATGTTGAAACATCTTATGGATCGACACTATGGAAGACCTTCACTACTTTGGTCAACTTTCATACTAATTTACACCGACAAGGTCAAGATCCATCCCATGTTACTTTCCGTAACCTTTTACTTGATATAAGTAATGTGGATGCAACTATTGAGGATCAGAAGCTCCTTATGTCTCAAATAGACGCCTCTTTGTCTCCTATAGATCTATAACTTCTTTTTATTCCTTGAAATTTTTTGTGACAAATAATTTGGTCAATCTCCACTTTCTACAAATGTTGTAGCTGCTAAATATACCCATTGCATGTGGCATTGCTAAAAGCACAAGACAAAATATATTAGTTGGCCTGGATGATGCCTCGCTATATCAAAAAATTCTTCTTAGCAAGGGAAAAAAGGTTATGCTAACTACTAATCTCTAGTAAGCAGTTAGTTTTATGAATGATGCAATTGTAAAATTCCATTTGATTATCTATAAAGCCAACACAAACCCCCCTAAATTGTCGGAGTTTGTGGTTATCGATTTCAACAAATACATTGGCATAACATGGGATGTTAGAAATCCCTGTAAAGTTTCCATGTCACTAGTTTCTCATGGTAATTATAAGAAACTTCCCCTCAAAATGTCATGGGAATTGACAATCCATAATTCATAGGGACTGACACTACTAAAAGCAAAAATTGACTTAGCGAGAAAAGATCGACAAGGCCTTAATTTTTACTACAATCTCCAAGGTTTATTTGCTACATGATCTTTGCATTTCTCCTTCTTTATTTATCGAATGATACTCCAAAATGAAGATTTTTTTCCTACAATCATATCCATAAGAAATAATATAAGATACTTCTATATGTACAACCTCTTCCTTAGCCCTTAGGTTCACTTTATTTTTTCCCCTTTGTTACACTTTGATTCCATTCATATTCATTTTCTTGTATGATTCTCCACTTTGTTACCCTTCCCCCTATACCTCTATACATTTTCCAATTCTCAGACTAGTTCTCTTCTCTAGGTCTTTCTCCTCCTATTGTCCACATTTCTATCCCTATCGGTGCATACATTGCACTACTCTAGTGTGATTTTGAGTATATTACATAGAATACATGGTTTGAGGATAATGCTAAAACCTTCAAACAACAACAATGATGAGTCTAGATTCTAAGGAAAAAGATTTTATATTCTTTAAGAGGCCTTTTAAATAAATTTGAAATAAGCTAATTTCCAAACAAATGCTCTAAATGAGTGAGGACCTATGCAACAAAGATTTCCTAGCATATAAGAACACTTGGTTCGACAAGGTCAAGATCAAAAAATAAATATGCAATAATTGATATAAACACACGACTTCATAAAAAATGTAATTATTCTCTTTACATATGGATCTTATAAAGGTAATCGAGGACAAACTACCATAGCACAAGTAATCAAAATAAGTAAAGGTGATTTAAAACTAATGTATTTCCAAGATATTATAATTTACTATAATAAACACTAGCCTTCAAGTAAGGGATAATCTTATAAAGTAAAAAACATTCCAATCTTGTAGCTTGTTTTTAGATTCTTAAATTATCCCCAACACAATAAATTATTAGGCAAACAAATAATAAATGTATTACATTGGGTAGTGGTATATGTGATATTAAAAGTTTGAAAGTAAAATTTGAGCATCTTCAGTTTTTGAAACATATCTCAAACCTTCAATTAAGTGGTGGATAAGTTGATTAATTGGTCTTTGAATAAAAAATATAATGATATCAAAATATTTAATACTTTATTATATATTTGAGAACTACTCAAATAAGTTTTTATTTATAATACTACATCAATGTTATTGAAACTTACAATATTAAGAAAAAACCCAAAGAAAATTTTTCATACTAGTTATTTCTTATAGTTAATTCTTTATGGTAATCTACCCAAAATAATAAAATGATTATTTATAAGTGTTTTTGATGTAAGAGAAACAAGACCTACTAAAGTTTTATGTCTTTCTCATTCTGTAATAAGAAAGAAACTATTAAACACACATTTTGGACATATAAATGAATCAAAACTACATGGATTTAAGTTCAAAATGATTTTCCAGCCCTTTTTCACTAACAAAATCTCACAAAAAAATGCTCTTGTTGGAATGAGATTATCTACAAATGTGGTCTCAAAAACTTTTAGACAGATTATAATCACATATATTTGAAAAATTAAATGTCATTCTTGTTTCCTTAACAACATTATTTCTTGGACAATAACTCTTCTCTAGACTTACAATTGGTTTTATCTATTTTTAGTTTGTTCTCGGTATTAAAACATATTTTATATTTTTGGTTAGCATTCACCCTTTGTGGCCCGGTGTTTTTATTGGTAGTGTAATATTCTTTTTGGTGTATCCTTCAATATTAAAAAAATACAACTTCAAAGGAAAGTTTAGAAAAAATTGCACCATCCAAACTATTATATCTAAATAACTGATAATCAAATAAATGACTTTCTAGTGATTTCATGTAAAAATTTTGTAGTGAAACTTTAAATCCTTGTGAGTTTGGAGCTCAGTTAATCAAAGGGAAGATTTATTGAATAATCATAATCATCAAATGAAACTATACGGATCCTTTATGACTTACCAACGAGAAAGTATGTTACAACATCACTAGTGGAAATACCATCTCTAGATGGTGTTTAGTTGTGAGTTTAATGCAAATCATTTACAAATATAGTGATCAATGGGCACTGAGAAATGTATTTTGCTTGATCAACACCATTACAAAATTCCTTTTGCCCAGGAAGAACTTCATAGATCCTTGCTAACAAAAGATAATGCCACCGAAATGCAACCAGAAAAACCATGAGGGGTGAATGTATACAATACAATAACTCTACAAGTCAAAGAAGAACATAACAAATGTAAGTAATGGTGGACAAAACTATCCAATTTTATTGTTTGAATCTTTGGCACAATGTATAATCTAAAAATTGTTACTCACTTCAAGGAGGAGATTCATAATATCAAAATAGTCATTTAAGGAGAACTAACCAAATGTCAAGTGGAGCACTTCAAGCTTTGTGATTAGTAGATGCACGATTTGAGGGAAATCTTGCATATACGAGAAAAGAAATTCTACTTGGTAATCAAAGAAGTTTGGGGAGCGTGTCAAATCACGATTTGAACAAGTAGATTAATAGTTCTTTTGCCTTCATGGAAAGTAGGTTGACATTTATTTGTAAGGAAGTTTGAATTTATATTATTGTCGACATTGTTGAGGTTTGTGTACAAATAATGTGATTGGTCTATTAAATTAGGGGAGAGGACCCAATACTCATGAGAAGACCCAATAGTCGTGACATGACATTTTTTTTGTCGGAACATGTCATATATCAAAATGGAATACAAATGGTTATGTTAAAAAGTTGGCCTAGAAAGAATCATAGGTCATCACCACGCTGAAACAAACCAACATAAAAGGTGAGAAATTTTTTTAACAATGCCTCAAAGTGTCCTTGAAGAACACAAGTTATGCCTATATCTACAATCCTCTACAGGAAATGTAGGACTCCACGGGTAACAAAACTCGAGACCTCATGATTAGTCTGAAACATGATATTGCCAAGAGCCTTAACTCAACCAATATCCCAATTCTTCTGAATTGTGGGTACAATTTCCTTGGAAAAAATTGACGTTTTCAATACTTTTTATCCTAAATACCATCCTCATTTAAGCCTAATATTGCAGAAGGGTTAGAACATAAATCAACATATGAACTAATGACATTTGTTTCCTTTTGAGCTTTCTCCTCTTTTCATTTAGAATCAAGTTGAAGGTAATTCCTTCCCTTCACACCAATATCCCTCTCCTTTTTCTAGGTTAGCAATGTTCTACTTTTCAACAGTAATGACCCTAAGGTAGTGACCATAAGGCAATGTCGGTCTAAAACTGTAAACATGTTACATAAATAAATGAGTATTATGGATTGGAATTTTTGTATGGTCGGAAGCACATGGTAAAAGTTAATGTTGAAAACGATTTTCATAAAGGAGGGAAGACCATAGCAAACACGTCAAAACTTTTTAATGTATTCCACGTCAAAGGGAGACATTGTAACGTTTCTCTCTTTTTCCCTCTATATGGCATTGAAAGGGGAGCAAACGAACGGTCCACCCATCTTTGAATTTGACAACCACATCGACGACGAGCGTTGTCTCCGCACCCCGAGGAATGAATCTGAGTTGTCGGTGTGGGCCTGAAAAAGCGTAACTTCAAAAAAACGCAAGGCATGGTCTGTTGGACTTTAACGTATTTAAAGTGCGGGTCGCTAAAGTTAGTAGAACATGGATTATGACATACTAAGTATTGGCAAACATTTATGGACGGTTAGCTTTGAATGGGAACACAAGAAAAGACACTTTTGGGAATTCCACGGATGTCTATCACAATAATCCTTTATACGTTCTTTATTTTTTTATTTTTTAGTTTTTGGTTTAGGGGATTCTTAAGATTGTACACACATATAAAACTGCCCTAGTATTTATTTACTATTGGAATTGTCCTTATTTTAATATTAATAAAAGAGAGTTATATTAGTAGGGATGACCAAAAAACTCACGGTCCCACAAATAAGTCATGAATGTAACATGAAACACTAAACAATTAAGAGTCGGGCATGGGCCCATAACAAGTGGAAAAAGAAAAGGGTGCAAAGGCACCAACGCTGTAGCAGAACGAGTAACATGAGGCTCAAAGCACCCCTTCTTCTCCTTAGACCTCGAGACAACAATCCCATTTGTCGGTTGGGAAGCCAAATCTTGCGGAGGATCTAGGCAAGGACTATCCTGATTGGAGTCAGAATCAGAAGACTCAAATATGTGAGACCACTTGACACAACCGCCGACAGGGGGAACTTCAACAGTCATGGCTTTTGGTTTTTCCAGGGTGAGAACAGTCTTTGACTTCAGGCGTTGAAAATGGCTGCCAGCCTTTAGACCGTGAAGAACTGCCCTAACATTTATTAATTGTTAAAATTGTGATTTTATTAAATTAAATATTAGTGGTGTATTTTATTAATCTTTGGTGGTTTGGATTTTTTTATTTTTTCTTCTAATTTATCTTTTAGATGTTCTGGAGCCTATTTACAAGACTGAAGTGTACGTAACACTTTTTTAAGTGGGCCCTTTTAGTTTGAGTGCACTTGCTTCTATTGTTTTGAAATTTTCATTTTTTGAACATTTGATATTTGTTTGGACACCAACATGGTCCTAATTTGATTTTAATTTGTATATAAA
Organism: Taxus chinensis; assembly: GCA_019776745.2. Lineage (NCBI taxonomy): Eukaryota > Viridiplantae > Streptophyta > Pinopsida > Cupressales > Taxaceae > Taxus > Taxus chinensis. The sequence goes on from CM034148.1 coordinate 673,964,208, forward strand.
TACACAACCGTTATAATTCATTTAGATATACAATATCTATTTATCATTCACAACATTTGTTTGAGTAAGTACAAGCATTCTAAAGGAAATTAAGTAATAATTAGAGCATTCATTTAATCACACAAGTTTATGTTAAATACACACCACACATTATTGATTTACGTATCATTCGAGTTACTCTAATGATCCACAAATCTCCGAGATCTCATTGACACGACCATACTAGTTCCAACACCATGAGACAGACTAGATCCGCCAAGTCCTTGCGACATACTAGATGGTCCAGACAATAGTATAATGGGTGACTTCAACATCTCTTCGCCTCCTCTTCTGATCGTCATTCTATCTAGAGTGTCTTTCAGTCGACCTCAGATGTTAGGAGAGCTGGGTCTACCACTCCCTGATAGGCAGAGCCAAATTAAAGTTCGGAAGCGCCTTAGGCAATAGTTTGAGTGGGCGCCCTCCTCAAAAATTTATTTAATATTTTTTTCCATAAAGTAAATAAATAAAATATGTCTATATTTTTGTATTTTTAAATTTACATCCTGGACATAATAAAATAATAATAAAAATATATTATTAAATTGTCATGGAAGGATGAAAAATATACCGTGTATAAAAAAATTTAATCATAGGAGATGCTTAGAATGCAAAAGATACAATATTTTATACAAGGCTTCTTACAAGTCTAATTTAGCCTTATCAAGTAGGTGATATGAACTCTATCCTGAAATAAAGCACCATTTTTTTCCAAAGAAACAAAAACGTTTATGTAGCTCCCATGGTTTCGTGCAGAGTCGTATTTGGACTAGGCCTACAAATTCCTCCATAAAAAAAATAATAGAAAATTTTCCCACAAAATTAAGAATAGAAAATTAAATATTTGTTTCCTTTAATTATACTCACCTCTACTAGATACACCAACAACATTATAAAAAATACATTAACCTTTTTCTAAAACAAATTACACACCTATATAATCTGGAGCTATATCAGAGAATGGGTAACAATACCAAAAAATCATATATGCTGATAAATATGTGATATTTTCTTTTACTTGGAAAAATATTACCAAACTTTTTTATATGTATGTGTGAAATTTATGTTACTATACAATAATAACTATAAATGGGTTGATCAATATTAAGTCTTCACATAAATTATTTTAAAGTTAAGTTCTAAAATTAATGGACAAAAAAGAAGTTTTTAGATTCAGGCGCCCCCTAATGGCTGGCGCCCTAGGCAACTGCCTAGTTTGCCTAAGGTTTAATCCCCCTCTGCTCATAATTAGCTTCGTCACCGCCATTAAGAGTGCCTCTATATTTCAATCCCAATCGTTCAGATCCAATATGCGATTCGTAGCTCATTTTGTCCCATTCATACAGAATCTCCCTCTCGGTTGTGAAAGCTTGGATGCTCTTTCTATGGCAGAAAGTATTTTGTTATGTTCTTTGCATAAGCTTTCTGTGTCGTTTGAAGAATCGCTGGAGTAGATCACAGGGGAGACTTTGCGAAAGCCCTTCGTGCATCATAAGCGACATCTTCTTGGGTTAGACGACATATTTGGCTTTCCAACTTAGAATGTTGTGAGTGGTGTTCCACACAACATGGGCCATGAGAGCTTCTCTGATGTAATAGCTCTCCACTAGTCACGTCTCCAAATTAATAAGCGATAAGGACGATATGATAGAGCTCCACACTTGTCATCTGCATTTCAATCTCAACCAATAACTTTTAACAATAGTTATAAACGATAACATCCCTATCGACATCTCCATTACACCGCTTACACGACGATTGCTAGTAAGTAACCTCATATAAATAAGGGGGGCTGAGCTAGGCCCATTGAAAGGAAAGTTTTTAACCAGCCTTTAAGTCACAATGATGGGAATATGCCCCATGCTGACGCATCGTAGACAAAATTACAAAAAAGGTGGTCAGATTCCCATCGTGTGGACCAACAATGTTATTTAATAAGAATATAATTTCCTTTCTACCACGTCATATTCTTGTTCGTGAGATCAGCGACCCCACATTTGCCGTGCCAAGTAATTCCATAAAGTTCGAGCTCGTGAGTCGTCGAGCTCGTGACTGAATTTTTTAAATAAATAAAAAATAAAGGCAATTCCATAAGAAGTATTCAGCCACCCGTTAAAAAACGAAAATACGAACAAATACTTACTTTTCATTTTTAACCTTTCCAATAATGAGGAGACGTTAAAAAATCCCCAGGGCTGGCCCACCCCTGGAGTGGGACCCACCGATGATGGACGGTGATCAATTGGATTGGCGCGCTCAACGTGCGATTCGGGTCCCACCCAAATATGGATCCACCATTTTCCCATATTATTTATTGTAAAAAGAGAAAAAGTTAGATCCCTTTAAAATTTAAGAAAAAGCTGGCACACACCGAAACAGCAAATCCGATTCTGCCAGATGACGCGTCAGAAAGCGCCCGATAATTCTGTACGATGTGGGCCCCGCCGAGACTCTGCGATAAAAAAGAGGAATCAATGGCGGGACCCAAAAATGTGGGCCCCATCGCCCTAACATTTTTAATTAAAGTTTTGTCCACCGACTCACTACATTTCACTGTGAAAAAGCCGAGTTTCTGAGCCGTGAATTCTGTGTGTTTATGAGATATGCAATTCAGCTAATGCGGCGCGCTCTGTATTCTGCAGGCGTTTCGTTTCCATGGCGTCTGCAGGAAACTAAAAAATGATCCCCGGATTGTTTTAGACGCGGTTCGGATCGGTGTCGAAAGAAACCTGTTTTTTTTTTTTTTTGTTCGATTTGGAAAGGATGCATCTGGGAAAGCGGCCGCGTCCTCCGCCGGGGTCTCCGATGAGGCGGAGCACCAGCAGCATGGCGTTACTCGCAGAGGAAGAAGGGCAATCTCAACAGGACCCCATTAATGGGGTCCTCGTCGGCTCCGAGCAACGGCCGGTTCACAGCGTTGCCGTTTTCAGGCCGTTCATGTCGTTGAGCCCTTTTGCCCAGTTCCTGGCGCCGCAGACGGACTACTTTCTTCAAGCGTGCTCTCTCTGTAAACTGCGCCTCGGCCCTGGCAAAGATATTTACATGTACAGGTAGGAAATTTCTTCGCGGCTTTAGGTTTTTAGATCGAAATTACGATTTCTCAATGTTTTTTTCGTTGGGGTTTTGTTTCCAGGGGCGACGCGGCCTTCTGCAGCGCGGAATGCCGGAACGAGCAGATTGTTGTAGACGAACGTATGGAGAAATGTGCGGTGGTGATGAGGAAGAAGGAATCGCCTTCAGCTAATCGCCACCGCAGCCAGAGCGCCGCCGGAGCTAATCCGAGCACGCTTACAGCAGCCTAGTTTTCAATGGCCTCTGTATTTGGCGCCGTCATTCCGTTTCCTGCTTTTAATTCAACAACTCATTTTCACTTGTTTCTGGCTGGATAATTCCTGTGTCAATATTAATTTCTATCTCGGATCTTTGGAGATGAGTATTTTACTTAAACTTTGTTAATTAATTGTTATACATAAATTTCATATTTGTATGGTTTGTTTATTTGGATTAAAAAAAAATTGTTTGAAAAATGTTAACAAAGAAAATAATGATTATACAATTAAATTAAAAATTATAAAATAAAATTAAAAAATCAGTGTGTATAGTTGTTTCATATTTATCTTCGAGTATTCTGAAAAGCATTGTGACCGAATGAAAAGGTTGACAGATGTATTTACTTGATTGGCTTTCATTCATCGAAATTTCACATCGTAATGAATACTAAAGCAAGTTTGATGGGCACGCTTTACTTATTGTCCTTCATTTATTTTTTTTCATTTGATGGGACAAGTCATAGAATGATTTATTACGAGAAAGATTTTTGAGAGGAATTCCTCCCTGTAAAAATAGAAATAGGGACATGTTGAGGGACATGTTGAGGGAGTCTCTATCTTGTGTCGTGTCAATGTAGTTGTTGAATTTGATAACCCTCAAACATGGTAAGCTTGGTGGGTTTGCACCAACCTTATAAGTATGGATTGACTTTAGTAGAGTCAAAAAAAAGGCTCAATCATTACTTGGATCCACATTATCTATTTAATGCAATGTTTGAGTATTAAATTCCTTGTAATAGTTGTCAACCTAAAACTCTACTTTTTAATGGATGTGTAAGTATGAGATTGTTTTGATCACATTATTATGGGTCTTAATAACATAAGCATTAAACTAACACAAAAAAAAAGGTAAACACAAGAAAAATACGATACATTAAGATTAAATTTGGACACATATTTTAAGGGTGGCATTACATTCGACAACTTTAAATAATATTAATAAAATATACATCAAAAATGTTGAAACGTAGGGGTCATTAATTCTTGTCACAATATCAATGATAAAAATAGTAAATTCAATGATATTTCCGTTTGCCTACTAGTTTATTGTCTATGGGATCATTTTAACATATCCCATACCCACTATTAATGATACCTGAGCCCTCTCAAAAAATACGGGGAGACATAAAATATGCCACACATCCTCTAGAGTGATAATCATCTATCCTGTCGGGAGCTAGAAAGTACATGTGTTTGTATTCCACCTCTTGGTGAGTGAGGTCATTAGATGCATATTATATGGTATCTTACATAGAAGAGAAACATAACCTACTTTGTCTCACTCCAATATATCCCACCTTACATAAGACTAATCCTATCAATTTCACCATGTGGTGACCATATGAGAACTCTTGTGAGAGCAAGCACCACTTAAAAAACACATAAAACAAGCTTTAATTAGCCATCTCTAAGAAAAATAGAAAACAAATTCAATACAAAATTCATAGGATGAAATTGAAAAAATAGATAGAAACGTAGATAATACATTTCCACACATGAACCTAATCATCCAATTGTGGACAAAAAAACATCACAAATTTTCTAACTTTGCCCCTAAAGGGACAAAAATGCTAGAGGGACAAAAATGCTATAAAACATTTATACACCTACATATCTCAAAAATGATTTTTTTATAAAAAAATATAAATGGGTACAAAATGATAAATTTCAAAATGGGTACAAAATAAATTTCTTTATCGTTCCTTGTGTGCCTCTATCTCTCAGTTCAAAACTAGAAGGGTCTCTATCCCACTCCATCAAGGCTTTATTCTTACCCTTGTTAAAAGAGTTGCCCTGGATATTGACAAGACTGGGTCCCTAACTAAAGCTCTGGAAGCTTATGCAGATGGAGTCGACTCGGACTCGGAGGAAGAAGACTCGAGTGAAGATTTTGACTCTCAGGAAGGTGACTTGGAAGAGGATAAAGACGAGGTTGAGATTGTGGCAGCCCAAAATCTTAGGGAAGTGAAATCTAAGCAGAGTCCTAGTGTCCCTTTGCACACCAAGGGGGAGTCTAGTAAACAGGATCTTCCGACTCCTATCAATGTGCAATTGGAACATAAATTCAAGGCTATGTGACACGTTGGACCTGTGAAAGGAGAGAACCATTTGGCTAAGATGGCGGAGGATATTGAGGAACTTAAGGGAGATATGCGGCTCACTAAGAGCTCGGTGAAATTTTTGTTCAACAACTGGCATAAGATGAAAGCGCAGGTTGAGGAAGCAGTTAGCAATGGGCATGGCAGAGAGATTGAGGTTTTAAAAGCCAACTATGGTTTCATTGCCAATGAGTTGGACCATGTTCGTGTCATTCTCCATAGCTACATCTAGTGGATTGTAGTCACGGTGAAATCTACTCTATAGCATCTCCAGACTCTAGTTTACCTCGCTAATGCATATAGTGCTGTGGATAGTTAGGGAAGGAAAAGAAAGGCGACTCCTCATGGTTTCGACTTGGCATCTTTGGTTGGTAACATAGATGCTTTAGATAAGGAATGGATTAAGGTGCTAGAGGGGCTTGAAAAATCCTATAAATGATTTGGGGAGGAGTGTTTTGTTTTATTTACTATCTCTATAGGTTTTTGGCTATTAGTTTCTTCGCTGCTGTTAGTTCCACTGTGTTTTTTTGTTGCTGTTGTTTCACTATTTTAGCTCCTGGGGGAGCTCGTATTATTATGAATTGTTATATTATCGGTTTTTTGATGGTGTGGTAATGTATTTATCTGCTCTCATAGAGAGGTGACTGTGTTTGGGGTAGGGTACCCTCAACCCTTTTTTACCTCTAATCAAAAAAATAGATTTCAAAATTTACTAGTTTGCTAGCCATCTTTGTGTACAATTTTTATAATTACAAAAATCACGTCTAAATATCCCTAGAAATGTGACATGGTTGTAGGCTTAGAGCACAAATCTCACTATTGTAAATAACATATGAATTACTTTTGGATTTTCAACTCAACCTATTTATAGGTTGTTTACCTTTTCTATATTTATCATATATTATACTAATTAACTCAACGCAGATATGTATCTATCACTTTATTTGTGTGACATGTTCAGCTACACATATCCAAGTTGTACGCTGTTAGTAGCATTGGAATCATGATAATTATTTGTCCATGCTATATCATCCTTCCTAATAATCTAATTTAATTTCCATTTTTCTATATGATTCAACTTGCTACACTCTTTTTCAATACATTGGCTATGATTACATTAAACTATTCTCCATTTTTGTTCAAATATATACATACCTATTAACTAAACTACTATCAATTTAAATTCATCTCCATACTCTATTACTATATTTCGATTTAATCAATTCATTTATCTCATCTCTCATATAGATAAGGGGCATACATCAAGGCTTGTGGCATAAGCCAAAAATATGCTTAAAAGAAACAAATATCAAGATAATTCACACTAAAATTAAATTCTTCCAGAAAAATATAATACATGATTTATGATTCAAGGTTGATGAAAAGCACAAAATGCAAAAAATATTTCAGGAATTTTTAAAGCCATATGCAAAAGTTCCAATAAATGTAAATTTTACAATATCTTCCAATAAATGTAAGGGTCATGATGCTAATTCAGGATCACCTTTTCTATATCACAATTCATGGGCATGTTGTTAGGTCATACTCATTTATTATATATCTTGAGCATATAAAAATTTAAGAGAGATTATTTAATATTCTATACCAACATAGTAGGGGAATGAAATTGACTCGTGTTCACCTCGATTATGATACAATTACCAAATTTAGAAATAATCTCAATCCTTTTGAAATTTAATATTTTAAATTACTGCAAATATAGTGTGGGCATGACAATTCTTCATTCCCTTTTAATTATAAAACTAGCAATCACACGTGAGGTGTGCAATGTTAACGCTGAAATCAAAATATTCTTAAGGCGGAAAAACAATTGAAAAACACAACAAAATAATTTGATATTTCTAGTTAGTAAATGAAAACCAAAATGAAGTAGTGAAAAGTGGAGAAGAAGAAAAGATTCAGATTCCAAAAGAAGTGGAGTAGCTTGAAAGGGAAGGTCCATCGCTGAATAAGAGGGGATTGTTAAGGATAGGGAACGAAGATGGGACTCCTCATATAAGTGTGATTGCAAAATTGCTGCCGAGAAAATGTGTCATAGCAAGTGAGTGGGAAAAGGGGCGACATTTGATAGGCAGACAAGGTGGGAACAATCGATATAGTTGTGAAGGAAAGTTGTCGTGTTTCCATGCCCCCAATTTCAATAGTGGTTTTCTTTAAAGTAAATCCTTGAGTTTTTTGGATTGAAAACAATAAAGCCAAGTTAACTGGTAATTGCATTCAGTGACCTATGGAAATTACGGTAGTTGGAACATGGGAGGGGTTTTTCGTAAGGGCCATGTATATCAATCGAATTAGACAATGAGTAATAAAATCAAATATGACCGACAAAAGAAGTTGACGTAAACAATATCAATGATATAGTTTTGATGTAAACATGCTTTATTCATTTGACGTGTGACAGTCACTCTCCAACCACTGTGAGCCACGTGTACGGTAGATGAATGTTTGTGCTTCATCGACCAAATACATCATAAGCATTGATGTCTATATCAGTTGCCAAAAAATGGAGAAGGCTTCTAGCCGTGATTACTTTTCTTGCAATTGCAAGGTAACTCAAGCTAAATTATATGTCAATTTCATAATGAATGATGATAATAACGGTGAAAACCTATCTTGTACTTCAAAGATGGATTCAATTTTTTGCATGTGGGATCTCAACACAAGGAATCTAGAGATGGAGGAAGGTTCCCTGATGAATATTTCGACATCAATCTTGGCACAGACGGATAATTGTCTGTTATACGACGATCTGGACCTTCTCCAAAGCCGTTCTTCTCCTCCATTAGTTGACGTGTTCAATTTTAAAGATACAAAGTCGGTGTTGGAAGAACAGAATTTTGAAGGCCTCACAACAGTTTTGGTCATCTGACATGTGACAAGTTGTCTCCAACCACTGTGTGCCACATGTATGGGTATGCAAAGAACAAAGAGACTGAACGATGCAATGTGGAGAAAATGACGAACATTTAATCTGGGTTTGTCAGACGATGAATTGAGAGCTCCGGTTTGAGGTGGTTTTGGGATATTCACAAATTGAACGGCTAGAGGCTGCCATTAAACAAGCCTTGGATGAGACAGTTCTTAGTTAATTTGCTTTGTTTCTTTCTATTCATTATCTTAAGCACATGAACTTGGGCAGATGAAAATGTGACTGAGGGGAATGGTTAAGTCCCTACATGATTCGGGATGCCTCGTCTCGCTCCTCATTCTCTTGAGTGTGCGAACTTGGAGCCGACAACAATGTGACTAAGGGGAATGGTTAAGTCACTACATGATCCAGGATGCCTTGTCTGATCGTTTAGATCAAACCAAGGTATTGTCATCAAGTTTGTGCGTTGCGCATCTACGAGTCGGTCTATATTGTCTATAACAACACCTAAACCGTTGTTTGCTTTTCCCAAAACGCAACAAATTTGTTATTTTTCAAACGCTATTTCCTAATCCAATATATACAACTGGAGCAATGCGTGTTGGCCTCTAACGACGTATGGAGAGATTGTTTACAAGATAGTACTAATTCCATCCAATGGACACTCTCAGGTCCATGCGCAAGCGAGAACACGAGTCTTTAGAGGGACATCGGATAACGAGGTAACAACTTAATTACAAAAAATAAGAATGTTTATTACACACATTATCGTGCTTGTGTTTTAATGCACATTATTTTCTTGGCCGTAACAAAGGAATATAAAATATTATTTTCGCGACGTAATAACAATTTGCAATTCCGTCACTTATTGTAAAGAAACAAACCTCCACATAAATCGACATTTTCAATCTTCTTTTGAATATCTCTATATTGCCAGCTGTATAATTTGATGAATGTATTGACAAATACAAATTCTCATACAAACTTTTTCAACATTTTATTTTGCGCATATTTAAAAATACAAATACGCATACAAACTATACAACTATATATTTTGCATATATTTACACACATTATCATGCCTTTGTTTTAATGTCATATGTGATAATCTTGTTTCCCCATACACTGTCAACCAAATCATCTCAGCCGGAGCATAATTTTTTGGTTTCCCCTTGCTCTAATGCCTTTCAACATAATAACAACTGGTAATTTTGTTGCTTGTTTTCTAGGATGCAGCAAAGGAATATTAAGTATTATTTTCTCGGCATAATAAACGCTAACATCTTTCGGTGTGATAACAGTTGGCAATTCCAAAAAGGTGCAAAAATGGATTTTATGAAAATAAAAAAAATATTGCCATCAATGCATAAATCTCGAGAAAATATACACTTTTAGAGAAAATGACACCTGAAACGGAGCCACAAAATGAAAGTTATGGCACATGCAAATTTTTGCTGCTATACATCTTCCCAGACCCTTTCCAAAATTGGCAATTTTTTTTTTGTTCTTGTGATTTTTTCACCAAAAACCAAAAAAAGGTAAAATATGCCATAAAAGGAAAGAAAAGTTGTGTTTGCCAATTTTTCTAGTTTCCACGATTTTTTAGTTTTCGAGTGTAAGGCAGAGATCGGGTTGTGCGGGAAGAGGTTGTTTTCGTGAGTTTTTCCATGCTTTTTACAAAACACACCAAACCCAAGTGTAAGGCAGAGATCGGTCCGTGCGGGAGGAGATTCAACTTATTTTCCACCGTTTAGATGGTCGACGATGGAGAATATCTGGAACGTTGGATGCTGTCAGAGCCCCCTCGAGCTTTCTAACATAGAATACGCCTTTCAATGTAATTAAGTCTAATTGTACTCTTTTCGGTCTAATTAAATATAGTTGCATGTTCATGGCTAGATGTATTGCATATTGATGTGAAACCACTTTCCAACAAAACAGTGGGCTTCCACAATATACATGTGTGTATGGGGATGGCAAAGTATATGGGATTTGTTCCATATAGGTTGTCAGAAAGGTATTTTCTTTTTTATAATGGATTCGATGTTGTATATATTCTAATCGAAAGAATATCTATAAAAAATTATTATGCATGGTCAAAATGGTCTAGAAATAAATAAATACAAACCCTAAATTATTCCATTGTGCAGTTTAACTAACAACTAATTACAGTATTGGTCCTTTACATAGCTTGGAGCACTAACCAACATGGGGTGAATGTAAAATCTCTATCTACATCGAATCTAGGTGGATGTGTAAGGATATAGTACCTCTAAACTGGTCTCTTTGGGCCTGTGCAAGTCTGAATAAGCCACCAAATTAACATAACCCTTATTGTTTTTACTTTCCTTGTTTTGACCCTCCCATGGAGCCCTGCAGTAAATACAGGTCATAGTCCCAGAGTGCTTACTTTGACTCCACTTGACAAAATAGTCTATGTGCACGTTATTCCCGCAAATCATACAAAAGACAACCACCTCTCTACCTCCAGCCAGCGGCTCATAACACATAGGGCAATCCCCCTCCAAATCTCGCTGCACAATTGCTTTGTCCTTGTGTTGGGGATTTGAACCCGTGATCTCTTGAAACCTAGAACGCACACTCTGGCTGGCAAGAATGGCCTCATTGACAGAGGATGTGTGAAGAAGTTGATCCAGCTCATATTTGAGGAGCGCTTTCTGCCAGACATGTGGGTTGTCACGTGGCAACTTGATAACACATAACATAATGAAGAGAATAAGCTTGGTGTTGCCACGGAGGAAGTCGGGGCAGGTGCAGGAGGGGCGGAGGTCGAGTTGCATGCAATAAACGTTGCCTGTGGCACCTAGAATGAAAAACTCACAGGTGGAGGGCGCTGGTATTTGTTCGATGAGGTAGAGGTGGTGATCGAATGCACGCTCTATGCACTCTAAAAGAGCCACGGTGGGGCGTGCAATGAAACATGCCTACCACTTCTGTTCCTCCTCCTTTCTACAAAGCTTCGTAGCTCGACCCCCCGCCGTGCTACTCTCTGCCTCGCCGTGTTTCTTCTAATTTGAACAAGATGTAGCTACATTTTTTACGCTTCTCTGCCTAAGCGTCATTGTGAACGATGAAGCCCCGACTTTGGGCATGCTTTCTTTCTTCTCTTCCGATGATTTCAAAGTTGTAATTTCCAAGGGCCAGTCATCCATGACGTCCATAGTTTGTGAAAATAACAATTACTAGAAAAGACAGAGCTTTGAACATATAAATAACAGAAGTCGACTAAGAGCAAAGAAGCTCATGCACTCAAGAATGACCTCCAGAGTAGAGATCCATATGACCAAGCCAAAGATAAACCCAGAGTGCCATGATGGCCACACCAAAGAATGCGAATGCAATAAATAGCTACCTGTTAATGCATTGTGCAAAACGAATTCCCGAGGACGCTCCTTCTGCGATGGATGAAATAATATTTTCTTGTGTGTAATATCCTCCTCCGCTTCTAGCTTGTAAGCATCAACCATTCCATGCGTTTTCAAAGAGGGCAAGAGCTGACATATAGAGATAGTTTGGCAACAGTACTTGGGTATGCACCACACTCTTTCTATGGCTTGACATGGACGTAATGTCTGTTTCCCTGCATCAACGCATGTACCCCCTATTTCATGTTAGCCTTTCATCCTCACAAGTTGTCAGTGCCAATACCTGGTGACTCTATCTGAACAGTCGGTGTTTCAGACCTGTTAGTTTCTTTGCACCCAAGTAGACCAGCTTGCTGAATTGAACTGATACTATCAGAGAGGGGGAGCCTTTTCCCATAGAGAACACGCCTTTCGGCGTAAAAATTAGAAGGCCCATTTTTTAGCAACGGTGGTTTAGTTGGAAAGGGTGATGTTACATTGGGTCTAGTGAAACCCATAAAAATTAGCAAATTATTGGAAGACCCTTTGTGGTTCCCCCCTTTGAGTATTACTCTACTCTTAAAATCATTAGCATTGGAATTATTGCACCCGAACCTCATTAGCTAGATTGGATAGATTTGTTTACACAAAATTGGGGAGTGATCACCCTTAATTCAATATTAGTCAGACTTCTTCAAAGTTTGGAATTTACAAATGCCACTTCTCTAGGAATGTGGGTTAGGTCAATGACTCAAAACTCCATCATTTTAAACTATGTTCACCTCTCCTTCAATAATTCGAATAATATGGTGGATCTCGCCCAACATCACTCACAAATAGGCATGGTAGTCAAACATGTATGGTTTTTCTTTTAACTAGACATTTTCATTTACTAGATTAAAAGGAGACAAAATTTAAAAAATTAAAGTTGACATAAAATCCAATTCATATAACACTTAATTGAATTATTTTAATTGGGAGATCGAGCAAAAAAAATAGTAATTAGTGATGTAATGTCTATCCTTTCCTTATATTCATATGGCTTAATTTTTGAGCATCTAATAACTAATTGTGGTTTTTTTCTTCTTATCTTGTTGAGTTAGAGAGATCTCTAGATTAGTTTATGGTTATTTTATTATTCTTGACCTCATGGATATGATCAAAAACTATAGGAAATGATCGATTCTCGATCTTGTACCAAAGTGTATGATTCTACCTTGGGCTCGTTTTCACTACCTTTTTGGTATTGGCCCATTTTTTTACCATTATTTATGATTTTTTAAGTCTATGGATTAAATTTTGCAGAACCACTAGGTTATAATTTTAATGTAAGAGACTCCTATCTATTCAAGGTTAGTAAGAGGTCAAACACATCCACAAGAAAGAGAAAAAAGGCCAATACAAAGAGATAACAATGGAATTATTACCAAATTAATTATTTGAAGAACTCCATATATTCATTCTATTTTATAGGGATGATTTTAAAAAAACATTTCAACTATTTATTTTATGTTTATTATTACATAGGGACATATAAATATTACACTTTATAAAAAATTTCACTTCCACGAAGTTGGGGAGAACTACATTTAGGTTTATGCTCTAGGCGAGGTAATGTAGTGTAACAGCCTAGATTATTAGTGAGGATCTCCCAGGTCAGTCCAACTTGAAAAATAAATTAACCCTACTCTCCTAATTTAATGTCAATTTGAGTGCTTGTGTAGAAGAGATTGAGTTTTCTATTACAAATATGCTCATGCACATCTAGAGTGATTGCATAGGAGAAAGAGTACATCAGAAAAAGATAAAGGAACATACACTAAAATAGGAGCCTAAAAAATGAACGAATTAAGTATGTACAGGTTGTGTTGGTTGATCATATCTAGAAAAGATACAAACCTAGTTTTAGAGATAAATTAGATACAAAATATTTTCACAACGTTCCTTATATTTCCACACATATATCATCCGAAAAACATCCAAAAAAATCTAAGTAAACTATCCACTTGTGGCTTTAATATATTTTAACATGATCTCTAATTAATTGGATGCCCTAAGTAATGCATTTTAATTTTATATCTTTTTTACAAATGTGTAATATATAATCTAAATGTACATACTTTCTACATTTCAGTCCTAATTAGGGATATAAAGCCTATCATGACATTATTATCTAAATTATGGTTAAATCGATAAATTTCTCATATACATGAATTTATCTAACTTATATCGATTTGAATTTTTAATTACATGGATACTATACATTATACATGAATGTGACACCATTTTCTTGTATTTGCATATATTTCTTGTTTTTTATTTCTACTTGCGATTTTGTGTGTGTCTTATCTTGTGTATTGTGTCTAAAGACTCTCTTTTCATAATATTTGTGTGATTGATTACTTGCCTTATTCTTGATCATGATGTTTCTTACATGCTTGAGTATAATACATGATATCAGATGTTTGTCTCTTTGATTCATATCACACATACTACTAGTTTTTGTTCCTACCAATGCTAATGTTTCCATGATTATATCACACATCTATAAGGGCACCTACAGTCTACTATTGTGTAATTCGTTGCTATATATTACTTGTTACTTGTCTATATATCTATCTAAGTTTTCATGTGAAGATATATTACATGACAATTGTAGTCACTTTATGCTTGTAACTTGGATTACACGTTACATATTTTTTCTATATGATAATTTATTTTCTATGATGACATATACTACATTGTTTAAACACATGTGTTACATGGCTATCTTATCTCGTAATTTATATAAAATTTACAAATAGTGTACATTTCTCTTTAATTTTAGATGAGTGATGCATTGACACATCAAATACCTCAAAAGGGCGCATACATCTGTCTTATTTCAAATAATTATATATTTTCGGATAGAGTATACACTTCTATACAATTTTAGAGGTATTTAAATCAAATTCAGAGAGATCAAATTTATTTTAAAGATATATTATACAATTTTAAGTTACATGGAACACAAAATGAACATGCGATCAATGAGGATAAGAGATAACAACTTACATTTTGAGATTCATTTTATCATATTTTGGAGAAATTTACATAAATCTTTTGGGTTTATTCATCTTCAACATTGTATATGTTTTGACCCCAATGGGGGGTTGATAACCAGAACCATTGTAGTAAAATGTTCATTTCAATTTGTGTCATATTCAAATAATACTTTTTCGTTTCTCTAGCTAAGAAGTGGGAACTGAAGTGTTGTACAAGGGAAGTTTTTTATTCACTTCTTTGAACAAGAAGTGGATGTTCTAGTATCATATTAGGATCTCCTCTTGATATACATGGGTTGGTTGATACCCAAGGAATTTATATCAAGTTTTAGTCAAAATTTTAGCACTATTTATTTATGAAAGAGACATATATCCACATTGGCAAGGGGAATCTTCATATTTTATAATAGTGTTTAGCTCAACCTTATTTCCACATTGGAAAATACATCTCCACTCGAGGTTCCATTACACCTTTTGGGAATGTTTACCACATGGAACTCTCTAACAAATAAAACATTTCAACAATGATACCATGTTTCACATACCATTAACTTCATTTGTTTCATATTATTTTCAAATTTACATGTATATAATACTTAAATTTGATTATCATGCATTCACATTATCATTAATTTGATCTATTCGTATTCACACTTAAGTTGTAGGCATTCTAATGAGACATGGAAAATAAGATAGTGTAATTTCAAAAATAGGTTTATGTTCCTAATTAGATATTATTAAATGTGTAAAGATATTTGAAAACAACAAACCATAAATTGGACAATCCTAATTTATGTAAAGATATTAGATCACACCACACATTACAAATATAGGAGTGAAAGTAAAACTAGTGTTTGTGTTTAGAAAGAAGTCACCATTATTTAATCTTAGGCTATGTGAAAATGGGATAAAACTAGTTTAGGAAGATGCGAAGACTACCATTAAGCTATATATGAAATATAGGAAAATGTAAATTGTAGAATTTCCTACTTTTACACACTTAATTGTTTTTCATTTCCAAAATTTTCTTACACTGTGACTTAAATTTAAGTTCTTTTGTACCTTTTCAAGTTTGAAATCCCCATTTAAAACTTAGTTCATGAGTTGGGTTATGATATTGGGACCTAATATTACATAGTTCAACCTACTCATTAGTAGCTTTGATAAGTACATATCAACCCTATTTTTGTTCTTTAGGAAACCCAATCCTCTTATACTAGTTTAGGATTGCATATTTGGATCAAAATTCAAGATGTCATATTTTGATGATAGATTTAGGATTAATCAAACATCTTTAGGACCATTTTTCCAATTTATTTCTATAAAATTAATTCTAGGGGGTTCATTCCTCGATGGTCCTCAAGACCTTAAGCTCTTGACCTAATTTCCAGAGCCCTTCCACTAGTTTTTTGGATTTACTCATAAACGTCTACCCCATTATATAATAATAAATATTAGTTGAATTTTTGTATAAGTTCATAACTCTATTATTCTACAGAATATGGGAAAAAAGTTGCATAATCCATTACATAGTTCTATAATAGTATAAGTTAGCCAATATGAGATTTACACAGTATGTTTATGAATGTTTATCACTTATCATGCATATTAATGGCTTATGAGCATTATTGATTTTTTATGGAACTTGGATGGAATGCTTTACCACACCCCCACCTTGCAAAATTATGATTCACAACATAAAATAATGTAATAGGAAGACAAAACAACTTATCCATTAGTCATATCAACACCTTTAATAGGCATACATTAGGAAGAAATAGTGTCATCCACCTGACATACCCATTAGGATTCAAGGATTTATAACCTCCCACGAATCTTCCTTTGAATCACTGTTGGATTTTATAGAATCCCTTCATTATGTAGTGATTCTATTAAGGTATGTATATATATAATTATACATGGTCTCAAAAGTCAACCACACATGGTTTTGATCACCCTTGGTTAAGATCCATTAATTAATAACATACCTTTTAAGTTTGTAAAATAGGTTTATTATAATTATGATTGATTACTTTTTGTAAAGATTAATTAAGATAATATATGTATTAAATACATTAAATATGTAGATACGAAATCATGTCCTGATAAATATGACTATTACACATATAATAAGTGAGATAAATAAAGTAAGTAAAATTTATGGTTAGAAGAGATTACACAAATTTTGGATCAAGATGGAGTGATATTGATGTGAAAGTGTGTATGAAAGATTTGTATTGCACCACTAAGTTTTTCTAAAAATTTAGAAGTTTGAATCTGAGTGGAGGATGAAGTCTCATGTTGTGGTTAAATTCTCCCTGATAAATTTGTCTAAGATGGACGTTTTTTTCCTTTGTAGGATTTTTACTTTGGCACTATGATCTTATGTATGTATAGCTTTTCATTTTATAACTAGAATTCTATGATCACATTTATGTACAATATTAGGGATATTTCTTCTTCTTTTTATGGGGACTTGAAAATGGGTTAGTATGATTGGGTTGAATTTCCTCCACAATACCTACATATAAATACTTTTGAAGAGGCATCCAAACCTTATACTTCCCCATTTGATGTATGTGTGTAATACATATATTGAAATGTGTTTTGAAAATGAAGACCCAAAAATGACCTCCATCCATTAGTAATGATTTATGATGTGTTGTAGCTTTACAAAATGTATGAGGATAGTTTACTAGTATGATTGAGAGAGTTATTTATAAATTGGTGCTTTGTTGTGATGTCCTAGGTAGTCCTAAAAGATATGAGATGCAAGACCCTTTGAATTTTTTTTATGAATGTACTTTTATAACTAACTATTGCAAAATATTTTCTCACTCAATTGACACTAGGTTGACTAGGGTACCTTATAGGAATTTCAAAAATTGTTTGTTAGAGATTTGGAGGACTAATATATTATTTTAAGATACAGTCACCCAAACAAATTTATTTTTCATGGAAAATTTCAATCTAGTGAGGTGTGAATTACATTTTGTTTCTTGGATATGGTGGTCATATGTCTGAAGGTGTGTTATTTATTATGAAAGTATGATTTTGAATCGTCAATGATGAAAAAAAGTATAACCTAGTGGTCTGAAGTGCCAATTGAGCTAGATGCATGTAACAACTATTATCTTAAGCATAAAATGATATTGGGGTGAGTTAAATTCCAATAATTATCACCAATTTTTTTTGGTCTACATTTAGGTATCTAAATTTACCTACATGTTAATCTAGTAATTTAAAATTGATTGATTAAAATAAATAACTTGAAACACAAACCTACTATAAGGACAAGACATCCATAAGACTAGAATGTGGGTATTCCTTTATACTTTGTATATGGTCATACATGTGAACTTACATTCCACATGAAAAATGGTATATTAAATTCCAATAAATATGTTTATAAAAAATCATTAAATAACATAAACTAAAAATTAAAAAGCATGAAATGTATATACTTGTTTATCCCTAGTCCTTATTAATTATACATTATATGCCCAATATATGCCCACATGCACATCAATAAATTCCTAATTTGTATTCACTAAGTCTATAAGCTCATAGGTTCATTAATCCATTTAGTAAATTAGAATAAGGAGTGAGTGAGTGATAGAGAAATGTGATCCCCATGCTAAAAAGAGTGTAAGTGTTTAGAGAATAAATTCAAGTAAATATTAATATCTACCATTTATTGGGCATGTGCATTAGAGTAGATTCCAACTTGACTTGGTATATAATTGGTTTTCTATCTTCAAATAACTATTTCAATCAAGGGAATTGATAATAATGGAAATATAACACAGGCCTCTCAAAGCATTCCTTATTTATTATTATATTATCACAAGGTGTTGTAACTCAATTAGAGTTATAAGGAGAAAGATTAATTTCTTACAGATCAAGTTTTACAAAATTCAAGGAAAAAGAGAGGTCTTTTGAGCCCACATGTCGACGAACAAGGATGTGGATCTATATTTTCTATAATTGATAGTTACAGTAACTGTGCTACTATGATACCAAAAGATAACACAAAGGTTCTTTGTTCATACTATATTTTCTAGGCATTCTTCATTTTCTTGTATAGATTTGGATTATATTATCTGATTCTAAAAATTATCTCCAAAATTAAAATAAATTGGGTATTCCTCTAAAACTCCCTCTTACCATTATAATTTTTTTCTACTTCATAGAATATATTGTTATTATGTAAGAATATTTTATTTTAATGTAATATTTATGGGTAGATGTGTTACATTGTTGATTTAAAAATGATTTCCCATAAATCAAATACTACCTATGGTATAAATGGATCCACATTCTTATGTATTGAAATTTGGGATGTAAATAATATGAAATTAATTTTGTTTTTATCATGTTTTTTTTTAACTTATTTACTATCATGCATTTGGTTGTCTAATGGTTGGAGTGTGATATGAAACAACTACTTAAAGAGAAATTTGTTTCAAACTTTAAAATTTTATCCCCCTATGTTATTATTCTAGCGTAAGACAATATGCCTCTCAAATAAAAATAATCTGTGGTGGAATAAAGTATGTGAAAACAAACAAACATATCTTGTGACTCCGCCTCTGCAAAATAAATTGGTCTTGTGCTAAGAACATCACCTCCGTCGATTGAGAAAGTAAGAAAAGTTTACCCAGTTCCATCAATGCATAAATATATAGGCATTCCTCTAAAAATATTTAAGAAAATGAAGAAGACAAGTATGAGTGCGACTATGTGGGATTCATTTTCTACCCCATCTTAGAGGGGTCTCTTGCAAGAAACTTTAAATTAGCTACTGCAATCTAAATCAGCTATGCAGAAGTAAAATTATGTGGCTAACCTATGTCAACCAAAGGAGGAACAAGTAAGTAGATCTAAGAAACCACAACCCTTCTATATGTCCTTGATTGTCAGAAAGAACCTAGTACATAATTATATGAGAGATTCAGGTGCTAGTAGTTCTGTAATTCCCAAGAAAATAACATACATTTTAGGCCTTCAGTACAATCCAAATTTTAAGGGAGTTTTACAACTTGATGGTTCAATAGTCAAAATACTAGGAGTCATAAAAAATATTGAGTTAACCCTTCATGCTTGTCCTAGCTTGACCATCACTCAAGCTATATTAGTTATAACATGCTATTAGTATCACATGCTATTAAGGACTAGGTATGGCACAAGATTTACCATAGAGTTGAGCCAATTTCATCTTACCATATTGAGTTATATGATCATGTTCCCCTCAGCTCTAATTACATAATTCAAGAAGAATAAGAAAATTAAACAATGTAAATACAATAGATAACCATGCCTTACTCAATACCTAATATTTTATTAGATGAATGGGATAAGGAGCATTATGA
The DNA here is from genome assembly GCA_019776745.2 of Taxus chinensis. Lineage (NCBI taxonomy): Eukaryota > Viridiplantae > Streptophyta > Pinopsida > Cupressales > Taxaceae > Taxus > Taxus chinensis. Next base: position 673,984,346 of record CM034148.1, read on the forward strand.
ATTTGACTTGTATGACATAGATGAGGAAATTGGTTTGGATACTTATTGATTGAATAAGACTCTTTTCTCCCCATGTTACACAAAGAATGAAATGAAACTACAGACCTATGGAAGATGTTATTCGATGGTTCTAGGAGAAGAAATGGGTCTAGAATAAGTGTCATTTTGATTTATATAGCTGGTAAGAAGTTATTATTTTCCCATAGTTTAAATTTTGCATGCTCTAATAACTTGGAAGAGTACGAGGAATTAATACATGGATTGTTGTTGGTGGAGAAAAGGCATGTTCAAAGTTTGCAAATCAATTAAGAGATAATTTTGATGCCAAGAACAAGATTCTAAAATATTGTAGACATAGAATGTGGGATCTCATAGAAAATTTTGATGTCATTAACCTACAGGTTGTTCCAAGGAAGTTGAATGTGGAAGTATTTTAGATGACAGGTATAGGAGCACAATTTTCTCCACATAAGTACCTCATCCAAGGTAATAAGCAACATGTTAAGATTGTGGTTATACCATCCATTCCAGATAATGAAGAAAGTTGGGAAGTTTTTAAAATTGATGAGAAAATAGTCCAATTTATCCAAAATAAGGAATATTTTTCATCAAATCAACAGTCTGGGTTGTAAGAAAGATATGGTGAGAAGATCATTTAGTTAAAGACAAAAAAGTTTCCTAGAGGACTAGTTACACTCAAATACATCTTCATCCATGATGATGAGTTCAAGGGAGAAAATAAAAACATAATAAAAAATGAGGGAGGGCTAATAACTAGTCATTATCATGAAAGAAAAATAGCTATTGCTTGGTAAGGTATGTGAAGAGACTGGGGAAAAGGATTTTATTCCATTGTGTCAAAAGTATAATAATGTTTTCTCATGGATCTATGAATATATTAGAGGTTTTGATCCAAATAATGCCTAACATGTTATAGATCTTGATCCTAATTCCAAACCCATTAGATAGAAGAAAAGGCTTGTCAATCCCAAGATAGAACCCCTCATGAAAAAATAACTATCCAAACTCATGGAATCCAAAATCATCTTTCCTATTAAGTATTTCTCTTGGATGGAAAACCATGTCCCTATTATGAAAAAGAATGGAGAAATTGGGTTTTGCATGGATTTCAGAGAATTTAATATATCCTCCCTCAAGGATAATTATCCTTTACCCTCGGGCCTCCATGGATCATATTTTTAAAACATTATTAGGAGCTAGAATGTTTTCTCTTTTTAAAGGTTATTTTGGTTTTAACCAAATCATATTCAAAGAAGAAGATAAAAAAAGACATATTTCACGACCAAATGGGGTGCATATGCCTATGATAAGATTCCATTTGGGTTAACCAATGTTGGCTCTACCTTTTAAAAGGCCATGGATATTACATTTAAGGGCTTCATAAACAGGTTCATCCTTATTTACTTGGATGATATTATAGTTTTCTAAAAAGTGGGTGAAGATGACATGAGACATCTTAAGAAAATGTTGTAAAGGTGTATGGAGTTTGGATGGATGTCACTCATCCCAAAGAAATGCATTTTTTCTATTCTGTAGGGAAAACTCTAAGGGTTACATGGTCTCAAAATATAGGTATTATTATCTACATGGAGAGGATCTCAATCATTATCTATCTTTCATTACCATATCACAAGAAGGTGCTACAATGTTTCCTTGGCAAGATTAATATTGTTAGGAAGTTTATTCCTAGTTTTGTAGGACTATTCAAGCACATCACCTTGATGCTCAAGAAGGATGAGGATTTTAAATGGATCAGGGAAGGAAAGGATAGATTTTTCAAGATCAAGGAAGCAATTTCTTAAGCACCCACTCTCATCAACCCAAATCATACAAAGTAATTAATTTTCTATACTTATGGATATGAAGCTAGTATTATTGTTATGTTAACTCAACAAAATGATGAAGGTTTAGAATAGTCCGTGGATTTCTTTAGCCAGACATTTAAATACTATGAATTGAGATATAACCACTTAGATAAGAAAGTATTTTCCATTATGAGAGCCCTCAAAAATTTCAAGTGTATGCCTGTGACCAACCACATCCATGTATTACTCTCCCATACCATTCTAAGAGACTTAATAATAAGAGCTGAAATCAGTGAGAAGAGAGCTAGATGGGTGACACAAATTATGGAATATAATGTAGCTAGTAAAGCATCAAAGTTGGTTAGAGGTAGGGGATTGTGTGAGTAGCTAGTTATTGATGTTTTAATGATAAAGAAAATTCTCATGTCTTAGAAGAGGAGGAGGAAGAATCACCGAAATATCTACCTAATGAAAATAGTTGGAAGAACTGCATGTGAGCCAAAATGTGTCTCAACAACATGCACTGTTACTCATCCATTTAAATAGGGTATTTAAGGCAACGAGTAGGAGACATGCAAGTACAAACATACAAGAGGTTAGACTTAAAGGTGCTATAGTGAGTGCTAGGGTCACATATTTAGAGGGAAGTAACCCTTACACTAGGTTAACCTAGGGTTTCTAAGGCCCACGGTCAAGATAAAGGAAGGAAACCTACAAGGATATATATGTTTGGGTGTGGGGAGGTATTGATGTACAAATAAAAGAAATAATCATGCAATAATTGAAATGAATGTGAATAAATAATTGATATGTAATATGAGTGCTAAGATAACTAGCATCAAGCATGCATAACACTAAGCTAACATAACACAATAAAGATGATATGAACTAATCTATGTAAATTGACAAAGAAGGTTAGATAACTTACCTTGTACCTGTACGGTGGTTGTTGATGCATCTATCTCCCCTAAGAAGCAACACATAAAGAGATCCGCTATTAGGTGGAGTAGGCGAAGACCATTCCTGTCATAGACTCACATATGTTGATCCAATAATGTAAGCAATCATCCAAGAAAAGAGGTTTCCAATCCAATCCAAGCAAAATGCGAGATGAATCAAAATATCGGAAAGCAAATGCAAAGATGATGTAAAAGAGAAAAGAAAATGGTACTTTGGGTGTCTTAGCTTCCTTTTTCCTTATGAGTGTTAATTGAAGTGGAGGTATATATAGGATGGAATTTTCCATGGGTGATGGTGTCGGCCATGAGATAACATAACACCGAAATAATCACCCATGGGTGATTGTGTCATCCAAGGATGTAAAAAATGAAGTGGTGTGTCATGAAAGGTAAAATAAATGTGTCATGAGTCATGAAAGTGGATGAAAAAGTGTGAAATTGTAGAATGCAAGCAATAAGTCATGAATATGATATGCATGAGACCTAGGAGGATAAGGATACGTAATGCAAAATAAGGCCAAGACCAAATAACGACACTCTCTCCATGTACTGTCTCTAACCCATAATGGCTACATGAATTTAACCATTCCCCATTCTCGGCAAGCATCTTAAGGAACCCACTCAGGAAATAGATGCATCAATGACCCTTATTTATACAAGGATGATTATTAGTAACAAGTATGAAAGATGAAAAGTAAAAAAAGGGAAAAATTAGGTGTATACATATTCCATAACTGTTGATCACCACATGTCACAATAGTAACACATGTGGTGATCAATGGAAAAAGACAGTCTGTAACACCGATACTAAAAGTGAGTACATAAAGAAGTGCTGAAAGGACTAGCTAAAATTAAATATACCCACCAATGCGTACATGATAGTCTCGATTATCCTACGACGTGTGGGCGTAATCCATTCTAGAACCCTGGAGAAACAAAACTAAAATGAAACACTAAAGTATCATCATTAAAATAATACATAAATCACCTAGCTAGGGGCCCATGGGATGGATGTCGTGATATCATGATGTTGATATGGTGTAGTTTCATAGAGGTCATAGTGTCATAGCTAAGTGGTAGGTAGGAACGCTAAAAAGTGTAAAAACCCATATGGTAGAAGCTACAAAAAAGAATTGTAACAAAACCTAAGGGTGTACATAAAAGAAGATGGATGATTAAACCAATGGGAAGAAGGAAATGTTGAAAAGCAAAAAAAACCATGAGGTATATGTTATAAAGTAATTACATAAATCCAAGCAAGACCATGAGCCTAAGCGAGGATGTGCATAATACTATGGCGATCCCATCGGGAATACCTAGGTGTTGTAGACATAAAACTATGCATGTATCACCACTTTGATATTCCATCAGTATGTTGTTATATGCATGAATCCTAAGTAAGAAAATTACACATTGGTGAAACTTTCCCTTGTCTTTTTACATTCTTTGATTGATTTCTATCATGACTCTCTTCTACACCTATCATTATTGCATTCACTTCTAGTCAAGTCATAGGGATCCCTGTCTGGGTGTTTTGTCAAATCAGTCATTTATGGTCTCAAAACACTAGTGCCCACTCTAGAAACTAGTGCCCAAGCACTTGTGTCCCTTCTGGGTGGTCCTATCCTCCTTATTCTCTTTACACACTTTATCATTTGTGGTCAGCGTTATTTCTGTTCTTATCCTTATCCTACATTCTTAGTCGGCATTTAGTGTCACTAATGCCAAAATTCAAGTAAGTGACTTATATATACACAATGTACTAACCATTATTTGGGATGGAAATTAAAGAGGGACTATTACATCTACATATTACCACTACCATTCAAATGGAATACATTTTGGGTTGCATACATTGCATAAGAAGGGAATTGTTGAATTTCATACCACAAATTTACATCAAAGATAGCTATATCACGCTATCTTGGCATCATTGGCTCAAGGAAAAAATTAAGGACACCATTTCACACACAAGCAAAAATAATTACATGGCTTCTAAAATATAGTGCAACGTTTGGTACTAAGTTCACTCATCAAGTGATCACCGAGGTTAGTCCGACTTCACACATTGCATATTTTATTCATATCTAATGTGTTTATGGGATTGTATAGATAGATAGGGTTTATTTTATAGGTTGTAGGTGTGATTAGAACCCTAATGGAAAATTTAGAGTGAAAAATTAAATGTTGGAGTGAAGACCTTCCGACTCACAAAATTAGATCCTGAATATTCATGTAGTCACTAACACCCAGAACAGTCACTAGCACCAGGGGGACTCCTATCATCCCCTTGACACTTCCGTCAAACACACTTAAGATCCCTCAAACTCTCTGTGAACCACTGCGATATTGTTTCCAACCATATCCAACATTCACATAGTTGTAATCACTTCTAGATTACTTGAAATTAGTTAAGTAATTGTTCCTCTCTTGTGTGCTTAGGGTTTTATAGTGTTGAATTCTCATTGTTTATACATTACTGTATTTTACCATTTGAGTATCATTTGTTACATTAGTTACTCTGAAATAAGGTTTAATTCAACTTAGATTAAATCATTTGGTGAACCCACTCCTTATTCAAACTCCTTGCCCCAGGATCCAAATCCCTCATGGATAATATGATAAATGAATAATTCACAGAAGATAATGCAACACAAGAGATATGGGAGGAAAATATGCCCAAATATTCAATATATGTAGAATAATACCCTTAAGGTAGGGCAACACCATACAATGCTCCTTAAGAAAGGAGTAACTCCACAATCTCCCAAGATGGGAATCCACTTCGAGGGGGACACCTCCAATATACCTCTACCAAGTAGAATACTCAACTCATACATACATTACCTCCTCATAATGATACTCACATCCTTTAAATAGGATGGGTGACACCTAATCCCAATGTAGGTCGACCCATTACCCAATATAATTAATTCCTATGTGAGCCCATATAACTAACTAAGGGGATGTGTGCCACATGTCGGCATCTCCATCAACCCATATACATTATATTATCATATCCCATGTGAACCCATACATATAACTAAGGGGATGTGTGCCACATGTCAGGCATCTCCATCAACCCATATATATTATATTATCATATCCCAAGGTACATAGCATTGCCTCCCTCTTTGACATGTTTCATCCCCGAAACATAAGAAGAAGCCATATAATGAGTGTGCTTTAAATTATTGCACACTTGTTCGCCATGCTCGATCATCTAACCACCCATATGAAATCCTAGTGGGTGATGTTACTCCAAACATGATTCCATATTCCATTGTGCTGCATCTGATTCCATCCTGGTCCATATGTGTTCCTCCTTGGCATCCATGCATATCCATAATTATTATTCATGTGATTCCATGACATATAATTATTGTTCCATTGATTCCATGTATAGCCAAAATTATTACTCCTCCAATTCCCTATATATCCATATAGATTGCTGCCCTTGTGTGTCCTAGCATGTCTCCATGATTTTTTCCTCTCATGATGATGTGGGTGTCTATATGGTGCAACCTTAGTATGCTCAACCTTATCAATCTTTTCCTCCACTTTCTTTTCCTCTTCCAACTTGTTTGCTATTTCTTTTTTCTCTTGAGTAGAGAAACTATTTTTTAATTTTTCATCATGTTCTTCATCCTCTCCTTCTGATTCATCCTTATTCCCTTCTTCACCATCTTCAAATTCATCTTCATGATCCCATTTTACATTACTTTTTTCCTTGCTAAGTGTGATATCTTGCAATGTAATTTTCTTTCTCTTGTACCATAATTTCATGAATTTATTTTGCACATTAATATTAACTATTCCCGATGTCTCTAACCAAGGATATCCAAGAACAATATCCATACCATCCATATCTAAAGCATAAAAATCTGAATGTAAAACATATTTATCCATAGAAAGCTTTAAATCTTCAAAAATTTGAATATGCTTACCATCCATTTGAGATTCCTTGATATGCTTTGTTTGCACATGTAGATTTTGAGCTACATCCATATTGATGAAGTTATATTTGATGCTAGGGTTTATGGAAACAATTACCTTTTTTCTTTGAATGCACCCTTCAAACTGAAATATTGAAGCTTCCTTCCTTGGAGATGCACTATCCTGTGTAACAGCTTCATCATCAACATTTTCTTCTTCTTCTTCTTCTTCTTCTTCATGTTTCTGCTGCTGCTGCTTCTTCTTCTTCTTATTTTTTAACAAAATTGTGTTTCTTTTTTGTTTCCCATCTAGCTAAGAAAATATCCTCCATTTCCTCCCAATCCCAATCCAATAGATCTATATCCAAATAAGAATACCAATGTCGCGCTTTCCCACCAAGATGAAGATAAAAACTAACCCATACTAAACATTATTCAAAATTCATTTGTTTAAATTGTATCCACCATTTTTTTGCATCAATTTCCCCATTACCATAGAAAATTGGTATATCCATGATGCATAAAAATTAGGGTTTCACAAACTTACTCCTTTGAAAAATATTTTACCTGATGATTTTGTCAATCATTCAGCCTCAAATATGAAACAACAAAGAAGTAACCCCTACTAAAATTTTGAGACATTTCCGAAAATGTAAGAAATTTAGGAAAATTCCTCAAATTACGGCCTATGGAGCAAAATAGCGAAAAACAATAAAACTGAAATAACTCTGTCAAAATAGATCCAAAATTCTGAAATTTATTGGTATCACCGTTTAATATATTACCAACAACCCAAAAAAAATTTATTTCATAATTCATCATTATTCAGAAGATATAGACAAAACCTTAGAATTAGGGTTTCAACCCTAAAACGGACAACTTTTGCAAAACAACTCCAAAAAAATCTGAAATTTATAGGGAAGATCACTTACACTATGTATCCACTCCCCAAAAAAAATATATTAAAAATTCCAAGTCGATCTCAAGATATAGATGAATCACCAACATTAGGGTTTCATCCCACAAATTGCCCGGATCACTACTCTGATACCACTTGATAAGAACCTTGCATATAATAAATCAATAAATTGCAGAAGATAATAAAACACAAGATATATGGGGGGAAAATATTTATCTAATATCAATATATGCAGAATAATACCCTTAAGGTAGGGGCAACACCATGCAATGCTCCTTAAGGAAGGAGTAACTCCACAATCTCCCAAGATGGGAATCCACTTCGAGGGGGACACCTCCAATATACCTCTACCAAGTATAAGAATCAACTCATACATACATTACCTCCTCATAATGATACTCACATCCTTTAAATAGGATGGGTAACACCTAATCCCAATGTAGGTCGACCCATTACCCAATATAATTAATTCCTATGTGAGCCCATATAACTAACTAAGGGGATGTGTGCCACATGTCGGCATCTCCATCAACCCATATACATTATATTATCATATCCCATGTGAACCCATACATATAACTAAGGGGATGTGTGCCACATGTCAACATCTCCATCAACCCATATATATTATATTATCATATCCCAAGGTACATAGCATAATAGAAGGTACCCATCCCCAGATCACCCTATGACCTTTATGAGCATGCAACCAATTTTTTCCAACTCTAGTGAAGAATCTAAATTTCATGCTTTCATGCAAAATCTTGAATATGATCCACATGTCATCCAACAACTCCTTGCATTCCAAACATCTATTCCTGATGATCTCTCTAGTCTCGATCTTTGATTTTTCTCTCCTATTCAAAATCTTGATGAATATTCTCCCCCATCCACTGTAGACATGAGTGATGTTCCATCCTCTTCTCCTTGTACTATGGTAAATGAAATTATTGCTTGTAAAAAATATGGATTATAGTGACTCTTATTATGATAATGATAATGCACATGTTAATAACGATGTTTCTTACATTTAAATTGTTGAATGTGAATCTATACCTCATATCTCTTTTGCTTCTGAAATTATTTCCAATGATTGTCATGCTCAAACTAATGATACTCTTAGTGCATCTCCTACTATTCATGTTGATCATACACCCATTGACTCCCCACTTACTACATGTTTAGATCCTTCACATACATCCCCTTATTCCACATCCCAATCTCCTCCTCAAGTCCCTATGATCACCTATGATGGAAAGATTCAACCCCTTAATGTGCCTCTTACTTACCAAACCATTCCTTCGCAATATATCCTCTCTCATGCATGTTGTTGGTGATTTACAAAGAAAATTACATACCCTTACCCTCGAGAGTAAAAATGATTATTCTCATGTTGACAATAATACCCTTCCTGACAATCCCATTCCTAAGAAGATTCACAATTCCATTTTACCAAAGGGTTTCATCATGCCTACTTTCTCATGTTTCGATGGCATGAGAAATCCTTATTTACATCTAAAATCTTTCTGATTAGCCATGGATTCATATTCCAATGATAGGTTGTTACTCAAATATTTTCATCATAATCTTATGGATATTGCTCTTCAGTAGAATAATCATTTACCTAGTGGATCTATTATCACTTATTATGATATGGAGGATTTGTTCCTTATATGTTTTATTTCTGATAATGGGCCTAAAGTTACATATTAACACTTACCTTCTTTACATAAAGGAAAGAAAACCAATTTTAGTACATTTTATGCTTTAATTCTTGCATGCATCATTTAATTTTTTAGCCTATTGATGTAGAAATGAAATATATATTTTGTTGTCGTTTAATTCCTCCATTAAAATAAAATATATTATATGATACATGTGATTCCCTTAATCTTCTTTTCTATAAGGTTATCGACTTAGAAAAATACTTAATTGTAAATCATGTAATAATACCTACTTCTACTTCTTCTACTCATCCCTTGCCTACTAAGTCCTATACTCTCCCATCTATTGAACTACCTTCATGGTTGTCATCTCCTCCTCCACATAAGAATACCTCCCCTCCACCAAAACGTCGACATCCAACTAGATATTCCCCACCTTCCATCTGTGAACTGTTATACTCTTTCACATGTTACTAAACCACATGATGTCTTACGTAATTTACTTGATAAGCGGATGTTATCCGTTTACCTTGTAACTATCATCATCCCCCTCACCAGCTGCGCCTCAATCATGACCGCCATTTTTTGTAATTTTCACCGCATTAATGGCCATCATAAAAATTATTACTATGCCCTTCATGATATACTCCAAAAATTAGAAGATAGGGGTGTTATTTCCTTCTGCACTTGCTCTCATGTTCTCTCGTGATCGACTCTCTCTCTCTCTTTCCTCTTCTAAATCAAGATATCAAGCCATTATAACTATTATCAATTGTATCATTCACCACCTTCTAAGATGTATTCTTCATCCTCCTCCTAAGGATTATCATTCATCCACACTCCTTAGCAACTATCCCACCCTCTTCCACATCCTCTCAACCTACCCCTATTTTTATCACCCCGCATTAGATTCCTAAGCATCCCACTTCCGCATATGACCCACCATCACACTTCCCACTTTCCATGCACGATTTCCTCTGCATATGATCACATTCAATTTGGTACTAAAATACCCACACTGATACTCTTTGTTTCACATGCTCATGATGTGCACCACCAACCCCTCGGTAACATATTGTAGATGATTCCCATTTCCATATCATTACCCGATGACACAATCATTTTCTATAGGTTCATAAATGACTGTGAAGAAAGGCTTTAATGAAAATGAACTTTACTATCACACTAGAGGGAAATCATCCTTTTCCCCTTCAACCTCATCACATTCAATTACCTATTGTAGTTTTACACATTGATTTATCATATCAAGTATCATTGCATTCTCTCAATCGTTTCTCCTCATACATTCCCTTTATACAATTATCTCACTCACTATATCTATTTGCTACTCATTGCCACCTTGCATCACACACTTACATACACTCAACATTATCACATTCAAATGCACATCATCCTATGTACAGGCTTCACAATACAAAGTCCACATTCACATCACATCAACACATCAGTACAATCGACACACACACACACACATCACTATACACACACACAGCACTACTACACACAGCTTCACACACACACACACACACACACACACTTCTATACTACCATATGCTATAATATTAATTAGCAATTCATCACTTAACAATTATTTATGGATTACTCAAAAAAATCAGCATATCCACATCACTCCTCACTCAAATCAACCATGCATATACAAACAACAAAATACACAATCATTTCCAATGCAACAAACAATCATCACATAGTCAAAAATCGACATAAACACTAGATAAGCTATCAATGGCTTACACAGTCATCTATATATATCTATCTCATCTAGCAATAAAATTTTTACAATACAACGTGCCTAGAGGAAAGCCTCCATGCCTTAAATACATACTATACAAAACATCATATGTACCAAATCCTCCAATATAAATATATACAACCGTAGGAGTTCTAGATCACTTGATAGCTTCATCGCTAATCCTATGTCGTCAATCTCGGGCCACTGTGTCTCTCTAGTTGGCAAATCTGCAATACGGTGTTCTTTTCCACCTCTCTCTGTATATCGACCCTAAAGCTCCACATATCATGAAAACACATCCTAGGCTAGGCCAACCTTCCCACATCCTAGGTATCACCCGCTGATGTCTTTGCACGAGCCTTGTCCCACTACTTAACAACATTGGGTAGGGTCTATCACTAGATTGCTATCACCATTGGCTTAAAAATGTGGTCATGCTTTCCCATGATCACATCCATTCGCTCTAGTTGTCGTCTCCACCCATGAGCACATATCCGGGGGAACATTATGAGTCAATGCCAAACTGTATAGAGGTATCCATGACTCAACATCCTATAATCATCACATGCAACCACATGATACACTGAATTATATTAGACCAACTACACATTGTAATATTCCTCTATTAATTAACAAGTAAGCAAATAACCATGTGATCTATACTCACCGCTTTGGTTTGTGCCACTACTACATCATCTACCTTGGGAGAGGGTGCTTGACCCCTGACTCCTTCACCTACTACTCCACATGCTACATCCAAAACCACTAGAAACAAAAACACCCATCGGTGTGTCTCCCACCACTGCCTATACACCTCCATACACCCCACATCATCCACTTAAGTATTATACCCTATGGTCAGATTTGCCTCATCTCGATCCGGGGGCACTAGAATGTGCTCCTATAGGGCTGGCAATCCATCTTGGTTATCTTGCATCCCTAGTAGACCAAAACCATACAAATGGCTCTGGGTTGTACATCTCAAACCATCCCAAGATGTCGAGATACCTTCTCACCCTAGAATAGCTCTGCCACTCCTAAAAACTAGTCCTCCAACCACATTGTGTGCAAAATGCACCGTAACTCAACATCTTCCTCCACCCATCCTCCATGATATATATACATCCTCCAGATAACCTCCCCAGGGCCATCTAACATCAACCTATATTTGGTCAATGTCCATCATCCTACTCCAGGTCCCCACCCACCTTGCTGAAAAAAAACTCAAGTCGGGCCCAATCGACCCATGGCCCACTTAATGGCATCACTACTGCTATATTCTCATAGGCCCATACTAGTGTAATATCGTGGTCACTCCTATCCCATCATCATGGTACTCTCTGAGTGAACTTGTACAAATCTTTGTATAAATGGGCCAAAACACACTAGTGCCCATGCATATCTCGTACCATGATCCTCTATACTCCAAAAAAATCAGAATCATGCATCCTATATACATTCGCAACCCCACCACCCTCAATGGCCACTAGGATGAAGCTAATACAACTGCAATAATTTTTTACAAGAACTGGAACCCCAGATCTCATAATCAAATTTCCAAGCTAATACATGTCTTGGCTTACACTTGTGATACTGTAAAATATAAAACCATGTATCCCTCATATGGCTGCAAACATCTACTACGGCCATCACCTGTACCCTCTCTCCGATGACAGGAAACCTACAATATCCTATATACATGTCTCCAATGTCACCATCATCTCCCCTGTAGGAAACCAAAATGTGCACACATTCGCACACCACCACTCACACAAACACTGTCAACAGTGACATATTATGGGTTACCTTTCCCCTAATCTAATGATGTTTCACAAACTGACATGGTCCAATATATCCCACTCATCATCGGTCAATCCCAAACCTATAAATGTACTCAAGTGACTTGAGCCTGCACAAAACTCTCTTGAGTGTATATCTGCTCCATTCACAACACAAAAAAGGAAAAAAAATAGTATTAACATGCATCTATGCTTTAATTATGTCACACACACTGTATTTTCGATTTCTACACATACTTTATCACCACTACTTCATCTCCTATACTATCTCTCGGCCACTACTAGCAACTTTACAATTCTTGCTTTCTACTTAGTGTTTGTTTATCTACCCCTCCCCCTTTCACCGAAAGGGGGCATACAATTAGGATCATCTTATAATCCCTCTTAGGATACAACACAATCAATTGACATTTCTAATACATTAATATTACATTTTTCTTTGATATCATTCAAACAATAGATATAATTACTCTATACAACAGTCAATACCTTTGCTACTTCGAATCCATTCCCCCAAATTACCTAATCTAGGGGGAAAAACAAAAATATCTCCATGAGTAATTTTCCAAATACATCTTATTTAATCAACTTCTATCATTCAAAATCAATCAATCAATGAAATAATCATAGTTTACTATTGCTTCTAAATGACCTAGCTTGGGAGCTACATTATAACACAATCACTTCCATATGACCTAACTTGGAAGCCATATAACACTATTCAAATCAAAAACACCCATTACAATAGGACTGAGGGAAATGAGACATGTAATTTCCTTTCCTGTAATGCTCCTATGTGGTTCTTAAATTAGAACAAACAAATTTCAATTGGAACAAAATGGTAACAAATCGGTCCTTATCTGTCTGCAGTGGTTGGACATTTTGGGGAAGCATTATGGAAGAAGGGAAAAGCATAAATCTCTCCCTAACACTCTTCCTCTAGTGGAAGGATGCCTAAATCTTTCAATTATCAACAAATCAGGTTGGGAATTGATCACTCCCTACCTCTTCCATAATATTTGAAAAAATTATCCAATATCATCACAACTAATTCTCCAAGTTACTCATTACAACGGTTTTCTATCTTATCATATGCTACATGGGTCAAAACATTGATCCATGGTTCACCACGCTACAATTTTCTATGTTCTATGTGCACTTTGCAACATGGATTCTCTAGACCCTATCCAAGTATGTTTTTTACTTCCTTTACACTAATTAAATTTCATCCAAATAACATAAATGGTGGGAAAATATAGACATAAAAATATGCACGTATCACCACTTTACTATGCCATTGGTATATTGTTATAAACATGAATCCTAGGTAAGAAAAGTACACACTGGTGACAATTTACCTTGTCCTTTTACGTTAGTTGATTAATTTATATCGTGACTCTATTTTACACCTCTCAGTTTTTGCATTCACTTTTGGTCAGGTCATATGGATCCATGTCTTTCAGTTTTGTCACATCAATTCATTTGTGGTCTTAGGACACTAGTCAGGACACTAGTGCCCACTCAGGACACTAGTGCCTAAGAACTTGTGTCCCTTCTAGGATGCTCATGCCCTCCTTATTACCTTTACACATTTTATCAGTTGTGGTCAGACTTATTTATTTTCTTATCATTATATCACATTCTTAGTCATCCTTTGTGTCACTTAGTATCAAAATTCAAATAAGGGACTCATATATATACACAACATACTAACCATTATTCAGATTGACAATTCAAGAGGGACTATTACACCTACATATTACTACTACCATTCAAAGGGACAACATTTTGGGTTGCATACACTGCATAGGAAGGGAAGTGCTGAATTCCATACCACACATTTGCATCTAAGCTAGCTATAGGCCATTATCTTGGAGTTATTTGTGCAAGGGAAAACCTAAGGAAAACATTTCACACACAAACACAAAGAACTTTATGGAGTCTGAAATGTAGTGCAAAAATCAAACAAAATTCACTCATTGGGTGACTGTTGGGGTTAGTCTGACTTCACATATTACATATTTTATTTAGATCTAATGTATTTGTGATCTTATACATATATCTAGGGTTTTTTTTTTTAGGTTACATGTGTGATCAGAACCCTAACAACGAAGTCAAAGTGACAAAGTAAATATTAGAGTGAAGACCTTATGACCTAGAAAATTATCAGATCCTAAATATTCACATAGTTACTAGTGCCTTGGGAGCTGTTGTCCTCCCCTGGGAACTTCTATCTAGCATAGTTTAAAGCCCCAGAACTCTCTGTGAGCCACTAAGACACTGTTTCTAACTAGATCTAGCATTCAAAAAATTACAATCACTTCCAAATTACTTGAAACCAGCTAAGTCATCATTCATATCTTGTGTACTTAGGGTTTTTATAGTGTTAAATGATTGTTGTTTATACGTTACTATATTTTTCTAGTTGAGTATCATTTGTTACATTAGTTACTTTGAAATAAGGTTTAGTTTAATTTATATTAAATAAGGCATACACAATTGAAAGAGTTGATAATATTGTTAGAGGTGGTTGATAAAGTAGCGAATTTGAGAAGGAAAATATGAGAGATGGTAACTGAGTACCAAATCTCAAGAGTTCCTTCATGCATGAATTTTTTTGAGAAATTGAGCATTCGTCAGTTCATTAAAAATGTGGCCTTAATTGGTTTGAAGGCGATATGTGTTGGGACATATGATATATTTCGTGAGGTAAGTACCCCACCATTTCTTAATGTATTTATATTTTTTTCGTGTGTGTAATCAAGTTTAAGAATGAGGTCTCCCACGGCAAAAGTACGCAGATGATTTTTTTTTTTTTGTTAGTTGGCGAGTTGCTAGTTTTACTTCTGATTTCAAGTGTAATCTCTATCACATCGTTCTTATAGTAAGTCAAGATCATGGTGATGGGATTCATGGAGTTCCTCATCTAGAATGATACCGTGAAGGGAGATGAAGATTGAAGGGAGTTCCACCTTGAGCAGAATAATCACCTTAGCTTCATAAGTAAGTCAGAATGGGGTTGCCCTAGTGGGTGTACAGAAACTGGTGTGGTACACCCATAATGTAGGATATAGCTTTGCATTATAATCTGTGTGTGATTCACATATCGCATTTTGTAGGATTTATTTCAAATTTTTTTATGTAGATTTCAGCTCATCTGTTATATTGTAGGTGATAGGTGGGTGTTGAGAATCAATGTTTAATTTTGAACTTAGTGCAAAGTTAATTCATTTTTTGCATTTGAAACTACCACTTTTGTTAGATATGAGGAAGTAAACTTACTAGGATATTGGCGGTTGGGTATGGAGATGTATGGATCAAAAAACAAAAGAAAGAAACATGCAATATATTAAATTAACGTGAATAAAAAAATGATATGTAATATGAGTGCTAAGCTAACTAGGATTAAGCATGAATAACACTAAGATAACATAACACAATGAAGAGGAGTTTAACTAATCTATGAAAAGTAACAAAGAAGGGTGGTTAGATCTATGGTTTAGAGTTTTGCGTGGCTTTGAAACCTTATGTGACTTCTTTTATGTCCCACGGCCTTCACCACAATATTTCAAATTTTCCTCTTTTACGGACCTTTGTAACTTTTCTCCTCGCTCTCCTTGAGGAAAAAAAATAATTTACACCATGCATGAGGATCTAATTCTTAAATATGAAAATTTTCCCTTGCGGCTATTTTCCTTCATTTTTGTGGGGTTTGAGAAAACCCGCAGAACATTACAAATTAGTGAACCCACAAAAAAACTAAGTTAGTGATATGCAACTTTTGAACTTAGCAAATTTCCTCAATTCCTTAGCAGATATAAAATTCCTTGATGTTCTGTCTGACTTCACCTGCCATGGACCTACTTTCTTAGTGTTGCAAATGTTAAGAAGATAATGTGAAACACCAAAATTCACCAAATTTTTCCTAAGTCCCCGCACTACTCACTCCTTTTTTCCATGGGTTAGGAGAACCCACATAAAACTAATTTCTTGTATTCCTTGGTAGACTAAACTAGTCTCCCATGGCTTTTGTAGAGCATGAAAGTGGTTAAGTCCTTTTAATAAGTTGTTCAAAATTTCAAGGGGTGTAATTTTGGAAAATAATTTGGAGACCTCCAGTGGACATCTTCTTGCTAGATCATGAAGACATCAATATTAGGCATGGAATCAATCTTAACCTTGAATAAAACCAAACTCATCCTTTAAAACTCATCTCTTGAATCTACATGAACTTAACTAGGTTGGGTTGGAGTTGATCTATGGAGTTCTGAATGATGTCTACTGAAGTGGACTCTAACTATCTAATTTTTTCCATGAACCTACTCAGATATGATCCGTGTATGACTGCAAATTGCTCAAAATTTATGTACAACAGGGGAGATCATACATGTTCAAATGGAACATGCAGAGTGTGCAAAGCAGTTATCACAAAATAAACTATACTAATAAAGAAACATGTGCTAAAAATCACGTGGAGGAATTGGAACTAAACTCTTACATACAAGGTGGAATTTTCCTTTCAAAAATGATGCTTCAAATAGAACCCATTGACTGGGATAGTAAGTTCTTCTCCATCCAAATTTGAAAATTGGAAATCATTGCTTGGCTTGTAATTGGATATCACATAAGGGATTCTCCATGTTGTGTCAAAATTTGAATGTTTACCTGACTTGGGTATATCTTGATCCCACTTAAGCACAAGGTATCCTTCTTAAAAGTTTCTATCTACCACCATCCCATCAAAACATTTCTTGATTTGAGTCTGATTCAGCTCTATAGATTTCATGACCTGGTTTCTCAATTCTTTGAGTTCCATGAGTTCTGCATATCTAATCTCCATGGTTCCAAATTCAAACATTTCCAAATATTTTATGAGCTCTAATGAAATTAACTCAAGAGATATAGGTAGCCTTACTTCTTTACCATAAACTAACTTGTATGGTGAACTCCATGTTGATCATTTATGGGTGATCTTGTCTACCCATAGAGATGATTTCAGCTTTGAGTACCAAGTCCTTTGGTTTTCCTCCAAGGTTCTCCTTATGATTTTCAATAATTTATTGTTGGTTAACTCAACCTGCCTATTTCCCTTAAGGGTATTAATTCTATAAAGTGATCAGATGGATACCATTCTTGAAGGTCTCGAGTTAAATATTTTTGTGCCGAGAAATTCCAAAGCATTATATGTGATGATTGTAGAAGGAATTCCAAACCTAGTCACTATGCCTTCATATAAATCTAGAATACTTGTTTCATTTACTTCCTTCAATACAACTACCTACGTCCACTTGGTGAAATAATTTGTGTTTGTCAAAATCCATTTGTGTCCCAAACTAGAGTGTGGATTGATTACCCCTATGAAATTCAGCCCCCACTACATGAATAGATGATCTACTAAAATAGGGTGAAGTAGGAGAGCCACAAGTCTTTCCTTTCCTGTGAAAAAGGCACACTTCTTACATTTTCTAATTTATGTATGGTGGTACTTGAAGAGATTTAGCCAATAATAGCCAACCTTTATGATTATGAGTGTTGTGGTTCTTGGAGTGAAATGACATCCTATTTCTCCACCGTGAAACTCATGCACAATTTTCTCAACTTGATTTGACTCAATGTATCTGAGGAGAACACCATTCACATCCTTTTAAAAAAAAATCATTAACAAGCACATAAGGGATGGATTGGAGTCTAAAATACATTATTTTGGTCTTAATCAAGCCTTGAGGAAATTTTCTTGTTTGGAAGTAGTGTACAAGGTCGTCAGTCTAACAGCTGGTATTTGAAGTATCTACGGGATCGTCCTAGTCATGTTGGAGTATTAAAATCATTTCCATTTTATGTTACACTTTCAAAAAATAAATACTCACATAAACCCTTTCCCCTTACTAGCTTGGTTATAGTGATGTTAAATATCATACTCCATAACCTTAGTTATCCAACCATCTCTCTTCTCATTCAAGTTTTTATTTAAAATAAAGTATTTTACACCAAAGTGAGAGACCATGAGGTGAATCTTATTATTAGATACCAAATGTCTGAAGTTATTTAAAATTCTAATAACAACCAAGGTATGTTTTTCAAAAAATCAATATTTCACCTCATAATCTTCCATACCTTAGCTAAAGAAAGCAACCAACTAATCTAAACCCTCTTTGTTTGTTTGTGACTAGCATGACAGATATAGTATCCATTCCTCCAAAGGTATACAATGTGAAATCCTTGGAGAAACCAGGGTTGATGAGGGTAGGAGCTTGTGCTATGGATTTTTTGATAGCCTCAAAACTACCTTTCATTTTGTGGTCCATTTGAAAGGTATGTTCTTCCTTAACATGGATGTCATTGGTTTGACATGATTCACAAAATATGGGACAAACCTCCTGATAAAGTCAATCCTTCCTAGGAAAATTTGCAACGCCTTCTTATGATTGGGAAATGATAGGGCCAAAACATCACTCACCCTCTCTGGATCTATTGTAAGCCCTTGTTTGGAGATAATGTGGCATAGGATATTACCTTCACGTGCTAGGAAAATGCATTTATTATTATTAAGAGAAACTCCAAAATTTATACACCTCTCAAACACTTTCCTGTGGTGAATTAGATGTTCATTTACATATTTGGAGAACACTGTTATATCATTAAGATAGACAAGAATGATGTTGTTGATCAGTCCTTTGAATGCCATATCCATGGATATTTGGAACATTGCTCCCGCATTAGACAACCCAAAAGGAATTTTCTTGTAGGCATAGGTTCCCCATTTTGTAGTGAAGGTTATTTTGAATTGATCCTCTTCTTTGATCATGATTTTATTGTATCTTGAATTTCCATCCAGTAAGGAAAAGCTCTCTGAACCTATTACCATTTAAAGGATTTTATCCATATAAGGAAGAAAATGGTGATATTTCAAGGATGCCTTGTTCAGATCTCTGAAATCAACAAATAATTTGATTTCTCCATTTATCTTTCACATTGGAATCCATGTTGAATGTTTGATAGAGAAGATACTATTTTCTTGCAATCACCTTTCTCAGTTCGCTCTTCATGAGTGGATTGATCCATGGGTTGAAAAGGCTCTATTTTTTTCTAATAGGATTAGCCACATGATACAACTCAATATTTTGATATGCTAAGTCAGGATCAAAACCATGAAGATATTCATAATTCCATGCAAATACATGAGCAAACTCTTGGCAAAGCTCCACAAAAGCATGTTTTTATTAAGGAGTGCATACCTTTCCAATCTTGAGTAGCTTATCCCTTCCAACAGAAATGGGTTCATAATACCCATCTTTGAATATAAAATTTTCCTTTTTGCTTCTCATTTGGTCATCTGGATTAAAATGGATTCCAAAGTAACAAAGCCTTTGTGAAACCTGTTTGACCTTAGTTGGACAATTTCTTCTCCATATTTTTGTTTTAACTTGTTCCTAGTTTCTCAAAGAGAACTCGGCTTCTACTTGGATGAAGTTGATGATCTGTTGATCATTCTCAAAAAAATTTCAATTGATGTTGTTATTTGGTATTGCAGGCCTTAATACTACTTTGATATGTGGTCATTCATTGTCTCTTTTGACTTCTTCAACAACATCAAACCTTTCTCATAACATGACCAACCTATCTACATGATTATTATCTTCCCTTAGTATGGCATTGATATTGAAATCTTAAAAATCCTCTATAAGGTCCCATACCTTGTGATTGTAAGCTCTAATATGATGAATCCTAGTTGCATTCATTCCTCTAACTTTGTTCATAATTAGCTCGCTATCCCCAAAGGTATGTAACTATTTAATTTCATTTATTTTTGTCCATTGGAGGCCTTGTATGAGATATTCATACTCTGCTAAGTTGTTAGAGTAGCTAAAATAAAATATGAAAGAGGATTAATACTTCATACTAGAAGGAGGTACAAGGAATACATCCCCTCTAGCCCCTTGTCTGCTTCTTGAACCATTATTTTTTTTTACCATAGGACACCATTTTTTTCCTCTTTTGGTTTCACAATGTTGGGAATAGGAAAACATTCTTCATGAAATAATATATGCCAATTTCAACCTCTTCAATTTGTTTGTATGGATCAAAACCATGAAGTTAAGCTCACCATTCATCAAGTAGTGAATCTAGGATACCTTCAATTTGAGGATCTATTTTTTGAATGCTTGGATGACCTTAGTGATAAAAAATAATACAATTTGCATTGGTGGGGATGAGTATATAAGGTTATATATGCTATGGAACAATAGGTTCAGACCTTATAGTGACCTTGGTACCACACCTAGTTCTGAAAAAGCATATGTGTCTAACCCGCAGATAAATATCCTCCAATCTTGGAAGTTGAATTCTGTGAGAGGAAAAAATAAAATAATTGGGGTAAATAGATGATAAACACATCCTACGAGATTGAGAATTTGGCACATGTGTGTAATGTAATACTTAGACATCTTATAACCCCAATATTCCCTACCACGGTTAAATCCAATTGCATAACTCCCTTAGAGAGTGACTCATATTCAATACCAAGTTGATCTAATATTTTTCTAGGCATCACTGAACTAATTTCTCCCAATTCTGGCATGAAATTGTGCACTAAATGATTTCCTATAATAAAATACACATAAAAAGGTGGAAACTTTATGAGTTTACCTGGTTGATCATCCTTTTGCTGAAAATGCATTGTGAAGCACAAATTTTCCCTTCTCTCTAGGTGTTTCATGCAAAGTGGGAAGATTGGCCATGGGAGCTTGTAGAATATCTATATGTCCAGTAATGGTCAAATATTCCAATATTGAGATGCTTACATTTGTCTTCTTCATCTGATCCATGATGTTAAAGGGAGAACCCGCAAGATTTTACAATAGAGGAACAATATTTCCCTTTCTTTTTTTCAACCCTTGAGTTTTATTTGAATGACAGGTCTGAAACATGTTGTGTGCCTTCTCCATATTATAGTCTTACAATGTTCCATGGATTATTAGTTTACTACAGATTTACCACATCCCGTGGTTTCATTTTTGAAGCTTGAATTCCAACTGAGTCCGTAGGTTTCCTAATTTGAGGATGAAAACTTGGAGGGGTAAAAGGTGGAATGATTTCTTCCACTTGTCTTATTTTCACCCTGATGTTTACAACCACACTTGATAAATTTGATTTATTACTCTCTTGGAGTTGATTGATTTTGCATAACTCTAAAATTTTCCAGTTTACAAGTGATGTGTCACTCGAGATATTTCCTATGTACTTTCTTGCTGTGGATTTACTTCCGCAGATATATCTCTTGGGAAAGAGGCATTTTTTAATGTTTATAATTAGATAAGAATACCATTGACACATGTTGTTTAATTATGAGGAAGGTTGCAAGGGAAACACCATTTATAATCTTGCATAAGATTGTTCTACACTGGGACCAAAGCCTTAGATAAATCATCTGCATTTGGGTTAAGGATTGAAATGATTTCACGGGAGTGATTCGATTATGTGGAGTTTCTTGGAATGGAGGTTTGGTTTTTGGATAAGGAAAATTGTTGGGTTGGTATGGGGGTTGATAAGGCCTAAAGTTTTGAGCTTGTTTCCTTTTCAAGGACGCCAACTCATTTCTAAAATTTTACAACTATTTCATGACCTCATATAATTTTCTTGAAGAGCTTGTGGAGGTGGATGCTTGATTTTAAATTTGGCTTCTTAGGGACGGAATATGTACTAAATCAGGAATTTGATAAGGAGCCTATGTACCTAGCTCTAGAAATATGGGCATTATAGGTCTAGGGGAAAACTTCCCAGCGTGAATGAGACTACTATAAACTCTAATGGTAATATCATAAGTGTCTCGTAATGTTCTACTCCCCATGGACTGAATCATGACTGAAATGTTACTATTTAAAGACTTTAGATAATAAATAAATATGTATTGAGGTGCATGCCTTACCACTTGTGAAATTCACTCCCAATTCCTTTGAAATATGATGTTGAAATCAGACATTGGCTCATTAGGTGCTCTTTGTGTTGTTGTAAGCTACTCTACCAAAGATAATTGATTTGATTTATCTTCAAAATGATTATAGAGAGATTTCCCTAGCTTGTACCAAGTGGTGATAGATTTTACCCTTAAGCCTTTGTACCATTGCAGAGCTTTCCTTTTGAAAGAAGCCACTAATAACCTAACTGCTATGTTATCTTGTGTTCTATGGTATACTGAACAGATGTTATCAACATCCTTAATATGATAAATAGGGGTTGTAGTGGTCTCTCTAGTAAAAAAAGGAACACTCTTCAGGGATGCAACTGTAATGTCATCATATTGGGCTAGACGTAAAGGACTTCCCCCATTAAATGTGAAAAAATCTTGATTCCTTTATTGGGCCTTGAATGTAACATGTATCAAAATCCTAAAAGATAGCAAGAAAGGCCTACCATGAGGAGGGGTAAAGAGGACTCAGTCTAGAGGTGATGGATATTTTTGAACTGATCTACCCCTTATTCTTCTTCATAGTGACAATTACATGAAGTAAGAAGGCTCTCCCCTTAATTTATTTGACCTTGTCTATATTATTCTCATGAAAATTAACATGTAGCTATTTAGAACTAGAATATTTGAACTTTAGGGTCGCCAGATGTATTGAAGAACTACCTCATAAGGAGGAAATCACTAATTCACACGCTAGAAATTAACAATAATGAAGTTAAAATTATCATTGTCCCACCAAAGAAATTAACAATAATTAACAATAATGAAGTTGCGCCCCTTGAATGTTCACTAGTGAACATAATTTTTTTTTGGGTAAAATGGGATAATCTCGAAAGTGTGGGACTTTAAAAAGTGAGATCAACCTCCAAAGAAGGTTGGGTCCTTCGGTTCTAGCCCACCATAACTAACCTATAAATTCAAAATACAACTAATGCTAAAACTAATTGACATTTTCATGGGGTTCAGAGTTGAGGGGAAAGGGAAAGGTGTTACAAAATAAAATAAGGTGATGCACCAAACTAAAATAGTTTTCAAATCTAACATGTGGAGACACTATTCACACAATCATGAAGGAAGTTATTGAAATGCAAATCTCTTGTAAAAGGAAAAATGCATACATCCAAAGAAAGACAAAAATGGTTAGATATTTGCAATTAATGTGAGGTGCATAAGGGAAAATACCATAGTTGTATTTCATTAAACATTTTCATTTGTATTGACAAGAAACAATACTTGATAACCAATTATAGAATGTAATTACAAACGTCGAGGGGAATAGAAAATATAAAGACTCCAAAGTAGAGTTCCAAATTTCACAGAAGAGAACCCTTTACATGTGCAAGAGAACCTACATTTATATAACTTATGGAATGAAGAAAATAAGGAAGGGAGATGAGAAAGGAATGTTGAGATGGAATCCATCCCCTTAAGATTTTTTAAATAAGAATGGGCACCATGATTTCTACCAGAAATTTATCGTAGTACAGGTATGGATGCCCCCAATTTTAGCCAATAACCATAACACAACCCTTGAGTCTATCGAGTTCCATCAGACTGCACAAGATGATGTCGTACTTCATTAAATTCCAATGGTTGGGGGCGGTTGACTCTCTGGTTTGGAGTCCGACATGGATTTGATACCTTCCATGACTTCTATTATGTCTCACATCCTTCACCACGGTATTTGAATTTTTCCTTTTCCCGCGGACCTTTGTAAATTTCCTCCTCACTAGCATTGATGAGTGGAAATAATTCACACCACAAACGAGGGATCTAATTCTTCAATCTGTGGCTTTTTCCCCTACACATATTTTACTTCATTTCTTTGGTTTGAGAAAACCCACAAAAAACTAAGTTAGTGTTATGTGGATTTTAAACTTAGCAAATTTCCTCAATTCCTTAGTGGATATGCGATTCCGGGGTGCTATGTTTGACTTCACCTACTAAAGAGTTACTTCCTTAGTGTTGTAAATGTTAAAAAGATACCACAAAATACTAAAATTCACTAAATTTCACCTAAGTCCCCTCCCTACTCACTCCTTTGTTCCGTGGGTTAGGAAAACCCATGAAACACTAAGTTCATATTCCATGGTAGACTGAACTAGTCTCTTACGACGTTTCTAGAGCATGAAAGTGGTTAAGCCCTTTTGATAAGCTATTCAAAATTGCAAGGGGCATACTTTTGGACAACAAAACCTATTTCTTATGCATTGATATGTAGATTTATTTTTCAAGAATAATTTGGATGGAATTTTACTAAGTTGCATTGAAAGAGAACAAATAAACAAGGTACTTACAAAATTCCATAATGGATTCTCTAACGGTCATTTCTCCCCATGAGCCACAATAATGAAAATCTTGAGAGAAATGTACTTCTAGCCCACATTTTTCATAGATTCACATCAATGGGTTAGTAAGTGCAAGGAATGTTCCCTCTTTACTGTAAAAAATAAGATGACGACTCTTACACTTCATCTAATCTAGGTGGATAAATTTTTTTTCTCAATGGGGTCTTGACTTCATTGGCATGATCAATACAATGTCGATTGTTGGTCACAAACAAGTTTTGATTGCACCTGATTACTTCAATAAGTGGACAAAGGCTATGAAACTCAAGTAAGAAACTGAATTGACCATTAAAAAATTCTTAGAGCATAGTTTGAGGAAGTTTAGGGTTCCCCGAAATATAATTTCAAATAATGTTAATGCTTTCTTGGGTTACATAATCTCTGATTGAGCTCTAAGACATGACATCTACCCAAATAATTCTTCCAACTATTACCCTCAAGGTAATGGCCTAGCTAAGTCTACAAATAAGGATCTCATCAGGATAATGAAGAGGAAAATGTAGATGAACCAAAGGTAATGGAATTAAAATTTGAAGGGTGCTCTTTGGGCTGAAAAGATTACACTTAAGAGAGCAACATGTAAATATAATTTCATTTTGGTGTATAGTAGAGAGGTCAAAATTTAATTACCTCTCAAATTCATTCATTAGAATTATCCCATCATTTTTAATTAGAGGGAAAAGATATGAGGACACTTAGAATGGAAAATTTAGATGAACTAGAGGAATTGAGGTAGTCTACCATGATAAAATTAGAGGAATGAAAAAGGTAAACCAAGCAGTGGTTTAATAAGAAGGTCAAAGCTCAAAAATTTAGATTAGGGAGCATGGTTCTGAAGTGGGATGTAGACATAGCTAAGACAAGGCGTCACTCCAAGTTTGATACAATTTTGAGTGGGCCATATGGTATCACATCTTGCAAGCAGGCTAATTCATTTGAGCTATCATATCTTAATAGGGAGACACTTCAAATCCCAGTCAATTTTTTTTTATCTTAAACCTTCTCATTGAGTTTGTTAGGTTGCATATTGTATATAGTATTTTATCTATGTTGTGTTTCCTTTTCCTTGTTATTCTTGGAGGGTCCCTTTTGTTGTTTTTTTGTGATCATTAATTGAGTTTCCCTCCCTCAATCCTTTTGTGGTGATATTTATCAATAAGTTTTTTACTACACAAGTTTTTGTTCCCATTTGAAATTCCTATAGGATAGAGTGCCTAGAGAGAAAAATTAACTATTTCTACACGTCATGAAGGATCTGCAGATTAAAGAAACAAGGCACCAAAAAAGAAAGAACAAAATTATGGATCAAATTCATGGTCAATTATCAAAATTATATACTGACCTTATGCCTAATGGATAGGCCAAGATACTGATCGATTCATCTAGTAGAAAAATCTCCCCTAAAAATTCATAAAACTATTGTCCAAACTAGCACCCATGTTATTTAAACAACTCCATTCAAATTATAGACTTAAGAAGCTTCAGGAAGTAAATCCATAGAATGAGGAGTATCATGGTGTTCCACAAAATAAATAAGTGGTATACCACAAAAGGTAAAAGATGTAAAAGTATACATTGTGGACAAATATGGAAATCCATGCAACACTGCAAGGTTTTGAGAAGGAAGAAACAAAGCCACATAATGAATAATAAGCTAGTGTTTCATGGGATGAAACTAACCAGATAATCCATGATATAAAAAGAGACCACATAACATTAAAAGAGTTTTCAAGGAAAATAAAACCCATGTAAGTCTAAAATCCATGACAAGAGATGGGAAGCCACATAAGGTAAAAAAAATTCATGGATTAAAAAGGCTACTATGAATCATGGTACATGTCAAGAAAGAAACCGCGAGTCATCTAAGGTTTCTCAAATAATGCTAGAAGCTGCAGGATACAAGAAAAACATAGTGAAGTATATAAAATCTACAGAATATAGAAAATCCATGTCTATAGATAGAGCACCCAACCACCTCAACTACCAACATTAAATCTTGAACAGTTCCACCCGCTTCTCGATATGATTTGATGACATGTCATTTGATCCATGTCATGTACCCATACATGGCCTGTAAAATGAATGGCCATTGGTCCTTAGTGGTTAGTAGAATGGTTAAATTTATTAATTTATAAATGTAATTTTATTCTCTCCTCTTCTCTTTATTTCTCTATAAATGTAAGTGCAATGGAACATAAAAAATGGTCTCTTTTATACTAATTCCTAGAGATATTCCGTTTTGAGCTCGAAGCTTTTTCTCACGGACCATTGTAACGTGTATGTGACTTTTCATGAACCTTTTCTCTGTGAAGTTGAAAATGGATAAATCTTAATGATATCATATGTAAATGTGATTTGTTTTCTTTGAATGCATTGGTGTATGATGTGAAAATATCTGTCCTCTTGTAAGTTTTTTAGTTTTTTTATCCTATCAGTTCTATGTGCATTATTTTTTTCTTGACATCCAACGTTATATCTGTGTCTTTGGAGCTATAATCGAACGTTATTTTATTTTGGTGCATCACCTCCCTTTATTTTTGCATTCTCTCTCTAACACTGGTACCTTGGAAATATTATATTAGGATTAGTTAGTAGCATCCAATGCTAGTGTTGTTGTAGTGAGCTAGAGCAGAAGGAACCAACCTTCTCTAGAGATTGAACTCAAATTTGCCATTATCCCAAAATTTTGAGGTATTTCCATGTTTCAATGAGGTAATGAGCTCATCCTCGGAAAAGAGTGTAATATTAGGTGATAACAAAAAATATCAGACTCAATTAATTGGTTGATAAAAATTGGAAGGGTCTAATTGTATACCCAAAAATCATAATTTAGGGAAGTCAACCCCTAATTACCTAACCCATCTTAAAATTTATATCATTCTCTATAAACATGGTTTTATCATAGTTTTTTGAAAGGCATTAAGGATATCTAAAGAGTCCCCCATGATATTACTAATAAACCAATTTCCCTCCTCCTTATATACACTATCAACGATATTCATTGGGTCTTGTAGACACTCAAATTTGGTAATTTACCCTTTGACACTGTTGGTTTTGACAATGCACTCTTGCTAAGATAAACACAACCATTTCATTCTCAATTAGAAGTTTTTGAGGTCTCTTTTCTAGCTTTTTTATCCTTGCACACTGATATGCCAACACAATATGAGAATATAATACAAAAAATATGAATATTAAGTCAGTCTAATAGGATGTAAACTTAATTTAACATTATTTTCATCCTTGGTGAAGGTCGCATAGTTTGGTCAAGAATTTGTATCTAGTCCTAACCTTTTTGTATGGTTTTGCACCAACATATCATCTATATTTTCTTTCAATTTCAAATTATATGATGGGTCCTTTAATCCCTTTGGGTTAGCTTTTATTTGATAATTCATCTTTGGAACCCTATATAAGAAAGATAACACTACCTTATTTTATAACTTGTAAATCTATGACACTACATTGATACACTCACTTCTTACACTTACAAAAGGCACCCAAGGCTCCCTAAATATCGCAAAAGCACATATAAAGTAATTAGGGAAGAAATATCTACAAGTATGAAACTTCTTACCATGTCAAAACATCAGTCTCTTTCATACACAAGCACTCAAACATCCCTTATAAAAGTATTTTAGCAAGAGACAAACTCAACTCAAGAATTTTCATAGTGGTTTCCAAATCTAGTTGCATTCATTTATATATCACATGTTAGGTGGAGGATGACATGTAATTTGAGGTCTCTTTAGAGTATTTTCAATGTTTTTGGTGCGCAGTGGTGGCCACAACCCAAATACTGTTTGTTTTATAGGGCTTCTCATCCATGTCTAGGGTTTGAGATCATGATCATAATGTTTAAAAATCTTCACAACATGACCAACAACTAAGGTTTGATAAAAACAAAAAATTTCAGGCAGGTAACAATCTCAGGAAGTTATAGAGTCTGAATCCATGTAGGTTCAAGACCTTACAAAAGGATCATGACCATACAAAAAGTCTTGAAAAAAATGTACGATCCTACCCCAAATTAGTTTCCAGTCACATTTCTTAAAACAAAGTGTCACCAGGTACATATCTCCCTATTTCAGCATTGCACTCATAGAACCTCAGAGTTCCATCTGTAATCACCTAAGTACACTCATTCTCTTGTGTTTTCAAGTTTGTAACCTATCATTTAAAAATTAAATGTGTTGTTTGTATATTGCATAATTAATATTGCAAGTTAATTAATTAGTATAACTCCTTGTAGCTCCCCATACATCCTTTAATGTACCTAATTCACTAAATCTTATATTTCACGTTATCTAATAAGGGTATTAAGGTTTTTGGTGAACTTGAGTTATGAATCGATCTTTTCATTAGCCCTAGGCTCATTTGTGGTATGATCCTTCTTCTAGGATTTCTTATTTCATTTTCTTATTGTAATAATACAAATATTTCATTGAACATGATACACTTATCAAATCCTTAAAGATCCCTTATAATCTGGATCCCCAACTATTTTGGGAATTTGTACTCAATGAGCTAGTTTGTTAAATTAGTTCCGGTCATGTCCCCCTCAAGACATCCTATATTAATGATGAAGTAATTTTGTATAATTGAATGCACATGATACACATTATTCTCATGACTATTGTTGTGATGATGATCCTTCTCTTACACAATCATGTGACAACACTTCACAATGATTCTTTATATATTGATGACATAAAGCATGATATAATTAATACAATCACCACTGATACACATGAACTTACATTTAATATAGATACTGCTACACTATAACATGCCACTCATGGTGATCCTATTTATGATGTTTCCCATATATGTGATCATGAGGACTCTACTTACACTGAACATACTTCCACTATTGTCATGGACCCCATGGATACTTCTTTACATGACATAATTTATACTAATATACATGATCCTATTGTTGATGTGTCTCTTTCTCCTATAAACCAAGCTAAATCCATAGTGTATAAGGTTATACCTTCACCTATATCTAGTTATTTTCCTCTTATGGATGTTATTATATCTACAATACCTATGGTGTTGGGGGCGACTCATATCCCCTTTGAAAATGTTACAATGCTTATATTTCAAATATGCTTCTGGGAACACCTCTAAATACACTTCTATTGATCTTCTTATTATTAATTTAATGTCATATTACCTGGTATGTATACTCAACCAAAATTGGGTGCCCCATATACTAATTTGATGATGATTCATACTATTATTTCATCACTTTATTTTTAACCTTCTATGAGTGACTCACCCACTATGGATACACCTAGTCTTGCTATATCTGTGGGAGCACCTGATTCCCCTCTTTTACTACTATTATGACTCTGGATTCTACTACTGTCCTACGATATCATGCATATGGTTCTAATGCTTCTAATCATTATATCTTGCAACTATTACTTATGACGAGCCTTGTGTTTCTCCCTCTATTTATTGAGGTTGATATAAGGTGAGCCTTATAACACAACATATGTTTCCCATCTCTTACTTCACATGTTGTTACTTGTAGTTACAATTTCTACACATGCTTTTTCCACTATTGAAAATGATGAATATATATATATATATATATATATATTATCTTTTGTTTTCTCATCGCGTGAACTCTCTTATTATGAAAAATATTGCACTTAATCCTCATACAATTGAGATTTTGTATTTTATCACGTTATCCTCTCTTTATCCTCCACACACTACCCATTCATTTGCTTCATCTTCTAGGCCATATTTTCCCTACATTACTATTAATGTAACACTTGCATTTGAGTCATAATTGAGGCATGAGACCCCACCTCCTTTGATGGTTGCCTTACCTCTTCAGTAGGTTCTCATCATATAGATTTAAAGCTTACCCTCTTTCTTGTACATCTCTAAGAAGTTCAAAAATATAAAAAACATTAACATATTTTTAAAATTAAAAAACATTCATATAATTATAAAAATAAACAAATAAGGGCCTATACACTTAGTTTGAGCTTTTTGCACTTTACACATGTTGTTTGTCACCATGGCTTTAATAGATAACATATCTATTTAATCTTTACTCACATGTGTTCACATGGTATATTGAGCTTGATGTAGGACACACATAAAGTGGCACACAATAATAGGTGATGGTTGTCCCTTTACCCATACTTCGATACATCTGGGAGAATTTATTATACACTACACATAGGTGATATTTTTCTATTATAGTTCATTTTTACTTCCTCATTATGATTGATTAATATTGTGTACATGTTATTTTTTTAGTAACAAGACTAACACATGTGTCTTTTTCAGTGTTGACACCTCTTGCTTCACATGTGTCTTTTCATATATGTTGTATCATTTCAACGTGTCCCTGTCAAAACCAAAATTTGGTTCACTTGTCCCCCATACCACGTTCATTCACCCCTTTGTCATCATCATGTACACTCACACCCATACCCTATCCAAAATCAATTTCCCCTCCTTTATCGGATTTATTTCCCTCTAATATCTTATTTCCTATCTTAAACCTATCAAATCCCATAATTATTTCAACTCTCATTATCCCTCCTAATCACATTTAATCATCCCTAAACATGTTTATCACCTTAATCACATCCCTAAAACCACCCATTTATCCTTTATAGAATTATCACCTACCCTCATTTAATGTTTTCAAACCTCCAACTACAATTTATCATCCTTATGCAACCCTAATCCACCAAATCAACTCATAACCCTAATCAACACTTAATAAGGCCTCATCCCCATCACCCAAATCAATGGTTCTTTGCAGTCGAAGGTGACCCTATCGGGTCGCCAGCGACCCTATAAATACATCATCACCCCCTCCTCAAAGAGGATAGAAATTTGGATATTTGAATTCTTGTGAGATTTTACGTATTTCTTTTCTTCTTGTGAGATGCCATCAACATCTTAAATCCATCTTGGAGCCTTTTGCTTATCATTTTTAGAGATATGAAGCTTGGATTTTGTTTGGAGTCCTAACTTGTTTCATCACTTCTTCATCAAATTTTTGTAGATCTGTTCATCATTTTGAGCTCTACCATCTCATCATCCATCCTCATTTCATTCTCATAGTCCTTTTCCCCCTCATCATCTCTCACCAACACCTAACTCAGACTTGGTTGCCATCTATTCTGCCTTGGTCGCCATCGACCCGATCTGTCTTGGCCATTTTTCCTGCATTTTTTTCACTCTTCCATCAATCTGTCAGTTCTTTCCACATCCAAATCTTTCAAATCTTGCAATCTCTCTGTTCTTCCTATCTGATACCCTATGATCTCAATTTTTTGTTACAATCATTTTCAACTGCCTTTGTCTTCCTTTGGTCACCATCGACCCGATCTACATCTACACTAGATCTAGGTTATATTCAACATCCAACAATATGATCCAAACCTATTTTTTTCACATATTTTAATCTTCTCTGTTATAGACATTGCCGACTATCTCAGGTTTCCGTATACCCTATCTAGTTTTCATACTTTTACCTCAATATGCATTATCTAATCTCTTTTTATTCGATTTATGAGTATATATCTGATTATGTTTATTTTTTCATGCTATCTATACATTATTTTAGACCAATATGGTAAACAAGTGGGATGACATACTTCTTAGGAATTTCATCATTTCTTAGGACTAATTTTATCAGGCAGCCCACCATATAATCTACTAATATTTTTTCTTATCTCGTTTTCCTTTGTGTTGTGTAGGTTATCAAGATCACTACGGAAAGGATCCTTATGTACATATATCATCATCCATCACCATCACACATTGGAGGTAGCCTTAAACCCTCCCATATTTGGAGTTTCTTGTTTTCCTGCATACCATTTCATTAACTTTAAACATGAGTGGAAAAATCGTCAAACATTCTGGCACGCCTGGTGGGACCTACGTACATCCTTTGGTAAGTTCCTTCTTTATTTTTTATTTCTATTATATATTCTATTTTCATCTTTCCCCTAACTCTGTACATTGGATTTCCTCGCGTGTGTGCTTCGAAGTTTTCTTTCTTTCTCAACAACGCGTGTGTAATTTGGAAAAAGGAAAAATATTATCTAGGTATTCCTCTTTTTTATTGTTATTTTTTCCTTTTTACATCATTCTTCCCTCTCTTTGTTTGCTTGTCCTCATCGAACATCACATTTGGATTTGGATGTAAAATGATTTTTTTTCATGTTTTCTTGGTCACATAGGTTAAGTAGGCGGTAAATATCTTGCATTCAAATTATTTTCACACACAACCAAACCAAAGACACCAATATACACATTTAAACATTCCCTACTAGGTAGAATTATTAGTATTTCATCAAAAAATAAGGATGCCGCCACAATGTTTTGGTCGTGTAATAATTTTTTTTGACTATTTGTATATCGACTAAGCGTCTGAAACCCCTATCATTGTGGTGCATGAAGTGTGGGGGTAGGTCCCAATACCAGAACACGTACCAGTAGTGATCACATATTTTTACCTCATGTTCCTTCGGGTATATCTAGGAATCCATCCTTAAACATACTTGAAACCATCCATAGATCGACAACTTATCTAGGTTACCTTTGAGCTTCTTCCCTTTTTTCACATTCTATAAATAAACAAGATAAACAAAATTTTGTTGCTTGAGTTGATTGTCGCATTAATAGTTTGCATAAGATTTTTCTTATTTATTTCATGCCCATTGTTACTCGTTCCCAAGCCAAAAAATGGAACAATCAACTTCTTCCAACAATATTCCCACCTCAAACAACCCTTCAGAACAAGCATCCATCCTCTCTCTTGTTTCATATGTAACTTTGATCACCTCATCTTAGGTCTCCCAAATCACTATTTCTACGATTACTCCTCATGAACTTCATATCATTCAAGGCAATCCCAATCTTGAAACCAATCCTTTTGTCTACCATCACTCCATCCATTCTATAATAGGCATACCTCCTTTTGCTACTTCCTTAGGAGCATTTGGACCTCCCATTATCCCTCGTGAATGCTTGGATTTTCAAGAACTCCTTGATGCTAACCCTGTCACTCTCCATGACTACTTAGCTCGTAAATCCACCAATATTCCTATTGATGGAATTGCTCTTCTAATAAATTTATGCCTATCCCCCTCAATCCAAGTCTACTAAAGTTATTACTTCCCAACTTGTTGTCTTTTTCCCCAGGTCCATGAATGAGCTAGCAATAACGCAAAACAAACATCTGCCTCACGAGTCTTCTAGTATGGTTCCCCAAACCCATCATTCCAAATAACTGGTGGTGCCTATCCCACCTAAGATACCTCGTATCCATACTATCCCTACATATTTTATCCCTATTCCTTCTTCATCTACTGTTATCATCAATGCCCCCACCCAAACTCTAAAAAAATCTAGCATACCTCCACCACCACCCGAGAAATATGTTCAAAGATTGGTGCACCTCTTCACATCCCATGTGCATACCAATGTTGTTACCTCACAACCCCAGCCTTTGGATCTGACTTAGACTAATCAACCTCCACTTTGAAGCATATTTTGACATGTGTTCCCCAATCAACCCCTTCAAACATCCCAAGTGCCTTATGCACATATCCCAACTTATCCAACAGAAACCCAATCCAATCCCCTCATCACTCAATTTTTTTTTTGCAATCTTACTCGTCCAATTACATCCCTTCACAACATCCTACTTCCCAGCCTATCCAATCACAAAATTTCAATTATGTTCCGTCCTATCAACTACCCCCACAAACTCCTAATTACACCTAATAGTATCAATCTTACCCCCAACCTAATCTATCTACCTCTTATAATCCACAACCACATCAATCAACTCCTCATCCTCACACATCAAATGATCCTATGCAATCCTTGTTGAATAGAATTGCCAACCTAGAGGCTGCTACCTTGGACCCCAAATGCACATTCACCTACGATAAAATTTGCAACAAACCTATCAATCCAACCCGTTAAGCCATATCCCCCACATTGGGAGATTCCCAAATTATCTAAATTAAATAGTAAGGAAGATACCAAACAACATATTGATTCCTTTATGCACTCATTTTATCTTATTTCCCATGATCAAGATCTTATGATTCACACCTTTCCCATGTCATTGGTCAGCCCCGATCTAGAATGGTAAAATGGCATCCCCTAAAATTCACTCTTTTCCTTCACACAACTTGCATAGAGTTTTCTAGAGCACTTCTCCATTAATATAGCACTTAATATACATATCACTGATCTTTACACCATAAAACAATTTGAAGATGAATTAATTATCAATTTCATTGCTAGGTGGCACAAAATTATTAATCAATTATCCTTCTCATTTCCTCAAACCAAACTCATTGAGATCTTCTCTAGATCATGCGCGAAACATATCTCATCTACCCTCCAAATTCAGTCTTTCCCAATCTTTGAGGAAGCTTTTACCATGGCTCACAAGTTAGAACTATGTGCCCTTGAGCAAGGCCATTTCAAGCTTCGTTTTAACAAAACCAAGACTAAATTCACCAAATCATTCACCCATAATGAAAAATCCAAGAATGCAAAAATTCCATTATCATCAAAACTACTTCCACATCCACATATCATGTTGAGCCTCTATAAAGAGCTCCTCGAACAACCCCCAACTATACTCTTCTTTGAGAATCATATATCTCCATCTTTGAGAGGCTCGTGGTTACATGCCTTATTCAACTTCCTCCCATATGCTTTATTGATGATTCACGCCCCAAATACACATGTTATCGTGAGGAAAATTATTGTAAACATCCTCAAGTCTATGGACATGACATTGAGAAATTTCATACCTTTAAAGGACCTAGTAAAACTAATTATCGATCGTAGGGACCTCTAATTAGACAATCCAAATGCCCCCCTAATTAACCATTGGATTTCTTCAAACAAATATTTGTGAAACCACCACCAAACAATCAAACCAATCCTTTCACATCTCAAGTGTGTGATGCCCACATGATCAATAGTTTATGTCAGGCTTTAATATCTCCACCCACATATACCACTATACTTACGTCTATATCCATGTCTACTTTAATATCTACACCCCCTCCCACATGTACATCAACATCTACTTCCCCATCCACTTCTATACCCATATCTACACCTTCATCTACAACCACATCTATACACATGTCTACTTCAATATCCACATCCACATCCACACCCATATCCACATATACACCCATATCCATATCCACATCTATGCCTCCATACACATCCACATCCACATCCACATCCACATCCACATCCACATCTCTTGAAACTTCCACCAAATAGACATCTCCCCTCAATTCCGTTATGAATAATATCCCAATCCCATATTTACATCAAAAAATTTCCACAACTCCTATATCAACACCCCCAAATTAAAAAATATCCACAAATTATTCTAGTGCTACCCATGGTGCTACTCAAGAGTCATCCCCATCTTCAACCACCACACCTACGACACAACCCATATCAAAACCATCTAATCCTATTCCTAAATAATACTCTAGCACTAAAATCATTGTTATCCATGCCAAAGGTAAAGATTCACAACAAAAATATAAGAACCTTATCACCCCCCATTCAAAAATATCTTATTCATCAGCACAAGAAATTGAAGCTTCCAAATCCCTATCAATCCAAACAGTCCAATACCCAAACATCCATCTTAGGAACTCAACCATCTATTCCGAATCATATCATTTATCCAAAACTCCCATCATTACCAAAAATTAATCAAAATCATCTATCCCTATCCCTAAATTCTTATAAGAACCTAAGGCCCCTACAAAATCCCATAAGAGTAGGGAACCCCTTTTTCCTTCACCCTCAT
This sequence comes from Taxus chinensis, assembly GCA_019776745.2. Classification (NCBI taxonomy): domain Eukaryota; kingdom Viridiplantae; phylum Streptophyta; class Pinopsida; order Cupressales; family Taxaceae; genus Taxus; species Taxus chinensis. Next base: position 674,021,388 of record CM034148.1, read on the forward strand.
CTCCTAAATCAAATCAACCCGAAATACATGAAACTTCATGTTTCAACACCCCCATTGGGTATTATACTGAAATCCTTCATCTCCTTATCCAAGCATCTGCGATTACCCTTCCTCCATCAAGTCCTTTGATTCATGTGGGTGGAAACCCATGTGATGTGATTATATTTCCATCTGTGCCTATCATCGTGTCCTTGGGCATGAGAAAAATATTTATCCATATACGAAGTACTATATGGATTTTTTTTATGGTACTTTTACATTTTCATCAAATGATTGCAAATAATACGAGTCTTTTATCGGAAAAAAAACATATGGAGCAGTGCTGCTCTCTCTCAACCATACATCCCTTTTCCATAGAAAGTATTTTTCCTGTACAAAAAAATGCTTTTGTAAAGTAGGTCTGTTCAGAACTATACCTATGTTCTGTCTACATAAAATTTATTTTTCCAAGGGCATATAATAAAAAGATTGTGATTAGCCTCATTTTTACCAGGTTCTTATCCCATATTCAAGGACCCCATGGTCTAAGGGCTATTAGATATAATAATCTAAGATATGTGTAGAATAAGTAGTACAAAGAAAAGTACAAGGATCTCCAAAACCTTATCAAAAACCTCATACAAGAGGATGATCTTCCCATCAAAGAGGACCACCCTCTTCCATTCATTAGCTCATCCACACCCAAGCATGACCCTCAAACTAAACATGTATCTTCTAAGGCCTTTAAAATCTGGCCCTCCATCCACACCTTTAGTCACAATATCACCACAAAATTCTACCCATTCTAAAGAGGGTCCCCTCTATTCAAAATTGTAGTTCATGTTACCAATCACTCTTGAACCCATGACATTTAACCATCTGTCCAACAAAAACCAAGAGTTATCATTGTTTCTCCTCCTAATGAGACCACTTCATCTCCCTCTTCATCCAAGGCTAAGGTATCTATTCTAGCCACTCCACTAGCTAAAAAGCTTGTTGTTATAGAACAAAGCATCGTGAAAAAATACATAAGGCTCCCATAAAAATGTATCTTTATGACCTTATCCAAATCTCCCCTCACCATCGATAATCTCTCATCAAGGATTTACAATAATACCAATAAAAAACTGATGAACCTAAACCTTTCACGGCCCTCGTCGGAGCTCTTACCGCTTCTACCACTATTTCCTTTAATGATTCTGAAATCCAAGACATTATACCCAAATATCATTACCTTCCCCTCTTCATCACCTTTCGTATCAATGACACCTTCATAAAAAAATCCATGATTAATAATGGTGCTAGCATCAACATATAATCTCATCTCACACCTTCAATCAAATCAAGCTTCCCGACACTATTACCGCGTAATCACCCGAGGTCCTTCGAGCCTTTAATGATGTTTTTTTCCCCTGCATTAGGAATCGTCATCCTTCCTATCCGTGTTGGTGAGAAACTCCTTTATGAACTATTCTACATCATAATGGATAATTCCAATACAATGGCTTGCTTGGAAGCCCATGGATCCATGATATGCATTGTGTCCCATCCAACCTTCATTATTGTCCCTAAGTATGAGCATGATGGGAAAATCCACACACTCCCCGCTGATCTTCCTCCATTCAAAACATGTCATATGACCTACAATCCAAACAATGTGCTCCTCCCTAAGCAAGACTCATCTTTAGAAGCTTGTACTAGTTCATTTGTACTTACATCCAAGTTACTGAGAGATGAATATCTTGACACCGTGATGCAAGATCTCTCATTGGAGGAGTATTAACTCCTCATTCTTAATTCTCTTACCACACCTAACCGATTCTATATACCCAAAAATTCTCCCATGTATCAACCTAACATTGGGGATGTCATTTCCTTCAGCCCACCTCACTTAAAAACCAATATTATTTTATGGTGGCATTGATCGCCCATCTTCCCACACTAACAATCAACCCCACACCGAGCTTTACACCAATGGATTTTATTTACTCTACAAAAAGTACTTTGCCTACACTTATCTCTACTATTTTGTGTGGAAGGGATTTGGTCTTGAATGGTACAAAAAATGTATGCATGATCTTGTCCTTGACCAATCCTATAAGCCCCATGAAAAGTATGGATTGGGATTCAAATATCACCCACCAAATCTCTTCAACACACTTATTCTGAATCCCCCATGGACATAGATATATCACTTCCTTATTCATCCAACAACCTCATGGACATAGATGACACCATTTCCCTTCCCCCTAATACTTTTTAAACTCCACGATCACCCTTAGACCGGTCACCTATCACACTGAAGGTGAAACTAGGTCCCTTCCTTTTAAATTCCTGAACATGGTAGAGAAGGATTCCCCTACCATCGACATTATTCAGTTTAATGATGATAACTATATTATTTCCTATATAGGGATGAAAGATTCTCATCTTCATAAAGCCTTACCTCCTGACACATCCAACCTTCTTAATGAATCCACCATTGATATCAACATAGGGACTCTGCAAGAGCCTTGCATTCTCAAAGTAGGTCAATATATTGATACACGAGAGTGTAGAATCCTTCATTTCTTTCCTCTCCAAGCACATCTAGGCCTTCACATGGTCGTACGACTGACATATCAGGATTTGATCCTAATATATTCATTCATAATATCATCACCATCCCCAATTTCAATCCAGTTAAAAAGAAGCTATGTCGCGTGCATCCTCGTGTAGCCCTCCTCGTTAAAGAAGAATTACAACGCCTTCTTTCCACCAACTTCATCTAGCCCATTGATTATGTATAATGGGTTTCTAACATTGTACCCATTTCTAAATCCTCTGGGAAGCTTCAAATCTACACATATTTTCAAGACTTAAATATTGCTTTCCCTAAATATGACTTCCCCCTTCCTAACATCGACCATCTTGTCGACCTAACTGCTGACCATGAAATGATTTCTCTTATGGATGGGTATTCTAGTTATAATAAAATCCTTATCACATTGGAAGACCAACATAAGACATCCTTCATCACCCCTTGGGGAACATCCTATTACAACATTATGCCCTTTGGTTTGAAAAATGAGGGGCCACCTATCAACATGTTATGACTTATATCTTCCATAATCTCATCCAAAAAACTATAGAGGATTATGTCTGATGACCTCTTGGGTAACTCTAAGTGTCGACATGAACATTTACCATCCTTGAAATCCTCTTCGTGTGCCTTATTAATTATTTCCTTCTCCTCGATCTCACCAAGTGTGTGTTTTCACTTCTAACTGGAAAACTCCTTGGATTCATCATTTCCATCAGGGGTATTGATTTTGACCTTGCCAAGATCAAATCCATCCTTGAGATGCCTCCTCCTGTCAATCTAAAGTAACTTCGTACTCTCCAAGGCTGAATTCAATCAGTCCATCAATTCATCTCACAACTTTGTGATCATTTAACAACCTTTCCATCATCTCCTCTAAAAGGATGCTCACTTCAAATGGGATAGAAATTTCCAAAAACATTTATGATGAAATTAAGAAATATATTCTATCACCACTTGTGGTCACGTATCCATGCGAGGGGGAGCCATTTTATCTCTACATCTTTGCCACTGACCATGCTCTAGGTGTCATGTTGGCACACCGCAATGAGTAGGGCAGGGAGAAGGCTTTCTATTATATCAGCCACACTCTTCATGACTATGAGACCCACTACATTGAATCTAAAAATTTGTTTTGCATTCTCTAATTCACCACTTCCAAAATTTTCCACTACCTTCTCAATCAAAACATGTGCATCATCACTAGATTTTTCCCTCTTAAAACCATGTATTCCAAACCCTATCACAATGATTGCATCACTCGATGGCTCATGCTCATGACTGAATTTGACCTAGAGTTCATCTCCCAAAAATCAATCAAGGGCCAGGCTATCATTGATCAACTCGCCAAAGCCCCTCTTCCTGATAATCAAATCCTTCATGAGAAATTTCCTGAAAAATCCATCAACACAATCGATCATGAGTATTCTCCCCTCAAAATGACATTGTTCTTTGATGGTTCTAAGTGTCAGAAATGGGAGGTGCCAATGTCATCATTATTCCTCCTTGGGAGACTCCTATCCCCATCACCTACAAGATCAAATTTGAATGTACCAATAACATGGCTAAGTTTGAATCCCTTATCTTGGGCCTCCAAAATGCTATCATGCTAGGGTGTTCAAATCCTTGACATATATGGTGATTCCCAACTTATCATCAATAAAATCAAGGGATTCTATTAATGTAAAAAACAAGTCCTCAAAAAATACAAGGACATCATCAATTTTCTCCTCAAATCCTTCGATCAATACACTATCCAAACCATTCCTCATTCATCCAACCACTTTATAGAACACCATGGAATCCCTTGCATCCCTCATCCCTTTGACAATAGAAAGAATCCAAACTCTTTGTTGTTATCCATTACATTGATCAACCATCCCATATTAATGAGTTTCTTCCCCATATCAATCATATCGAAAATCAACCAATTTGATCTCTTAGTATACCCAGTTCTTTGAATTATCTATCTCAATCCAAAATTCCCTTTGACCTATCTAAAAATGGTATGAAGTTCATTCCTTCAATTTGCCAACCACTATGTTATCCTTAGCAGCATCCTCTATAAACATGGGTTTTACGGTATTTTACTACAATGCCTTAAATCTCATGAATCTATCCAAGCCATAGAAGAATTCATGAAGAATCTTGTGTGGAAAACTTTAGTAGTTTGAGCCATCACCAAGCATGTTCTTTGGATGGGCTACTATTGTCCCACCCTCAACTAAGACTGTTATGAATATGTTAAGAAGTGCGTCAAATGTGAACAACATTCCAATCTCATTTATATCCCTAGTTAAGCCTTAGCCAACCGGCTCAAGATCTATGGCCTTTCTCACAATGGGGACTTGACCTCATTGGTCTCATTAATCCACATTCTTATTAACGTCATCATTTTATCCTCACCTGCTACTAAATATTTCACTAAATGGGTGGAAGCCATTCTACTCACGTCAACCAAAGCTAACAAAATCACCAACTTTATCTATCAACACATCATCTGTCACTTCAAAATTCTTCACAAAATCATCATGGACAATTGAAATTCCTTCAAAAAAAATATCTTAAGAATATTTGTGACACCTTCAATATCAAACTTAGCTTCTCTTATCCATACTATCCACAAGCTAACGGCCAAACCGAAATCTACTAACAAAACTCTCTGTAACATTCTTTGGCAAAACTGTTGATAAGGTACAGGATTGGCACCTTCATAACTCTTTAAGGCCTATTGCTAATCTACCTTACGGGAGCTACTCCCTTCTCTTAGTCTAAAACTATGAATCCTTCCTCCCTTTTGAAGTTAAAATCCCATCTTTGTGTTTTTCTCTTCGTGACTTTGTCTCTAATGAGGACTATCTCCAAAAGTGTATAGCATAACTTGAATTACTAGATGAACGTCACTTAATCACCCTCCAACATCATCATATATATCAAGAATGTATTAAACATTTGCCTATAATAAACACATCAAATAATGTGACTTTAACATTGGTGACCTTGTCTTAAAATAATATCATGAATGTCTCTCCTCTAGAAAGGATCCAACATGGAAAATTTTCTCCAAACTAGATTGGACCATACATTATCACTCATAAGTATGGGTTTGGGGCCTATCGCTTAGCCTCCCTTGATGGTAAACCTAAGAAATGGAACCTCTCAACCCCTTGCACTTATGGCCTTTCTATTGTTAACATACCTACCAATGTGACCTTATTCGCATTAATGATATCATTTTCATCATTAGACCTTTTCCATATTCCATCGTAATGATTTGGAATCATGTGGTCTTCTGTCACTATCTTATTTGTGACTTGAATATGGGCACCATGGTTCTTCTCATAGCATATTCCTTATGGAAAATTTCATTCTTTTAGGTGGGAAATCCCATAATCATTACATTCATCTCCCTCTTATCTACCTATTGGAACCATGATAAGGGTCCACATGTGTAAATTTGTCCACATTATTTCCCCTCCCCAAGTGGTCTACTAGGGTTATCCTTGTCTCAACCATAAAATAATAAAATTATGGATGCTCATACAAAGCTATATTATCCAAAATATAGAACGCTCCATCAAATGATAGGAAAATGTTCAAGAAAAATAAAATATTATCAAAAGTATAGACTGATCCCTTGAAGAACATCTATCACATATCTTATCCTACCATCCAAAATCAAATGCTAAAAAAAATCAAAATCCATAGTTATATACCACTCCCTTGAAGTATGGATACCTTATTAAATCATGGAAGTAAAGGCTTCACACGCATTGATGACCCATCTAAATATTGGATAAGAAAAATGTATCAATCTAAAAGATGCAGCATCCTAAGAAAGATTATTGCATCGATAAGATTTCCCTCAAAAGAAAACTTCCTACATTGATCAGTTTTACGCAATAATGCTAAGAGTTGGGCATATACCTAGGACACCCACCTAGCTAGAAACTATCCCCCATACAAGCTACACATAAACCCATTGGTCGTTGTCTACAACAGGTATATAAGCACATACTTCCATCCTCCCCTCATGATCTTATAGAATGTGACTAATTATCATTCGTCTATGTGTTAACACTTGCATTATGGCTACACGTGCATTGATTTGTTCATTTTCCTTATCATTGTTTTACCTCCAATCTAGTCCCAAAGCATCTATCCGACGTGCACTCCTTACTATGATGTAAGTGTACTTCCTATATTTTGGATTACCTTAACAAGGTCACAGTGTTCTACCTTTTAATCTAACCATTAGTCGTATCACACTCATGTCAAATTGAACATCTCAAATTCCTATGATCTGATCTATGTTACTCACATCATATCACATTTTCAAATCAATCCAATTACATCATCCTAATCTACATATACAAATCCATTTAAAACATCTAAATCTACACCACATCAACAGAAATATCTAATCTAAATCCATCATATAAATTATTCATATCTATTCTCTAACACATCTATCCACATCTAATCAAAATTCAACACAATATCTAATCTAAATACGTCATACCTTTAAATCCATCACATCATCTAAAATCTAACATCCATCACATCATGCTTCTATATATAAATTTAACATCTAAATAATCCATCACATTAATGTCAAATCATATAAATTAATTAATTTCACATCATCAATCTACAATGGATGTGATTCATCTACATATAAAATACTCCTTCACATACATATAATCCGTTCATCTCTGATAATCCTTTATTAGTCATCAAATCTATTTATCCAAAACTATCTTGTCTCTACTTTATGAAACACATAACACACCAGGGCAAGCTAGAAAAATTATGGAATATTTTGTTATTTTCTCATATGTGCCAGCAAAAAGTCTTCGAATTAGCACACCCTGTCATTCATGTTTCTAATTTACTCTTTAGCCATCTAATAATATAAATCTTGGGACACCATATATCATAAAAAGTCCAAACTTTAATTACGATTTTTAATAAACTTAGTTATCCCAAGGCATGGTTTAGGTTCTCCCTTAAATCATATTTGAAGGATAGTGCATACTATTTTGTCCACTATATTCATATAGAAAAATTAATCCCTTGATAAAGGGGTACTATTTAATTTTGCACATAATACTGATGTCTATCCTTTAATCCCACAAGGTGAATAGGTTTCACAGAATAGCAAGGTCCTTAGTTTAGCAGAATTCCTATTGAAAAATAAACCCTCCATCTGTACAAATGAAAGTTGCCCCTTCATGGGTCTGTACCCATACATTTTAAATTTTAAATTTGAATTTCATGTTACCTTCCCTACTGATGTGTTTTTGTTAGGGATATTACCAGTCCATTCAGATATGTCATTTGTGGGCCAATAATAATTAAGTGTGTATTTCATTAACCCTAAGTTTGCTTATGATAGGCTTCTTATCTCTAATTATCTGTTTCAACTTATTATATTCTCTTTTGAGTTTGCAGATTGGTGAACCCGAAGGAGGAATCCATTAGACAGTGATCTCAAGATTGTTTGAGAGACATACATGCCTCATTTTATAGGAAGAGGTTATCTTTTCTTAATGGCCCATTCATCTAGTGTAATTAAAGTATGTTATTAGATTTAGATTTAAATCATATTTATTTGATTTGCCTACATTTGACTATGGGTTTTAACCTCATTTTATTGTGTATACTTAACTTCTGATATCATGTTTTCATTTGGGAGGTATGACATATATCCATATGATATATACGAGCACACAGTGCATGCAGTTTCACAACTTGTCTGTATAGACAAGATAATTCTCTGGTTAAAAACATTATAATGAGATTAAGGACCCAATATAAATGTGATGTGTGTGTGTGTGTGATGTGTGTGTGTGTTTATGGGTTTTTCCCAATTTTAGTGATTAGCTCTACATCATGATCACATGTTTGTCATTTGGGCATGAGAATATATACCTATATATATATTGTATATACATGGGTATACATACATACATACACACTCAGATATTATATATATTACCTATACATATATTGGTATATATATGGGATATGCATACGAGATCTAGGAGTATACTTGATCTAGTGCGAGCACATAGATCAATATAGGTCTTGTGTATATTGTTTCAACAATGGCATAATTTTGTTATACCCATAATGATATTAATAGGTTGTTTGGTCTCTACGACTTCCTGGTGTAGGAGGTACAGTCAACACGACTATGCCTCACTGTCTATACATTAGCACTTAGTATTGCCATTGTAATGACACGATTGGCTAGAATTATCATACAGCTATTATTTTCATGTATGACAATGATTGCATGTTCCAATTTATTTGGTATCAGAGTGATTTACGTGCATGCCATAAAAGTCTCTGATCATTTCAGTGTCTACGGAGTAGAACAATTGTTATTCATGATTTCCCCTGTCAGATTATGAAGGACAACTATTACGTGGAAGAACTTACTGTGCATATCGTTCTAAGTTCAGAGGCTTGATCTAATTTTTCAGATTGATGCAAGTTGAAGGTGGATCGTGATCTTGAGCATCGGTTACATCATGTGGATTTGTTTTTTCACTAAGTCTCCGTCTGCAACTTACGATGATGCAAGAATGCAATTATCCTCGCTCCTGGTTAGAGCTTACAGTCTACATCCAATCTTTATGCGGCCATGATGATCGATTCTCCACGTGCATATATCAACCCCAAGTAAATTTGGAGCCTCTCACATGTTGAAGCCATATAATAACGCACATTGTTTCATAAGGTGTATTTTTTCTTTGGTTATGCATTCAAATTTCTAGACCCAATTGCACAGTGCATTACTTCTTTACCTAATTCAGTTGTCCATATGTCATTCATTACGCAGTACTCGATTAATGACAGACGTCCATAGTTTTAATATTGCTAAGTTCCGAATCTGGAAAAATTTGAAGGATTCAAATATTTTTAAATAATGGTAGGTGAAGACTTACGGTTTTTCCATTTAATCAACTGAGAGATTTATGCCATAGTTGTGGATGGCAGAGTGCTAAATAAATCAAGAGATGAAAATGAAGCATGGCAATATGGTACATCAATGGTTGAATTAAGGCATAACAATCAATGGATTGGGATTATTCTAGATGGTGTTTGCATCAATGTGCATAGATGGGTTATGCTCCACGAAATCCTCAACTACAATTGAATTGACGACATATGCTTTGAACTTATTTGGATCACAAACAAGATCCCACAATAGTATTTCTAAAACAAATGTTGTTTTAGATTCAAATATAGAGGAAGGTGACGTAATGTATTTACACGCATTCATGTGTGATTCATTCGGCATGCAAATCACTTTGCTAGAATCAAAGTAGATGCATCTACGATGCATGATGTTTGGTAGTCTTTTATTTCATCAACATGCCTATTGTATTCAAATATCCTGTACTTGCTATTTGAGAAAAATCTATTCAAGTCTGGAAGCATCTTGATCGGCTTTGATTAGGATAACTTTGGGACCATGTACAAATTGGATCGGGAATCATACCTTGGATATCTCTGCATGCAGTAGATATTTTTTTCAGAATCACCTCAGGCCATATTTCTTTTCCCATGTCTCCCACATTACACGTATCCCACTCACCACTTAAAGTTTTTACATGTGTGATCTACCGACATAAATTACTAGAACTATTTCACAGACACATTTTCGGTGTTACCCGACGTCTATCAAAATAAAGTGTTTCACATTGCGGGAGAAAAGAATAAATCACAATGTGCAAACTATTGAGCTTCAATGTCCAATTTTCTGAGTAAGCAGCATCATCTATTGGAGGATGGAGGCATCAGAGGCTGGAGGTCATTCAGCGACCTCTCGTCAGTCACCACCGACGGAGCCGCACAAATTTGTGGCAATAGTGTGTGTGTGAGTTTGCTTTCTTTTCAGAGTTGCAGTTGATTTCAGTTGTGTGCAGCATGATTCTTTTTTAGTATTCCTGTTTTGGTGTGAATAAGTGAAATGTTCACATTAAGGGGGGGAACATGGTCTCAATGTTCCATTTTCTCTTTTCATATTTGTAATCTGTGAGCGGTATTTCCTACATAATTCCCTAAAGGAAAAGCATAGTGGACAGATGAAAGTACAAAAGAAAAGAAGCGTCATGATATTGAGGTTATTGGTTGTCCTGTAAAACCATCCCTATTGAGGTTGTTCATTGTCCTGTAAAATTATCCATGTTGAGGTTGTTGGTTGTCCTGTAAAACCATCCATGTTGAGGTTGTTGGTTGTCCTATAAAACCATCCATATTGAGGTTGTTGGTTTTCTTGTAAAACCATCCAGATCATGAGCACACACGGGCGGCTCGCTACAGAAGGAAGTGCAATTGTTGTTCTCCCATGTTTGCACAAACACTTGACCAAAAAGGGGAAATAATAGACACCAAAATTTTGTTCATAAATTAGCCTAATTCAATGTGTAATTACATTGCAAGAATATAGAGAGATAAACTAATCTTTCCTGTGGAATTGATTAACGTGAGTTTATTGTGTGAAACTCTTATTCAATTTACAGTTTCTAGGATTACTACCATATTTTAGCAATCTTTTCTGGATCACGGGTCTGTATGACATTAACATCATCTCTGTTGAGGCCATGCTATGTTCCCTACCGATGTGATTGCATGTTTCATGCCATTTGTTATTTATTTTTATCTTATCCTTCTTCCAATTGTCATACCCCTCTCCACTTAGGGAATATTTTCTCATATTTTCTCATTTTTTTTCATTTCCTCCATCTGTCCCTTTCAACCTGGTAATAAATTTCCTTTGTGTCATTGATCCCTAGTTTGAGGGGGAGAACCTCAGCAACCATAGGCTATCACTTCTAATTTTTTTCTTGCGGCTTGCTTAATACAAACCACTTGACAAAAAGGGGAAAATATAGACACCAAAATTTGGTTCACTTGTCCCCCATCTCTCGTTCACTCACCCCTTCATCCTCATCGTGTACAGTCACACCCATATCCTATTAAAAATCCCTTTCCCCTCCCAAATCAGATTTATTTCCCTCTAATTTCTTATTTTCCTAGCTTAAACCTATCCCATCCCATCATTATTTCAGCTTTTATTATCCCTCCTAATCATATTTAATCATCCCTATTCATTCTTATAATCTTAATCACATCCTTAAAACCCCCCATTTTCCCTTTTTAGACTCATCACCTACCCTTATTTATTGTTTTCAAACCTCCAACTACCATTTATCATCCTTATGCAACCCTAATATGCAATATCAACTTGTAACACTAATCAACACTTAATAAGGCCTCATCCATTGAGCCTTACATCATCCACATCACCCAAATCAATGATTCTCTGTAGTCGATGGAGACCCTATCGGGTCGTCAATGACCCTGTAAATACATCATCACCCCTCCTAAAAAAGGATAAAAATTTGGATATTCAACTTCTTGTGAGATTTTGTAGATTTTTTTTCTTCTTGTGAGCTGCCATCAACATCTTGAAGCCCTTTGCTTATCATTTTTGGAGATTTGAAGCTTGGAGTTTGTTTGGAGACCTAACTTGTTTCTATCATTTCTCTTGTTGCATACCATGGTTTACACCATGTAGAAACACCTTTCTTTTTGTAGGTACATGTTCTTCATGGAGGCCATCTCCTCAACATCATACAATCTTCTACAACTTCTTATACATCTAGTTCATGATGATTTAATAAAATTAAATCTAAGAAAAGGACACTGCTGATTAAATAGATAAAATAATAAATCAGAAAGATAAAACAAATGAAATATAAGCAAGAGTGATAGATAGGGTTTCTAGAATAACTCAACTTGCTACCATAGGTTTGGACTTATTCTATGCCGGTGAATGATTTGAACATACATATTTTGGATTTTATAATCTCTAATTCTTAAAATTTCATTGATGATATCAGGGACAAGAGAACCTGGGAGAGGACACATAATTTTGGGTGCTTGCATCTGTTATGGGTGCTAGTGTCTGCATGGCAACTCAGGTATTTTATTATTTCTATGTTGTTTCTTGTCGCATTTAGATTATCTTAGGTCGCATCAATGTTTATTACAATTCTACTTTATCACACCTTTATATGCAAAACAAAACCATATCTACCTAAATAAGACTCAAGTGCACATTAATACTGAATAAAAATGGATATGAGAGAGCCAGGACTAATCCTAACAATCACCCCAATGTGATCTTATTGCTTAGTGTTGCACTACATTTCAGAATCCATGTAGTTCTTGTGGTGTGTGATTGAAATTGTGTCCCCCTGAGCTAGGATTCGCTAGTGTCAGTCGTATAAATAATGACGAGCTATAACTACTTTTTTACCAATAAAAAAATGTGTGATATGAAATTCAGAATAAACCCTCATATTTAGTGAAGTATATAAGTTCTTGGTGTAGTAGATAGAAAATATTAGCTCCTTGTAATAGTATGTACCTCTTGAATTATTACCCCTTAACGAGGTTAAATAAGACATGTATATATATATATATATATATATATATATATATATATAATTCCTTTTCTTAAGTTTCATCTTTAACCAGTGAAAATACGACTAAGAGTGACAAACAAATATGAGAAAGGAGTAACATCCAAAAAATCAGCCAAAGAGAGAAAGTGGAAAAAAACACCCAAAGGTGATAGTAGAGCTTGGGCGCTCCTATCCCTAATGGGTGGTCCTCTACAAGATAATAAAAATGTAAATAGTGAAATTAGATCTGAGAATGATGTGATCTAGTATGTAAAAATGCAAGTTATAAGTCAGAAACAATAAGCAATAAGGATGAAAAGGATAAAAATCAATGTCAAAGTAAAAGTGAAAGGGGTGTTAATGATTATTTCTCTCGCTTAGGAATCATGCATATAAATGAAAATTTTGGAGGCGAGATGTACATAATAAGTGCATGGTTTAGTGACTACATATAGGTAAACATATTATTTTTTATCCAAGTTATCAATATGGATTTCACACATTTCTTAAAAGAGGGGGAATTCATTTGGATATATTCTACACCTATAACAGACATAAGAAGAATTATGTGGTAACAAACAAGTATAAGAATTGTAAATGTACTCATAAATGCACTCAAGCACAAAAATTCAGGAAAATGGCATAGGTTCAAAACCATACACTCTGGTCAAGACTGTATGTATGGTCCTACCCCTTTCACACAAATCTGCCTAGGGGTAGTTACATTAAATTTATCAATAGTCTCATATTTTCACCTACATGTATAATTTTTTGGCACAGTTTGAGATCTGGTTCTCTTATTTCAAATCACTTATAGGGGGCATCAAATACTTCACTCCTTCACTACAAAACTTAGTTTATATTATAGAATTAGGAATCATGGGTCTACTTACTCATCTACATTTCATTAGATTTCATTATATTACAATTTCTACTCAGTTATGTAGCACATAGGAAGGGTATGGGGGAACTTGTTATCTTTCCTATGGTGTGTCCTAATTTACAAAATTGGGCCTAGATCCATCTGTAATATTGTGGTTAATGGGGTTATGGAAGGTATCTAAGTTTAGGTTGTCCTTACTTTCCTCTTACATTTAAAGGGGAAGGTACCATAATTTTTGAACAAAGTTGATACATGATCTTCTTCCTTCAAAGGGTGCTTTAGTACTTCAATCTTATTCTATATCTTCTTTATTTTTGTGTTGGTTTTCATGACTGAACACTCTAGTTTTCATCTGCACAATTTGGGACTAATCACCTCCAATCCTTTAACAAGTTCAACAATGCAAATGTTTAAGTACAATCAAAGCATGAGAACTTCTCCCTTTGCAAAAAAAATGTGTATTCCTTCCTTTTTTACATATCTTCATTTCATTTTTTATGCTAATGAAAATCTTTCATGTTACATTTTACATTTGAGTTAGAGTTCAATTTTTTATTATAGAAATTGAATACACTTTATGTTGTAGGTTTCATCGTGAAGCATTCCAACACCAATCACAACGAGACTCTGTAAAATGACCTCCAAGGGAACAAAAAGTGTATTTAAACACTTAGGTGTCTGTTCCTTTAAGCATGTAATTTTAATTTCATACTTAAGGGGGAAGTCAGCTTTGGTAATTTACCCTTTAAAATTGTTGATTTTGACAATGTACTCTTGTTAATATAAAAAAAACCTTTTCATTCCCACTTATAACTTTCCAAGGTCTCTTATCTAGCTTGTTTATCCTTGCACAATGATATGTCAACATATTATGAGAACACAATACTAAAAATCCATATATTAAGTTAGCCTGACAGATTGAAAACTTCATTTAACATGTTTTTCATCCCTGGTTAAGGTCTTATAGTTTAGTTAGAAATTTAGTACCGACATATCCTCCATAATTTATTTGAATTCAAAATTATTTGATGGGTCCTTTACTCCCTCTAGGTTTTCCTTTCTTCAATAACTCATCTTCGAAGTCCTATATAAGCAAGCTAGCACTACCTCCTTTTCTAACCTAGAAATCATATGACACTACAATTATACACTCACTTCCTACACTTGTAAAAGGCACCCTAAATATCACAAAAACACATCTATAGTCATTAGAGAAGAAATATCCACATGTATAAATTTTATTACTAGGTCAAGACATCAATCTATTTAATCCAGAAGCACTCAAACATCCCTTCTCCAAGTATTTTAGTGAGATCAAAACTCAACTCAAGTATTTCCAAAGAGGTTTCCAAATGCAGTTACATTTATTCAAATATCACATACTAGGTGGAGAATGACATGTTGTTTGAGGCCTCTTCAAAGTAGTTCCAATGTTAGTGGTGCACGAGGGTTTCATAACCCAAATAATTTTTGTTTTAAAAGGATTCCCATATATGGCTAGGCTTTGATATCATGTTCAAAATGTTCAAAGAGATTTGCAATATGATTGACAACTAGGGTTTGACAGTGATATACATTTATAGGAAGATGAAAAATCTCAGGAAATCAAAAAGATAAAAACCAAGTAGGTCTAAGACCATACATAAGGGTTAAGACCATACATATGGTCATGGATGAAGTGTACGGTCATGCTCCAAATTAGTTTCTGTTATCCAAAATTCACCCCCCAGGGTAATTTTGATAACATGCATCAGAATATTCAAGTCCTAGGAAAATTGATTGATTCGGGGCCAAAATCATGTTGCTAAAGTCCCTTCAAATATTTTCTGAGTCCCCTCAAATATTTTCTAAGTCCCCTGTCTGAGAGGAAAAGAGCAAGCTCTGAGAAAATGCGAAAAAAATGTTGCAGATGGCAAATAAGTTGATCCAGGAAAAAGTGTAAAAATTGGCTAAGTCCTGCTCAAGGGAGCAACTGGGACATTTGGGACGTCAAGGCGCAGATCGGCCGAAAAGCCTCCAGGCGGCCCAAATTGCAACAGGGACATCTGGGACAAAAGTACGCGGTGGGCGCGAAATGCCGGTTCAACCGAGAAAATTGGCTAACTGCTGAGAGGGACGCAAATGGGACAATCGGGCCAAAAAGGCGCGAACCGGCCGAACCAGCCGAAAAGAGTCAAGACAGTCCAAAATCAAATGGGACAACCGGGCCAAAAAGGCGCGAACCGGTCGAAAAGAGTCAAGTCAGTCTGAAGCAAAGTGGGACAAGCGGGCCAAAAATGCCCGAACCGGCCGAATCGACCGAAATGAGTCTAGAGGGTCCAAAATCAAATGGGACATCTGGGACAAATGGACGCGAAATGCCCGAACCGGCCGAAATGAGCACAAAGGGCCCAAAATCAAATGGGACATCCAGGACAAATGGAGGTGAAGTACGCGAAGGAGCCGAAGGGGCCGAGGACCAATCAGAAACTGCCACGTGTCCTCATAGGAGAAAAGGTCAAAAGGTCAAAGGGGCGAGTTATCGAGCGCTGAACCGAACCAATGAAATGGCGCCACGTGTCCCAGCTAGGGCCCACAAGGAAAATTCAAAAGACAGCCCACCAAAAGGTAGAGGAGAGAGAATTGTGTGACCAATCAGAGCCTGCCACGTGTCGTCTAGGTGGCGAAGCGCGGGAAAATATTTCGAAATCTGTCTTGGTCTGTTCTGTGCCCTAAATCTTCAGATCGCCATATCTTTTGATCCAGAGCTCGGATTTCCATGTTCTTTATATCAACGGAAAGCTGTTGAGATGCTCTACATGATTCTGGGATCAACCTTGAGTTTTGGTGCAGTCTGAAGAGAGAAAATCGAGAAACAGCTCTGACGTGTGGTAATGGCCAGAAGCGACCTTTCAACAACCCGTTTTAATGCTAATGGGTCGCATTCTTCTTGTGCACGTCCAGAAGTGACATTTCAGCGGCCAAATTAATGCAAAATGGGTCGCATTATCCTCCAAATTGGTCAAATATGGCAGGGTATGGGTTGGTAAGGTATCCTATGCCGTTTTAATGCGTTGGCATTCAATGAGGAATGGGCTTACACGTTTTCCCACGTTTTCTGTCCCCTGGGCTCGACCCATGTAATGTAAAAGCCAGATTTGGCTCATTTTGAAAAAGAAGTTGTTCATTCTTTCTGCTCTGCCCTCCCTTCTTTTCTTCTCTAGGGTTAAAAATGGAGTTCGAACCTCCTCCCTTTCTCTGTAATGGCGCTCCTGCCTTTTACCATTAATGGAATGATGTTCTGTGCAAACCTCTGGAGCAAAAAAATGTGTTCTGTGATGCATCTATCCATCCTTTCTCGTTTTTGCTTGTTCTCTTCTTGCCTCTCTTCATTGCAGGTATTTGTGCATGTTTGAATGTTCATTGCAGGTTTGGAGCTGTGTTCATGGAGTTTTGGGACATTTTCTGTGTGAAATCTATCCTTGGGCCTTTGTGTGATGCATCTGTCCATCCTTCCCATTGCTCACCTATCTTTGTCCCATGGCAGTTTTGATAGATGTCCAACATTCTCCTTCTCTGGTGTATCACCGTTTTAGTGTAGGCTTTTGCTGTTCTTCCCCTCTCTCTCTCTCTCTGTCTCCTTGGCATGGTTAGATTAGGATTAGATTAGCTTGCCGCACTGGAATAGCTTGTGGCAGGTAGTTTAGAGGTCAGTCGGAAACCAACCTTCTCTAGGAGATGCCCTGTGGTCTCGGTTTACACAGCGGTCCGACAAGCTTACGCGCAGCAAGTCTACGGATTCCAGTGTTGTGCCTAAATCACGAGATGGATGCACCCCTGAACATCAAAGCCTTTAGCAAGAGCTGATGTGCACTTACACACGGGGTGATGTGATTTTTTTCACCCCTAAGTTTGTTCCCAGTCACCGGCGACATTCTCCAAAAGCGATGAGGCGGGCACCCGCGGTCACCATCATCCCAAGGGGCGGGCGTCTTCACCGAGTACGCGTCTCGCCTTAGACTGGACCACTCAGCGCTTACAACCTGAGAACATGAGGTCTAAACCAGTCTCTCGTCTCACGTCAAAGGAGCCCGACCTCCCGCGCAACGCTGCCCATCATGCGCGCAATCTCCTCGCCCTAAAAATTGACAGCGGCTGTCTGGAAACTATCATCCGAGTGTTCCCTTTGTGGTGGTTCATATCAACGGGTTTGTAACATATCAGTTAAACATTTAATGCATTTTTCTAATGTGTGCATTATTTAAGGTTGGAAAATAATTAACCAAGATAACCCCCTGTAGCTCCCCTTATATCTTTTATTGTACCTAAGTCAATAATTTTTAGATTTCATATAATCTAATAAGGGTAATAAAATTCCTTTTGACATAGGAGCATATGGAATCATGAGAAATCATGTGTCAACCATAATGAATTCATAATGGAGTTAGTAAGTTTGTACATTCTATAGAGCATTTTGTTGTGTTTCTTAAGTCGTGTAGTGAAGAAATACATTTTAGAAGATCATGGAGTCTAGTGTGGAATTATGTGGAGTACGAAATTTATTTATGTAATATTTTTAGAATATAAAATCCTTTTACACATGGTATATACTATTGCATAATTGTCCTAGTGTGCATTATTGTATGCAAAATCATATTCATTTCATGGACTTTGAGTTGTTTTATTGAAGGCATAAGTTACGTGAAAGGCTAAATAGATATGTTTGTGTCTGTTTTTTGGTCCATTGATCCATTCATATGAATTTTTTAGAATTAGGATTCTTAAGAAGTTGTATGAATGGCTATTTCAAAAGGACCAATTCCTTAGATTAGTATTTCTAGTTTAATACATAACTAAAGTATATGCTTAAAGGAAAAAGTAAAGATGCCATCTTAATTCTCATTGTGAATAGAGAGAATGAAGAATATGTGACATGAGAGGTGATATTTAAATGATGTTTGTTCATGTGATTTGACATAAAAGAGGGTATGAAATTTTATAATAGGTTGAAGCATTGGTGATTAGTCTAATGTTGCTATTTATCTAAATATGATATCCCAAATATTTGTTTTTATTTAATTTTTTTTCATTTCATCATTCTTTGATGTGTAAATATTTAAGGTAAGTATTTTTTTGCTTTATCATAAGGGATGCAAGGATTTTTTTCATCCTTTTCTAGACTCCCATAATATGTATGAATTATTTGGTAATAGAGAAAGGATTACTTTCCTTGAGGAGAGGAATGCTAGATCTTGTAATTTTCCACATTTGCAAGTGTAGGTAGACAATTGTTGTAGACATCTTCTATTATGTATTTTTTGGGTAAAATGTGTGAGAAATAAGTGCCTTGGAATTTTTGTAGCTTTCTCACACAATGGATTGTGGGTAGAAGCTCATTACAAGAATTTTCTATAGAGAAATTGCTGGGTAGAAGATTTCGGATATTGTGTTCACAATTTCAGAGAAGTAACCAAAGGAATATATGATGTCAATATCAATGATAAATATTTAAGGACTTGGATGAGATGATGTAAAATATGCAAGCTCACTTGGAAGAAAAGGAATCCATACAACTCCAAGGTGTTTTTTGTGGAGGACAATAATGATGATGAAGTTATACTTGCACAAGAGAAAAACAAAAGCTACAAATGCAAATGTTGAGGTGAACACAAATGTTGAGGAAGAGGAATTTTAATATGATCATGAGGATATAATGCT
The DNA here is from genome assembly GCA_019776745.2 of Taxus chinensis. NCBI lineage: Eukaryota > Viridiplantae > Streptophyta > Pinopsida > Cupressales > Taxaceae > Taxus > Taxus chinensis. The sequence goes on from CM034148.1 coordinate 674,041,015, forward strand.
TCACACAACCAATAAGATGGTGAGTAAACCAAAAAATACCGCCCTTTGTTATTTTGGTAGTTTTGAACCAACAAAACTAGTGGATTAAATAACAAAAATAGAAAGTATTATGAATAAGAGGATATTAAAAATCCTACGAAGTTCCTGTTTACATGCACAAATTTGAAAGGTCGTGCCTCCATTTTGTGGGAACATATCTAGACCAATGAAGTGCAGTGTAGAAAGTAGAAAATCAAGATGCATGAAAAGATATTTACGAAGCTCAAATTTAAAAAATTACCCACAAATTACTAGCTCAATTTGTTCAAAAGGTTGCAAGGATTGTGATAAAGGGAAATTAATGTGAAATAATATACTAAAGATATTTACTTAATCAAAAATCAAATGAGAATGATGGTGATAAAAATAATATTAGGTTGTGGAGCTTGTTTCCAAGTTGGATCTATTGTAAATTGTACACTATGTTGAGCCTGGAAAATGACTGAGTCCTAAAGTAAAAGATGAGCGCGTATGGAAGGCACTATGAAGAAAAGCATGTGAGTGAACACGTGCGAGGAAATATAGGTTTGTACACAGGAGTAGAAAAGGGTTTAAGGATTTAAGGACTCATCTGCATTTTGGTTGAAGGGTGTCACATACAAAACACATGAAGCTGCAGATAAGCGTAATGTTGACAAGGTTGTTACATGAAGACTCGGAGCTCAAGAAAAGAATATTCCAAGGAATCATTATGGTTACGGGATGTAAAGTGAAGGTTTTTTATTGCTAGTTGACATATACATGGGCTTGGAATCTCAATTATAATAGGTTATGATGACACTTTGGCATGTGGGATTTCTTCTGGAATGATGTTTAGGAAAGCTCCTATCCTATTTAAGGAGGCATTTGTATCTAGAAAAAGGGGACATAATGTTAGGTGTAAGAGGTTGGAGGTTGAGTATGTGTGCATGTGCATGGTGAATAATATGTAATGGATCTCAGGGGGTACTATAGAGTTTCTGGATCAACGCCATGGGGAGGGTAGAATGCTAATGGTAAAATGATGTGGCTGATATATTATTGAACCCTTTTGATGTAATATGACTACTGTAAACACTTGTTAATCAATATATGACGAGTTATTATTATATCTGTGTCTAATGGGCTCAAACCCTGGTGTATTTCATGTTACTTATTGTACACATCTAGTTATCTCATGTTGTTGTAATGTTTACGTTTATATCATGGTGCTTCCATGTTAGATCTAGTGTTTTTATTCTGTGCCAGAATATATTCTTGTATTTCTGTTTATGTAAACATTCCTCCATTAATGGTGAAAGATCCTTACAAATCTCTCATAATGAGGGGCTCAATGCCTATGCACATCTCGGGTGAGCTCCCAAATAATGTTGGGTGTTAGGCCAATGCACTTGGGGTTTAAAAGGGAGTAAGGGAAATGAGACTACATTTTGGTTCTGTTACTGGGACCTCTTTTGAAGTTGGTTTGTAAGAATGGTGTGTGATGACATAACGATTAACCTTGGAAACATCAAGACTTGGCTTAAAAGCATGAAGGATGAGTTTTCTCAGTGATTTAACATTGGATCTGAGTTTGATGCACACAAATGGGTAGAGGAGAACCTGTATCATGAGCTCTATGAGACATTATTTTGGTGTGTTCCAGTAGAGTTGTACGAATGGTTTTCGCTATATGCATCAAGGAAGAGTTGGTATTATAAACCTTGTGTTTGGACCCAAGAAGACTATAAGAGGTTGCATGATGTTGATCTAACCTGGACTCGTGCTGATGATCATTGGTGGAGTGGAGTGTTGACTAGCTAAACCCTGGAATATGTAATTTCTATGCATTATTGCCTAGAGATTGCTGAATTTGAGTTCTTATGGAGCGAAGAGGATCATTCTTGCATGTTATGTCATTATCCATTAAGATTATGATAGTCACTTTGAGTATGGAGGAATTTACTATGGCTGGATAACTTCCCACTAGGCACGGGGCATGGAAGATGGTGTGGTGAAAGATGGCAGACCTTGCAGTAGAAGTAGAGAGAGAAGAGAGATGGATAAAGTATAATGAAGTGTGAGAGAGGGAGTTGGTGAGACAACATGAAATTTATGGAGTGATGGATTTATGGAGGTATACGTGTAGGAAGGATTTTAAGTTCACGTGGAGGTCGTGGGACCCTGAGCAGTATGTGTGTAGACACAAATATTGCACATTAGAAAATATTTAGCCTGATCTTATACTACTACTATTAGAAGGTTCTCAAGTGTACAAAGTACCAATTAATCCCACCCTTTTTTCCATCCTTGTTTTATGTTCTACTTCATTCTTTCCCAAGTATTTACTATTACCTATCCACCCATTTCACAACTTCCCTAAGATTCTAGCCTTGATTTTGGGTGCCATACCATGTATTGCAGTGCCCCAGGGTACCCTGGTCCCACCCTGGGTGCCCCTCTCTATGCTTAACCTCTTTTTATCATTTTTTGGTCACTTCTAGATGTTGGTCTCCTTTATCTTTTCCTCAGTCGGCATTTTCAGGATTAACTATGAAATTAAACTTGAGATCCCTATAAATATAAAGCTTATAAGACCATAATAAGGGTCCTAGGTCATTATATCCTATCACTACTATCACTCCATCTAGGGTTGCATCCATTGCACCATGTTTCATCCACACAACACCATACATTCAAGCTAGGAAGTCTGCATCACACACATTCTTAGAGGAGGGATTATATATATTCTATTCTACTATTTACATATTCTATAGCTACCATAGCTCATATTTCACAAAGTACAAATGGCATGAGAGCACCTAGAGCAATGACATACACACACTCACTAGAAGTGCATTAGAGTCCATAATGTAGTGCAACGATCAGCGATAAGTCCACCGGTTTGGAAGTCGAGGTCAGTCTGACCCCTTCTTCTTCATGTGCAGGGTGTCAACCAATTCATCTAGCAAATCCAGTGTGATAGATAGGAAGGGTTCCAGACCTATTTGCGACACTGCCGAACACAGTTCCTAAGTCCCTGCATAGTTCACAGTGCCTAGAATCTAGACCACCCTTCAAATAGTCTACATCTACCCTTCAGAGGGTCTTTGAGGTGATCATCTGCAAAACTGAGTTCCAGTTCTAGATCTGTGACAACCTGTGACAGTCCACCATCAATCAACTAAGTTCATTCCTACTCCCCTCTTGCATTTCTAGGTTTTATTCCATTAGATCAAACATTGTGCAATTACGTTGTAGCCCACTCACATTTGGTGATATAGTTTTTCGTATGTAATTAACATTTTAGCATCATTATTATAGTAGAGTTTTAGTCTTCCTATATAGATTAAACTAGGATTGTGATTTCTTGAACTTAGTTTATTTTAGTTAATTCATTGTTTGGAACCCAGCGTCTATTTCTAGAACCTCTAGGGGATTCAAATTCCTCGCTATTGTCCTTAGGATTTCAAGGTCTCTTTTTCCTTTTTATTATGCCACTTATTCAATATATTTCTTACAGTATCCCTTTTTTAGTTATCACTACATTCCAATGCACCATGGAGCAATTATTTCACACAATACTTACAAAATACCTAGATTTCCTCCTTCACCTCCAAAAATCTAGTTATGGTACCTAAGTCAATAATTTTTAGATTTCATATAATCTAATAAGGGTATAAAATTCCTTTTTGACATAGGAGCATATGGAATCATGAGAAATCATGTGTCAACCATAATGAATTCATAATGGAGTTAGTAAGTTTGTACATTCTATAGAGCATTTTGTTGTGTTTCTTAAGTCGTGTAGTGAAGAAATACATTTTAGAAGATCATGGAGTCTAGTGTGGAATTATGTGGAGTACGAAATTTATTTATGTAATATTTTTAGAATATAAAATCCTTTTACACATGGTATATACTATTGCATAATTGTCTAGTGTGCATTATTGTATGCAAAATCATATTCATTTCATGGACTTTGAGTTGTTTTATTGAAGGCATAAGTTACGTGAAAGGCTAAATAGATATGTTTGTGTCTGTTTTTTGGTCCATTGATCCATTCATATGAATTTTTTAGAATTAGGATTCTTAAGAAGTTGTATGAATGGCTATTTCAAAAGGACCAATTCCTTAGATTAGTATTTCTAGTTTAATACATAACTAAAGTATATGCTTAAAGGAAAAGTAAAGATGCCATCTTACTTCTCATTGTGAATAGAGAGAATGAAGAATATGTGACATGAGAGGTGATATTTAAATGATGTTTGTTCATGTGATTTGACATAAAAGAGGGTATGAAATTTTATAATAGGTTGAAGCATTGGTGATTAGTCTAATGTTGCTATTTATCTAAATATGATATCCCAAATATTTGTTTTTATTTAATTTTTTTTCATTTCATCATTCTTTTGATGTGTAAATATTTAAGGTAAGTATTTTTTTGCTTTATCATAAGGGATGCAAGGATTTTTTTTCATCCTTTTCTAGACTCCCATAATATGTATGAATTATTTGGTAATAGAGAAAGGATTACTTTCCTTGAGGAGAGGAATGCTAGATCTTGTAATTTTCCACATTTGCAAGTGTAGGTAGACAATTGTTGTAGACATCTTCTATTATGTATTTTTTGGGTAAAATGTGTGAGAAATAAGTGCCTTGGAATTTTTGTAGCTTTCCACACAATGGATTGTGGGTAGAAGCTCATTACAAGAATTTTCTAATAGAGAAATTGCTGGGTAGAAGATTTCGGATATTGTGTTCACAATTTCAGAGAAGTAACCAAAGGAATATATGATGTCAATATCAATGATAAATATTTAAGGACTTGGATGAGATGATGTAAAATATGCAAGCTCACTTGGAAGAAAAGGAATCCATACAACTCCAAGGTGTTTTTTGTGGAGGACAATAATGATGATGAAGTTATACTTGCACAAGAGAAAACAAAAGCTACAAATGCAAATGTTGAGGTGAACACAAATGTTGAGGAAGAGGAATTTTAATATGATCATGAGGATATAATGCTTCACACAACCAATAAGATGGTGAGTAAACCAAAAAATAACGCCCTTTGTTATTTTGGTAGTTTTGAACCAACAAAACTAGTGGATTAAATAACAAAAATAGAAAAGTATTATGAATAAGAGGATATTAAAAATCCTACGAAGTTCCTGTTTACATGCACAAATTTGAAAGGTCGTGCCTCCATTTTGTGGGAACATATCTAGACCAATGAAGTGCAGTGTAGAAAGTAGAAAATCAAGATGCATGAAAAGATATTTACGAAGCTCAAATTTAAAAAATTACCCACAAATTACTAGCTCAATTTGTTCAAAAGGTTGCAAGGATTGTGATAAAGGGAAATTAATGTGAAATAATATACTAAAGATATTTACTTAATCAAAAATCAAATGAGAATGATGTGATAAAAAATAATATTAGGTTGTGGAGCTTGTTTCCAAGTTGGATCTATTGTAAATTGTACACTATGTTGAGCCTGGAAAATGACTGAGTCCTAAAGTAAAAGATGAGCGCGTATGGAAGGCACTATGAAGAAAAGCATGTGAGTGAACACGTGCGAGGAAATATAGGTTTGTACACAGGAGTAGAAAAGGGTTTAAGGATTTAAGGACTCATCTGCATTTTGGTTGAAGGGTGTCACATACAAAACACATGAAGCTGCAGATAAGCGTAATGTTGACAAGGTTGTTACATGAAGACTCGGAGCTCAAGAAAAGAATATTCCAAGGAATCATTATGGTTACGGGATGTAAAGTGAAGGTTTTTATTGCTAGTTGACATATACATGGCTTGGAATCTCAATTATAATAGGTTATGATGACATTTGGCATGTGGGATTTCTTCTGGAATGATGTTTAGGAAAGCTCCTATCCTATTTAAGGAGGCATTTGTATCTAGAAAAAGGGGACATAATGTTAGGTGTAAGAGGTTGGAGGTTGAGTATGTGTGCATGTGCATGGTGAATAATATGTAATGGATCTCAGGGGGTACTATAGAGTTTCTGGATCAACGCCATGGGGAGGGTAGAATGCTAATGGTAAAATGATGTGGCTGATATATTATTGAACCCTTTTGATGTAATATGACTACTGTAAACACTTGTTAATCAATATATGACGAGTTATTATTTATATCTGTGTCTAATGGGCTCAAACCCTGGTGTATTTCATGTTACTTATTGTACACATCTAGTTATCTCATGTTGTTGTAATGTTTACGTTTATATCATGGTGCTTCCATGTTAGATCTAGTGTTTTTATTCTGTGCCAGAATATATTCTTGTATTTCTGTTTATGTAAACATTCCTCCATTAATGGTGAAAGATCCTTACAAATCTCTCATAAATGAGGGGCTCAATGCCTATGCACACCTCGGGTGAGCTCCCAACTAATGTTGGGGTGTTAGGCCAATGTACTTGGGGTTTAAAAGGGAGTAAGGGAAATGAGACTACATTTTGGTTCTGTTACTGGGACCTCTTTTGAAGTTGTTGTAAGAATGGTGTGTGATGACTTAATGCTTAACCTTGGAAAACATCAAGACTTGGCTTAAAAGCACGAAGGATGAGTTTTCTCAGTGATTTAACATTGGATCTAAGTTTGATGCACACAAATGGGTAGAGGAGAACCTGTATCATGAGCTCTATGAGACATTATTTTGGTGTTTCCCAGTAGAGTTGTACGAATGGTTGTCGCTATATGCATCAAGGAAGAGTTGGTATTATAGACCTTGTGTTTGGACCAAAGAAGACTATAAGAGGCTACATGATGTTGATCTAACTTGGACTCATGCTGATGATCATTTGGTGGAGTGGATTGTTGACTAGCTAAACCCTGGAATACATAATTTCTATGTATTATTACCTAGAGATTGCTGAATTTGAGTTCTTGTGCGAGAGCCAAGAGGATCATTCTTGCGTGTTATGTCATTATCCATTAAGATTACTGATAGTCACTTTGAGTATGGAGGAATTTCCTATGGCTGGATAGCTTCCCACTAGACATGGGGTGTGGAAGATGGTGTGGTGAAAGATGGCAGACCTTGCGGCAGAAGCAGAGAGAGAAGAGAGATGGATCAAGTATAATGAAGTGTGAGAGAGGGAGTTGGTGAGACAACATGAAATTTATGGAGTGATGGATTTATGGAGGCAGACGTTACGGGAAGGATTTGAAGTTCACGTGGAGGTCGTGGGACCTAAGTAGTCTGTGTGTAGACACAAATATTGCACATTAGAAAATATTTAGCCTGGTCTTATACTACTACTATTTAGAAGGTTCTCAAGTGTACAAAGTACCAATTAATCCCACCCTTTTTTCCATCCTTGTTTTATGTTCTACTTCATCTTTCCCATGTATTTACTATTACCTATCCACCCATTTCATAACTTCCCCAAGATTCTAGCCCTGATTCTGGGTGCCCTACCATGTATTGCAGTGCCCTAGGGTACCCTCGTCCCACCCTGGGTGCCCCTCTCTATGCTTAACCTCTTTTTCTCCTTTTTTGGTCACTTCTAGCCGTTGGTATCCTTTATCTTTTCCTCAGTCGGCATTGTCAGGATTAACTACGAAATTAAACTTGAGATCCCTATAAATATAAAGCTTATAAGACCATAATAAGGGTCCTAGGTCATTGTATCCTATCACTAATATCACTCCATTTAGGGTTTCATCCATTGCACCATTATTTCACAAAGTACAACTGGCACGAGAGCACCTAGAGCACCTAGACATACAAACACTCACTAGAAGTACATCAGGGTCCATAATGTAGTGCAATGCTCAGCGATAAGTCCACCAATTTGGAAGTCAAGGTCAGTTTGACCCCTTCTTGTTCTTCATGTACAGGGTGTCAACCAATTCATCTAACAAATCCAGTGTGATAGACAGGAAGGGTTCTAGACCTATTTACAACATTTCTGAACACAGTTCTTGAGTCCCTGTATAGTTCACAGCACCCAAAATCTAGACCATGGTGCCCTGGGGCACCCTAATACACTCCTAGGAATTTATGTCACTTCAAATATAATCTACCCTTTGGAGGGTCTCTGAGTGATCGTCTGCATAACTGAGTTCCAATTCCAGATCTGTGACAACCTGTGACAGTCCACCATCAATCAACTAAGTCATTTCCTTACTCCCCTCTTGCATTCTAGGGTTTTATTTCTATTAGATCAAATCATGCAATTACTTTACATCACTTTTAGTATATTAGTTTTCTGTTATTTATTACATTTTAGCCTCATTATTATAGAGTTTTATTCTGCCTATATTAGATTAACTAGGATTGTGATTTCCTTGCACTTAGTTTTATTTTAGTTAATCATTTTTGTGAACCCAACGTCTCTTTCTAGAACCTTCTAAGGATTTCAATTTTCCTCGCTATTGTCATTATGATTTTTCACTTCTCTTTTTCCTTTTTATATGCCACTTATTCACTGTATTTTCTACATTATCCCTTTCTATAATTATCACTACATTTAATGCACCATGAGCATATCTATTCACACGTACCTACAAAAATACCTAGATTTCCTCCTTCACCTCCAACAATACTTAGCTACCCATTATGTTTCTCCACAATAATCGCCAGACTATGTTTACCATAAGTTTATTTTGGCTTTATCCCTTGATGAAGATCAAATCACTTTCACATCTGATGATCTCTCGCTACTAGAGTTCTTAGCCCATGACCCTCCCTTACATATCCAAGTTTGTATCAATAATGTAGGTGTCAAAAGGGCATTAGATGATAATGGATTTGGCCTTAGTATTTGTAATGTTACCTTTCTTCACCACTTAGAGATTTTAAAATCATCTCTCACTCCATCATCTATTTCGATCCATGGCTTTGATAACATCCCTAAACGTGTGTTAGGTATTGTAAACATCCGTATTACCATTGGTCCAAAAACAGTTACCATTCCATGCCATGTTATGCCCAATGACCTCTACTATAACATCCTCCTCGAAAGACCTTGGATCCATGCCATGCATAGGGTCCCTTCCACACTACATGCACATTTTTAATCTTGACATTAGGGCACTATATATGATGTGTTGTCTGACCCATCTCCTTTTGAATATTGTAACTCAATTAAGAAATCTATTGATCCTTCTGCTAACAAGTCCCATGATTTTTCTCAGTACGAGACAAGGTATGACTATTTACAACATAATGGTTTTAAAAATACTAGTACACAAGACCATAAAGTCACAACCCCTTTGGGTCTTCCTACACAAACACATAAGCATGGGTTAGGCTATCCCATCTTTACTCTCTATAGATGTTTATACTACCTTCCATCCTCCACCTAATCAACCCTTATTAGAATCAATTCAGGCTATACATTCGTTGTTTCACGACAAGTTTCAAGCTATGGAATCCATTATTACATCTTTCAAATCTAAAATCCAACAGCTTAAAGACGCTTCTAAATCACGTATTTCTCCTCCTCTTACATCTCATATGCAATCTAGGTCCACTACATGTCATATAATTGACCCTCATAACATGCCATCACTTGAGCCTCTTATACTTGAATGTAATAATAATGCTACATCCCAATGGATTCCTAGCCCTGAGTCATCAATACCTAATGATCAAACACTGCCTCAACCACCTCCTCTAGAAATCAATTCAGCACCTCTTTCTCTCAAGTCATTCATAACACTACCAAGTTAAAGTACGCAACCACCTCTCATAAAAAATTCACCTCCTTCTCCTACCAACACTTCTATAGCATCACCAATCCCACATAAGTTCCAATCAATCATTGTTGAAAAAGGAACTACTCCTACTAATAGGTAGTCCATATTTCTAACTCCATCATCATCGCCTGGTTTTAATTTGTTGTTTCGGCTTACCATTGTGTTCGCCCTCTCTCCTATCATGACACAACCAATGCTCTCCCACAATGGCATGACACCTCTTGTGTGGTTGCATAGATTGCCATCATCATATTACACTTGGGGGGAATAACACCCTACACACCCTACTCACACACACATTTGTCATCTTTATATAGGCATACAATATCACACATTATAGCACCGTCATTACCCGATGACGCACCCTAGTGCTTCAGTTCAAATTGGACTATTGAGGGATCTTTATTACACTGAACCCCATAAACTGTACTATCGGACCTATACATATACATCCTACATCATCCTATACATACCTAATCTAATCTTCATTTCTACCTAATCTATCTTATACATGATACACTAGTCATCATCATATATGAGTCTAATATTTTATGTCATCCATACATCCTATAAATTCTACATGCTACACTAGATTTCCATTTACTTGGGTTTAGTTTTATCTATCATCATTATGCATTCTATTCCTATCTACAAACTTATTGCATTACACCTTCCCTACCCACATTGCATTCATACACCCCACCTATCCTACACCCTACACTTGATTTCCTTATACTTGGGTCTAGTTTCATCTCTCATCGGTGCACATTCCATATCCTACACCACACATTCACCTACCTTGGTCATCTACACTACACTGTTCCATGTGTTGCACTCACTACCCTATGAAACACTTTAGTTCCCCAGTCCATACTCAATTTTCAAGGCTTTACCAATCAAATAGATCTTACCTAGATGTGACATATCATCATACCAAATTCATCGGACTATTGACCAACGCTGTAGGCTTAGGGAAAATTTTAGTGGTGAATTTTTCGTAAACTCATGAATATTATGGATTTTAGAAATTGGAAATGGTGAATTTCTAATAATCGGCTAACTGCCCAGTTTGCCAAAATTTTTGGCCAACAAGTCATTTGTATGGGTCAATTCACCTACTATTTATATGTAAAAATTAACTTATGCATGTATTCACCGAGGTATAATACATAACCTGGGGGGTTGCAGTGGGTACCCATTTAATAAATACATCTAATAAAGAGCGAATGTCCCTCTAACTTAGGTTGGATGGGCATTCATTGTATGTCATCAAACCTAGCCATATAACCTAGGTTAGAAGACATATAATGTATGACCATCCAACCCAGTTTGGATGGGTGGGATGGACAAAAAATAATGTACAGTAATCCAACCTAGGTTGGATAGCTAGGTTGGACGAAAGACGATGGGTAGTCATGTAACCCACGTTGGACGACTAGATTAGACAATAAATAATGTATGGTCGTCTAACCCAGGTTAGACGACTGGGTTGGATGACAAATAATGTACGATTTTCCAACCTAGGTTGAACGGCTGGGTTGGACGATAAATAATGTATGATCATCCAACCTAGGTTGGAAAACTGGGTTGGACGATAGACAATGGATGACCGTTCATCATCTACCATATAACCTAGGTTGGATGGCGTCTAACTTAGGTTTTATGAAAGACGATGGATGACCGTCCAACCCAGTCAGCTTTACCATGAAACTGTTTTTTCAAAAATTCTCCATGGATGCGAAAGTTGATTTTAGAGAGTCACCACCAATTCTAAAATAATTTTTTCAGAGGGGGAGTCTTAAAATGAACCTTGTCTAGGCTATATCGTCACCCATACCCATCATCATATCATCTAGTGGTATACACTTAAGTTTAAATGACCACTCCTTTCCCCATTCTACATTATCCTCTTACATATGATCATCACCTATTATATCCTCCTCTTTTATGTCATTCTACTACATCATCATTCCTCCTATTCATCCATTAGTGGTATATGCTTTAGGATAAATCACCACCCTCAACTTATTCATCATATAGTGGTCTACGCTTAGTGCTAAAATTAACCAGCTTCTGCTATTCACCACCTACTCATCTGCGTGTCACATGCCCTCATCACCCATCTCATAGTGACATACGTTATATGCTAAATCGCCACCTTCTTCCACCATCATGTAGTGATATACACTTAGGCTATACGGTCCACACATATATTTTTCATATGTCATATTCCCATCCATTCATCTTCTAGTGATATACGCTTAGGGATGAATCATCACTCCTCTATTCAAACAATTCATGGTATATGCTTAGGTTATAGGGTTCACGCAAACCTTTCTATATGATGTATTCCCATTTGTTCATCACATTGTGATATACGCTTAGGGATACATCATCACTCTTATGATAAAAAAATGTCGTGATATATGCTTAGGCTATAGGGTTCACACACATCTTCTCCCCATGTCACATTTCATCATCACTACACATACACACTCATCGCAACATGCTAGACACAACCAACACTACTCGACAATTTCTTGATGACGCACTCTCATTTGTCGTTCATTCTTTAATCCTAAGGGGGAAAACAAAATGAACCTCACTGGATACACTTTCATACACTCGGGGGGCATGTTGCTCCTATCATTCCATTTTGCATTCCATTCCATCCATCCACAACATACTACATTGTCTTGGTAGAATTTACTTTTTCTTACTAGTGTTTTACATGCTCATTCTACTACACATGTTAGCTTGATTCCTATATGTCATTATCATGCACACATGCATGTTTACGTCTTTATCTAGTGTGATCATAGATACAGGAGATTTATACACAGCCTAGATGCTTTCCTTCTAACCTTACTATATTGGTCATTGGGGGCATCTACATTCATCCCATACATGTGTTATTGTTTCATTTTGTACTTAGAATCTTATACTACTTGCTTATACACACTTTGACATATTGGTTTTCAATCTAACATGCTAACGGGTGTTCGATGTGCAACACTTGTTTTGTAGGACTACATGTTACCATAAATACTTGTATTTCTATTTGTTTGTTATTGTATGCGGGTTTTGCTCTTCATTTGTGTGCACACTTGTCTACAATTTTTGGCCATGATGGCCTTTGCATGTCTTGCGACATCGTGAGTGATGTCCCATGTTTGAAACCCACTTTGTGTGGTCTACTTCTTTTCTTGCATGTTTACACTACTTTTCTTAGTAGTTTTTACATTGTCTGCATCTTTTACACTTATTTGCATGCATGTGTTTGGACTAACACTTCTATTGGCTAGCCATCCCATTTTGTGTGTGCCTTGGTATCTACCCAACACTTTCAATTTTCCCGTACAACGATGAGTTGGTTATAATGTCAGAGTGTGGTTTGTCCTCTTTTGAGGCTATATTCTCCTTCCAGGGTCATCGCATGTGCCCCCAAAGAGGGGGGCATCATTAAGGGTTTCTACTAACACAACATATTTACACCGATTCACACACAACGAGTGAGTTCAAACATTCTACGAAATCCATACACAATGGCCTTAATAGGTCATTGTCTCCTTTGAAAATTCTGTGGAACGGTCACAAGATTTGGGGTTATAGTGAGTGGATTCTCTATACTTCTCAATCTAGTGGCGTAGGTTTTCCCAAAAAACCACCGCAATAAATAGATCTCTCTAAAAAATTACAGTAGAAGTGGTTAGAGTTGGAGGACACCGAGCATTTCCTCCCTACACTTCTTGAGCCAGGGTGGCATGAGATCACCCAAAAAACTCACGACATCACATGATATCCTTCTCCACCCTTTTTCTTGACATGGATCAGGTGCACATGTTCCATTTTTCCATTTACACTTTCTATTCTAGTATACTTTACATTTACATACTTTACACAACATTTTTACATACATACATATTTGACCACTTAATCATTTTCTCCTTGTAGGTCTGTCGTATGAGAAACAAGTAGTCAAATTGGGGGAAAAAACAACAAACAATGACAATGACAACAACAATGATAACACACAACGACAATACTTTCCATACTAACCATGCAAGTACACCACACAAATGCAACAACTACACACGCGTTCTACCCTAGGTTCACTCTCTTCACCTTTTAACATTTTTCATCTTTATAATCCACACTCCTCCACATTCTATCTTTTTTCATTCCACACTTTTCATCCATCGACATGTCTTCTTCTACACTCTGCATGGACATCAGGTATGCTTTTCTATCTACTTTATGTTACCAAGCTGTTTGGTCACCAACATAAAGTGGGGCCAAATGTAGACACAAATATTGCACATTAGAAAATATTTAGCACAGTCTTATAATACTATTTAGAAGGTTCTCAAGTGTATAAAGTACCAATCAACCCCACCCTTTTTTCCATCTTTATTTTATGTTTTAATTCATCTTTCCCGCATATGTTTTATTACCTATCCACCCATTTCACAACTTCCCTAAGATTCTAGCCCTGATTCTGGGCACCTTGGTCCCACCCTGGCAGCCCCTCTTTATGCTTAACCTCTGTCACTCCTTTTTGGGTCACTTCTAGCCATTGGTCTCCTTTATCTTTTCCTTAGTCGGCATTGTCCAGATTAACTATGAAATTAAATTTGAGAGCCCTATAAATATAAAGCTTATAAGACCATAATAAGGGTCCTACGTCATTGTATCCTATCATTACTATCACTCCATCTAGCATTGCATCCATTGCACCATTTTGCATCCACATAGCACCATACATTTAAGCTAGGAAGTATGCATCACACACATTCTTAGAGGAGGGATTCTATATATTCTATTCTACTTTTTACATCTTCTATACCTACCATAGCGCGTTATTTCACAAAGTGCAACTGGCACAAGAACACCTAGGGCACGAAATACACAAACTCATAAGAACTACATCAGGGTCTGTAATGTAGTGCAACACTCAATGATAAGTCCACTAGTTTTACAGCTGAGGTCAGTCCAACCCCTTGTTATTCTTCATTTGTAGGGCATCATCCATTTCATCTAGCAAATCCAGTGCAACAAACAGACAGGATTCCAGACCTATTTGTGACATTTCTGAACACAGTTCCTGAGTCCCTACACAATTCACAACACCTAAAATCTAGACAAGGGTGCCTTGGGGCACCCCAGTACACTCTCAGGTGCATGTGTCACTTTAGATAGTCTAGATCCACCCTTCGTAGGGTCATTGAGTAATTATCTGCACAACCAAGTTCCAGTTCCAGATCTGTGACAACCTACGATAGTCCACCATCAATCAACTGAGTCATTTCCTTACTCCCCTCTTGCATTCTATGGATTTATTTCCATTATATCAAATCATGCAATTGTTTTACACCACTTTTAGCATATTACTTTGTAGTTATTTATTACTGTTTAGCCTCTTTATTGCAACATTTTAGTCCTCCTATATTAGATTAACTAGGATTGCTATTTCCTTGCACTTAGTCCTATTTTAGTTAATCATTGTGCTACCCAATCTTGACAAGCACAAAAGAGAAACCCACTTGGATTCTGGTGAGATCTCATCATATGGAGAAAGAAGAGCTTTAGGCATGCATCTTAGCCTACCTGGTGACTAAACCCCAACACTTAGTTTTCAAATTCCTGAGATAAGTGTTTTTAACCCAGTTGGTGTTGGCATTGGTAGTCGAGAAGCACTTGGTAGATATAATTTTTCATTTAGTTCATCTATGGAAACACAGACATTTCATGTGTTTAGAGGTCATCCTATCTGGCACATCATTTGATCAAGGTGTGGATACACAAAGTTTGGGTATCACATTTAGAAGTGGTTCAACATCACATACTGTCGACGCGTAGTTTAACGTAATGGTGGGTATGCAGAGTGCAACTGCATCAGGCACCTTACCTGCAACGAGAGGAGGATCTAGCGGAATATGAACTAGTGGATCTAGTGGTGGAGGCAACACAAGATGGAATCAAGGTCCTAGATCTGGAAAATAAGGGCCACAACACAATCATCAGGTGTTTTATGAAATGTCTCTTCACTTACCTGATTACAAAGGTGTTGAATATGCCACAAAACATGTACACAAGTGTGAATTTCTATGGCGCAGTAAGGGGATCACTTCCCCAGAGTGAAAGGACAAGTCAATTTGTAATTACCTTGCAAGGGCGCATGCATAGTTCATACTGAAAGTATGAACCCCATCAGACGGTGGCGGATTATACTGCGCTGTGTGATGACTTCTTGGTAGAATTTCACATCCCCAAGTTTGTGAAAAATAACATTAGCACGTTGAAGGATATTCAACAAGGAATGACATAGAGTGTGAGAGAGTATGATGCACACTTTAAGACTCTTATATCAAAGTTGTCTTATGATATTCATCCATCTCAACATGCTCAGTGGTTTATTAGAGGATTGATAATGCCCTTCAGATGAGCACTTTCCCACAAGACTTTCATGGATCCACATGAAGGCTTTGAGGTTTCTCTGCATGCTGAAGCTGTCGGAAGCATTGAAACTAGAGTAAGCCCATTTTTAGAAGCACATATCATTGTCATGGTGAAGTAGCTAGAGAAATTTTTTACAAACTCAACTCATGAGACTCGCAATGGATTATGGTGTATGGATTGTGAGGTAGAACGACACACAAAGGATAGTTGCCAATGAAATTCTAGTGCGCTCCTTGTCATTAGATTATGAAATCTATAATGGAGATCGTGATCCAAGTAGATTCCGATTGTTACAGTACACGGTCCACAAGAATGTGTCTTCTTATTGTAAGATTTTCTCATCTTTGACTCATGATACAAAGGACTTCCGATTGATAGAAAAAATCCATGATGTCATTGATATTGGTGTGTGCCAAACCAGCATTGGGAACAATTATAAGAATGGAGGTCGTGAGTATGAAGGGGGTGGAGATGGAGGTGGTCGAGGAAGAGGTTTTCAAGGAGGTAGGAGTGAATTTCCTTATGGAACTTGTTACAATTGTGAATCTACTGAAAACTACAAGCACAAGTGTCTGGATTTTCTACAATGCTCATGGTGTAGGAAGAAGCATAAGTATGAGGAGTGCCCTGAGTTGTATGAGCACATGATCTAGAACTAGAGGAAGGATAAGGGCACAGGGATGGTAAGTGTGAAGTGAGATGATCCACAATGGATGCCCTGGGTGGCGCATGACCCGAAGTTGGAACTTGTCTTAGTAACTATGTGGGTGGAAGCCACACACGCTAGGGAAATACTGAAGAAAAGGCCTCTCATTACAAGAGAATAGGTATTACAACAGAAATATCCTAATCCAAATCATCAGAAGGGGGTCTACTAAGAAGCCATGGAGGTGATTAGAAACCTACAAGATAAGATTCAATGTTTGAAGGAGCAATCATGGAAGTTGGAGCAGAATAAGAATGTTGAGGTCCCTTAGAAGGAGATAAATGAGTTTAGAGAAATTTGTAAGATGTTGCGCCAGGAGAATATTATCCCTTTGTTAGAAGATTGGCTAATAGAAAAAGTGTCACACGCTAGAGGTGGGTGCGAGAGGAAGGTCTTGCAATCTAATTTTTCCCCTCACAATATTGATTATGATAAATAAATCACCTTGAATGTAGTTGTGGATGGATGGCTCTTGAGAAACATTCTGATGTACACGGGTGCAGAGGTCAATGTTCTCACTTCGGATGCATGGAATCAGATGGGGGGTCCCCATTACAACCATCTTCAAATGTGTTGTATGGGGGATCCGCCTCTGCTTCCAATACAGGGACCTCAACCTCCTTCCTTTGTCAAGCATTGAGTCCATTTCGTAGCTCCCACCTCTTCTCTGAAGACATAACCATAAGTTGACCATATGTAATATTTTCAAGCCTTTTGGATAGATCTTCTAAGATGGAGTATGGTCCTTGCCCCTGTGAAATTAGAAAATCCTGCACACCCAACTTTCTTCTCCTATGTTTCTTACTAGTTTCTCCTTTCATCTTCTTAGGATCATTTCCATCTTGGTTATCTTTTTCTTTCTTTCTTTTTGTTACAAACACATCTGTTTCATTATTTATGCTCCTATCTACTACATCAAAAGAATTCACAGGTGCTTTTCCTTTATCATTATCTCTTCTACCAGATGTAGAAGCTCTATTCTGGACAATTATACTTATAATGACCCTTTTTATGACAACCATAACATACAACTTCAGAAATATTTCTTTTTGGACCTCTATCTCCTCCCTGATAACTAAATTCTTTTCCTTAAAGAAGATTAATAGTTAGCTGGCCCATCTTCCTAAGCAGATCTTCATACTCAGTAGATGTACTAGGAGAAAGATTTGTGCTCACCGAGAGTGGTTGTGGATTTTAGACCAAAGGTGTTGGTGTAGGCTCTACTTTAGCAACAATTTCTTTGGGCTCTTCTTCCATGCTTTCTTCTTTCCTTCTTGTAATCTCCTTTGCTTGTTCGACGGTCACTGGGTGCTCTACTTATGTTATGTTTGTGGAGCCTATTTTCATGTTAGAGTGTGGTACACCTTCTATGTGTTACACTTGGGTATTTTTACGGCGGTGTGAGTTAGGGGGGTTTGGGGGCGAAGCCACCAAAGAAAATTTTCATGGGTGGTTTATTAACCCATGGGTAATGGGTAACCGTTATGGGCTGTTTTTAGGACCATGGTTTTTTGGTACCCATTGTTTTGATACCCACAGTTTTTGCCCATGGTTTTGATACCCACGGTTTTGTATCAAACTACTTAAGCAATTGTCTATTTATATGATCTTATGCATATGATATATAGATAAGAAAATGTATTGCATATGTGCTTTGAATTCGGGTGTGAATTCTATAGAGTTTATTGAGCATAGCTCCAAACAGATTTGGGTATTATATTGAGAGAGTGGAGGCTTGTAATAAAATCTGAGCAAGTGATTCTTGGTGGACATAGCCCAAATTGGGTGAACCACATTAAATCTTGTCTCTCTGTGTTGTGTTATTTATTCTGCACTTTTATTTGAGATCTGTAATATTTTCTACATATTAGTTTCTATTGTTGTGATTCTGTAAGGGATTATTCTGCATATTTTATCTCTTATTTCCTATCAATTGGTATCAGAGCCTGTTTTGGTTTGCTGAAGTGTTGAATCGTAGGGAAATTTTTTAGCTTGAGTGGGAGCTATGGTAGATGATGGAAGATATAGGGTTGATAAATTCAATGGGTAGCAGTCTTTAGAAGATGCAGATGGAAGATTACCTTTATCAGAAGGATCTTTATACTCTTCTATTTAAGAAGGTGAACAAACCCTTGAGTATGACAGATGTGAAATGGGATTTGTTGGATCGGAAGGCACTTGGAACGATCCAGTTGTATCTTGCATCTTCGGTATTATTTAATGTTTCAAAGGAAAAGAATACAAAAGATCTCATGGATGCATTAGGGAAGTTGTATGAAAAACCCTCTGCCTCTAATAAGATATTTTTAATGAAAAAGTTGTTTAAGATGAAGATGTTTGAGAATAGTTCAGTAGCAGATCATTTAAATGATTTCAATACGGTTGTGAATATGCTAGCTTTAGTTACAATAGAATTTGATGAAGAAGTTAGGGATTTATTAATTCTATGCTCTTTACCTGAAAGTTGGAATAGCCTAAGTAATGTCAGTAAGCAACTCGGTTCCAGCTAACTCGAAGTTGAAGTTTGAGGATGTTGTAGGGGTGATTCTAAGCAAGGAAATTTGAAGAAAAAATTTTGGGGAATTTTCTACTTTAGGGAATGCTTTGACAGTGGAAACTAGAGGGAGATAGAAGAATAAAGGAAACCGTGGAAAATCGAAAGATTAGGTAAGGTCAAAATTCAAGAGCAAGATTGTATGTTGGAACTGTGGAAATTATGGGCATGCAAAGAAGGACTGTTGGGAGCTTCGGGACAAGAAGAAACAACAGGAAGAAAACAAGGAGGCAAATGTGGCATCAGGTAATGTATGCCAGGATGCTTTGATTCTTTCTTTACATACTATTACTGAATCTTGGGTTCTAGATTCAGGGGCTTCTTTTCATGCTACTCCACATAGGCATTATTTTGTTGATTATGTTCAAGGAGATTTTGGGCATGTTTTTCTTGGTGATGATGAGCCTTGCAGTATAGTTGGAAAAGGTTCTATTCAGGTTAAGATGCAGAATGGGAATACATGGCTATTGAAGGATGTCAGACATGTGCCTACATTAAGAAGAAATTTGATATCGGTGGGGAAATTGGGAAGTGATGGTTGTATTGTGATATTTACAGCTGACTCTTAGAAGGTTACCAAGGGTGCTCTTGTGGTGGCAAGAGGTAAGAAGGTTGAAACCTTGTATTTATCCACTGATAGTACTAATGATTGTAATCTTGTGGCTTCAGATGCAGATACAACATTATGGCACTATAGGCTCTGTCATATGAGCCATAAGGGCATGGACATCATAAAGAAGAATTTTCCTGGTTATATAGAAACATGTTTGGATTTCTGTGAGGACTGCATAAATGGGAAACAGAAGCAAGTAAGGTTTCTCAAGGTTGGACCTACAAAGAAAGAGAGTAAGTTAGAGCTGGTGCATTCTGATGTGTGGGGGCCAGCTCAAGTATCATCTCTTGAGGGTTCAAATTATTATGTTACTTTGATTGATGATGCAACAAAGAAAGTTTGGGTTTATTGTATTAGAAACAAATTTGATGTATTTGACACTTTTGTTAAATGGAAAGCCTTGGTAGAGAATGAAACAGGGCTTAAGCTAAAATGTTTTAGGTTAGATAATGGAGGGGAGTATTGCAACAATGAATTTAATGATTACTGTTCTAAGAATGGAATATGTAGGCAAAAGATGGCTCCAGGAACTCCGCAGTAGAATGGGGTGTCAGAAAGGATGAACAGAATAATAATGGAACGTGCTAGGAGTATGAGGATACATGCAGCATTACCTCTTTATTTTTGGGCAGAAGCGGTGAGCACAACTGTGTACTTAATAAACAGAGGACCCTCAAGTGCCTTGGATGGAGGCATACCTGAGGAGACTTGATATGGTAGAAAAGTCAATTACTCATTTCTTAGAGTCTTTGGATGTGAGGTGTTTGTTCATATTGACAAGGATGATAGGAACAAACTAGAGGCTAAATCAGAAAAATGCACTTTTATTGGTTATGGTGGTGATGACTTTGGATTTAAATGTTGGAGTATTAAGGACAAGAAAATCATTCAGTCTAGGGATGTGGTATTTAATGAGAAATTCATGTATAAGCAAAAATTATAGGAAAACAGGGAAGAATCCAAGAAAGAATATGCTGTGGTAGAGGATCTTCCGAATGGGACAGTGACCTATGAATTAATTCAGGAACCTACTCAATAGGAACCCCAAACTCCTACAGTGAGGAGGTCTTCTAGGGTAAGAAAAGAACCTGAACATTTTTCTCCTTCTCTTTATTATTTATTACTCACTGATAGTGGAGAGCCAGAGAGCTTTGATGAAGCAATGCAGGTAGATGCCAGTAAGAAGTGGGAGCAAGCCATGGATGAGGAGCATAAGTCTCTCATGGAGAACCAAACTTGGGATTTGGTGAAGCTATCGGAAGGCAAAAGAACATTGCTAAACAAGTGGGTGTACATAGTTAAAGACGAAGAAGGAGGAAAGAAAATATATAAGGTCTAGTTGGTGGTCAAGGGGTTTGCACAGAAACAAGGTATATATTTTGATGAGATCTTTTCTCCTGTAGTAAAAATGACTTCTATTAGAACTGTTCTTGGAATAGTGGCAGCAGAAGACTTGCACCTAGAACAGTTAGATGTAAAGACTGCATTTCCCCATGGTAATTTGGAGGAGGAGCTAGATATGCAGCAACCAGAAGTATATGAAGTAAAAGGTAAAGAGGAGATGGTGTGCAAATTGAAGAAGAGCTTGTATGGCATGAAATAAGCTCCACATCAATGGTATAAGAAGTTTGATAGTTTCATGATGGAGCAAGGTTATATCAAATGTCATTCTGACCATTGCGTAAATACAAATAAATTTGAGGATGGAAGTTATATTATCCTGTGTTTGTATGCTGATGACATGTTGGTTGCAGGTAAAAGCATGTAGGAAATAAAAGTACTCAAGAAACAGTTAAGAGAATCCTTTGATATGAAGGATTTGGGGGCTGCTAGACAAATCCTTGGTATGAGGATAACTCGGGATAGGAAGGATTGAAAGATGACTTTATCTCAGGAAGAGTACATTAAGAAGGTATTGTATAGGTTTAACCAGGATGCTAAACCGGTTGGGACTCCTTTGGCAGGCCATTTTAAGTTATCAAAGGAGCAGTGTCCTAAGACAGAGCAGGAAAGAAACCATATGTCCATGGTACCTTACTCATCAGCAGTTGACAGTTTGATGTATGCTATGGTATGCACTAGGCCTGATATTGCCCATGCAGTAGGAGCTGTGAGTAGATTTATGAGTGATCCAGGTAAAGAGCATTGGACAAACAATAAAGTGGATCCTTCGATATTTGAGAGGGACCATGGGGACAATTTTATGCTACAGTGGATCAGACACCACTTTACGTGGTTATATAGATTCAGACATGGTTGGAGATGTAGACAGCAGGAGGAGCACGACATGTTATATTTACACTGTAGGTGGGACAACAGTAAGCTGGATTTCATGACTACAGAAGATGGTGGCTTTGTCAACCACGGAGGCTGAGTATGTTGCTGTCACAGAGGCAAGCAAAGAGATGATTTGGTTATAAAAATTCCTTGAGGAGTTGGGGCATAAACAGGAGGAATGTAAGCTGCATAGTGATAGTCAGAGTGTTATATCCGTAGCTAAGAATGAAGCTTTCCACTCCAGGACGAAGCATATATAGTTGAGATATCCCTTCATCAGGACAACTTTGGAGGAAGATAAGTTGAAGTTGGAGAAGATTCATACCAGTCAGAATCCTATAGACATGATGACCAAGGTGGTCACAAGGGATAAACTAAAGCTATGTTCAGCTTTGGTTGGCCTTCATAGATGACACTGAAGGGTTGAGAAGCTTGCACAGTGAAAATGAGTTTCCAAGTGGGAGATTGTTATGTTTGTGGAGCCTATTTTCATGTTAGAGTGTGGTACACCTTCTATGTGTTATATTTGGGTATTTTTACGATGGTCCCGCTTTCCGGTGAGTAGGTCAGGGGGGGTTCAGGGGTGAAGCCTCTGAAGTAAATTTTCATGGGTGGTTTATTAACCCATGTGTAATGGGTAACTGTTATGGGCTATTTTCAGGCCCATGGTTTTTCGGTACCCATTGTTTTGATACCCATGGTTTTGATACCCATGATTTTTTCCCATGGTTTTGATACCCACGGTTTTGTATCAAACTGCTTAAGCAATTGTCTATTTATATGATCTTATGCATATGATATATAGATAAGCAAATGTATTGTAGATGTGCTTTGAATTCAGGTGTGAATTCTGTAGAGTTTGTTGAGCATAGCTCCAAACATATCTGGGTATTGTATTGAGAGAGTGGAGGCTTGTAATAAAATATGAGCAAGTGATTCTTGGTGGACGTAGCCCAAATAAGGTGAACCACATTAAATCTTGTCTCTATGTGTTGTGTTATTTATTCTGCACTTTTATTTGAGATTTGTAATATTTTCTGCATATTAGTTTCTATTGTTGCGATTCTGTAAGGGATTATTCTACATATTTTATCTCTTATTTCCTATCACTTCACTCATTGTCTGATCTCTGGCTTCATCCAAGAATGAAGTGCTTACAGAGGAGATTATCCACGCCATTCATCAACCCATACGCTAATCCTTCCTTCTGGATCTGGGCATCGAGCTTCCTCTTTAGCTCTAGAACATGAGCATGATAATCCCTTATCTTCTACCTCTCTCCTTGGGATAGCTTTTTGATATTGATCATGAGATATGCATATTTCTGTTGTTCACCAAATTCTTTAAGAAAACTTTCAGTTAATAAATCCCATGAGTTTTTCACATTATCACCTAGTGTTTCAAACCACCTATGGGCTGAACCATCCAAAAAGGTTAGGAAAAAATTCAGTCCATTGTTCCCTTCTTATGAGGCCATTACAAATACAAGATCGTTTAAACTCTTGAATAAAAGAGGAAGCATCTTCATTAGATTGGGCTGAAAAAATAATAATCTTCCCCATTTTCAAAAGTAACCATAGTGAAATACCAACCCACAAGTACAATCAACAAGACTTATGTGCACAAATAATTGGAATCACTATAATAGAAAGTGACTTTACACCTTTCTACAGTAAAATAGGAATGACCACGGTAAAACTTGACTTACTACGGTAAAAACTGGCTTTACTGTGGTAAACACTATTCATGGTAAAAAGTGAAGTTATTGTGGTAAATACTATTCATGGTAAAAAGTGACTTTACCATGGTAACTACTATGCACAATAAAAACAAGGTTACCCTCCAAATGATTTCACTAAGTGGGAATATCTCTCTAGAAAATCCACCAACGAGGAATGGTCCCGGAAACGGAACCAAAACATCACAAATCCGGTACTATTTTAATTCTCCACCGGGAACTCCTCATGCTTGATTATTTACTAATGCACAACTTTTAGTTTGGTGGATGTATGGAAACACAACAACAAACATAACACAAAAATACCATAGACTATGATACAAATGAATGACGACAAATTCTAAAATATATAAGTGTAAATTATAATATCAACATGAAATTGTTATCAATGTCACCCATGAGGTACTTCAAGTGTTACTAACTTCACTTTCCTTCCAACAATAACTATGGGAGAAACTTCACAATTACACCTCTTAATGGCTTCTTTAACACACTTACTCATACAATATTTCTCACTACTTCCTTCTATGCTAAATGAGGGGGGTGACCTCTCTATTTATAGAACTTTCAGGCTTATCCACCTTATCTCGAACTCTGATGAATCATATTCCATACCTTAACTCTTATATTTACATGTAAGATTATCTTTTAAGATAAGATAAACCTTATCATTTCACATGGGTTCCACCTTTTTAGAATTTTTACAAATAAAATACATAAAATATTTATGACATCACTCCTTGTTCTTATTACGAATATATATTTCTAATTCCTAATCATGTAGACCGTACTTCTCTACTTACCCTAACTTTGACATTTTAATATTAACGAACCACTTACGAAAAATATTAACTTTTTACCACAAAATTCCATACTTTGACGGCAGGTGTCGTACCGCCACTATCTTCTATCAGACGCTACCACTAATTATACTTAATAACATCCTATTCCTAATACATACATTAATGAAATAGAAATTACCGAGGAAAATTTTAGTGTCAACAGTAACCCTGATGTCTTTTTGCGCATAATGGAGGTACATTGGACCTATTAGATAGAAAGGAGGAATATGCTTATCTATACCTTGTGCATAATAACAACACATTTGTGGGCAACCCATTGAGATAATCTTCTAGAGTGGCATGAAGTGAGAATCACATTCTGTGTGAGGTTCCTCCAGAGAATTGCACCTTCTGTAATACACGACTATCATGGGAAGGAGTCTGCCTTATTCTACGTCTAGGAATTTGAGAGAGCCCAGATGGTTGGCCCGGAAGCCTTTCCTCCTTCAATATGGGTGCATAAGTTATACTCAACCTTGCAGGTCTATGCGTGCACATGGTATATCCATTCAGAGTTGCGCCGCCAGATAGGCAATTGGCAAGAGTTAACGGTGGATATTATCCTGACTCTTGAGTATCAATCTCCTCAGCCATCGGTGAATAAGGTGTTGCAGGTAGTCAAACGCCTTACCTTGGGAGATAGTGCCATGGATGAGGACCGAATCCTATATTTTTTAGGGGAAAATGAGTTAGGTGCGTGATTTTTAGAAGAAGAACCAGAAGGAGAGATGGAGGAGATACTGTTTGAGTGTGCCTAACTGGAGAAGAAAAAAGGAAAGTTGGTATAATTGATAGATGACGAGGAAGTAGAAAACTTGGATGTTAACCACACGGAGGGTACATGGGAAGTATTGGAAAAATCATATGAGAAAGCACACACCTACCATTAGCCTTCGAAAAAAAAAAGGTTAACATTGGTATAAAAGTAGAGCTAAAGGAAGTTTTCATTGGAGATTATTGGTCAGACCAAGAGGTTTCAAATATAGTTAAGTTGGTGGGTGACTTCCAAGACTTGTTCCTAAGTGATTACCATGAATTAAAGGGAGTTCGCCACTCTCTAGGGGAAATGAGGTTTAAGTTCAAGGAAGGTGTGCACCCGGTTTGGAAGAGACCTTATACGACGAACCCGACTTTGCGCGTAAAGGTTAAGGACCAAATTGATAAGATCATAGAATCCAGTATCATTGAGGCAATTGAAGAATTTGAGTGGGTGAGACCGATGGTAATTAGTATCAAGAAAGATGGGAAGATAAGGATCTGTTTTGATTACAAATATTTAAATGCTTCATGTGCGATAGATCCTTTTCAAACCTTGTTTACTGAGGATATTTTGGAAAGTGTCGTAGGGCGAGAGATCTATTCTTTCACAGATGGATTCTCCAGATATCTTCAGGTAAGAATTGTGAAGGATGACCAAGAGAAGAATACTTTCAGGACTAAGTGGGGAAGCTTTTCTTACATATTTATGCCCTTTGGCTTAAGAACGTGCTTGCTATATTTTTGTGCATCGTGGTGCACGCCTTTCAAGACTTCATCCACAAATTTATGTAATTCTACCTGGATGACTGGATGGTGTATGGGTTAGTAAGGGATCATTGTGACAATTTGTGGTGTATGTTTGAGAGATTCAGGCTGCTAAGTATCTCCCTGAACATTAAGAAACGTGTCTTTGCTACTCCATTTGGCACATTACTAGGTCACATTATATGCAAGGAAGGCTTATTGGTAGACCCTGCTAAAGTTGATGTTATTTTAGGGTTGGAGGAGCCTACTAGTTAAAGCATAGTGCATGAATTCTTAAGGCACATAGGATGTTACAGGAAATTTATCAAAGGCTATGCCATGATTTCTGCACCATTGGAAGAGTTGTTGAAACATAAATGCAAGTTTCATTGGGGAGAGGCACAAGAAGTGGATTTCAACACGTTGAAGGAGAAACTTACTACTACGCCCATTTTGCGCTTTCCCTCTTGAGATAAGCCCTTTCATGTGCATGTGGATGCATCAGGTATGGAAATTAGAGCAATTATAGCACAGCCTGGAGAAGGGATTGTTGATCACCCTTTGTGTTTTGCCAGTAGAAAGTTAACTCCAGCTAAGAATAATTATACAATAATGGAGCGTGAAGCATTGTCCATGATATATGTACTGCATAAATTTAGGAAATAATTTTTTGGCTACTCTGTTTATATTTTACATGGATCATATGGTGCTCAAGTACTTAGTGAACAAGCCTATCTTACAAGGGTGCATATGTCGGTGGATATTTTTGTTTTAGGAGTTCAAATTTTTAGTCATTGTAAAACAAGGAAAGAGCAACTTGGGACCTAACCATTTATCACTGATTAACTCAAGCAAGGACATGCAGAGAATTAAGGACACAATGCCAAATGCATAGTTGTTTATATTGCAACGCACACCCTCTGATTTAGAGGATATTGTTTTTTCCCTACAAACATGTGTGTTGCCAGAAGGAATGAAGGCCTTAGAGAAGAAGTAGTTGGCCATATGTGCCGCGCCCTATATGATAATTATCGGAGACCTGTAAAAACTAGGTTGGGATGAGGTCTTGCACCGATTTATACTAGAGCATGAACATACTGCAATCATGGAAGAAGCTCATGGTGGCATTGCATGAGGAAACTATGTAGGGAATGTGACCATGTGCAAGATCCTATTGGTAGGCCTTTGGTGGGAGAAGGTTTATAAGGATTATATAGAGTAATGCAAGGCCTATGACCATTTCCCATACCTTGGTAAGCTAGGGTGGAGAGATGAAATATCATTAAGACCTATTATGAAAGCAGAGCTGGTTGAAAAATGGGAAATTGACTTTGTGGGCCCTATTTCCCCTACTACGCGTAGGACAGGTTCACGCTATATCATCACATGCACATACTATCTTACAAGATGGGAAACAACAACACCTACGAAGGATTGCACGACAACTAGCGCAATTAGGTTCATATGGGAGAATATAATACAGTAGGTATGGATGCCCATTGAGTTTAAAAAGTGATAGGGGTACTCACTTTTTGAATGAGACTATTAGAATCTTATTGGCAGAGTTTATGGTGGCCCATCACTAAACTACCCCCTATCACCCGCAGGCTAATGGGACTACTGAGGCCTTTAACAAAATATTGAGCCACACATTAACTAAGATTTGTGATGTCAGAAGGAGGGACTGGGATACCAAAGTGTCTACAGTGTTATGGGCATATCGCATGACTTATAAACATTTGAACAAGACCACACCATTTCAATTGGTGTTTGGCAAGGAAGTTGTTCTACCCGTTGAATTTATGTTACCATCCTCGCATATTGCGCGCGCAAGAGGATTAGTTAATGAGCAATCATTAGAAGAGTGCATTGAAAAAATTATGATGCTAGATGAAAGGTAAACCATTTCTAGGTGGAGTCAGAAGATGGAGAAAGCTAGATAGAAGGCATGACATGATCAACATATTAGGAATAAGGAGTTTGAGGTTGGGTAGACGGTTTTTCTGTACGATTCAAAGTTTCTGCGCCATCTTGGGAAACTCAAAGTACATTGGTTGGGACCCGTATGTTATATCTTATATACTTGATTCATGCACTTTCCAGTTACAAGTGTTGGACGGGACACACTTTCCTGGTTATTTTAATGGGATTAGGTTGAAGCCCCATTATAAATTAGTCTTCTGTGTATTTGTAAAAAAGACAATGTTTCCATGTAGCTTAGGATTTCCCTTAATGCATTTTCATTTATATGTGTTTCCTGTCTTTGTCTCTATGATTTATCTTTTCATTTTTTTGTTGTGGGCATGCTTGTGCACCGGTATCCAATTACTATTTCAAGGGGTTCTATGTGCAGAGGACCGCACATCTATTTAGTACAGGGTGGAGAGTGTAAAGAAGAGTTTCAGTGAATAGTGTGGTATGAAGCAAGTTTTAGGAGTGATGTTGATTAGTGGATCAAATGAGGAAGTCAAACGCACGTGGAGTCAGAGGATCACGCGTAGCAAAAGTGATTATGGGTAGATATTGGTGTCAAAATCCTTATAAAAACCACGTACAGGGATAAAAGCGTAGAACAAACTTAGGTAGCTTGCAACACGAACTTGGTATAAGACACAAGGGAAGACATACTTCAGTGATGAAAGCGCACATAAGGAAGTTTGCGTTCGATGAAGTTTTGTGTGCCATAATGTTAAGGAGGTTACACATAAGTTAGTGCATGGAGGAAAAACACTAGAAACAACGTGTGGGATGAAAGGCGTTGAAAAAATATGACTTTAATGTGGAAGTACGATGGTAGGTGGCACAAAGATCAATACAGAAAAAGAAAAAATCTATAAATAGAATGTCGGGGTAAGTTATCTATTTTACCTTGCGTTTGTTATTGAAGAGCTCTTATGAATTAGGGCATCCTTACAAGAAAATTTGTGGAAAATTACGTGTAAAATGGAGAACATGAAAAATTTGTGAACCATAGTGGAATGGAGTACACAGGCGTGCACAAATGAGATTGGTTGGTTGATTCCCACGGGTATTTATGTTGTCTTGTGGAAGGAGAGTTTTCAAGGTTAGGGTTTGTAGAGCTAGGGCCCGATTTTTGAAGAAATTTTGAAGAAGGAGTGGAGCCAAGGGACTAAGTAGTGTTGAAGCAAGAAACAAGGAAGAACTTACAAGGAATTGATGAGAAAAAAGGCACCAAGGAAAGGAGTGAACATTTCACCAAAGAAGGGAGGGCAAGGGCAAGGGAAAAGGGAAACCAACCGTATTAACCAGTTTTAACAAGGAATGGTATACAAAGATGCACTACCTAGATGGTGTTTTAATGGGGATGGAATGAATATCTCACATACGAAAGATGGCTATAAGTGATTATAACCATAGGACAAGAAAACCCTGATAAATAAATGGCATTAGAGCTATTTTTCCCTACCGAAGAAAGGATACATAATGAAAAACCAGTGTATGATGACTCTGTGAAGACCATATTGGAGATGGTTAGACTCTTGTGACTCTATGAGCTACCATATTTCAGCAAACCCAAAAGGTTATAGTAGTGGCTGATGTCGAGTGTGCACAAAGATTATTTTTACTTCGTAGGAAGGATAATACGTTGAACTGCTTAGTTGATTTTCAAATACACTGGGCTTATCTACATAGGAGAATCACTTGATGATGACTTGGATGAAAAAGACTCTGTCAAGGAAACAACGATGGAATATGAATATAAGAAGTGCTCGGGATATTTTGATATCACCAAGATCACACACCCAACCATGAAGATGGCCACACACATGCTCACCAAACTGAATGGACGAGAGTGACGGATGCAAGTGAACAAGAGATGGTAGAACATTTGTAGGAATATTTCAAAAGGAATGATCTACAACCTCTCGACTTTCATTGTGGAGGAGATGATAGATTTCACGTATGATGGGAATAAAATCATGTATGGTAACATCCTTCTTACCATTGTATTTTTAGAGATTAGAGTGCCTAATGGGCCAAATAGCTACGTGTGGGAGTACCTTGAAGATGACCCTTCCCTCGTAAAGAGGTTCAAAGCATACACTTGTGAAATAATGACTGCTACATATAAAACACGCTTGGAGAAATGGTACAAGCGAATGCATGATTCATTTAGGGTAGAATGGAGAATCCGTGAACAACTACCAACCTTGGTGGATGGTGAGGTTGATTTCATTGTATACCAACACTTCTGCATAGGTAGATTCACATTGACAGATGACACGAAAAGTCCATGGTGTAAACTATCTTTTGCCTTCACAACACAATATTTTCAAAGTGCGGTTAACAGGTTCAAGGAAGCCAAGAAACTTAGAGTTGATCTAAGTGAGGTAGATAATATCATTGTGCTCTACAAACAAAAATTGGTGTATCCTAAGAAGTGTGCATATGTGGAGAATTATGTCTCTCATGACGTATATAGGTTAAAATCCATGTCAATACCTATAGTAGGAAAAATGACAGCAAGGGTATATATACACTTGAGGCCCAAGTTTGAAAAGGGAACATACATTGAGGATGATGTATTCATCCCTGAGGACCCTACCAGAAGGAAGAAATGGTAAAAGAGAGATAGGGAGGAAAATACAAGAAGCAGGGCACCGAGTGCACACACATTTTGGAACATAGGGGCGCAGGAGTCAGGTGTGAGCACAAGTACTTACACATGAAAGAAGAAATCCCCCATGAAGGAGAAGTCTCCCGAGAAGGAAATGCCCCCTGTGATAGAGGAGTCACCAGTAAAGAAGAAGCAAAAGATGACGCAAAGTTTAGGCTCTAAGGAGATGAATAGAATGAAGGGAAATGAGTCCGAGGAGGATGAGGAGCGCGAGGAAGGTGAGGATCCCCCTGTGTACAATGTACACAAATATGATGAAGAGTAGAATGGATCTGAGGAGGGTGTTTAGAATATGGGAGGAAGTGAAGAGTTGAATATGAATACACCAAAGACCCCACACTTGGTTAGAGGGCAGTTGGATGACATTGTGGAAAAATAAGTGGCATATATCATACAGAACTTGGTGGAGCATGAGGTGGAGTACAACGCTGAAGAAATATTGAGAGAAACATAAGAGAGCATAGAAAAGGAGAAGAGTTTAGCATTCAGATTCCCAAAGGTAGCATGCACAGGTGGTAAGGGTGTGGAGGAAACACAAGGACACATAATTACTTATGTTAATGATCTAAACAAGGTCCTACACAAGTGTTTCCAAATCACAGTGCCCATAGACCAACTCTTTTGTTGGTCGTCATTTGAGAAAGATAGTGCATACAAATGCATGAGGAAAACGTTGTCATGGACCTTCAAATCCCATGTTGATGAGCCCAAATTCGAGGTTGGTGTGGATGCAATAATAGAAATGTAGAACCCCAATGAGGTGAATCCTATTGTGGATACCCAGTGGTTAACAGATGAACAAGCTTGTAGTGCACTTGATAAGGTATCGGTAGAAGTGGAGGCAAGGTTATTTGAGAGGAATAACAGAATCAGAGCCTTCGAGGAGGAATTGGGGGAAAGGAATAAGGAGACAATAGAGAGATACATGGAGATTAAAGGGAAGGAGTATATAATTACACAATTAAAGGATGAGTTGAGAGAGGAAAAGGTGAAGGTGCGCGAAGCCTACAAGAAAGCAGAGACTATCTCATACTCCATTATTTTAGCATGCCTAGACTTAGCCCCCCTGAACATAAGTATGAGTCATCTTTCCACTACCTGGAGGATTCAACACACTTTATCACAATGGAGAAACAACCACTTGCATTGGAGTCGACAAAGGAAGTTTTGGCGTGACAAAGAGAACAAGAGAAGTTAAAAATTTGGGAGACCATAACTTGGTACTCCGAGATCCTTGCCTCTGTACAAACTACAATGCACATGGCTTAAGTTGTCTATGACAACTATGGAGATGAGGACATGGTGGCAAGTGTATTGGTTGCTACCCATGAGGTAGACCTAAAGGAGTTCCAGGAAAAGAACAAGGGTAATAGGACATAACGGGATAAGATCATATTAGAGGTCGAGAATAAGTCTAAGGTGATTGAGAGCTTAAGGGTCTCGATTAGAAATAAAGTGAAGGAATTATATCCCCGGGTTACACAAAGGATGGACGTGTTGAGTGACCTTAGCAGGAAAATAGAAGGTATTGTTAATACACTAAAGGCTAAGGGTGAAGAGTTATCATTTGATGAGGTCAACACATTAATAGGGGATTTATTTCAACAAGCGCAGAGTGAGGTGGATGTCTGAAATAAAATTGAATCATCCTTGAACAAAGACTTCCCAATATTTGTACAATAGTAACAAAATTATTTTGTTCTTTAGTGCAAGCCAGGTACAAGTTATTCCTTCCCTCCATTCTTTATTTTTTAAAAAAAATCCTATAGTTTTCCAAGTACGAACAACACGTTTAGTGTGGGGTGATGTTGAGCCCAGAAAATTGCCTAAATCCTAAAGCAAAAGATGAGCGCATGTGGAAGGAACTATGAAGAAAAGTGCATGAGTAAATGCGAGTGAGGAAAGATAGGTTTGCTTGCAGGAGCATGGTTTAAGGGTTTAAGGACTTAGCCACATTTCGGTTGAAGGGTATCACATGTAAAACACGTGAAGCTGCGGATAAGCATAATGATGAAAAGGTTGTTACATGAAGACTTGAAGCTCAGGAAAATAATATTCCAGGGAATATTTATGGTTACGGGCTGTAAATTGGCTATTGTTATGGCTAGCTAGCATCTGCATGGCTTGGAAACTCGAGTATAATAGGATATGATGAAATTTGGCATGTGGGCTTGCTTCTGGAATGATGTTTAGGGTAGATCCTATCCTATTTAAGGAGGCATTTGGATCTAGAAAAAGGGGACTGGATGTTAGGTGTTAGAGGCTGGAGGTCGAGTATGTGTGCATATGCATGGTGAATAATATGTAATCATTTTAAGGGGGTACTATATAGTTTCTGGATCAGAGCCATGGGTAGGGTAGAATGCTAATGGTATAATGATGTAGTTGATCTGGTGTTGAACCCTTTTGATGTAATATGGCTAATGTAAACACTTGTTAATCAATATATGATGGGTTATTCTGTATATTTGTGTCTAATGGGCTCAAAACCTAGTGTATTTCATGTTACTCATGGTAGAGATCTGGTTCTCTTATGTTGTTGCAATGTTTACATTTATATCATGGTGCTTCCATGTTAGATCTAGTGTTTTTACTTTGTGCTAGAATATATGCTTTTATTTATGTTTCTACAAATTTTCCTCCATTAATGGCTAAGCATGCCTACAAAGCTCACATAAAGGAGGGGATCGTAGCATGTGTGCACCTTGGGTGAGCGCCCAGCTAATTGTTGGGTGATAGGCTGATGTGCTTTTGGGTTTAAAAGGGAGTAAGGAAAACGAGACTACACACTAAAAGGTATTAAAAAATCTTCATGCATTCTTGTTGAGGTGCAGAGGAGGAAGCCCCTTAGAATTATTTTTGGGGAGTAACCGAAAATGTGGTTTTTTATATATCAATAATATGGGTGGTATTTGACCCATAATTTTATGGGAATTCATGAAGAGTTGGTATCTTGGCCCATGGTATTTATGCCCATGGTATTGTAATTTTTTTTAGGAAGTTGGCTATTGATGTGCTTATAAATAGATGTACATACAACTTATAGATATATATTGTGTGTGTGTATTCAAGTGTGAATTTGGGAGATTTTATTTAGTGCAGCTCCAAAAAAGATCAATGCATTGTAATTGTGAGAAGACCGATATGAGAGTGGATTGTACTCTTATTATCTTGTAATAATATGAGTAAGTCTTTCTTGGTGGATGTAGCCCACATTGGGTTAAACACATTAAATCATGTCTTTTTTTTGTGTATTTTATTTTTGTTGTTTATATATTTATGTTCATAGTTCGTATTGTTGCAATTCTATAGGATTGTTTCATAGTTATTTCTATTTTATCCCTAACAAATATCAAGGTATATAGTTGGATTGCACATATCAATTTAAGATGAGATCAATATGTTGCAATTTCCATTATGTGGAAGAAGCATATCAATATGATTTAAAGGAAGAGGAGAAATTGGTGTGCAAATAACAAAGTACTAACCATAAAAAAGGGAAGCCCATACAAGGTAAAGACATTAAATTTAGCACAAGATGATAATATGTCATGCTTGAATGTGGAAATTGAAGGGATATATAAAGAATTTGGTCATGAAACTAGAGTAATAGGTTATGGAGGATGTCACAGAGTTAGTGACACATGCTACAAGTTTGGAGAGATATAATATTGAAAAGGTTTGAGAACTCAAATCCTTACCATGTTTCATGGTTGCAAAAAAGAGACCAACAATTGGTGAAGGAGAAATGTCTGGCTAAATTCCATATTGAAAGATACGAGGATGAGGTGAAGTGTTATGTGATTCCCATGGATGAATGACATGAACTACTTTATAGGCCTTAGAAATTTTACTGGAAGGTGCATCATGGTGGTTACACAAACACATACACAATTAAGAAGGGTGGAGTGAAGTATACTCTGAACTCATTATAGGAAAAGTGTGAGGCAACACCAAAAGTGTTCTTACTATGAGGTAAGTAGTTCTTGAGATAAGTAAAGAAATAGAGTAAATATTTTGTGCTAATAGTGTGGACTACATAAAAGGAGAGTGTAGTAGAAGTGGTGGAAGGAGAAGAAACCATTACTACTAGAAGTGAAATGAATGTTGGATGATTTTATAGAAGTTATGTCTTATGAGTTACTGGAAGGGTTACCACCTATGTGAGACATTAGTCCACTACACGTATTTAATTCTAGGGTTGTGTTTTATTAACAAGGTATCTCTACACTATGAAATTTCAAAATCATGTGGAGATATAAAATTAGGTCCAAAGTTATTAAATACAAGACTCATTGGAGAGATTCTAATCCTATGCACAATACCAATTGTTCTAGCACCTAAAAAAGGGTGGTGAGTGGTGTATGTGTACAAATTTAAATGCCATAAATAAGATCACCATCAAGTATAAAAAGGGTGGTGAGTGGTGTGGTGGAGAAAATTATTTTGGAAATATTGATTTGAAGAGTGGATATCATTGAATTCACACAAAGAAAGGAAATGAATGGACAATAGCATTTAAGACTCAAGAAGGATTGTATGAGTAGCTAGTGAGGTTGTTCGGATTTAACAACACACCAAGTACTTTCATGAGGTTTATGAATCAATTCCTAAAACAATTTTCAGTCAAGTTTTTGATTGTGTACCTCGATGATATTTGATTTTCATCATGATGCATGAGGATCATTTTCTACATATCAGGAAAGTATTGCAAATACTACGGGAAGAGAATTTGTTGATCAATTTCAAGAAGTGTATTTTTACACAAGAATATTTGGCGTATATTAGATTTGTGATTTTCAAAGAAGGATCGAATATGGACCTTGAAAAGGTATGTATAATCATGGATTGGTCATCACCAAGAAGTGCTTCTGAGGAACCAATTTTTCATGTGTTAGCTATATTTTATCAAAAATTCATCAGGAACATTAGTGGTGCATGAAAACATATTACAAATGTCATGAGGGGAGATATGAATAATTTCATCTAGATAAAAGTTCTAGAGAAGAGTTTTGTATAATTGAAGATAAGAATAACATAACAACTAGTCTTAGAATTTCTAGATTTCATAAAGGTATTTCAGTTTTTGTGATGCTAGTGGCATATCCATTAGTGGAATGTTGGATCAGGAGGATAGAACTATTATGCTATTTAGGGAAAATCTGAATGATGCAAGGAGGAATTATAGTGTGTATGATCAATAATTTTGTGCAATCATACATGAATTAAAGAAGTGGATACATTAGTCATTTCTTAAAGAGTTTGTGTTGTACATAGATCATCAACAATTAAAATTCATTAATAGCCAAGGAAAGTTAAACTAGAGGAATATGAGGTGGGTGTAATACCTACAAGGATACACATCCATCTTGAAAAACATGAGCGGAAAATATAACAAGTTGGCGGATGTGCTCATTAGACATAATTATTTTTGATAGAGATTAGAATCGAAGTAGCTTGATTTAAATCCATGAAATAACTATATGCACATGATGAAGAATTCAGGGAAGCATGAGAGGTATGTGTAATTCCCAAAAGTGTAGACATAATACCTTGGTTGGACTATTCTGTGTGGGGCATATTTTTATTTAGGAGAATATAGTTGTACATCCAAAAAGAATCAATTGTGGGAACCAAATAAGAGAGAAACATTGTAGAGGATTAGTAGGCCACTTTGGTTTGGATAAAACCTTTTTACAACTAAGGGAGACTTAATTTTGGCCACAAAATGAGTGTGGATGTGTGTAAATTTGTACATAAACAATATGCTTGTAAATTGGCTAAAGGAAGATCTCAAAACACAAGGTTGTATCAATATTTTCCTATTCCAGAGATTTATTAGGGATACATAAGTATGGTTTTTGTGTTCAGTTTCCCCAGAATACAAGAAGGCGATTATTCCATTTATGTAGTGGTGGATATATTTTCAAATATGGCACATTTCATGACTTGTAGGAAGACCAATGATGCAACACACTATGAAATATTTTCTTTAAAGAGATTGTAAGACTTTATGGATTAGCACACAATATAATTCTTGATAAGATTCAATTTTTTTGGTAATTTTTGGTGAATTTTATGGAGAAATCTAGTTTCAAAGCTACAATTTAGTTCAACATACCATCTATAAATTCATGGATAGATAGAAGTTGTGAATAAGCCTTGGATTTTTTCTTAGATGTTTGGTCAGAGATAAACTAGGAGCTTGGGATTTTGTTCTAGCATAGGTAAAATTTACTTATGACAAATTAGTAATTAGGAGTATAAAGAATACATAATTCTTAATCATATATAGGATTATCCTTAGAGGATATGCATAGTTAAGAAACTTACCCTCTAATGACGATAAGAGTGTTAAATTAGGAATATTTATAGAGAACATAAAGGAAGTGCACTAACAATTGCGCAATTAGTAAAAGAAGATGATGCATAGTAAAAACAATATGTTGATGATAAGAGAAGAGAAATTGAACATCAAATTCGATACATAGTCTTGGCCATGTGTTTTCAAAATGAGAGATTTTTGAAAGGAACTTAAAATAAGTTCAAGTGGAATATGATAAGACCATGCAAGCTCATTAGAAATTTTACACAAAATGCTTATGAGATTGAGTTTCTTGAAGGCATGGACATCACTAACATAGTTAATATTGTGGGTCTATATCCATACCATGTAGTATATAAAGATGAAGATGAACCTAAATCAGAAGATAAAAGAATATATTGGATGAAGAAAACTCCTATTAAAGAGTGCTATGAAGCAAAAGGAATAATATATACCATAACCAAGAAGACATAAAATAAGGATTATAATGAGTATTTAGTCAAGTGAAAAGGAAATATGACTAAAGAGGTGAATTGGATAAGTGTTGTGGATACCACACAATGTGGTATACTAGTTCCTTGATCAAGAGCTCAATTTTTAAAAATCACCTAAGGTGTATGATTCACGAGCATGTGGGATCACAAGAAATCCCTTGTCAACGAAAATTAGTGAAAAATGGAATCACTTAGTGTTTACATTCTATAGATGACTTTTTGTGTTTCTGGAGTCACATAATGAAGATATACATTTTGAAGGATCATACATTGTAGTGTGGTACCTAGTTTGTGGAGTACACAAGTTATGTATGTAATTTTTATTGAATGTGCAGTCCTTCTGCATATTGTATGACCTATTGTGTAATAATTCATTATGCAACATTATATATGACATCTGGTTCATGCCATGGAATTTGATTTGTTGTTTGATTGAAGACATAAGTTATGGGAAAGTTTGAGTAGTTTTGTGTGGGTCTATTGTAGGGTCATTTGATCCATTCATTTGAGTTCCATAGAACTAGGATTTTTAGGAGGTAACATGAATGGCTATTTAAGTAAATCCTAATTCCATAAATTAGTACAGTTAAATTTTAATAAAGAACTCAAGGGTATGCGTAAGGTCATATTAGAGATGTGGTCTTAATGATCATTATGAATAGAGAGAATGAAAAAGTCATGACAAGAGAGGTGATAATTAAATGTTGTTTATTGATGTGATTTGACGTGGCAGAGGATATGGAATTATATACTATGATGAATATTTGGAAATCATTTGATGTTGTTGTTTCACTAAATAAGATATCCTAAAGCTTTGTTTTTTTAAATATATGTTTATACCATCTTTTTGTTGATGCATACATATTTAAGTATTGTTTTTCATTACATTTTTGTGGGATGCAAGGTTTGTGAAAATAATTTGTTGGATTCTCGCACCCCATCTCCATCACCTTTCCATGTAAAGGTTCTTAAAACCAAGCTCAATTTTTTTTTTATACCCTAGATATCATTTTAGCCTCCACTACATGTTTTGTTTGAACTCCCATGAAACCAATGTAAGAAACAAAACAATTACCCTTGTTGTATCTTATAATTCCTCCACCTCCCACCTTCCCAAGATTCCCTTTGAATTACCCATCAAAATTCAAGACCTAAGTACGAGAAGAATGTTTCCATTTAGAAATTATATGTCAATAGTGTTGGACTTGATGGTTATGTTGAGATTATATGACAAACCCCACTTGTGTAATATGGAAACATCATTTTCCTTAAACAACTCTTTATCATTATGATTTGTAGCTATAAATTTTTCTTTTATACTCTCAATAATTCTAGAATCAACCATGAGAATATTAGTTCTCTTGTTTGAAAATATCTTAAGGCTTCTCTCCCACCATAAACCCTAACATACATGAAGTAAAGAAAGTTTCCTATAAATTTTTCTTTTATAATCTCAATAATTATAGAACCAACCATGAGAACATTAGCTCTCTTGTTTGAAAATATCTTAAGGTTTCTCTCCCACCATAAACCCTAACATATATAAAGTAAAGAAATTTTCCATAACTTTTGAGGCACTAGTTAGAAAAGGGAGGATCCCACTAGACTATTAAATCATGAATAGAGCAAGATATGGCCCACTATACACCAAACTTATCCAAAATAGTATGATAAGTTATTTCACCAAAATTACACCACAACATGATATGGCTCACCAAATCGTCCTCCTTGCCACAAAGAACACATCTATTTGGATTCATCATTCCTCTTATAGCAACATTATCAATAGGAAGGATTTTATTATACAAAAGAATCCGAAAGAAAATATTGATTTTATGAGTCAACCCTTTATACCACACACATTCCCAAGGAAAACCATCCTAAGCCAAATTTAGGTTCATCAAAAAACCATTTCTAACTCTATAACTCCCATCAATAGTAGCAGATAAAATAAGTTCATCATCTCAATCAACCTGGCAGACATGCAGAGAAATGACTACGGTGGCCCTCTTCACTTCTCTGCAAACCATAAAATCTAAAATCACCAGAGCAACTAAGAAGTAAGGTTGTTTTTCGTTGTAGGCGCCGATCTTTTCCATCATTTTTGTTGTTTTTTTGTTGTTTTCTGGCTGCATGGTTGCAGCGCTTGTTCTGTTTTGCTCCTGTTGTAACTTTTTGGTTACGGTTGATTTCAAACGCTTATTCTG
Source organism: Taxus chinensis (assembly GCA_019776745.2). NCBI lineage: Eukaryota > Viridiplantae > Streptophyta > Pinopsida > Cupressales > Taxaceae > Taxus > Taxus chinensis. The sequence continues at coordinate 674,081,097 of CM034148.1, forward strand.
GATGTTGATCCTTTTTTTGCTGATACTTTGATTGAGCATATCTGGCTTTTTGGCCTTCTTTGTAAACAGGGTATAGTCCCTTCAAAAATATATGCCATCAATAAAAAAAAACTTGGCAGACATGCATTGTACTAATTTTATCATTTAACAACTAAATATGATCAATGCTTTCTTAGCAGTTTGTATTAAGAGATATATTCTTCGACACATTATAGGATCCTTATTTATCTATATAATGCTCATTGAAATGTCTACAATGATGAATGTTATGCATGTCTTTCAAAATATAATTAATGTGTTAATCCAAGGGACTTAAAATCCATGTAATAAGGTCACTTTCAATGATTTTTCATCCTACTCTTTATCTTATGAAATGATTTAAAACCCCTTTCTAGTAGAATTTATGGCTCTTATGTTTGAATTGTTCAATGGTAAGGGGATCCTTCCCACCACATTAGGTCATTTTATTCTTCTTTCTTATAATTTGTGCACAATGATGATTTGTTAGCTAAGTTATTTCTAAGAATTTTGAAGGATTATGCTCTGAATTAGTTTTTTACTTTTCCACATGGCTCCACATGTGATTTTACCATAATAGTTGATGATTTCCTTACACATGCTTCAATCACCATTATCTCATGAAAATGAGATTTACAAAATTTCCCAAATAAAATAATTATAGAACTAATCTTGAGAACATTACTTCTCTTGTTTCAAAATATATTAAGGTTCCCCTCCCACCATAAACCCCAACATATATGAGGTAAAGAAAATTTCCACAATTTTTTAGGCATTAGGTAGAAAATGGAGGATCTAACTAGACTACTAAATCATGAATAGAGTAAGGAATGACCCACTTTACACCAAACTTATCTAATATAGTATGATAAGTTATTTCGCCAAAAACTGATATGGTTCACCGAATAAGTATCCTTTCCACAAAGAACACATCTATTTTGGAATCATCATTCTCTTTCATCAAGATTGTCAATAGTAAGGATTTTATTCTAGGCAACAATCTAGAAGAAAATGTCAATTTTAAGAGTTAACACTTTTTACCATGCATGCTCCTAATGAATACATCTTGAGCCAAGTTTAAGTTCATTAGAAAAATAGTTATGACATTATAAATCCCATCATAGTAGAAAACCAAATAAGTTCTTCATCTTTATCATCATGGCAGGCATGCACAATACTAAATTTATCATTTAATAATGTTTATATGATCAATGTTCACTTAACAATTTGTATTAAGAGATATCTTCTTTGACACATTATAGGAGCCTTCTTTATCTATAGTGCTCGTTTACCCAATTCTTTAAATTTTGATAGAAATATATCAACAAAAGAATTTCCTAAGTATTTATCTTTCATTATGTTACTCCATTGGTTATTCTATATTAACAATGTCAAACCAATCTTTTCCACAAGGGCTTTGTTCATATCTTTCACTTATCTTAAGCCCATACCATCATGTGACTTAGGTAAGTAAACTTTATCCCATTCCACTAAAGAAAAACTATTCCTCTCCTCAATTCTTGATAAAGAAACCTTCTTTGAATTTTCTCGATTCTATTAGCTACATACCTCAAAATATTAAAAATAGAAATGAGGTAGTCCAATAGACTTTTGAGAGAACTCTTTAGCAATCAACATTTCTTGACCTGGGTAAGGAGGCACCCTTTCTAACCAAAATTTTTATTGGAATTTTTCAATTAAGGAATTCCAATTAGCCGAAGCCAAGGAGCCTTTGAACAAGGCATGCCAAAGTAAATAGAAGGAAGCTCCCTAACATTGCAACCAATAATGTTAGCAATCCTTTTTTGTCTAGAAAGATAAGTTTTGAAGAAAAACAAAACACTTTTTCAAAGGTTAATTTTGGTGGTCTGTAACCTCTTCATAATTCTTAATAATCTTTTTCTACTCTCTTGCTTGTACCACATAAGCCTGCCCCATATGAAAAGTGTCTTCCAAAAATTGTTGATGAGAGGGTACACATGGGAATGGTGTTGAGGGGGAGAGTTCAAAGTAGGTTTAAACCCTTTTAACCTCCTTTTTTCTATATCATCATGGAAATTCCTTCTAAGCACTTATGTTTATTATATGTTAGATCAAAAAATATTTTTATCTTTATTATAAATTTCTATTTATCATGTCAAAACTTTATAATATAAAAATATATCAAAATAATGTAATAGTAATTGATTGGTCCCCTACCAATAATTAAAAATACACAAATACGTTAATACCATAATATCATAGCAATTAACTAATTCTCTACCAATAATTAATAAATACACCAACACCATGACAATTAATCAGTTTTACGATAATACATTATTTTCAAAAAAATATTATGACATCTATTTAATACAATTAATATAATAATATTTTATATTCAAATCAATCCTTTATATATACGAAAGTTCTACTGCATATTTCATACTTTTACGGCAATGTATTAATATTTTATATCCAAAACAATCTTTCTTATATAAAAATACTTCACATTTCAAAAGAAATCACATTCCTTATTACATACTTCATGTACTTTTATAGTAATACATTTATTATAATAATATTGTATATTCAAAACAATATTTCTTATTGGAAAATAGTTCATATTCAATTAAAAAACATTCCTTACTACATACTTGACACTTTATAACTAGCATAACATTAATTAAATACAATTACACATATTTAATTCCAAGATAAAAATTTGTATGGAAGATTCATATTTTTAAAATAATGCATTTATAACATTAATTAAATATAATTACACATTTAATTCCAAGATAAAAATTTTGTATGGAAGCTTCATATTTTAAAAATAATGCATTTAATATAATTATGCCGAGAGGCGCTCTACAATGGAAGACAAGGTTGTAATGGAGTATGTTCAATTTTACTCTAAAGATTAAATTTGATGTTCATTTGAGTGTCGTGTGATAGTTCGTTTATAAATTTGACTTCTATTAGACTTTCACTTAAATAATTTTGTTTATGTTTTTTTTGGAGAAGTCAATAAAAAATTAGGTATTTTTTCTTGAATAGATATTTTTGAGACTGACACAATGTATAGCTAAATGATTCCATTTTCCACAAATCAATGAGAAATTACTAGAAATTTAATGAAGTTGTTGATTAAAAAGATATGTAAAAAATCATACCTATTAATGTATTTCATATAAATACATTTACTATGATATATTTATTATATTATATTTATTTTTAATAGTTACTTTTTTATATATTTATACTACACTGGCATAGTTAGATAGGTATCTTGTGGCATATTTTAGATGGATGAATTTAAAATATATATATTAGTAATATTATATATTCAAAACAATTCTTCTTATTAAAAAATACTTCATATTCAATTTAAAAAATGCATTGCTCACTGCATACTTCACACTTTTATAGCTAACATAACATTAATTAAATACAATTAATCATTTTTAATTCCAAGATAAAAACTTGTATTGGATGGTAATGTCCTCTTTGAATATTCCACCTATTTAAATAATGGTAATGTCCCATTTGAATATTCCAAAACTATTTATATGTCGCCTTTAGTTATCCCTCACACCATTTAACATGTCTTTTAATAAATAAAAACATGTAAGTCTAACATACTAATCTTCTATAACAATAAATTAAGATTGAACCCAAAATTTAATGATCATACAACAACATACAGATAAAACCAACCTTCAAAACTATTTTTAAAAAGAAAGAAAGAAATATTTTTTTATATAATTGATATTCTAAAACACATTTTATTATTTACCATCATTTTTTTATAAAAAAAAATAAGGGAAAATGTCATCAAAACATCAGCCAATACGGAAGCCTTACATCTTTAATTTAAAATTTGGCATGTGCACGATGATGGCGAAGATACCCACAATAATTGAGAGCGATGAAAATAAAAAAAGATACGGTAGCTTGGAGTGAAAAAATAGTCTATTGCCATAATAATTTATGGTGTATCATTTACCTCTGTCATTCCAAAATAAAAGCAAAGAAATTGATTGATGCGGCAATAATTAGTTTGTACATAGTATTATAGGATTTGTCCCAAACTCCAATTGGCTAAGGCATGTTGAGGACAAGACACGACTAAACTTGTTTGAATTTTAATCATAAAAGAGAGTGACATTTGAATGAAAGCTAAGGTTCAACCTAAGAATTAGAATATGAGTCGTTGAGGAAATTTTTTAACATTTATTTCTTTTCTTGCCATCATTGTTTAGTTAGTTTTCTTCATGACACTCTGTGGTTAGGTGTGCCCCTTTCCCAACTAATTGTTCCCTAGTAAATATTTGGTCTACACTTTATATAAGTTATGGGATTGTTAGGTTGGTTAGGTGGGGTTCAGTGTGTAGGGAACGTTGCCTCAGTGTTCCAAATGGGAATTGGAGTTTACCAATCAAAATAAGTTCAAATAAGAGTTGTTGAGATAGTGGTTTCCATAACTTGTTGAGCTGTGTATGTGATTTAAAATAATTGCATTTCATTTTAATTGCGGAAATGAATGAAATTACTTAATATAAATATATGATTATGTTGTACACTAGAAGATGATAAGAATTGTAAGATGAAAGTGATTTATAATGCATTAAACATATTTTAAAAAAGTTTTTGTGATGTGTGAATAGATTATGATTAGTTATTTGTTGTAAAACTACATTATTTTTCTATATTTGTGTGTTTGTCGTTTATTGGTCTAAATCATGTTTTTATAATTGTCTTTTGGTATGTTTCCCATGTTCATTTTCCCCCTTTTTTCGACTCTTTCCCTTGTTTTCCCTATTGTTCTAGGTTTCTCTCACAACCATACACTTATCATCCCAGGTTCCCCATAACCGTATTCATATAGTTATAGTTCTTTGATTCTTTTTGTCAACTTTTCGTGCATGTTATAAATCAATATGTGTGTTGATAGGGTCCGAATTTAAATTCAAGAAATATATACATACATTATAAGTGTATTTCAATTAGTAACTTGGAAAAGAAAATACAACATGAATGATAGAAGAACATAAACATGCCAAAATAAATTATAAGCACTTAGAACATGCATTTAATTATTCAAATAAATTTGAACATCATTTAGCATTTATTATTTTCCATCAAACAATGATTCTAAAGATATAATTGTTGGACACTTGCATTACTTTGGATTTCCTATTGACTTGCATCATATTTTGTGTTGAATTTGAAGAAATTCCCTTTAAATGACTTGATATAAAAGAGGGATAACACATGATCCTCAAAATATCCCCCATTTTTTTTGTTCTTGAAAGATGTTTCTCCATGAAGGTTTGAAGGAAGGAAGCATAGATTTTGATAAAATGGAGCAATTTTTTGGAGGTCCGAAACTGACAAAAAGTGTCATAAAATCAAAATTTCCTTAGCCAACAATAACCACAAGCATACTACTATGATGTTGTAGAGTACACCCATGGTTCTAGAAAGGGTTCTTTATTCATGTTGATGTTTCTAATGTTTTGACAAAATATCTGGTTTGATGAAAATGTTAGGATTTTGTTAACATCAAACCCTAGGTGAAGATTCTATTAGTGGGGATAACATATAAGATTAACCCTATAAGGTGAAAAATGCACACTTGAATGATATCAAAGAAGATAAAGAAAATCGGGGGTCACCTCTTGTACTTAGTCATGTGACCATTTCTAAAATTTCTTTTGAAGCTATTTCTCTTCATGCTTATGCTATTATTAATGCTTCTTTTGCTTCTTAAAATAATTTGAGTAATTCTTACGTTCCTCAACATCTTCTACTCTTTTTAGCTCAACATCTTCAAAATTATCAATATACTTCTTTTCCTAATGCCTCTATTCCAATTTATTCTACACTACTCTTACATTTTCTAAATTTTTTAGAATGATTACTTCATGAATTTCAACATATAATTAAGGTGTTAATATAAGGGACTCAAAAACCATGTAACAAGGCCACTATCAAATATTTTTACTCAAACTTTTTGGCTTATGAAATGCTCGCTTACACCTTTTTAGTAGGATTTATGACTCCTAAGATTGAATTATTCAATGGTAAAGGGATCCTTCCCACCACATTATGTCATATTATGCCTCTTTCCTAGACTTTGCACATGATTTGTTAGCTAATTTATTCACACAAAGCTCGAAGGATTTACACTTGATTAGTTTTATGCTTTACCACATGGATCCATACAATATTTTATAACACTATATGAATTCCTTAAAATTTTCATTCACCATTATAATGAAAGTTACATTTACACAAATTTCCCAAATAAAATAAGGTACAAATGAGACTATTAACAATCATATGTGCTTATATTTAAGATTATGCTTATAAAGATGACTCAAAAAATTCTTGAAAGAAAAATTAAAATTATTTTTGCTCTATTTTCTTAGAGCTTACTTACACATTATAAGGAGAAAGTAGTTTGCAATATGTATAAGTATTTTGATGAGATTTTTCATGTAGTTGAAAAGATTGAAATAAATGTTTTAAAGGTTGATGTTTGTAAATATGGGGTCAATCCTCCCCGCATCCATTGGATCCGAGTATCAAAATAAGAATAGTTTTGATTCCAAAAGTAATAATAATTATTTGCAACCTTAAACTGAGGCCAAGAATGTGGTGAATGTTGTAGAAAAAACAAATAACACAATTTTTGTTCTTACCTTAACAAAGGGAACATATGTAATTCATAAAGAAAGGAGAGAGTTAAAAAAAGGAACAACAAAGACTTATAAAGTATAATATCAATACTTTTGTACCCATTACATATGTATATCCATCAAGGCCATTTCCTTTGAAATATGACACTAGTACATACTATGATTATCATAGACTCTTTGGGTATTCTTTGAATAGATGCATAACATTGAAACAAAATGTCATAGACCTTATTGAAAGTAATCAAATTCAAGCAGAAAGAATCAAAAATATTTTGAATGAATGAGTGGTTCAACCAAATAAGCATTTGTAAATATATATAAACCCGCTTCCAAACCATGATGTCTAATCAAAAGATCAAAGAAATGTCCATACGGTAAATCACAGGGAACCGCCAAAATATTCTACCTCTCATCTAATTGATGAATTTATTGGCATGGTTATTGTGTTTTATGAAAGTAATTTTTCAAACGATATCTCTTACAATAGACTGTTATTCGTATTCAAGCTCTTATAGGTAAATGTATACAGCAAATAAATGGAGTTATGATTGATTCTAGCTCAAGTATTTTTTAATTGGTAAATTGAGGGTTTTTATTGGGACATTGACCCTTGGATGTAGTAGAGAATTAAATAAAAATAAAATCAGGATAGAATAGTCGAGAGAGGGGAGAGATAAAGAGAAGAGGAAAAGAGAGAATATAATGATGTTAGAGTAGGTATTTACCTTAGCTCATGTTCACCTAGGTACATTATTGTATTTATCCTCACCCACTTATGTGTGTGGTTATTTCTTTTTATTTATTTATATATTAGGAGATATTATCTAGTTGATAGGTATAGTTCTTTCCTTGATCTATGGTATTGACTAGTTTTTTCCTAGATCTATGGTATTGACTAGATCTTTGATGTCTAGTTCTCTCGTAAATCTATGGACTGACTAGTTCTTTCCATGATTTATATCTTGATCTACGACCTTGACTGGTTCTTAGATTGTTATTACTTGCCTATATAAGCAAGGCCCATTCTCATTGTATTTCATTGAGATATATAATAATATATGATATTGTTGCTCATTTTTTTGCAAAGGTTTATGTAAAGCTATTCTGGCGAATTGCTTTCATCTTATTGATTGTGATGTTTGATTAGCATCTGTGTTCTTGGCTTGGCACGTTCTGGTTATCATTCCTTTTATGGTATCAGAGCAGGTGATTGCTATTGACATTCATCTGCAAGTTTTATTTTGTAAATAAATTATTTATATATTCATATATTCGGGATTTTTCTCATATTTTGTTGTTGCGGGAGGCAGTTTTTTTTTGGTTTTTTTTGTTGTGCAGAGAAACATATTGGATTCGCCTCGAAGCCTCAGGAAAACGTCGTATGAAAAAGGAAATCTAGAATTTTTTTTGGGGTTTTGCTGGGTTTCTTGAGGCATAGCATTTTCAGTTTGCGCGCAGGAGGTCTTTTTTCCTGTTGTTGGCAGGGGTCCATGGAAAGCTGTGCACGACTAGTTCACTATTTCGGGAAAATCTGTAGTATTTTGGGCGAGAAAATGTCACTTTCAGGATAGTTCAGAAATAACAATTTTTATCAAAAGAAGTAGTTTTTTGGATGACTTTCTCAAAAACCAGCGACACACCCTAGAAGAGTAAGTTGCACACACCCATTGAAATCCTTAGCCCTTGGTCATATGAGGGCTTAAAGCTTGTGATTCCGGTGCTTAACTCCAACCCCCTTTCATTTTATTTGTGTGGTGAAGGCAAGAGCATTTTATTATGTTTTAGTGGTAACTAAAATAAATAGTAGAAGCATAATATTGAAAAGCTTGTAACTTTTGATCGGTAACTCGGTTTTGAGTGTCGTTTTTTGCAAAAGTGCTTGTTTTTTCCGTGCTCTTTCCATTGGAAATATTTATTTTGAGAATCACACTATAATTATAAAAGTGCCATATTGTAACACACACTCATTATAAAGTGCCAAAATCTGGGGGGGCTCTTGTTGCATTGCTTGGGGGTCTTGTTGCATTGCTTGGTTCTCACATTTATTTTGGTGATTTTTTTTTAGGATGGCATCTACTTCTGCATTAGATCATGTTGAGCCATTAACAACACATAATTACCACACATGGAAACCAAGAATGGAAACAATAATTAAGCGGAAAGGATTATGGGCTTTAACTTCTTCAAGAACAACCAGTGTTCACTAGAGAATATGAGAAATTTCAGTACCAGTGCAAATTTGATGAGTGTATGGGTTTGATAGGAACTTATGTAAGTGATAGTCTTTTATTTCATTTGGAAAATTGTGACTCTCCTTTCAAAATATGGGAGAAATTGGAGGATTTATTTGGTAAGGTGGATCATATGAGAGCCATGCAACTTGAAATTGAGATCACCTCTCTTAATCCTGAAGATTTTCCAACAATTATAGACTATCTTACTAAGTTCAAGCATTTGTTGACACAATTGAAGGGGAGTGGAAGAGATAAGAAAGATGAAGAGTGTGTTTACTTGATTCTATCCAAGTTGAGAGGACCATTCCAAATTTTTGCTTCTACCTTTTTCTCTAGCATGGATGCCTTAGGTGACACATTCAAAATGCCTAACTTAGAAACATTTTGTGAAAGACTTACTAGGGAAGAATCCAAATTGTCTAACCTTGAGTCTTCCACCTCTCAAAAGACATTAGCTAACATCTAATCCTAAGGGCAAGGGAAAACCAAAAAGTAAATCCAAATTCACCCCTTCTCCATCTCAAAATGCTCCTAAACCCAAAGAAAACAACTCTAAACCCAAGGAGTCTTCTAAATCCAAGAATAAGTCTAGCCTTTCATGCTCTTTTTGTGGGGGTAGTGGTCATGAAGAACATAGGTGTTATAAGAGGAATGCAAGCCTTAGAGGATGTAGTCAAGAAACACAAGATTTCTATCTCCACTCCACCTCCTTATAATCAGCATGTCAAAACACTTAATGTTGTTGAGAGATCTCAGTGTACCAATTGTAGACAAACTTGGGTATATAAATTTTTGTGCTTAGTTATCACATGAATTCTTCTAAGGAGTATTTTGTTTTCTCTAGGTCTGAGTTCTACAACCAAAAGTTGCAATGCAACAGTTGTAGGTCTCAATAGTTTCCGGAAAATTGATAAAATGACAAAACGAAAATGGAAAATTATTAATTAGGAGATGCTCAATACTATGATAGTTCAATTTTAGGGTAATCAAGGTTTTCATTAGGTTACATGAGGATTCAGTGAGATTACCCACATGCTCTAGGCAAGTTTCTAGTCATGGCTTAGCTAGCCTAGGTGAAAATTTGCCTAAACTTCACTAGTTTCTTGGTGGCTTGAGAATCATTCTAATTTTCGGTGAATTTAAAGATTTTTTAGGAACTCACACCCAAGATTATGAGGGGTTAGGGACATTTTGGAAATTTTCCCTGTAGGTGACATGTGTCAAATAGGGGAGACCTAGTATTTGTGCTTGGCAGGTCACAGGCATGATTTAGGAAATTTTCAGCCATGTGGAGATCGTGGAGGAATGCACAGTGGGTGCCCATTTGCCTTGCGGTGTTTTAGGGACTTTTGGATAGGTGAGTCCACGCCAATGATGGACCCTAAGTTAGAATAGCGAATGAAGAACCTAGCCTTGAAGGCATAGTAAAACGCCCAAGGGGAGTCAGGAAACCAAATGAGATGCTTATGAATGCCTATTTGAGTTAACCACGATGGCATATGGTGAACATGAGTTTCCATGAGGAAAGAAGAGAGGTCAAGGAGGGTGCGGAGCGGCGAAGAATATTTTTGCAAGTTTTATTTTAGGTGAAAGAAGGGTGAAAAGCACGCGGTTATTTCGCAACTCAATTGGATTGAAATTTCCAATGCTCACCATGGGCCACAGTGTTATTCACAAAAATGGCTTTCCCAAGGATGTTTTTAAATTGAGATAATAAAGGGTCTGCCATAAATCCACTAGGTTCAGCTGCTATGTCAGCTTGCATTTTTATGCCGAATGGGCTAAGAAGGTAAACTGATGTTTTTCCAAAATGTTCAAAAAGCCTAAGGGTCAAAGATCAATGGAGACACCTCTGCTTTGTAGGTGAGCAAAAATTGATTTTTCTGGCAGTATTGTATGTGGGCCGACATAAGGACTTCATTTTTGCCCGCGTGACCAGAATGGACTCCACTCAAACATGAAAGGTTTCTAAGGTAAGTTTGTTTGAGGCAAATTTTTCAAAGGTTGGTATGAAACGCCGGGGAAATTTCTCAATTTTTTCCTAGGTAGTTTTACTTGATTTCCATGATAGTTTTAGAATGGTTGCCATAACTTGAGCTAGGAAGCTTTTTTGGGTTTCAAAAGGACTTTTTGGAATGAAGCTCAAAGCCCAAAGCACAACAACATAAAATTAACAAGACTTTAATGGGTTTAAAGAGGTTGCCCTTTGCAAGAAACCGACAAAACCTTTTAATTACAAATACACAGCTTTATCTAACTTTTTTTGATTAAATGTGGATCTTTATCCTTCCACGAATCAAACAGACATGGAAAGGATGTAAGACTTAAGGAGGTGTTTAGGCAAAATTTGTTCAATATTTCAAAGAAAGAAATGTAGAGAAAACCTTTCCAATGCGTATTAAGAAAACGACATAATACATATTTGATCCCATTCACGTTCCGCCATGTTGTACATTCCCAGTAGACAAAAATTTCTCTTATATAGTATTTCTAGAACAATTGAGTCCAGCTTAGTATGCAATGGGGAGATTAAATGATTCACATCAGAGCAAGAATTGAGAAAAATGTTGTAGGGGGAAAAACTCCTGTACATTTTCCTTTAAAACTCAATATTAATTTTATAACAGACTATTTCTTTTAAATCTTCCCTCATTTTATCATTTAAGTGTGATATTTTTAAGACTTACATTTATATGCATTATTTCTAAACATAAATTCATTTCCTGAGACGGGAGCTAAAAGAAGGTCTGACTTTCTCATTTTATATATTTCCGAAAAGTCAACAAATAAACAACTCTGATAGTCTTTCATACACATTGCGGTTTATGCAAATAAACAGAGTTTTCACAATTTGGATATAAAAGTGCAGGAAACAAACCAGAAATTGATCTATAAAGTCAATTGGAATTCTCAGCATGTTACTGTGGTGCATGGAAGAAACATTTTTCTTTAGATTTACACCCATCAAAGACCTTGAACAATAATATTTTTTTTCGTTTCTATGGCAAAAATGACTAATCAGAATTGCCAAGAGCGTTCATAACAATTGTAAAGGAACGACCCAGATTTTGAAAGCTGAAACTCCATAATCAAAGCTTATATTACATCTTTCCTTCACAAGGCCTTTACATGATTCAAATTTCAGGACCATCAAGTGGGAAATGATTAAATGAAAGTTTCCACAAGGTGATTAGCACAAACTGGGGATTCTTCTTTTTCTCCAGTGACATCCAACATTTCCATCTGAGTAACCTTTCACCAAGAGAGTTGATCACAACAAGTGGCGACAAGGGGTAAAGGAAACAGCCCTCCACCTCAACCAAGACATCCAATGGGAAGCTTTGCAATTTTCCATTGGCCCCCGAGCCCCTACCAACTTTAAAAAATGATGGAACAAAAGGCTTCCACAACAACATTGAATTGGGGCATATCACTTGGTTTGGATTTTCAAAGGGACTTCAACATCAAGAACTACAGTATCAGAACTGGATTAAGAGGATCAGCTTCAACATTGGGTAAATCGGGTTGCATGCCACCAATGACAAGCCAAGGACACAAGGTCTATGGGGGGAAGCTACTTGTGCCAAAACAACCAATTGGAATTTGGGCATCCAACCAATAGGAAACCACCACACATTTCCTTATGCCCCCCACAAATGAAGATTAGTTCCTTATGCAGTTCTCACAAAGTAAGAAATGCACTTTATTGAAGGCCTCCATTTGGAGTTGGAAGGAAACTTGTAACCCTTTGGTTGCTGGAAATCCACAAAATTAAGAATGCCAATGGCATTCCCTTATTTGTCCACGAACCCCATGATGAGATTCCCCATAGCCTTCGAACATCTCAGTTTGTGAAGACAGATTGTTTCTAGCCAACTGAATTTCTTGCTTTTTCTAACTAAAGCATTTGCAGGTCCAAAAACAAAACAATGTAACTTTTGGAATGAGCCATCATATCAGTTAGAGAGTGAGAGGGATGGATTCCTACCTCTCCATGGTTACTTTTGTCTCCAAACAGCAGGTCTTGAAATGTCAAAACATAGTCCAAAACAACAAACTCCAAGCAGTGCCTAAAAGGATTTCTCTCAACTCAGATTTCCTCCAAAAACAAGAGCTCCACACAAGAAAAATGAGCCTAGTCAAGGAAGAATCTATCCCAAACAACCATTACCAAAACAAGGCATCCGTCAAGTTTTTCACCCTATAGAAGTAGGGAGAGAATGAGGCCTGATGTAGTCCATGTAGGAAGCCACATTATCCATCCTCTAATACATCCAAAAAAACAAAAATCTTGACGATGTCTCCCATGAGCACTAGATTGAAAAGAAGATTGTTTCCTGGAAACAAATTTCAATATGAGCACTTCTAAATAGCCCATGAAGAAAGATTGGACAAAAAAATTAATTAAGATCTAAGAAATGCAATCCAAATTTTTTATTCATGCTTAACAAAAATTTTAAATGTCACAGATCACTCTCCATGACTAAATGGTTGGATAGATTGTGATCTTTGAGAGGCATGATGGACAAGTTTTTGATCCCAATTTCAAAAACATTGAGGACAAGGTTTAGAAATTTATGAGGGGTGGAGTACTTCATTTTATGAATTTGTATGAGTTTACACAAGCTATGTTACACAACTTACAGTTTTCCCTCACAATCCTAAAGCTAGGAAACAACCTACATTGTTTCATTAGAAGGGTATAAATCGTGGTTCAAATTTGCATTAATTTATTTCAAATTAGAAAGCATAAGACCCAAGGGTACTCACATTAATTTACCCAAGTTGTAATGTTCTGAAACAGGTAAAGGAATCATTTTAAAAGGAAGAACACATCAACTAAAGCAATTAATATTATAGATATGGTCACATGTAAAGATTCCCCCCCAGATCCTTAAATTCACAACACAATAAAACGAGTTGCCATGGGATCTTGAGGGTCACCTGAGTGCCCATTTTAAGGAGTCTTCGGAGTTGACCCTTGTGATCACCCGTTGAGTTATTGCAGACTCCACTGTATATTTTGTGAACCTGCACCCAATTATAAAATACCTCTTGGCCTCGTGGAATCATATTCATGTCAGTATAACACCTAATATCAAGGGTTTACAATCAAAATCCTAAACCAATTAGTACCAAATGAATAAATACTTGTAATTGAAGTAACATTACACTTGCCCCCAACTATCCTTTTGACAATAACTAATATCATCATCAAAGTTTATTATGGGTTTTCTTCCAAATCACATTCCTGAACAACATCCACATCTTGTGTTCCATGTGTAATCCCATGCTATATGTTCATTGTCCACATATTTTTGCTAATTGTTCCAAGATCTCTAATTAATGCATGGTTGCATCAAAGTTAAATCACTGATCAACAATAACAATGCTCAATTTGATTACATCATACTAAATCAAAACATAGTTATGTCTCTAATGTCATCACAGTCTCAACATAAGCAGTCAAAATTGTGCTTCAAAGGGGTTTGGGAGTTCTACTTCCAAAATTGAGGTTGGAGATTCTTCCTTTCTTTCTGTTGAGGGAAAAGGTGATATACAACTTGATGGTGGAAGTATCCAAGATGCACTATATGTTCCTAACATCACTACAAATTTACTTTCTGTATATCAAATTTGTCATTCTGGTCAAGGAAAAACAATGACTTTTACACCACATGGGGTAGAAGTACGAACTTTGTTGGAGCCTCATTCACTTGTTTGCTCAGGGTATTGTTGATCATAGTTCTAGACTATATCACTTTGAGGGTTTTGATGACACTTCCTCTATAGGGACAAGATTGGTTTCTCATCCCAGATTAGAGAGTAAGCTTTGGCATGAAAGATTTGGACATCTCAATTACAGATATTTGAAGGAGTTGAGCACTCATGGTATGGTAGATGGTCTTCCTAGAGTTTCTTGTCTTGAGGGAGTTTGTCATGGTTGTGCATTAGGGAAACAACACCAAGATCCTTTTCCTAAGAATTTGTCTAAGAGAGCTTCTTCACCACTTGAGCTTGTGCATAGTGACTTGATGGTTTTTCCTACCCCATCTTTCAATGGAGCTAAGTATGCACTTACATTTATTGATAATTTCTCGAGGCGTACTTGGGTTTATTTTCTCAAGTACAAAAGTGATGTTTTTTCACACTTCAAAGTCTTCAAGGCTTTGGTTGAGAAACAATCTTCTAGTTGCATAAAGAACCTTCGCACTGATAATGGGGGGAGTACTTCAGCAATGAGTTTTCTGAATTTTTGGAAACTCAAGGCATTATTCACTAGCATTTTGTTCCTCATACTCCACAATAAAATGGATTAGCAAAAGGAAGAATAAACTTTGAAGGAAATGGCTAACTATATGATGCATTCTAGAGATTTACCTCCTATCTATCTATGGGTAGAAGCAGTTAATTGTGCTAACTACATTTAGAATCGCACACCACACAGAGCACTTGAGCATTTGACTCCAGAGGAAGCTTGGTCCAACACTAAGCCAATGTCTCATTTTTTCAAGTCTTTGGGAGCCATGTTTGGGCCTTTGTGCCAAAGAAGAAAAGGAAAGCTTTGGATAAGAAGAGAAAACCCTTGATCTTTGTAGGGTATTGTGAGGACATGAGAGCTTATCATCTTTTAGATCTTGATACTCATGATGTTCTTTTTTCAAACACATGTTCAGTTTGATGAGTGTTTCACTCCTCATGATTCTTCATCTTCTTCCATTCCTTCTTCTTCTTCATCTCATCTTGAGGATCCTTTCTTTGAGGAGATTGATGAGGAGGTTATAGATGCCATTGAGGATCCTATTCCCACTGATGTTGTCACTATGCCTAAGTGGGCTCATACTATAGTTTCTGAGGTAACACCTTTCATACAGGATCTTCCACCCACTAGGCATCATCATGCACATTCTACATGTTCTGGACTTTTGTGTCAGGAAGTTTTTGAGGATCCACAATATTTTTCAAAGGCTCATGGGATACATAGGAGTGGGATGATGCGATGGCAGCTGAGTATTCTTCTTTGATGAAGAATCATACTTGGGATTTGGTATCTCTTCCTAAAGGAAGAAAGATGGTTAGGTGTAAGTGGGTATACCGAACCAAATACACAGCTGATGGGTCCATTGACAAGTATAAGGCTCATCTTGTTGCAAAGGGTTTTTCACAAGTTGAAGGTATTGATTACTCTGAGACTTTTGCACCCATTTGCCAAGATGGATTTTGTACACCTTGTACTTGCTATTGCTACATCACAGGGGTGGCCCATATACCAGATGGACGTGAAGAGTGCCTTCTTACATGGAGATTTACAAGAGGAAATATACATGGAGCAACGTGCTGGATTTGTTTCAGGATTCTTCTCTTGTTTGTAGGCTTTGAAGGTCTCTCTACGGTCTCAAACAAGCCCCTCAGGCTTGGTATGAGAAGATGGATTCTTTTCTTCTATCTACTGGTTTTGTTCGTTGCCACTCCGATCATACAGTGTATCTCCAGCATGTTGGTGAGGATATTGTGATACTTGTCTTGTATGTTGATGATCTGTTACTTACTGGAAGCTCTTCTTCCCACATTCAGACTATTCAGAGGGCTCTTTCTACACAGTTTGACATGACAAATCTTGGGTTATTGCATTATTTCCTTGGTTTGCAGATTTCTCAGACAGATTTAGGGATTCATTTGAGTCAGAAAAAGTACACCCATGATCTTCTTAGGCGCTTTGATATGGCTGATTGCAAGCCAAGTCCATCTCCTTTTCAGTCTGGGGTTACTCTTACTTCCACATGTACCACACCACTTTGTGATCCTACTTTGTATAGGCAGTTGGTTGGAAGTCTCATGTACTTGACCCATACTCACCCTGATATTTCATTTGTAGTAGGGCTTATATCTCGGTTTGCACATTCTCCTCATAGTAGTCACTGGCAGGCTACTAAAAGGATTTTTTGCGCTATTTGCATGGCACTTCCCACTTTGGCCTACACTACACTAGGGGCTCTACTCAGTTGGTTGGGTATATAGATTTAGATTGGGTAGGTTCTATTGATGACATAGGCGTTCCACTTCTGGCTATCTTTTTGTCTTGGTTCTTCTCCAGTTGCTTTAGCGTGCAAAAAGAAGTAATAGGCTATTGCACTTTCATCTTTAGAGGCAGAGTACAGGGCAAGCAGTTACATGGCGAGTCAACAATTCTTTGGCTTCAACAGTTATTGACAGAGTTTAGATTCCCATAGGATTCACCAACTATACTTTGGTGTGACAACCAAAGTGCAATTCACATTTCTCGCAACCCAGTTGAGCACCAGTGGACCAAGCATATTGAGATACACATCCACTTCATTTGTCAGCACATTCAGGATGGAGTTCTTTTCTTGGAGTACATTCTGACTCAGCAGTAGGTTGCAGACATCTTTACGAAGCCTTTTGCATCACCTCACTACCTTGAGTTGCGTGGAATGCTTGGGGTTTCAGAAGTTGTTCTTGGGGGGTGTTCGTGAGAACATCTTCCTTTTTCTTCTTCTTCTTCTTCTTT
Source organism: Taxus chinensis (assembly GCA_019776745.2). Lineage (NCBI taxonomy): Eukaryota > Viridiplantae > Streptophyta > Pinopsida > Cupressales > Taxaceae > Taxus > Taxus chinensis. The sequence goes on from CM034148.1 coordinate 674,098,565, forward strand.
CTCTTTCCTTCTAGTAGGATTATTTCCTTCTTTTGGTTCAAGATTTCTTCATGGATATATTGTACATGAGTACCTCATCAGGCCTAATTTTGGGACTCATACTGTGGATATGCCACTTCTATTTTTGGCCCCTAGTTTCACTTGAGGGGGGGTGTTAGAGTAGGTTTTTACCTTAGCTCATGTTCACCTAGGTACTTTATTTACCTTTATTGTATTTATCCTCACCCAATTATGTGTGTGGATATTTCTTTGTATTTTATTTAGATATTAGGAGATATTATCTAGTTGATTAGGTATAGTTCTTTCCTTGATCTATGGTATTGACTAGATCCTTGATAGATCTAGTTTATCTGACTAAATCCTTATGTCTACTTGACTCAGTAAATCTTGGACTGACTAGTTCTTTCCATGATTTATGGCTTGATCTACAACCTTGACTGGTTCTTAGATTGTTATTCCTTGCCTATATAAGCAAGGCCCATTCTCATTGTATTTAATTGAGTTCCATAATAATATATGATATTTCTGCTCATTTGTTTACAAAGAGATTTATGTAAAGTTATTATGGTGAATTGCTTTCATCTTATTGATCGTGATGTTTTATTAGCATCTGTGTTCTTGGGTTGGCACTATCTGGTTATCGTTCTCTTTTAAATCAATGGACTTGACTAGTTCTTTGATGGAAGTTCTATCGAAAATGTTTGGACTTGAACTATGACCTTGACATGAGTATCTTACATTGATTATTCCTTCACCTATATCTATCTAAGGCCCATTAAATCATTAGTATATTCAAAATATCCACAAGCAGATTTATGACCAGTTCATTGGACACTCAGATTATGTGTTAAAGGTTTATGTCAAGAAGTAGTGGAATTGATTCCCCAATTCATATTATTGATTCTGACTTCTAGAGTTAGGTCCTAGAATTCTGCCATCTTTGGGTCAATGTTTTAGTTCTGGTTATCAAAATCTTTTAGAAATTGGGACTCAGGAAACTAATCCACATCCTATGCCTAATCCTTTGGGTTGGGTTTTTTGATGCTAACTACATTTCAAACCTCTAAATACTCATGTACAAGATAGATTACCATTATCAAACCAGTTCCAATAGAAAGGAAAGGAATGACCAGTTCCATGGTTGGATATAATGTGAGGTGGATGGGAAGTCCTATTTGATGGAATTACCAAGTGCCAATATTCTATAGCCAAACCCAAAATAATATTTACGAATGCTTTGACTTGTAAAGCCTATGAGAAAACCTAAGACAAATTTGAAGAGTTCCTTATTTGAAAAGAATAATATCCTTGAACAACTGTAGGTCATATGTGAAAACAATATAAATTCACCTAGAAAACTCATTTACTTGAGAAATGATCATATAGGTGTTCCATAAGTTTATCCAAAATGCTCTAGGGGAAAGTCGAGACATACAAGAGATGTCATAAATTTGAGACCTGTGATAGTGAAACATAATCATAATTTGTGTTAAAATTCCTTTTAATGTAGATTGATGATTATTTTCGCACCACATGGATTCTTCACATGTTCTTCTCTAAATATTCAACCTATGTGGTACAGTTGCTTCAAGATACATCTTTTCCCAAGGTGATTGACACGAAAGTACAGTTTGTCATACAGTAGAGAATAAGGTAACCCATCAATGGAGATATTTAATCAACTTTTGGGTTCAAGGTATGATTTCGTCTTTACTATTCCCCATTGGTTACGCCAATTATACCTTGGTGACTAAGAATGTGAGTGGAATTTGGAGTTCCTAAGTCAGTGATTATTTTTGAACTTTAAACAATTACTACTAAGAATGGTACTTGATCTTCCTAGAATAGATGATCTACTCACGGTTTTATCAATTAAAGAGTCCAATTTATTTCACTAAGTTCATTAAGCACACTGCCTTACTCATTCAAGTAAGAGGTTATCAAGCTTAGACATGTGCATTTTGCATAAAACTAGTCATTTACCTTAAAATTGAAAAAAAGACAAAATTTAGGGAATGGGTATACCTCATAGAAATTAATTCTAAGATGTCTTTTTAGAGGGGGGATTGTGCAATCTCACCGAAAGCAGGGAAGCAAGGATAAGATTTTATGAAAGAAAAATCCCTAGAGACCATAGCTCGTCAAATTGAGGATAATTGTTATGTCTATTTACAACCCATCCACCTCCATCATTTTAGAAGTCTATATGTACTAACCTTCATTGAAAAATGTTAAACAATACTTAGGCCATAACTTCTTAATGCACTAAGTTTGAAAAGATATTGTGAGAATTTGTAAGGACTGTTAAAGCTCTTGTTGAGAAATTGGCTCAAATCATCTAGATCAATGTTACTTGGGCTGAAAATGTAGGCAAGTATGGTAAGCAATAGGTTTGAGAATTGTTACTTAAATGTAGAGGATTTCCTTGTATTGTGACAATGGCCTACAACCCTTCGCACTAATGGGAGTTGCGGAAAGAAAGCAACTGACCGCTTCAAGGAGATGGCCACCTTCAGTATGGAGTTAAATTATTACTCAAAGTCCCTTCCTCCGTAGTATTGCATCATCCAATTTGCATGCTTATGACAAGTGATTAAACAGGGCTTTCAGTGGGGAATACGTGTTACACCATCACTAAGGATACACTGAAAGAAATGATAATACCTTTCCAAGTCTTGGATGTAAATCTCATATTGAGCATCTTTCTCAGTATTCAGATCTAAGACTTCATGGCTTCCTGGATTAGCCCAAAAATTTTGATGTCAAAGCATTAAAACCACACTTCTCTGAACCTTGTATCTCACTAGGGTAAACTGATTTTGAAGAGATACAAAGTTTTGAGCCCTAAGAAACTCATCCAAATTTGATACAAGAGAGTATGCTCTTTACCTAGTTCAACGAGTCTTTTCAAAAGTTCTAGCATTCTCACTAGCCTAACTGCCATGGTTCTTGAAACAACTCTACAAATTGATCAATCAACTGAATCTTCAGATGTATGATGTTGTTACAATGATGATCCTAGAAACCCCAAATTGCAGTCATTCTAGACATTTCTGACAGCGAGTGATGATGAGGGATATGTCAATCTCTTCTCACCTTAAGTCAATCTTCACTCTTCATAGCCTAATCCTCTATAAGTCCGCTTTGGGCTAGGGTTCAAAAACAAAGTACTTGGACATTTAGTTAGGCCACCAGTGGTTTTAGCATGACTATTCATTACACATTTCTTTGGCTCATGTGAGACCCAACGATCCTTCTTAACCTCTACTTATCAATGCTGCATTGCACCCTTTTCATCAGAGGCTGTATGAGTAAGTTAAACAAGTAGGAGATTATCATTTGCCATGAATGAGGATGTTATTCCTTTCTCCATGTAGAACGATATTTTTCTCACCCCTCTTTTGAATGTGAAGCGTTTGGTTAAGTGGGTGTCATCCTTCTCTTATTTCAGATAGAGATGTCAAAATTTCCTTAAAGTCAGGTTTAGTCAGCTTTCTAGGGTTATCTCCTAGGTAGCTGGGGTCTGAATACACTAAAACTCTCTCTGCTCTAGTCTCCCCCAAGATGACTTCTCTCCGAATTTCTACTGTACTCTCCTAGCCACTTATGACTATACTGTACCTGCAATCTCTTTTATATCACTAGAAATTCCATGACTTAAGCCTTGGATACTGTGAAGAGTTCCTTTCTTTTCTACTTGGTTCTCGACATGTTAGAGGACCAGAGCTTCTTACATAGAACCTTACCTCCAAGTCTATGTGCCATGATCCCTATCCTCGTCTTTACTAGGAGTGTAAAAAATTCTCTTTATGGCCTTAACCTAGTTCCCTCGGGCTTGGTCATTGCAAGATCTGGATTCCACTGTTTTACTTACATCAGGGTTCACTCGATGTCACTTTGATCCAAATGTTTACTAGTTTGATAAAGCTCACATGGCCTCAGGATCAACTTTTGTTAGCTTTAAACTCTTTTGATAAGGTAATACACCGTGATGACTATACTATTAAGGATTTTGGTATGTTCCCTTGGTCCTTTCACTATGAAATTTAAACCACAACTTTTTTTCATGCCCTAGATCATATTTTCAAGTTTTTAGTCCTTTTGAACAATTAGCTTTGGAGTTGTTCAACTTTTTCTTCATAAAAAAACCCTAGACATGGGTTTAACCTAATACACTTAGTTTTTTATTATCTTTCCTCCACACTAATTTCAAGGCTTAGAAAACTTTATCCCACTAATGATATACCTCTCACATCCTTTCCAAACCCTATGATTCATTCTCTTTTACCAAGTTATTCAAAATCAACAAATTCATGAATCTCAGTCCATAACACATAATGTTTCTAAGTTATTTTTCTTTAGGATTCACTTATTCAAAGTTTTTCAAGACCAATACCCACTCTATCATCTCATACGAGTCTTGATTCATTACAAAAAAAACCCTCTTATTCTATGTCAACACCTATAATTAGCCATGCAAATACAATACTACACAGAATTACACTTTTAACATAAGTTATTATCCTTCTAGTCAGAGGTCTCAATAATTCAAACCTTACACAATCTTTACTCCTAGTTTTATTTCCTTTCAATTTGGTTTCATTACATTTAATGAATTCTTAAAATTCCAATAAGAAGTATTACCAGTTCTTTATCCATCAAGAAATAACTTTTCACTTTTTTTTACTCCATTGACTAAACTTCATAACTTTTCAAATCTCTCAAGCTTCATAAACCTGTGTATTCATTTCACAACTGTAAAGACATATTTACGACATTCCAAAGAATCCCATTTAACTATTTCATTCCAAAATATCAAAAACACAAACTCATACATGGTTTTATCAAATATCAATAAGCTTTTAATAAATTATTCATGCAGATTACAAGCTCCTAGAGTTTTCAAGGCTCAGAACAGAGGTCACGCTCCTCCTTACCTACTATCCCTCTCTCTTCCTTGAATACATCCATAATCCATATACAAAAGGAAGGAATAAATTGGTTAGGGCTTCACCAACTAACTTCATGCATGATTAAGTTAATTCATGATGAGTTAAAGTCTAAGTAAATGATGAAAGCTATGACAAAGGTTGTGTGGGTGATTTTAAGCCCTCATTACATTATTTCTGACCCTTGTATGAAATCTTAAAACTACATCAACCTACAACTAGGATTCAAATATTTAAATTAAAAAAATTGGAGGGAAAACTCCTTATTTGTACTTAGAGTCCAATTGAACTAGTACAACTTATAACCATCTCTAATGGACCCAAGGCATACCTAAAACACTGAAGAAATCCAAAATGCTTTTGTACATGATGCTCCTGCATAAGTTATAAGACAAAAAAATATTCCACAAGGTGGATATGGGAGAATTGGAGCCACTCCATATTTTTATAATGGATTTGAAGAAGATGTAATATCCCATCCTTTTGGATTCTTGATAAAATTTAATAAGCTCTTATTTGGGAACACTACTGGACACTATTCATTATGGTTATATCACTCCCTATAGAGGAGGCATGTTTATTTTTCTCACCACCATATAAATTTCTAAAAATGTTGAGTTTGGGTTTGAATTTGCATCAATTCGTGTTTGTTTTTCTTGGTTTTTGAAGGGATATCTGACGCAAAGATGACACAATAATAGTGCTATAAAATTGATGCAAATGTGACACATATTTACGTCACATTTACAACAAATTTTCATTAAATTAGTTTTGACAGTGTGACCCCACATTTATTATTTAAACCCAAGTGAATTTCATTTTCACTACACCCATCATTTTCACTCTTGAGAAGAAGGAAAAAGAGCTTAAAACCTAGTGTTTTCCATCATATAAAAAGAAAGGTAAGTTCTTTTTTTTTAAGTTTAAAATTTTGTTTTTTTAATAAATAAGTGATATCAAGTTCAAGTACGCTTTTGCTTTTATTTTATTTCCAATAAAATAAATTACAAAAAAATCCATGGGATCACATATCCTTGAGTTATTTTACTAAGAAAACAAATAAAACAAATTCATTCAATGACACCACATATCCTAGAGTTAGTTTGTCAAGTAGTTCGTGCTTTGTGTATGCAAAAAAATATTTTATACACATCTACATGAGAATTAACAACTATAGCATTAAAAAAATCCATTATATTTTGACAAATGTGCATACCCTGAACTCAAACTCCTATTTTTGCATAGGCTTCGAGTATGTAAGAAAGGTTGTGGACTCTAGCTTTACACTTGCAAAATACATTTTCTTGAAATTTTCAAAGGCCTTTTTACATTGAAACCATTTTTTGCATATCAGGTGTTTGAGAGAAGGGCTTACACTCAAGCTAGTGCCCTTCTCTCACAATGAAACAACATTAACAAATATGTTATAAACCTATCACATCAAAATGAAATTACAAATTAACTTTTGCATTAACCATGATTACTGAAACACCACATACAAATATTTGAGATGTAATATAAATGTAGATGAAAATGGGAAAATAATCCTTTATTTTTCTATGATTTTCTCCCAACCATGATTCTCTACCAAAGATTACAAAATCCAACTAACCAATTTATGTTACATTGTTCAAAAGCACATTGGAATGAAATATGGTCACTTGTTTGAATACATCCATGCAAAAAGTTAATATGAATTTAAACACCAGGATGCCCAATTGTATTGATTTTTATAATCAAGCTACTTCTCTATTTGATTATCTTAAAATGGAAAAATTACAAGTTGTAACCTAGAAATTTTATTAATATAATATTATAGCATTTTTATCCATTAAGTAACTACAACAAACAACATTTGACACAAAATCACTTTCAAATATGATATGGTGGATGTCCATACCATGTTTTAAGGCTTATATTTTGGCATAGGGTGAGAGTATGATAAAAAAGGTTATGGAGTCTGGTTTTAAATCTCCCAAATGTGATTGCGCAAGAGTTCAAAAGGTATTTGAATACTATCTATTTATGCATATATTGTAATCATTGCAGTCCATGAGACCAAATTTTTTCTAGGCATTTTGTCTAGAACTTTACATGCCTTTTGTATGTTTTCAAAGTTTACATATTTTTGTACAGGAGAACTTGTAACTATAAAAACAAAAATCAGTTTCCCATCATGCTATGATAATGTCTATGTGATGTTCTAAATTTACCATTATGCCACATGATATAAAGCTTTTGAAAAAAGTTGTGAGGTCAATTTTATGCTGTCAATTACATTTGTTGGAAAGATTTGTGTCAATATTTACAAATCATTTGATCACATTCCTTTTAGTCATTTTTTACACAACTCCATGTTCTTTGTTAATGCAACCACATTTTACACACATATCTAATAGGGAAATTTCAAGTACAACATCTAATAATAGTCCTTTCTCCATGATGTTCACACCCTGTTTGAATACCAAACTCAATGGAACTTGTTAATAAATTTATATTAATCTAAAATTAACAACTATAGAAAATTGAAGGCAACTAAGAAAAATTAGGAAAAATAGGGAAAATTACAAAAATATGTAAATTAATGATATTATTATAATTTTCTTATTAGTATTCAATTTTAGCTAATATTTGTAAAATGATGAAGTTATCATTATTGTTGTAGATTTTTCAGTGTCTCAAAATTGAATTTTCTCTTCCCCATGAACATAATCATTTGCACACTCATATGTAGACAACATGGTAATTGAAGGCAATTATAAAGACAATATGGACTTGACAAAGAAAAATTTGGGAAAATGTGTTGAAGAGGAAGAGGTTGAAAATAAACTTTTTTGGTGCATGGAGAAACAACATATTGTTTAACAAGTATGGCTAATTTACATGTAACAGGGGGGAAATCAAATTACACCTTATGAGGAAGATTCCAAAGATTATTTGGAACTTCTACATAAGGCGTTGAAAAAATATAAATATGATTTTCCCATTTGGTGACATTATGGGGCTTGGCCAATGGATAAACCACTTCCAAAACCTTATGAAGAATTAACATTTTGGAAGAAGATTTATATGTTATTGTTGGAAGCTAAATTGACTGGGGGGTGAATAAGTCCTTTAAAAATATAAAAAAAATTCAAATAAGTTTGTATACCCCATCAACATTCAACCATGCATTAATTTGATCTTAAAAATAAACAACAACCATCCACAAGAGCATAAACATGAAAGAGTACACAAGAACACAAGATGTAAGTGGGAAACCCTCAAGGGGAAGAAAACTAATTGAAACTTTTGATTATATTACTCAAACCAAAAGACTTTCATGAATATGAATCTATTAGGAAATTAGTGTTCATAGTGTGAACATATGGTTTGAATATTAGTATTATTTAATATTTAAATAATATGTGAGTGTGCACAATTAGTTATCATGCACAACTCATAGAGATGGGAGTGTGTGAGATTATCTTGGGATTAGAAATAAGACTAGGGAGTAAAGGAGATATATGGGGATAAGATGATGATACTTGAATCCATGATTATAGGAGCAATCAATTGTATAAAGTGCCCTCTAATATTCAATAGAAATTTCTCCATTATACTTACATTTGGTCTTTATCTTCTGTACTTTCCATTTCATGTGTTGATTTCAATTAATTATTGCTTAATTTATTTATGAAAATCTAGAGATTTAGAATCATCTGGTATTAGATCAGGCTAGGACAAGTTATGAGAGTCATTGCATGACAAAACACAGCCTCAAGGATGTGGATATGAGATTTTTGAATCTTCTGTCGCCATTTTCTGGTTTCTGATCTTAAAAAACAATGACTGGTAAATTGTGTTTTTCTCAAAAACCCAAATTCATAATCTTGTGAATTTTTTTACTTTTGTTTATTTGCATTATGGAAAACTTGTGTAATTTTTTTTCAAAAACCCAGTTCGTATTATAAGATAAATCATGAAATAGATTCTGACATCTGAAGTAATTTCTAAAAATATGGGACCCGCCCAATTCACATGAATGTTGCACAATTCTTTATAGCGGGCTCATTGTTAGGCCAATGAACTAGTGATGAATTGATTACATCCTTTATTATCTATAGATCAGAATTGGATACCTCTCCTTCACTCGCCATTTATGCATGTCTATTTTTTATCTCCATTCACCATTTTCATTGTATTGTATCTTCCATTAGTTGAATTTGCATACAATAATACATATCATGCTTCTCTTAAGATGGCACCTTTCAAGGCACTTTATAGAAGGAAATGTAGAACCCCTATTAGTTGGGATAGCATTGAGGATAGAGAGGTAATTGGACCTGAAATCCTTATAAAAATGAAACAACAAGTTAAAATGATTCATGAACGCTTGAAAGAAGTAGTAGATAGGGAAACGAGTTATCCTGAATTAAAGTGGGTTTACAGGAAATTTGAACTTGGTGAGAAAGTTTTTCTTCAGGTTAAACTGAAAAATATTTCTGTAACTTTTCGCAAGGCTGCCAAGTTATCACCTCGTTATTTGGGACCTCTTGAAATAGTTGAAGTGATCAACCCTATAGCTTATCGTTTAGCACTATCACCTATTTTGTCACGAATGCATGATGTTTTCCATATTTATTTACTTACTAAATATGTTTCAGATTTATCACATGTGTTGAATTGGAATTCCTTGCAAGTCTAAGACCCAAAAATAATTGTGGTTAAACCCATTCAAGTTCTGAAAACTCGCCAGTTGTATTTAAGAAATCAAGAAATAAGTTAATGTAAGGTCCAGTGGGACCAGTTTAGCGAAGAGAGTGCAACTTGGGAAAATCTAGAGGATATGAAAACTACTTTTCCATATCTATATGAAGTGGAATTGAATCTATTGAATGATAAAAAAAAATATGATTTTATCTTTATATGACATTAAGTAAGCCAATTTTGGGTAGATATTTATTTGATTTGAATAAAAAGTTATTTAATGCTGATTTCTGGAACTATAAGGTTTTGAAATAATTGACTTAGGATAAGAGAAGTGAATGAATTGACTGTCCTTGATGTAAATTATTAAAAGAGATAATCATCAGGACGATGATTATTTTAGGAGGGAAGCATGTAACACCCTTGACATGGTTGTTATTTTCATCCTTCACATTTCAAGTGTTGACATGTGATTTTCCTTATAATGATATGTTCTTCCAATTATTGGAAATCATGCTTGATATAGATAAGTCTTTTCTTCTCTTAAGATAATTTGACTGAATTGGAATGGATTTCCTTAATCCATTTATTTTTCACTCCTTATAGGTGATTTGTAATCTGGTTTAAAAATTTGTAAACTTATCATAATTATCTGACTCATCCTTGGATCAGTTTCAGTGATCTAAGGAATGTTTTAAATCTACACTGTTGAACAAATAGTAAATTGACATTCCATGGATTAAGATACACATTAGACTGAACTTTGTAATTACAATTTCTTTGATTTTTTTTGGTGAACGTGTTTCCATTCAGTGGTTTATTTTGCTTGGGTCTTTGGAGATCGACCATGGTAGGTCATTGCTGATGAAAATGGAAATGTAGCCTATTCATAGCATAGCAGAGATCTAGGATCCTATATAGGACTAACCTACGGGATCCTAAGCTAGGTAATATATATATATATATATATATATATATATTCTTATATATATCTTATATTATGTATATTGGTTATTTGCAACCTAACCTAAGCTATGGTGCTAAAGGAATTGGAAAGGTTACTAAGTATTAAAATTAACCTAGATGCCTAATACTACAAGGTAATATTGTAATCTAACCTAATGCCTAAAACTATTGTGGAAATTAATCTACCTAAGGTTCTGCTAAGACCTATGGTGGTGGTTAGTTGTTAGTGTTATATCCTAAGGTATATATTTTAAATTACCTAAAGTCTAACCTAAGCAATTTAATCTATCCTAAACTAATGGGTATGAATGGGGACTTAAGTGGTCGCATGCATTTGGGTGACGGTTCTTAAGGAATTTATGTTATTGATAAGGTTGGTAAATGCATACGGACTGCCAGTTTTGGTAGGGGCTAGATGACTTGGCGGAGGCTTAGGTGGAAGTGTCACTAAAATGGAAATGCATGTTATTTTTGACTTGGCATTCGCCAGACTTGGAAGGCGGTGGCAAGGAAGGATAGGCGGGAAATTTGGAATTAATGGAATTTATTGTTTTCAGTTTTTGTGCTCAAACCGTCTTGGTAGGCATGCAAGCGGATTTTTCTTGGGTCATTTCACTTTGCATGTTTCCTGATTTTTACTCTGCATGCTCTCTGGTTTTTCAAACCAGTAGATTGAACTGCACTTCATGGCTATTTTTGAAGTCATGGATCTATTTTCATTTCATGGAATGTATAAGAGGTATTGTGGAAAAGGTATTTGGTTGTTTGATCTTTCGTGGAGAAGAGGAGAAGTTGTGAGCTCGGCTGGAGGTCTCCTTCGATTTGATAGAGAAGCACTATCAGGCATGATAGGCTCTAACCATTAAAATCTTTTGCTTTCTTCTAAATTTTTCATTAAAACAACTCTTCTCTGTTGAGATTTGTGCATTGCATATTTTTATTTGGTTATTTGTTGTTGGTTTTATAAATCTTGTGTTCTTGTTTCGAATCCATTGTATATGTGATTCTGTTGGAAACTTACATTATGTTTGTTTTAGCACATGAAATATGCATGCAAAAATGAATTTGGTAACTCTTCTTGGCATCCTTGGATTCGGTAACTGATGGGTTTGGTATTGATGATTTTCATTGCCAATAAATTACTAGCTGAATTTTTAAAGAAACTCTGAGTTCCACCTGTGTTTGTTGAGATTAGTGTTTTATGTGTTTTGTGATCTCGAGCTAGTAAAGAACTCATGTTTTATGGAAGCTTGTATGCAAGGTCGAGTTTTTTGTTGGAAACTTGTTTTGGTAGGTGAGAACTATTGTTGGATATTCTTGGTTTTATGGTGCTTGTGTTTTATTTCATAGATAAATGGAACTATGAATAAATTTGTATATGGTTTGGTTCTTGTATTTTATCTTGTGAAAACTTAGACTATTGTTGAAACCCACATATAACTTGGAGCCTGTGTTTTATTATCTTGGATAAATTGGACTGTTGATTAAAGTCCGCATATGGCATGGTGCTTGTGATTTATTGTTCTTATGACCATATAAACTGTTATTGAAGGTTCATTATGAACACGACTTTCATATTTTGTTATTTTTTTATGGTCTGAGCTCTGTTAAGGTTCTTACATTTCATTGAGTTGGGAAATAGGGTTTGATAAGATGTTAACAGAAAATGGAAGCTCTATTCTTATTTTGAAATGTTTATAAGTAATTACATTATATTCGTCATAGCATTACGATGCTGGTGTATATATGAACTCATGTGAGATTCTGTGATGCAAAGTTGTACAATGAAATTATTACTTATTGTTGGAAATGGTAACCTGAATGAGATGTCAGTTTTGTTCTGGTATTCCTTTTTTGGTTTTTCTTTGTTTAAAAAGGTAAACTAAAAAGGGAACAAGTTTTTGCCTGAACTTGTTTATATTCTCTTGAATGATCTTGATCCTTGAAGGAGCTTATGTTTTTCTTGTGTTCAGAATTACATATTGAGTCTTGAACTGGTTATATTTCAAACATGTTCAATCGGGTCTTGACTTTAAACTGGAATTATTATTTGATTAATTGGTTTTCGAACTCAGAACTCTTTTTGGAAACAAACCACATGCGCAAGGAGAAAACTAGAAGCATGGTTTAGTGGGTTGTGGGTAAACTCTTCGAGATCTTGACTAAAACTATCTTGTTGGTTTATCATTCTTATTGGAATCCTAATCTGTTACCTCTTATAGTAATATGTTGAAATATAGGACTGAACTCTTAGGAAAATTTGAGTGCTGGTACCTACTCGGATTTCACACTTCTTGTTGGGTCCAATAAAAGAATGTTAAGTCTTGAAAGATAGATTGTGATTCAATATTGATTGTGGGCTGTGTTTGAACTCCACTGTTTTATTATCCCGAGTTTAAAAAGGGAAAATTAATGGTAAGGATTATGGAACTTCACTATTTGATGGTTAAGGGTTTGAAAAGGGAATGTTTTCTTATTACCTTGAGACTGTTCTTGTTCACTCCTTTTGGGAACTTAGAATGTGTGTTAGGAAAGAGGATTTGAAAATTAAGTTGAAAGAAATGATTAAAGAGTAGATTCATACTCTGTTAAGATCCCTTTTCTAATGCAGTTGGGTTAAGTTCATTGTTTGGAACCTTCTGTTAATTATTCTTATGGGAAAAAGAGAATCATTACTTAATTAGTCTTCTTATACTTGTCATTTGACTGAAATGAAGTAGAAAGAGATTGATGATTGGTTGGTAAAAAGAAAATGCAAACTTGTTTTTTGACTGTTGATCCATCATTCCTTCTTGGATTTTTTTTATGTGAATCTGTTTTGATGAATACCTTAAAATGTTGAATTTTAAAGTAGTTGTCCTTTAAATGAAACAGTTTAAGTCATGATATGAACCTGTTTCTGCTTTGCGGATGTTATGTATTTTTGGCATAATGGAAATGGTTTCTCTTCTTCTTTACTTGAAAGTTAGATGAAACATCCTAGTGAGAATATGTTGTAAACACTTCATTTTATCTTATAGTAAAGATAAGTGTTGTATTCTATTTTGATAGAATTGGAAACAATGAGATGTTATGTTCTATTGTTTATTAAAGATAATTGATAGGATCAATTATACTTTAATTTGTAAGACATATATTATAGATTATATTCTGCTCTTCTTTTAGAAGTGAATTCAGATTCATTAATGCTCTTATTTTATGATTGTTATTACTTATGCTTAATGTATGATATACTAATTGTTCATTAAAGAAGGGTTGTTTTTATTGGAACAATTAGTGGAATGCACTTTGTTTTAAGGCTTAGTGCTTATCATGCTCAGTTCATTGAACTGACCCGTGCTAGCAATTTTTGCAGATGGACTTCGTAAGTGATAAAAGAAGGCAAAAACTTATATGATGCATTGGCTGATTTAAGTCTAATTCTTGTGAAGAATTCTGATTCGTTCTTGAGTTGTATTGAAAAAGAAAAGTTATATTCTTTTTGAATGAAGTCTGTTGTTATGCAGTATGCCTAAAATGCATAAGCTTGTAAATGTATAAGTTTTGAAAATGAATTGAAATATGAGAATTTACTTGCATTGGTTGTGTAAATTATCTTGTACTTTTGTAAAAGAAATGGAATCTTATCTTGTTGATATTCTTCATATTATTTATATGATTAAATGAGTATTCATGGATAAGTAGGATAAAGGGAATTAGAGTAATTTCCCTAAATAAGATGCAGCTAGATAAGTTTCAAAATTTAATGTTCTTATCTAAACAATTCAATATAGTAAGATGATGTGTAATGAACATACAATGAAAACTATAGAATTTGTAAAGGACATAAAGGGTGTGTTAAACCCTAGAACTTAACCATGAAGAGGAAGACTCTTCCTCTCTCATGAAAATGTAAACAAAAAGGGAGATATGATTTCTAATCATTAGACTTCATTTAATAAAGTCTACTAAGTTACAACCTAGGTGGTTGTTACACTTCCTTGAATGGTTAAGTCACATTAAATGGAACTTATGATGTTGCTGTCCTATTTTTTTGGTAACTACTTGTTAAGCCAAAATTAACGAACATTGAAAGCAATCTTAAGTTAAGGAAGTTCTTCAAGGATTAATGGAACCTGATATTGGAAAAGAACTTAGGGAGAGTTGGATTAGGGTTTGGGCAAGGTTGCTGAAATCTACTTTTAATTATCTAAATTAATTAAATATTAATAATCTCCTAGGGGTATGTACATCTTGACAAGGCTGTTCTATAGGATGCTGGCACACGCCAACTGCAGGGTTGTACCTTTGAGAAGATTAGGATCTTCTCGAGGATACAACAATGCAGTTGACATGTGGCAACACCCTTCTGCATTGATCGTCTAGATCTACACGCTTATGGACTTGAACTTAGTTTTTCTCTAGGACTGGGTAGTAGCATAGTTAGGATGAGGAGTATCCCTCTAAGACTAGGGTACCTTAGCACTCGAGGTTGACTTAGGTTGACCCAGTATGCCAATATACCCTAAGTCTTTGTGAGCCTCTTCCTATCATAACCTATGTTGTTAACTTGAACTAGGATTAAACCTTGGGCAAGTGGACTGACAGAAGTCAGTAAAGGACATTCTAGATAACAATAGAGTGGGGGTGAAGGATGTATTCTAGATTGACATGAGTATGCCATCAAGGAATAAGTAATATGAACAATATGTTAGAAATATTTGGCCAAAGTATCGCAAGCTGCTGATTGCATTGTCCTATGTCACCTAGTCTAAGGTTCGAGATGCAGATGAATATTGGTAGACAAATATTTAGATAGGTTCCTTAGACATATCACTCAATACCCAGAATAGGGTAAGAGAACCAAGTATACGTAGTATACAAAAAAGTATTCAATACTTAATGTTAAACATGAATAGATTGGTAGTTCACCGAGTCATGAAATGAATAGATCGGTAGCTCACCGAGTCATTACAGCTGTATATGGTTATCTATTATAAGAATGGTTGTTATGGAATGTGTGTTCTAAATTATGTATTTAGAATAGAGAACATTACTCATAAAAAAAAATTCCCTTGTTTCTAAAGTCTTAAAACGGGAATGTTACACCGATGCCCAATAGAATTGTAAAATGAGCCTCAAAGAAAAATTCAGCTAAGTTAGTAGCAAAATCAATGGAGGATGGAGGCAAAGGAGGATGGAGGGAAAATAAACATCTCTTGTTAGTCACTAACAAATATATTGCTTCATTTTATTAGTGATCATTTATTTTCTATTTTCTTGTGTGTTTGCTTTTAGCATGTGTGGTAGTAAATAAGAATAGATGGATAATTCTTGTTCATAGTTAAGAACATATTTTCCTATATTTTTTTCTCTTTTGTAAAATGTGGATGGAGAAACATGTACGTTGTTATGAAAGTAGTTTGTGGTCCAATAGAAATCCAATTTGAGAGTCTTTGAATCTCTTAGAAAATCACATACAAAGTGGTTAATGGTTCCACTAGAAAACATGTTGGAGTTTATGGTACTCTTTGAAAACCATTGTATTGTAGAACATGAACATGTAGTAGATAGAACTCACCCATATTCACACTAAGGGGGTGAATGTTAGGAAATTAGTGTTCATAGTGTGAACAAATGGTTTGATTATTAGTATTATTTAATATTCAAATAACAGGCGAGTGTGCACAATTAGTTATCACACACAACTCATAGATATATGAGTGTATGAGAATATCTTGGGATTAGGAGTAAGACTAGGGAATAGAGGAGAGATAAGGGGATAAGATGACGAGACTTGACTCCATGATTATAGGAGAAAACAATTGTATAAAATTCCCTCAAATATTTAATATAAATTGCTCCATTCTACTTACATTTGGTTTCTATCTTTTGTACTTTCCATTTCATGTGTTGATTTCAATTAATTATTGCTTAATTTATTTACACAAATATAGAAATTTAGCATCAGAATCATCACACAAGATTTATTTAGTGAGGCACCGGCCCCACAAGGAGTAAAAACTGCTAGAGACCCTTACTGATATTAGTCACAATAAAGGAATCATGTGAATATGAATCATCACACAATTTTTGAATAAGAATACCACTAAATATATATTTCCAACAAACACAACTGATAATGAACACAAGATTCAACTCATACACCTTCAAACCTTCTTCAAATGCACCTTCACCTAACTTGCTCAAACATGATCATTCATAAGCTAATTTGAACACAAACCCTTGCACAATTTTTTTTTCAACACTCTTAAGACATTTTCAAACAATCTCAATTCTATCTTGAAGCCCTTAAAACTCTTGCACTCTCTCACCTAGCTTTCACTTTTTCCTCTCTTTCAACTCATTCCAAAATGAACAAAAAACATTCATTTTATATGAATCTCAACTCAAAAACATAATATAGGTCATTCCTAACCAAATAAGTTAGTAATTCCAAATTAAAACTATAACAACACACTCATATAAATTCATGAATTGACCCATGTAGGTCATTCATGCACCAAGACACAAGACAAGCCCAAAAAGACCTAAATTCCCACCACCAAGCTAATCAAAGACCTTTAAACATCTCATCTTGATTCTTCAAGCCTCTAAAGGCCTCAAAAATTTATAACACACCATATAAACATCATCCATCAGCTAAAAATCTTATGCACCATTCGTTTTCTTCATAACATAATTAAGTAGGACTTTTTCCTACTCAAAACAAGAACTTCCAGGAACCGGTCTTCACCTATGAAGCTCAAGATCACCCAAGAACACCTCAAATATGACATGTAACCAATCATTGGAAATACACTGACCTGTAGAACAAATCAATTATTTCTAACCTTCAGGAAGCATCCAACACAATAAACCATGCCTCTTTTCTTTTTCAGCAAACTAAACTTCCCAGAAAGTAGTTTTGGAAACTCAATTGGTTTGAAACCTTGTTGCCACTTTCAAGACCTATAAGAGAATTAAATAGGAATACAATTCATCCCTATTAACTCTCAAATGGATATCCATCATCATATATAAAAACTTCAACCATAAAGTGAAAATATCATTAGCATATATTAAAACTCCCAAGCTTCCATAAACGGTGAAACAACCCTATAAACGGTGATTTATCCATTAGGTTTAATGGAAATATTTTGCACAAACTTAAAAACTCCAGAAACTTTATTTTTTGATTAGGGCCCACATACTGTTAGAATCTCTAATATACCTCATTAGACAGATGGAGGAGCACTCTAAAACCTTAGATAATCACATTATCAAAAAAATCCTTTATGTGCCAATAACAAGAATATTTCTCCTATCGCTCATGACCTAGAGTTTCAAACTCATAAAAAACTGCTTACCTTCTCAACATTCATTCATAAATATTTGGGCCTCATTTGACCTCATTAAAACTTTGAGATCTTATTAAATCCATGCCCCAACATCCCTTAAAGGATTATCTTCCCATGAATACCTTACATGTGCCAACCATGATAATTTCTCTCACTTTGAGTTGGAAAATGCACTCTTAAGAACTCTGTTTTGGTATAAACATCATTACTTGAAAAATATTCATCATGGAAACCTAAAAATTTTCCCACAACATCATGAATACCCATATACATCATCTCCAATAATCACTTTTCCTCAAATATATTTGCATCTTCTCAACCACAATGACATACATGACTAGGCCATAGGGTTTTTCATGTCCTAAACCACAACCAAGTGAATTAACACTACAACCAAGCATAAAACCTTTTCTAAGTGCTTCTTCATGATGAAAAAAGTCTGACATACCTCCATGAGTGACCTCAAGATCTCATACATACCTACAACTGAATATTATGCCTAATAAGGTCTCTAGACACTAGGGTTAGGTCTAGGTTGAACTTAGATCAAGTAGAAAAACCTCATAAATATGCTTCCAAAATCCCTTAAAGGACCTAAGATATTTTATAAAACATGTATCACACTCAGGTATGACTCCACGGGCTCTCATGGCCTTGTAACTCACTCTCATGCTCTATTTGGCCTCCAAGCACCTATACTAGGTCTAGATGAGCACTTGAAACTAAGTCTTCAACTTGTACCTACACTTTGAAGCTCATGTGAGTGTCTCAACATAATCCTATCATGCTCTCCATGCCTTTACCATGTTCCTCAAGTTATCATGCAGCTCTATCCACCATGCTCTATCACCTAGGCTAGTTAGGTCACTTGATTAGGCCTATTAGGCCAAGCCATTCTCATTGTTTCCATTCTTGTCATCATACCACATCCTGATTGACCGTGTCATCATCACACCAAGAATCCTCTATCACTCCTCCATCATCCTCTTTTTCATTAATGAACTTTTACATCAATGAAAACACCTAACTCATACATGCCAACAGTCTCCCCCTTTGTCACTGATGGAAAACCACTTAGTTCTTCTCCCCATTTTTACATTAATGATAACCCATACCTATAATACATGGTATTTATCTTTTTTATTCTCATTGGGGTACTTGTTGGCTGAAAAAATCAACCAAAACCATCAACCTAGCATAGAAACTTGTCTTTTTCCTCTTAGACCCTATTTTAAATTTCTTTTCATCATGGGAAAAATGTAACATACCTAGGAAGAGAAATTCATGTTATACACTCGTGCCAAAAATATAGATTCAAAGTGAAAACATAATTCTTACCTCTTTCTTAGACATATAGTAACTGAACCACCCTTAAACAATCTTGATCATGCTTCATACAGACTATTCATAACTCTTAGGGCCTAGATCCCTGGATTATCCCTTCAAACCATTCTTATCAAACTTATAAAAGCCATAATATCACCCTAGACACATAATACATCACCTTATAGGTCCCCTTGAGTTTATAACGTCCTTCTATAACTGAAAATGTAAAAATAAAGATGCATACCTTGCATATATGCCATATAGAGTGATCAAATTCAATTCCTCTCTCTTGAATCAACACTTTAGTGTATTTTGCCTCCTTTGTAAGCTATTATGACTTACTTAATCATAGATTGTGCTCTTTTAGTCAACATACCTGCAATCATCATTACCTCTGCCTTATAAGTCTTCATGACATCCTACATACCTAATTAAAGGTAAAAAAAAAGCTCCCCTGTGTCAAGAAGCTTTTACAAACATATAGCTTTCTATTTTAGTCATAATTATCCTACAGTACCTTGATTTAGTGCATTGTTCATTCATAAAGAACGAGATCCATCATACAAACCCTTAAAACATACTTAACATCACATCTCAAGGAAATAGAGATCATTATATCCCTCTCAACATATACCATCATTATCAAACACTCTGATTCTTCAAGCACAACCTATAACATTGTAGCTACTTTAAATGATGAGACTCATAACCATACCTTAGAATTTTCATACTTTGATGAAATTTCATGGACCAACATCAAAATGTTCTTCATCTTCATTGGCCTTTATAGATTTTGAATCAATCATACCATATTATTTTCTTATGCACCTGTCAGGGACACTATTACAATCTTTAATAACCATACTCAAACTTGTATCTATATATGTCATCATGAAGAACACCCTTTTTATCTTTCATAAATCTAGTCATGCATGAGTTTTCCATTCTAGGCACAAATGACCTAGAAAATGTCCTTAAAAATATTAACTCTCGTCTGAGGTAATAATAGGAACTCTAAACAACCATTCACAAACTTGACCTGATGTATATAACTTAAGAATTTCATTTCTGATCTTGACAGTCATGTCAATACTTCACCTTTCTCTATACAATCTCTATGATGCATAATCACTCTTGACACACTTTAAAATTGAACCAAGAACTAAAGGACCGGCTTGTAGGCATAGTTGAATGATGAACATACATGGAAAATATTGTTTCTCTTTCCATTTGATAGTCTAATTAAGCCATTATACAAAATGAATGACTTACCTTTCATAAATATGACATCCTTTTTCACTGTTCACAATTAAACCTTCTCAAAAACATATTGAAGACCTTAAAACACATAAAGAGCATCTCTTGACTTCATAATATCACAACTACAATGCCATTTCTCAACCTTCAGATCACATATTCATACAAGGACATGGTCATAGATTTGGGTGACATATCATTGCAATCCTTCAACAAGATGATAACTCTGCTTCAAGAAAGTGTAGTCTTAAAGCCTACTTGGTATCCTTTACACATGTTAAGGGCACTACTACACACTCATAGTTAGAGGATCTCATGACACAGTCCAAACAATATACCTCTATATAATAATACACATACATACCATTCATATGGCTTTATTAAGTCTTACTTCTTTATTTTCGGCCTCTATAAATTATCAACCATCAAGACATCTCATACATTTTTCTGAGACACCACTATCACATAAGCATCCCTCCATCTCAGCCATTGAATTTATCACATGCTGATAAGCATCATCATGTTTTGTGTGTTTTGTTTGATAAGTCCTTAATTTTCTTACCCTCTAATCAACATCCTCCTCCTCATTTCTTACATTGCCAGTGCGATTGCCCTTATTTCAATTTCCACTGCATCAATGGCCACCATGATAATGAAGTTTGTGCCCCTCATGATAAGTTAAAATAATTAGAAGGTAAGGGTATCATTTCCTTTGGCTCTCACTCTCATGAGCGGTCTTTTTTTCCAATTTTGCATAAGCATGCTTCCACTTCTATTCACTTTTCACCTCCACCAACTTCTAATGTTGTCATTCACCCATATCCTAAGATCATTATCTATCTACATCCTCCACCTAGTACATCTATCGCTACATCATCTCATCCACCTCACAGTGCTACTACATCTCACTGGATACCTAAGTTGTCAGCATCTGTGCTTCCTATTGCTACATCTCCCATTATTGGAACCATTCATTTAACATTCAGTTTGGCTCTTACACTCATGTTGCTACCACCTCACATGCTTCCACCATTCCTTGCAAGACTCTCTGTATTTGGTAGGTAATTTTCTTATGATCATCTCATTACCCAATGATGCACTCATGTTTTTTCTAAGGTTCTTACATGATTTTTGAGTGATTTGTTACAATAATAATCTCACTCACTCTTCATGCTCTGCGCTTCATGCTTTATACTTCTAGCATGCACTATCAAGCCATTCCTCGATGACACACTCTTGTTCTATGGTTCATTCTTGATTAACAAGGGGTATTATATAAATTAACCTCATTTTCCTACACACATGTTAGGGGCATCACTTTTCTTCTCCCTCTTCATTATTACACATGCTTACATACATCATTTACATTCTTACAGTTAGTAATGTATCATTTTACCATACCATGTCTCATTCATTTATCTACTACACTACATCACATACATCTATTACTACTTATCACATACTATCCATCTTCATTCATACATACAATCCAATTTTCAAGCATTACTACATCATCATCTATTTCAAACCAACATAATCATTTACGCAATGCAAATCAAACATCACAAACTAACACATGAAAAAAAAATCATCACATAACATATCAATGGGGAAATCTCCCATCCAAAATCATACAATCACTAGAGGGAAAGCCCCCATCCATCACTACATACATATGCATCATATCTCATCCTCAGTATCGTTAGATATAACTATAGGAGCCCTAGAACTAGATGCTTCACCTCTCAATCTATGTTGTTGGTCGCATCCTCGATATCTCTCCACCTACCTCCGTAGTAAGGCCATCAAGTGACTGACTACTATGAGAATTAACCCTGCAAGTCCACATATTTTGTGAATACATCCTGAGCTAGGTCTCCTCCCCCTATAACCTCCCTAACTCACCAAGTCTTTACATGATCCTCATCATGCTTGCTAAATAGTACATTACATGTGGCTATCGCTATCTTCATTGGCTCAAATAAATGGGCATGATCATCCGCAATGACATCCACTCACTCTAACATCCCACCTCCCACGAGCACATCTAGTGGCACATTCTGTGTCAATGTGTGGATTAATGAATGAAAAATTAAGCACCAATAAGCATCACCTAAAACCATCCAATACCACATAAGTTATCACACACGTTTACCAATATATACCAGCCAATAAATACCAATGAACAATATTTGCACTCAGTTAATGCCATTGCTAGGTGATCTCCATCAGGGGCAGGTGCATGCCTCTTTGCTCCTCCAACCGAAGGACCACCTGCTGCATCTATGACAACTGGAAATAATAACACCCATCAATTTTTTTCCCACCATAGTCTCTATATGGCCTCCATATGATGGCCTCTAGACCCATCCGATAAGGCATAGATCTATATGTAGTGGTATCCATCCTCCTACTCCGAGGGTCTACCAATCTCATTGTGAATATATCATGTCTCGCCTAATCAACTCATGGCCCATTGAGTGGTTGTAATATATAGCAATGTGCTTATAGGCCCACCTATGTAACAATGTGGTGGCTCCAAGTCCATCCCCATGGTCCTCTTGCATGAATATGTATAGATCTCTATATAAATGGGTCAGCATACACCTCGCCCATGTAAATCTAGTCCCACACTCCTCTATGCATTGAAAAATCTCATGCATCTTATACACGATGCCCACTCCATCACCCTTTACTACCACAGATGAAGTAATCACAACTATAATAAACTTCCACAACCGCGGAACATCTAACCTCAATGTGGCATCTAAACTAATATGGGTCTTTGTCTATAACCATATCCCTATAAAGTATTACTTATTTTCTCTCACCTAGCTCTAAATATCCACTACAACCATCACCTGGACTTGCTCACCCATAACTGGTAGCTGTAATATATGATATACATCCTCTAGGGCCACTATCATCTCCCCAATAGGAAATAAAAAAGTACATGTATCCATACACCAACTCTCACACAATGCAGTAACCATAGGAATATTATGGGGTATTTCCCCCAATATCGCTATTTGTCGCTGGATGGTGTGGTCTAATATGTCCCACTCAACATTAAATAATCCCAAAGTCAATAATTATCTCAAATTCCGACCTCTGCGGAACTCTCTCGAGTGTATGTCTCTGATGAACTAAAATGTAGTATTTGGAGTAGTTAATCTAACAAGGAACAATAGTAAATTATAGTAAATAAATGTAATGAATAAATATATAAAATGACCCAAACAACAAGACTAATGAAAATGTGAAACCACGATTGACAAGTAGGATTGGAAGGAGCTTAGCTGGTTCGTAGGCTGATCTGGACTGTGTCAAAAAATAAACCAAATATTTTGGAAGTAGGAACGATCATACATAGGTTCCACAAAGGAAAAATCTGAGATGCTTGGCTAGACTGTGGCACCTGGGAGAGGATCAAAGCATCGATGGGCACCTTAGTTTGAGTTTTGGAAGCCCTGGTCTATGCAAGAGGTCCAAAAACCACCTTTGGAGGATCAGATGATGATTTGAATCCTTCGTTGTGTGTCACATGTAATTACTTCGTTTGTTTCGAATGTCATTGATGATCAATGATGAAAGAAATACCTGCAAGACCCCAAAACAAGCATCAAACCATAAAAAAGAAAAATGCAAATGAAGGGGTTAGACTATCCTCAACGACCACAATGGTGGACTTACTAATTAAGTGTTGCACTACATCTCAGAACCGATGTAGTTCTATGTATGTGTGTGTGATCATGCCCTAGGTTGCTCTTGTGTCAATCACACTTTTTGAAAGTAGCGAGAAATAACTATGTGTAGAAAATGTAATAGAATGATAAATGAAATAGAATAAACTTCCCTCCTATGGAGTGTGATGCAGATGAACTAACCTTGTGCCTTTGTGATGGAGCTAGATGGATGCAAATGAAGCCTTTGATGGATGCATCCTTAGATGATGATAGTAGTGCTTAGTGCTTGGTCCCTCATTATGGACTCATAAATTTATATTTATATGGTTCTCTTATTCTAATTTCATAATTAACCCTGAAAAGGTCGACCACCAAAAAGATTAGAATCTCAAATGGCTAAAAGTGTCAAAAACGTGGCACGAAAGTGTAAAAAAGGATCAGGGAACCCTGAATGGGACCAAGACACCAATGGGCACTCCAGTACTAGCATGGGTATGATGTACGAGGATAAAATGATGTAAAGTAATGAAAATTGTCTAGGCATGTATGCAGTGAAGGTTGGGAATTACGACAGAAAGTGAATAAAAATGACCAAGAGACGTGGGTTAATTAGTACTTTCTTCACTCAAAAACCATATGAATATTCGTATGAAACTGAGACTAAATAATGTTTAAAGTGCGTGATTTTATGTCTACATTTCCCCCACTTTATGTTGGTGAGTGGAACTCTCGATAACATAAATTAGATAGAGATGTGTACCTAATGTCCATGTAGAGTGATGTAAAAAATGCACCAAAGGAATAAAAAAAGTGTCGAGTGACAAAAATATGATGGAGTGTGGAAACTAAATATGAAAAAGTGCAAAAAAGTGATGATAGTGAACCTAGGGCAGAAACGTGTGTGTAGTTACCAATGTGTATGATGTACCTGCATGGTTAGTAGGGTGTGTACTACCTTAAAATGTTGTTTTTGTTGCCCCTATTGTTGTAGTAGTTGTCGTTGTTGACTACATACTTCTCATACGGTTGGAACTACAAGGAGAAGATGATCAAGAAGTCAAAAACACATGTATATATGTAAAAACGCATGTAAAAGATGCATGTTAAAGTATTTAAATGTAAAATATGCAAATAAAAAATGGAACATATGCACTTGATCTATGATGAGAGAAAGGGTTTATAAAGAGGATATCTTGTCCTAGGTTTTTTGGGTGATCTGACACCATAGTCCGAAGAAGTGTAGGGATAAATATGCATTATTCTCCAACTTATAACTGCTTCCTTGAATATGTGTGAAGAGATCTCTGTACTGCCTAGTTTTTTGGGTGATCCGATGCCACTGGCTGAGGTAGTGTATAGAGGAATTCTGTTTTATTCTCTAACCTATAACTGCTCCCCAGAATGCTAAGGATAACTATGTCCTATAAAAATATGTTGTGTATAGGGTTTGTAGACTAGTCTGAACCCATTTGATGTATAACCCACAATGCCAAGGGCAGAAACTGACAGAACTGAACTGATGTAGAAGTGATGAGTAGTATGTAAAACTCTAAATGATGCCTCCCCCTCTTTGGGGGCGCATGCGACATCGCTAATAGGGGAATGCTGCCCCAAAAGAGGACCAACCACATGAACTCTATAAATCTTCCCTACAGGGGGAAAGGAAAGTGTTTGGTAGAAACCAAGGCCCACATAAACAAGAGGTTATCTAAAGACAAGTGTTAGTACAAACAAGCATGCATGTAGAAAGCAATGTGTAAGCTACCAAGAAATATAGTAATGTAAACACACAAGAAGGAAAAGGAGGCCCCTAAAGTGGGTTGCAAACATGAGACACCACTCATGATGTCGTAAGACACGCAAGGCAATAATGACCACATACAATAAATAAGTGTGCACATCAAACATAGGGTAAGGCCCACATACAAAAACAAGAAATAATGAACAATGCAACAAACACGTATGGAAGAAAATATGGATAAGTGGACCAAGTTGGGGGACCGAAAGGGGGTCTTAAGTGGATGTTTGTTTTTGAAAAAAAAAATCTTCAACTTGTATGAGTTATTTGAAATAGTTACACTCAAAATTGGAAGATGTTGTAAGAACATGAATCATAGCATTTTGAGTCTAGTTTCTAAGCTACTAAATTTTATTGAAAATGGTTAACTTTAAGTGGGTCAAATAACTAAAATACCAACATGTTCTCTTGTTTTTGTTAAAAAACATAGTAGAGTGACTTTCATGCCCCCACCATTTTTTGAGCACTATTTAGTATTTTTGAAAACCCTTTGGTAGAAAGATAGACAAGGAGCATCTAGTTTGGGCTCCATTTTTGTTAGATTTTTTTAGTGAGTATTTTTTTAATGATTTTTCTAGTACATAAATTTTAAATTTGAAAAATAATAGAGCTTCGACCATGCTCCCCCTAACTACCTCAAAAAATATCGAAAATTAGATTTTTTTATTTGAATATGTATAGAATTAGGCCTAGTTTGGATTGGTATAATTTTTTCAATTTTGATGAGCCAAAAAAAATATACACAACGAAAGATAGACGTGTTTAAACTTCAAAAAATAGCTACAAGAAGGCATAGTTATAAAATAAATAATATGGAAAACTTATATTAGTCAGAAAATTTGAAAATGTATATTTTTAGAAATAAGAAAGCCTTCTCTATGTCGTAGTCATATTTTTTTTAAATGAATCAATCGTTTTAATTTGATCTATTATGGTGGAAAGTGACATTTTAACATTTTTCTAAAAAAACACATTGTTTGTTGTGTTTGTGCAAGTCCATGCCTCAGGCTTGGGGATCCTAACCAGATCCAAGCCTTGAAGCATGCCTTAGAAAAAGGGGAATAACATAACACATATGCATACACATTATGCTCTTTACATATAAATGATGGGCCCCCAATGTCACTTTTCACCTCTTTCATAGGATTTATGTCATCTTTCTATCTAGTCTGCAGATTCTTGTACATTCTTTATGAATTTTGAGTAGTTCATCTTGTCCCCTACCCCACTATATATTTTTTTGTAATCGTGGGTGAAAAAAGACGACATTATGGAACAAGAAGAAATTTGAAAAAAAGATATTGGAGAGCAATTGGAAGAGATGAGAATAAAGAAAGTGCAGAGGATGCAAAAACTTCGTGCAGGGCAAGGTACATCTGCTATATCAAATGTACCTAATGTTTTAGAAAATGAGGATGAAATACATAATGAAAATGTAGAGAATAATGATTTTTCAATGAATATTGATATTGAATTGAATGATAATGTTGGTATGGATGAAGAAATTGATATGAATCCAAATTTTGAACCTTTACCTGAGAATCCAAATGTTAATTCTGAAATTTGTATGGAAACATTGAATGAAGAAAGTAACCTTGTTAATAAATCTTCACATCTAAGAACACCTCCTTCCATTTTGTGAAGAAAACCAATTCACTTAATTGAAATTGATGAAAACATTATAAAACCAATGCCTAAAAAAATGTCTAAAAGAAATGTGAGAAGAAAAGCTAGGGGAATTTGGAATAATTACTTTGAGAATTTAAATGACACATAAAGATGTCAATTATTTGTTACATTGATGAAATTAATTAAGATGAGACCTACAATGAAGACCCTGGGGTTAAGAACATCTAATTTTGCTGATTGAAATGTGTCAATTGTTAAAAATATACATAAAGCATACCAAATTGTATGTGTCAACAAACGCACCAAAGATAGTAATGCTACATGGCGTGCACTTACTAATTGTATAGTAAGTGATAAAATAATTAATAAATACTTGATTAGAAAAACAAGCACAGAGCTTTGAAGCTAAACAGAAAAACACTAAGAAAGCAATAGGGAGATGACAAAAGTCTTGAGTCAGTCAATAACACTGACTATTGGGAATTCTCTAGCAGAATCCCATGGAAAGACAAGCATACGTTTGATATTCTAAAATAATTACTTGTAAAGTATTGGAATGAGAACACAAGGGTGTCACCAAATAAAAGAGATACAATAAAAAGAAGAATAGGTTCTTGTAATCATGAATCATGTGCAAAACATTTCTTGGATATGACTCAAACACAATTGTTCTCTAAGTTTAAGAATGAAAATCCACAAATTAACATTAGCCAAATATTCTTTGAAATGAACAAACCCTTTTATGTGAAAATCAATCACTCACGTACCACTTGTTACTGTAGGCATCATGTTGAATTTTCAATGCATTATGATATTTTTTTTCAAATACGTTGTGTTTTGCATACTGACATCATGTTGCAGGAGTGTGGATTAAATTTCCCACCAAAATCTACAAGGGAATTTATTCCTATGATACTTTGTGAAAAATCAACTGGACAATTTTTTATAACAAAGCATGTTTGGATGGAACGTGCAATGTATGTGGTGGCTTGCCAAAATTGAAAAGTTGTATCCATGAGGAGAGTACAAGATTCAATAGGAAAATAATTAGTTGGTTTCAAAAAATATAAATCAGTGGCATATCAATTAAAATATGGAAAATAATCTAAGAGGTGTGAGCTTGTTATAGAACAATTACCTGTATCAGAATATATGGTCAAATTCAGAGAGGAAATTGTTTATGAGTATGCAAGGCACACACATAGAGCTCGATGGTTGGATGAACAATTCAAGTTAAGAAAGGACACATTCCCACTTGGTACTATTTTTTAGTAGTTGACTTCACAGAGAATTACACATTACAGCCACAAATGGAGGTTCAGTCTCAATACTATAACTTAGTGTAAGTTGTTATTTTCGTGCATATAACATTCATGCACTCTCCAGAAAGCACTGAGAAAGATCAAAAAATATTAAGAGAGTATCATTTCTACATCAGTGATGATCGGACACATTCTACAGAATATGTGCAAGGGTGTTTCCAGGTGTTTTATGTGAACTTGAATGAGAGGAACATTTTTTCAATCAACATTACATTTGGTCAGACAACTGCACATCACAATTCAAGAATGCATGGATGTTTTATTGGCTAATAATAATGCACAAAGAAACATGTGTAAAACATATATGGAGTTTTACTGAGGTAGGACATGGGAAAGGAGAGCATGATGGTGCAGGAGCATGTGTGAAAAGAACACTTGCAAGAGAAGAGTTAAAGTTCAAGGATGGTGCTAAATTTACAGGTGTAAAAATCATTGTTGATTGGTGTGTCAAGAACATGGGCCATGAATCTCAAGAGAGTTCAATGGTTCATATATATTTCTGGTTGATAGAGGAACAACATTTGGAAAGCTATGAATATTGTATGACAATTGTAGGATCAAGTGATATGCACTCATTCGTAGTTCAAATGCAAGTTCTTGGACTATTTATACTAGGTGCATGACATGTTTTTGTATATCATGCATTGATTTTGCATGGAATGAATGTGAGTCACAACAGTGGGTGGATGAATGGACTTGTAGACCTCTAATTCCACTCAACACATATCAAGTTCCATGAGCATTACAACTTGTAGTGTCTTCAGATCATATGACAACATCACCTGACTTTGACCAAGTCTCTGATTTAGTGCAACAAGGTACATATGTATGTCATGTTTTAGATTTATAAATTATTAAATGATCAACTCTTAATGTATTTTAAATTTGACTTGAGTTTTAATTTGTGATGTAGGGCACATTTTTGCAATTATTGCGACAGAATTTAATGAAGAGGGAACAAACTACTTCTTGTCTCGTTATGTAGAGGGGAAAAAATTGACTTCCACAGTCATTGATGGTGAAGGCCTTGAGTATCCCACTGGGTCAGTGGTAGTCACTGGAACTTGGCTTCGACGATATCATATCAAAAAATCAAATACTTGGTTGTTTGAAGACTATGAAGTACATCAAAAGATACTTCACTATTCATATTTGGTTCTTGCAACAAATATTCAATTGATCAAATATCAAGGTAGGCCATTAAACAAAGAATCTGTGGAAGGTTCATGAATCATATCATGAAACAATTCTTGCTACTGTCAAGAGTAGAGTTGATCCTTGTGGTTCATTGGATTGAATTTGCAAAGGTATGTTCTTCATGAATTTAATTTGAATATTTACTTTAATGATTTTGTTTAAATTTTGTAGGATTTAAAATTACTATTTAATTGTTTACTAACATGTTTATGTAGGTTAGTGGTGCCAAAAAAACTTCCACCTTCA
Source organism: Taxus chinensis (assembly GCA_019776745.2). Lineage (NCBI taxonomy): Eukaryota > Viridiplantae > Streptophyta > Pinopsida > Cupressales > Taxaceae > Taxus > Taxus chinensis. The sequence goes on from CM034148.1 coordinate 674,128,970, forward strand.
CGTGGTTGGCACTGTTAGTAGAGAATTTATTATTCTTGAAGCCAAGAGAAGTTAAGGGAAATTAAATATTAGAAAGGAACAATAAACAAAAATTCTCATTTCACCACCTATATTGTAAAAATATCTTATTAAAATTCTCATTTCACCACCTATATTGTATGAATCCACATATATTATTCATGTGGTTGGAAATGGACAACCTTACACTGACTCAGACTAGACTATTCAGTGCTTTTGCAAACAATAGGACAACGAGAGGACCGAATTGAGATGGAGAAAACTGAGACAGTATTTCATATAGGGTACCCAACACAGAGGTGTAGGATCTGACATGACCTTTCTAGGTGCCGCGAAGTCTGTAGAAATCACCCAGTGAACTTATAACATTTTTTGGTCTCGAGGGAATCTTAAGGGACTATGCCCAGACGAAGTAACCCGAAAGCACTGAGAGACCATTGGCCTCCAAAAAAATGCCTCCCCTAGTGTTTATGAGGCCATCTCGATGCATGTGTGTAGTCGGTTTGGTCCCACGAGCTTTTGTTTGCAAACTATAGCATCAGACAACCTTACACTGACTCAGACTAGACTATTTGTGCACTTTTACAAACAATAGGATAGTGAGAGGACCAAATTGAGATGGATAAAATTGATATGGTATTTTGTAGAGGGTACCAACATGGAGGTGTAGGATCTGATTAATCCTTTCTAGGTGCCACGAAGTCCGAGATATCACTTGTCGAAGTTATAGCATTTTTTGGTCTTAGGGCTCTTAAGGGACTACGCCCGGATGAAGTAGCCCAGAAGCACTGAGAGCATTGGCTATCTGAAATGATGCCTCCCCATTTAGCCATCCCATGTGGTATTCTGTTCGGTCCTACGAGCTTCTGTTTGCAAAATATAGCATCGGACAACCTTACACTGACTCAGACTGGACTATTTAGCAGTGCTTTTGCAAACAATAGGACAATGAGAGGACCAAATTGAGATGGAGAAAACTGAAGATGGTATTTTGTAGAGGGTACCAACAGGAGGTGTAGGATCTAATGAGACCTTTTTAGGTGCCACAAAGTTTGAAAAATCACCCATCGAAGTTATAGAATTTTTTGGTCTCAGGGCTCTTAAGGGACTACGTCCAGATGAAGTATCCCGGAAGAACCATTAGGACCATTGACCTACCAAAATGACACCTCCCCTAGAGTTTATGAAGCCATCCCAATGTGTTTATGTAGTTGGTTTGGTCCCACAAGCTTACATTTGTAAAATATAGCATCGGACACCTTACACCCACTTAGACTGGACTATTCAATGCTTTTACAAAAAAAGGACAACAAGAGAACCAAATTGAGATGGAGAAAACTGAGATGATATTTCATAGAGGGTACTAATTTGGAGATTTAGGATATGAAGGGAAATTTCTAGGTGGCACGAAATCCGATAAATCACCCGATGAAGTTAAAACATTTTTTCATCTCAGAGCTCTTAAGGGACTACTCCCGAGACAAAGAAGCCTGGAAGCACTGAGACTATTGGCCTCCAAAACGACACCTCCACTAGCATTTACAGGTTATCCTGATGCATGTGTGCACATTCGGTTTGGTCCCATGATCTTTTTTTGTAAAATATAGCATCAGAAACCTTACACTCACTCAGATTGGACTATTCAGTGCTTTTACAAACAATAGGACAGCGAGAGAACTGAATTGAGATGGAGAAAACCTAGACATGATTTCGTAGAGGGTTCTGATAGGGATTTTAAGGATCTGATGAGACCTTTCTAGGTTCCACAAATACCGAGAAATCACCCGTCGAAGTTATATCCTTTTTTGGTCTCAAGGCTCTTAAGGGACTTCACCCAGACGAAGTATCCTTGGAAGCACCGAGAGCATTACTACCAAAATGATGCCTCCCCTAGTGTTTACACGGTCACCTAGATGTGTTGGAGTAGTTGGTTTGGTCCAAGAGCTTCCATGTTTACAAAATATTGCATCAGACAACCTTACACTAACTCAAAGTACAATATTTTGCATTGTTGCAAACAATAGGACAATGAGAGGAACCGAATTGAGATGGAGAAAACCAAGACATGATTTTTTAGAGGGTCCCGACTCAGAGGTGTAGGATTAGATGAGACCTCTCCAAAATCCATGGAGACTGAGATATCACCCGTCAAAGTTATATCCTTTTTGGTCTCAGGGCTCTTAAGGGACTACGCCCGGATGAAAGCTTGAAAGCCTAGAAGTGTTGGCTATAAAAAAATGTCTCCCAGCATTTACATGGTCACCTGAAATATTTTTGTAGTCAGTTCGGCCTCCAAATATCGAGAGTGTTTACCAAAAACCATCCACAATGTTTACCTAGCCACCCCGACGTGTTGGTGTAGTTAGTTCGGTGCCATGAGCTTCCATGTTTGCAAAATAATGCATTAGACAACCTTATACTGACTCAAACTGCAATATTTCACACGGTTGCAAACAATAGCACAACGAGAGAACCAAATCAAGATGGAAAATCGTGAGAATTTTCTATAGGGTCTCAACGTAGAGGTGTAGGATGTGACGAGACCTTTCTAGGTTCCATGGAGTCTGAGAAATCACCCGTCGAAGTTATAAATTTTTTGGTCTCAAGGCTCTTAAGGGACTATGCCTCAAAAGAAGTAGCTCGAAAGCACCAAGAGCATTGGTCTCTGAAATGACACCTCCAATAGCATTTTACATGGCCACCCAGATGTGTTGGCGGAGTCGGTTTGGTTCCAACGACTTTTTTTGTAAAATATTGCATTGGACAACCTTACACTAACTCAAACTATAGTATTTTGCACTATTGCAAACAATAGGAAAATGAGAGAACCAAATTAGATGGAGAAAACCAAGATAATATTTTGTAGAGGGTACCAAAGAGGAGGTGTAGGATCAAACGAGACCTCTCTAGGTGCCACGGAGACCGAGATATCACCCGTCAAAGTTATAAGCCTTTTTTGGTCTCAGGGCTCTTAAGGGACTTTGTACGGACGAAGTAGCCCAAAGTAAATGATGCCTCTAAATGAAAGCCTCCCCTAGCATTTACCTGGCCACCCTGACATGTTGGCATAGTCAGTTCGGTGCCACAGAGATTCCATTTGTAAAATAATGCATTGGATAACCTTACACTGACTCAAACTGCAGTATTTCACATGGTTGCAAACAATAGCACAACGAGAGAACCAAATTGAGATGGATTAAATGTGATAGGATTTCCTAGAGGGTCCCAACGTAGAGGTGTAGGATTATACGAGACCTCTCTAGGTGCCATGGAGACCGAGAAATCACCTTGTCGAAGTTATAGCCTTTTTTTCTCTCAAGGATCTTAAGGGACTATGCTAAACGAAGTAGCCTGGAAGCACTAGGAGTGTTGGCCTCCAAAATAAAGCCTCCACTAACATTTATTTGGTCACCCAAACATGTTGGTGCAGTCAGTTTGGTTCCAAGAGCTTTTGTTTGCAAAATAATGCATTGGACAACCTTATACTGACTCAAATTGCAATATTTCACACGGTTACAAATAATCAAAACGAGAGAACCAAATCAAGATGGATTAAACCATGACAGGATTTATTATAGGGTTCGATGCAGAGGTGTAGGCAAAAGACCTCTTCATGTGCCATGGAGATCGAGAAATCACCTGTCGAAGTTATAGTCTTTTTTCTCTCAATGATCTTAAGGGACTACGCCCAGACGAAGTAACTCGGAAGCATCGAGAGTGTTGGCCTCCAAACCAATGCCTCCACTATCATTTACCTGGTGACTTGGAATGTTGGCATAGTCATTTTGATTCCAAGAGCTTCTATTTGCAAAATATTGCAGGACAACCTTACAGGACTCAAACTATAATATTTCACACGTTTGAAAACAATAACACAAAGAGAACCAAATCGAGATGGAGTAAACCGTGATAGGATTTCTTAGAGGGTTCTTGGTAGATGGATACCTCTCTAGGTGCCATTTGATAAATCACCATCGAAGTTATAATTTTTTTTGCTCTCATGGGTCTTCTACCTTCACCATTGCACTCAGCTTCGTCATTCTTCTTCTAAATCCAAGCACACTGCTCTCAATATAATTATAAGATATGTCTTTACAACAAAAAATCTGGAACAAGATCTGTTAACAAAATAAAAAAGGACAATGATTGTGAAACATTACCAACAAAGGAGTTTGTTTTGGTATTATGGTTGGATGAGGGTCAACTCTCGAGGATCATATTCATATTCGATGTATCACCATTGAAGAGGGAAGATCCCATGTCAAATTGGTTATTCAGTATGACGTGGAACATGATCAAAGAAAATGAAAGCCTGGAGAATTATATTTCATGGGTAATTAGTACTAAGAATCAACAAGACTAATATGGCTTCCGACTTCCTGTCAACGTAATCACTGTACCTTGAAAATTAAATTTTTAACTGATACTTAGTAACAAGAACTCATAACTTCCATACTACTCGACTAGGAGGGCATGATAATATTAGGACCATATTTCCTATTCTCATGCCTAGAACCATCATTGAGTCTGTTTGTACAAAATAAGCATAGCAATAGGGGAATGGCTAAAACACACATGGGTTATCAATCACCTAGTAAATATTTATTTGTTTAGTTTTGAATGGGATTCAGCTGGCCTATGGCTTAGTGACCTTCCATTCATTGATAATTCCTTCTATGATAAACCCATGGATGCTTTCAAAAGTGCCTTCAAAAATATAGGGGTAGTCATCAAGCCTAGTGAAGGGTGTGATGTGATTTCCAAAAAACTTCAAATGCATACAGATTTAGAGGTCATAACATGAATTTACAAATATCTCTATTGTTATAAATGGAAGCCAAGTAATGGTGTCTCCATGTATCCAAGGATCAAGGACTACTGGGGTTTGTGGCAGGATTGGACATTCAGGAATCATCGAGTGTTCTGAATCATGAATGTCGTTGCATCTAGAGAAACATTCTCAAACATTGGAGTAATGCATCTTGGAAAATAAAATTAAACCTCATAAATCCTCTCAAATTTCCAGTCTAGGTCATGTTCCTAGGTCTTGTTTCTGGTTTTTCTGATCTCAGTTATGGTCGTGGTCATCGAATATGGAATTTTCAGGAAAGGAATCCACACTTGAAGAATTATTCCCATTTAGATTATTGGCAATGCCAATGGCAGTGGAAGTGTATATGGAATTCATTTGGTGTAAGGTGGGGTTGTGCCCTTATTGGTTCTTTCTCATGGCGTCATAGGTAGCCTTTCTGGTATTATCGAAGAGGTCATGTTTTTGTGATAAGTTTAAAAACTCCCTTGGCTCCTAGGAACTTGTTTTTATCAGGATTCAATAGCAATACTAGTTTTAACAAGGCAATTCAGCTTTCCAAGTTCTCCATATTTGCCAAATTTGAGGCGAATTGACATTCTGGGACTCTGAAAGTGTGAAGAAAATGGCGAGTTCATCTCCCCCAACCTTTATTTAGTGAATTTTGAAAAGAAATTTGGAATTTGGAGGTGGCACATGGTAGACATTGATTATCCTACCACCGATTTAATTATTGATGATTAATTGTTATTAGTTAGATTTATTTGCCATTGTTATGATAAGAATGTTTTTGAGATTGCCAAATCCCTGTCAGGTTTATTCATGAGAATATGCATTATTATTGTGGCATGGTGAAGGTAACTCCTTAAAGCCAAGTGCACATCATATTAGTTTCATTAAAAAATAATATTAGAAATGTAAGGTCTCATACAAAAATATCGAGTTCCAAATTGTATCAACATGCACGATAAATTAAAAAAAATGTATAAATAGGTCATATAATATCAAGTGAATTCCATATATGCATACATATAATGTCGAACATGCATACAATGCCATGCACATAGGCATATAAAAAATGTCATAAGACATATACATATATCCTAATCATAAAAATATATCCCTCTATTGGCCTTGCTCAAAGAAGGCCCTCCCTTAGACGTAGATGGAAATATGTGAGATGACTTTGGATCCTCCAAGCGCTCCATACTACAAGTCCTCTTCCACTCAAAACTTGCATGTAGTTGAACCTGTAAATGCAAATAATTTTTTTGTCAAAACTTAATATATAAGTTTTCAACATGTATAAGACCATGTTAATGAAACTATTTACATTTACACACACTTACCGCAATCTCTCGGTCACGTTGAATCTACATCTCATGCTCAGATGAGTCATCGGGAGCTCCTAGAACATGAACTGGGGTATCAAAATGATGAGCTCGAGGAGTCTGTGCCCTCAAAGTAAAAATGGAAGGGGTTGAACCCTACATACACATAAGATCACAAAATCAAACATCAAAATTAGCCAAAATAGAACTATGTTAAGAATAAATTTTTTGAATGCAGATCAAAAAATTTACACCAACTAAGTACATGTATGTGTAATGACAATATTTTAACTAATTTTATCAATATACAACTATTTTTTTACCATGCCATTCCTGTGAATCATATGAACATGGCTACTACCTGTCGCAGGTAACTGTGTATACACAATGAAGGACATATTAACATAATTTAATAATGTTACAATGAAGGACATTATTTTAAGCATAATTTAACATAATATGAATTACATGAGCTATTTAATGAAAATACATGTAGTTTGAATACCTCGGTGAGTTGTTGCGCAGATGAAATCGCAGCAGCAACACCTTTCTCTACTCCTTGCTAGAGATGGTGGTGTGTCTAGTGAGGTTATCAACTTTATCAAACATATATCACGTCAAGTTAGTTGAACATATATAATATATATACAAGAACATACATAAATATAGACATATATTTGAGTTCAAAAGTTGAGTTTAGTTTCATACGTGAAAATTTTACACAATTAACATTCTAAATTACCTCTGTGAATGTATGCATAGGCATGGTGCTCATAGCTTGTGGTTGGGATGATGACGTCCCTCCCCCGTGCTTTAATATCAATGCATACATGTGTACAAATACAATTATTTAAAAAATTTAACATATATAAGTAAATCAAGTACTCAGATATTTTTGTAACATACATAATAAAAAATAACAAATACCTATGAAGGTGTCGCCGATGGTCTGGAATCTAAATGTATCACTCAAAAAGGTGTCTGACATAGCGACATTATCATATGTACCACTGGCTGACAACTCCACCAACACCAGTATGCATGAAAGTATCATCCTCCTCGGGCCCCAAGCATATTCTACCACATGATAAGCAAAGATGTGGCCTCATGCTAGTACTGCCTGAGGGAATACTCTGTGTACCTCCACAAACATATGGATCAGAAATGTCCCTCGTATGTTAGACAAGGGTATCAGATAGCCCCTGAAATGTGGAGTGTATCAATCTCTACTCGTCTCCTTCACTATTGGAGGGATAGTCTCAAGGTGAGGGGGCTTTTGTGTGGGGACTCTACCTTGCTGAATAGGTGCACATTGTACACCTGGTTGATCTTGTGTAGAGCCTTTTCCTCGGCCTAGAAATCCCATGGAAATCAAAATAGTTTGGGATCTCATTGAGGATAAACTCGCAATAGAGTTTCCTCAAAAAGTATAGTGGAACCTCGTTGTTATTGCAAGGTGGAAAATCAAACACCATCCACCATCGGTCCCAAAAATTATTTTTAATCAAATCACTATTGCACCAGTGGATTGGAAACCATTTGCATGACGACAGAAACAGGAAAATTGGTTCAGGGTCCGTGAATAAGGCACATATGAGGTCTTTTGTAATTTATTTTTTCTTTACATCCGTATATGACAATTTTTTGGCATAATATTCCCTACAACTCTCTCTATAAGATGTCCAATGATCAATTTGACTCATTGCCACGTCAACTTGAGCCACTAATGCCTCCAATGTGTTTGCAAGAGAGGCATGGTGGGGGTTTGTAGAATGGGAATCCCTCATTTTTTTATTAATTCCTCAATTTCAATCTTTTTTTCCACTATATGGGTTGTTAAATCCTCTTGACTACCCGGGGGATGTTCATCAACTATAAGAGGGCTAGGAGGGTTCACAGGAATTACAGGGTTTGGTTATGGTTGAGGTGGAACTGTAACAATAAAAAAAATGTATTCAATTCAAATTCTACTATATAATTACCAAATTTCAATGCAATTTAGAGAAAAGAATTTTTCCTACCTCTTCTTTGTGGCGCCATTATCGATTTTGATCTTTGCAGTGATTCTCAGATGATCATGGGAGCTAGATGCAGCTAAATATAAAACATGAGTGTAGGGTTTTGCTGTCAAACTTGTGTTTGGGGGAAAATAAAATGAATAGGGCTCGGGCCCTTTTTATTTGTATATTTTAGTATAATGCGTATGCATTTCCTAGGTTCATGAATTACCAAACCAAAGAAAACTTAATGTGATTGCGTTTTTCTCATTTTCACTTTCTTGTCCACTTTTTGGCCCCTAGATTGGTGCACTTACCCATATCCCTGCATAACAAATGATGCACATGAAGCACTCATTATCATGTTAGAAAGATAACTAATATGTCAAAAGCATTTATAACCAAGTAATGTAAAGTGCTAAGTACAAAATGAAACAATAACACCTGTGAGAGATGGATGTGAATGCCCCCAAATACCAGTGTAAGAAGAGTCGAAGGAAAGCATCTGTGCTATATGAAAAATATCTACACCTGTGATCACAACTAAACAAAGGCTTGAACGCGCATGTGTGTATGGTCTAAATAAATGACATATAAGAGATATAACTATCATGTATAATAAAACAACCATATACAAGTAAATGAAAGCAAGAGTAAAAGCAACCAAGATATGCAATATGTTGTGGTTGGGTGGAATGGAATGATAGGATCCGCATTCCTGTCAGGGGATCATTTCTGAAAGTTCCCTAAACATCTCTAAATGGTGTCAGTGCAGAAGATCATCTCGAGAGCTTTTCCAATGACTGTGAGAACGAGACAAACGAACATCGGGAGCTCTAGATATGTTCCGGTCAAATCAGATCAATGGGAAAGTCAACTCTGGTCAACTGGTCAATATTGGACCGAATCGCACTGTGACACGTGGCTTGCCAACACTCGTCGAATTCTCGATTTTCCTATCGGGAGACGACAAGTGGACTACATAATTATTTCTATTCCACTAGGCCACATTGTATGGGTCGAAATAATATTATTTTGGTAAGGTCACTTTCCAAACGCCACATGTATATATTACATGTTTACACAACATTAGTATTAAATCTAATGTTTAAAACATAAGTATTAATACTGAACTGCAAAATGTCCATGTGGAGGAGAGATGAAGCGGTGGGTATGGGGGCATTAGATGGCATGCGTAGAAGCTGCCACGTGGAAGAAGGAGGATGAAGCGGTTGTTGGGGGCGGTTTATCCTAACATGGTCATTGACCACTTCCCCATGCACGTGGAAAGGCTTAAATAAAGCCCAAGCTTATTAATCCACCATGTGGGAACCCAAATGGGATATTTATCCCTAACAAATTCCTAGCCGCACCAAATGGGATATTAATCCTACTATTAAACATGCTACGTGCTAAATGGGATTTAATCCCTTTTTAAAATGCAATCCGCCCATTATTGGGAATTTTAATCCCAATTTCTATGTACGGGTTTAGGCTATTATTAGCCTATGGAATATGGCAATGCATTTTTTTTTGGGCCCTAAAAATGTATAAATAGGGAACCCATTTGTATTGAAAAACACAACACGAGCTTATTATTTGTTAATCTTGTTGTGGACACAAACTGGGTGCAACACATTACACACCTGAAGCGCATGGAGAAGCTCATTGCTAGAGCACGAAACAGTGGGACACTGGTGCAACGGAGACACCGATCCCAAGCTTATTATTTGTTAAGCTTATTTGCGGGATGTGTCAACAGGTATTGTCTATTGGCCTATTATTTTAGGCAATACTAGATGGAATATTTGTGATTGGGAGTGAAATGTAAACTACCCAATAGGACCATTGAGCCACACCAATTACTTGTAAATCCTAGATTGTCGACCGGAGTGCTAGCTTCGCATTGTTTGTGTCGTGAAGGCCGATCATAGCCGAAGGAGATTGTGCATCAAGAAGGTGGAAGTCGGGTGCTATTTTTCACCCTTGTCGTCCGATGGTTTGGTGTACTGGTAGGCAAGTAAAATTCCATTAGGTTTTCTTGTGAAAGTACTATTGTAACTTACAAGTTTTGACTAGTGGAATGGTTCGATCACGAACCTGGAGACCTAGGCAATTGCCAAACTTCGTAATCAATCTGTGTGCAATTGTCATTATTGTCTTGCATTATTTTAAATTGATTACTTAAAAGGAGTAAATTATCGACAAATAATTAAAGCCTATAAGGGTCTGAGATCAGGTCATAATAATCTGATTATTTTCGGATCATGTTTGGTATCAGAGCTAGTTTAGCTCCATATTTGTTTTTCAGTAAATCTGATTAACAAAGTGATTGCTTCAAGTTGGTGCAGTTAGTTCAGTTTGTGTGAACAGGGTACAAGTGCACTATGGGCAAGATGTCTACACAGGCGAAGCTCGATGAGATTGAGGCGTATAATCACTAGATCCAGGAAGAGAACTCTCTCCTCCAATCAATGTATTCCTCCTTGGAAGAGGAGAATGCTCGTCTTAAAATCAGAACTGCAAACCAAGGATGAGCTCTTGGCAAGGTTGCAATGTGGTGATTAGAGGAAGGAAAAACCCTCTAACTTCAGATGCAGAGGCCATGACAGAAGATTGCACTGCAAGTTGTTCACCACGGGAATATTCTTATTCCTCCTATTCAGTTTCGAATTCAGGTAATGAAGTCTTTGGTTTGTTTGAAAAGCATACTAGAGGCATTGGATCCAAGTTACTAGATAAAATGGGATTTGATGGAAGAGGCCTTGGTAAAAATAGCTAAGGTATTGCTAACCCAATACAGGTCGAGGATCATCCTCGTTTTACAGGTTTGGGTTATCCTAGTGTGGGAATGGAAATTGGAGAATGCTCCAAGAACGCTGATGGGAGATAAGCTTCTGAAAGCAAAGTGATTACCACACTAGTCCTGCAAGAAGATTCTAAGCAGGAAAGTTGTGCTTCGTCATCACAGGAAAGATGTAGTAAGAGAAATCAACGAAGAGGTAATGAGATTCCACCTCCAGTTTCTTACCATAATCATAAGAAAAGTAAAACTTTTGATCCACTTTTTTAGCTTAAGAAGTATGGTTATGATTTTCAGAAGATGTGGAATTCTTTTCCATGTACTTTTTGTGGATTGCATAATCATTCAGTGGCCAGATGCTGGAAGAGAAGGACGCTAATGAAGAAGATGATGCCGTTCGTTAAGAACAAGGCAAATCAGAAATACCAATCTCGTCATGCAGCGTTGAGAAATGGAAGAAAGAGTTCCTCATCCCAGAAGAAGGAGTTTAAGAGGAATTTTTGTGCTCATTTCCAGAGGAATGGGCATCGGGTGGAAAATTTCCTGGAAACTACATCCATCTCGCCATCAGAGTAATGGCAAGCCAAAGATGGAATGAAGGCCTATTGCAAAGGCAGAGGAAGTTTCTACTCCACCACTAGTTGACAAGTCAACCCAGGACCAAGTAATACCTGAAAGTGTAAGTCCTTTGAAATGGGTAAGTCAACAATTTTTCAATTATATATTGCATAATTCAGATTGAGGAATCGTATGCAGTATTAAGTTTGGAGATCAGATTTTGTGAGAAAATGCTAAGAGAAAGGTTTACAATATTCAATTGATTTTCTATACTTAGAAAAATTGATTAATGCTCCAAATATATCTCCTAATCAGCATGTGAGTACCTGTTACAGCTTGGATACAGGATTTGACTCATATAAAGCTTGGAGATTGATCTGCCATTTGTGCAGACAATAGAGTTCATAGAGATCAGTTCGGAACTTCATTCTGTGTAGAGGCATTATGACCGTGCAGCAGAATGGTAGCTGAGTCACCGTTGGCATTGACATTGGGTCAGAACTTCATTCTGTGTAGAGGCATTGTGACCGTGTAGCAGAATGGTACCTGATATTGTGTGTCAACAAGAAGAACTCTCAAAGGATCAGCTCGGAACGTCATTCGGTGTCAAGGCATTGCGGCCACACATTCGAACGGTAGTTGATTAACATACCGGGTTAGCATCACACATTGGAGGCTCGAAGTCTTGAAAAAGGATTAGCATCATGTATCGGAGGCGTTGAGGTCTACACAGAGACTTAGCATCATGCATCGGAGGCTTGAGGTCTTGAAAGAGGCTTAGCATCATGCATCGGAGGCGTTGAGGTATGTAAAGGGACAATTGGGCAGGCTTATCCATATCACTGACATCGGATCAATCAAAGCTCTACGTAACATGGAGTTCATTCAAATCAGTTTGGATTTTGCGGAATCAACTTGGAGTTAGGAGCTATGTTATAGAGTAAAATAAGATCCTTGTTGTTAGATATCAAGAAGCTTAGCACCGCACAGAAGGAGCGTTGAGGTTTCATTCAGAAACTTAGCACCATAAAGTGGAGGCATGGAGGTTTTCTTTGGATATCAGAGTGGTGCAGTGGAAGCATCGTGGACCCATAACCCCACAGGTCTCAGGATCGGAGCAGAGTTTTCTAGATTCAGGACAGTATGGAAGCTTTTTGGGACAAAAAGATTTTCTCAGTGGGGAGGTGTGATCAAGGGATCATTTCTGAAAGTTCCATAAACATCTCTAAATGATTTTAGTGCAGAAGATCATCTTGAGAGCTTTCCAACGACTATGAGAACGCGACAAACGGACATCGGGAGCTCTAGATATGTTCGATCAAATTTTAGTCAATGGGAAAGTCAACTCTGGTCAACTGGTCAATATTGGACCGAATTGCACTGTGACACGTGGCTTGCCAACACTCGTCGAATTCACTCGATTTTCCTATCGGGAGACGAAAAGTGGACTACAGAATTATTTCTATTCCACATTGTATGGGTCGAAATAATTTTATTTTGGTAAGGTCACTTTTCAAACACCACATGTACACATACATATGTATATATATTAATGTATTAAAACATTAATATGAACCGCCAAATGTCCATGTGGAGGAGGGATGAAGTAGTGGTATGGGGGCATTAGACCCATGCGTAGAAGCTACCACGTGGAAGGAGGAGGATGAAGCGGTTGTTGGGGGCAGATTATCCTAACGTGGTCATTGACCACTCCATACATGCGTGGAAAGGATTTAAACCACTTCTCCATGCACCATAATGTGGGATCCTATTATTAAACATGCTGGTGCCACCATGGGATTCTTATCCCTCATTAAACATGCAACCGTTTTATATGGGATTTTATCCCATTAAATATCCAAACGGCTAAAGTGGGAATTAATCCCATATTATATTCAAACTACCCATTCTTGGGAAATATTTTATCCCAATTTACATGGTACGGGCTAGGCTAATATTAGCCATGAATGCATTATTTTTGGGCCCTAATTTTGTATAAATAGGGAACCCATTTGTATTATAAAACACACAGACAGACAACACGAGCTTATTATTTGTTAAGCTTGTTGTGGACACACGGTGTAATGGAGCAACACCAATCCCGAGCTTATCATTTCTTAAGCTTATTTGTGGGATGTGTCGATAGGTATTGTCTATTAGCCTATTATTTTAGGCAATATTAGATGGAATATTTGTGATTGGGAGTGAAATGTAAACTACCCAATAGGTCCATTGAGCCACACCAATTACTTGTAAATCCTGGATTGTCGACCAAAGTGCTAGCCTCGCATTGTTTGCGTTGGTAAGGCCGATCACAGCCGAAGGAGATTTTGCATCAAGAATGTGGAAGTTCGGGTGCTATTTTTCACCCTTGTCATCCGAAGGATTGGTGTACTGGTAGGCAAGTAAAATTCCATTAGGTTTTCTTGTGAAAGTACTATTGTAACTTACAAGTTTTGACTAGTGGAATGGTTCGATCACAAACCCGGAGACGTAGGCAATTGCCGAACTCCATAATCAATCTGTGTGTAATTATCATTATTGTATTGCATTATTTTAAATTGATTACTTAAAAGGAGTAAATTATCAGCAAATAATTAAATCCTATAAGGGTCTGAGATCAGGTTGTAATAATCTGGTTATTTTCGGATCATATATGGAATGGAATGTAATATAGTGATAGGAGTTATGTTCCCCCTAATTGAATGGAAATGTATGCAGTGAGGTTCATTTGGTTTTCCCCATCAGCAGTCAAGAATGAATCGTAAACGCGAGTCATTCGTAAAATGTTTTTAAATGTGTGGTGTGTCTAACGCACTATGATGAATGTGTATGTGTGATGATATGTGATGATGTGTGTGTGACCCTTATTGCCAAAGAGTATATCATGACCAAGATGATCATGCAGAGAGTGATGATGTAGCCTAAATTGTATATTAATGCTAGATAAATAAAAGGGAGTGGTGATGTATGTATACCACTACAAGATGAATAGAGGGATTAGTGATGTAGCCTAATCATATACCACTAAAAATAGGAATAGGTGACCATTTAGCCTATAGCAGATGTCACTAACCTAGTAATGTTGCATGATGAAAGTTCAATTGATCGACGCATGTAAGCATGATAAATTCCATTTGATTTGTAAACCCTCAGACAATCGAGTATGGACCGAGGAACTAAATTGCATTATAGGGTAGTGAGTGTAGCAACGCGTAGAAGACATTGTGTAGTATGCGTGATGATAATAGACGACCATATGATGATGTAGTGTATGATGTGTAATGTATGCAATTTAATATGTGTATGTAAACTAAAATGCGAATATATGATGTTATGTAGTAGGTATGACGATTAGTAGTAGTGACACATATATGATGAATACTAGTATAGTGTATGATGTAGTGGTGTATAAATGTTCAATGCAATTGTGTAATATATACCCTGAAAATGTTGATATATGTATAATGCCAAGAATAGTATGATGTGTGATGTAAATGATATGTAAAGATGTGTAGTGATGTATACTAAATGTAGATTGTATGATGTAAGATTGAAGTGCAAGATGTGTGAATAGATGCAGTGGTAGTAACTATTTTGCAGTGTGTGGGGTTCATCTGTAGTAAGCCATCAATAGTCGAGTGTGAACTGAAGCACAAGAGTACGTCATTGAGAAATGGACACAAAAGTGTGTATATGAATATTCCTATGCTATGAGAGTAATGTATGATAATGCAAAGATGAGAAATGTGCTAATGTTATTGTGATGGGGGGAATGTGTGAAATGTTAGGCCCCCCAACTATGGAAGATGAAGGATCGGTCATGTAATTTCATCTAAGAGATCGTCAGTTTCATGGTCTAAGTCAATGGATAAGAAATAGTGTCTATTTAATCATGTAATAAACCATTGAGGTGCAAATGATACATACCCATAGCATATTCCTCATTAGTGAATGGTGGAAGTGACAGTTGTGTGCATACCAGTGAAGTAATATTCTATGTATAACCTAGGAAAGAATTGTTGTAAATGATTATGTGGTTGAAGGACATATGAGATATCAATATGATGATCCAATGTAGCCCCTATATAACCGTAATTGACAATACTCTTCTAAGTGGGTTGGAAGGAGTCCGTGATGGTATACTATAGGACATGTAAACCATAAGTAGAAATGATAGTGCTAAAGCCATAATTAGACTGAGGATCATGAGTAGGAGGATAAAGGTCCTTGAAAGAGGTAAAACAAACCAATATTAGTGAAGCAAGTAGGATCAAATGGGATACAATATGAATCATTCATGAAGAGTGTGCAAGTAAATGGTGTGCGTGCATAAATGTGAAGGTATAGGTGATAGAGTGACATCATTAGCCTCATGTAGGACATATTGACACAATGATGTACCGTGGGGGAAAGTGAGGTGGTTTTTTAGGTTGGATTTTTTATAGTATTGGTGTGTATAGGAAGACTAGTATGTCACAATATTAGAACAAATTACGATCACAAAACATACTGTGGCCTCATGTAGGAATTTGACCAATGATGTACCGTAGATGTTAGCTTGTATGGCATGAAGCCATGGACCAAGAAAGCAGTTATACGAGACTAAGAAATCAATGAAGAAACACATGGTGGGGATAGTCTTGGGTCCTACCATGATAGGTAGTGTAATGTGACCAACACATGGACGAACAAAACAATCACAAGCACGCAGTGAAAGATAAGATGGACTAACGTTAAGAGACGAAAGACCTATGGCATAAAGGAATGACATGGGACATAAGTTGAGTTCAGATCCATTATTAGTTAAAGTGCACTTGACACCTACATTTTGAATATGACATATGATATGTAGGGGGTGAGTCATTGTTAAAAGTAGTGAGATCAGCATTACAAATAGATGGAAAAGTAATATGCTGAGAAAATGTGTCTGTAAAGGTATTATAGAGAACATGTGGATGAGTTTTGTCAGAAAATATGAGTTGTGAGAAGAAGATTGATGACTTTAGCTCGCAGTTCAAGATGAAGAAGTAAACAATCATGAATAGAGTAGCCATGATGAAGGAACCCTAAGAAGAATGAGGATCCTAGGAGCGTATAAGTGGAGTCGGGCTCACCAAAATGATTAACTAAAATGTAGTATTTGGAGTAGTTAATCTAACTAGGAACAACAATAAATAATAGTAAATAAATGCAACAAATAAATATAGAAAATGACCTAAGTAAACAAGCCTAATGAAAATGTGAAACCCTAATTGACAAACAAGGTTAGAAGGAGCTTAGCTGGTTTGTAGGTTGATTTAGACTGTGTCGTAAAACAAACCAAATATTTGTGAAGTAGTAACAACCATGCATAGGTATTATAAAGGACATATATGAGATATTTGGCTAGAATGGGGCACCTGATAGATGATTAGGATGCCTGTGGGCACCCTAGTCTGAGTTATGGGTACCCTAGTATGTGTAGGAGATCCAAAAACCATCTTTGGAGGGTCAGATGATGATTTGAATACTTTGTTGTGTGTCACATGTAATTCACTCCTCTGTGTCGAATATCGCCAATGATCAATGACAAAAGAAAGACCCTGCAAGATCCCCAAAACCAAACATCAAACCCTAAAAAATAAAAACAAAAAATGAAGGGGTTGGATTGTCCTCAAACGGTCACAATGGTGGACTTACTAACTGAGTGTTGCACTACATCTTGACCCCCAATTTATTTGTGTGTGTGTGTGTGTGTGTGTGTGATCATGCCCCTAGCGTTGTTCTTGTAATAGTCACACTTTGTGAAAGTAGCGAGCAATAACTATGTGTAGAAAATGTAATAGAATGGTGGATGGAATATAATCAACTTCCCTTCTATATAGTGTGATGCAGATGAAGCAGCCTTGTGCCTTTGTGATGGAGCTAGATGGATGCAAATGGATCCTTTGACAGATGCAACTTTAGATGATAATAGTAGTGTTTAGTGCTTAGTCCCTCATTATGGATTCAAAAATTTATATTTATATGGTTCTCTTGTTCTAATTTGGTAATTAACCTTGAAAAGGCCGACCACCAAAAAGATAAGAAGCTCAAACGACTAGAAAGTGCCCAAAAAGTGGAGGGAAAGTGTAAAAAGGATCAGGGCACCCCAACTGGGACTAGGGCACCGACAGGGCCCCCAGTACTAGCCTGGGTGCCCTGGTCAAGGCTAAAATGATGAAAAGTAACAAAAACAGACTGGGCATGTATGTAGTGAAGGTTGGGAATTACGAAAAGTAGTAAATAAAAATGACCAAGAGACAGGGGTTAATTAGTAATTTCTTCACTCAAAAACCATATGAGTAGTAGTATGAGTTTGGGACTAAATATTGTCTAAAGTGCATGATTTTGTGTCTACAATATCTCTACATAGCACAAACACCAACAAAATATCAATGTTATTACCTCATATATATGAAAAAACAACCACTCATACGAAAAAAAGTCATCAAAATCCCCACATTTCACATTGTGTTACTAAAACAATATCCTGGGTCACCAACACCCAGGAGCATGCCTAGGAATAGGTCACCAACATCTATAACTAGGAGTAGGCATCCCAAAAGATGTCAACACCTTGGCCGCTCCCGCCCAAGTCAGCAGAAATTCAAAATTTAAAATTTTACAAAAATTGACAAAATCGGGCAAATTTCATCATTTTTTAAAAATATAATCATGCTTACCAACTCATCCATCATCTGCAATACCACGGACGCCGCTACTCTCTCAAACCGAGTCAACCTCACTACCCTAATCTATAACATCCTCGCAATATCAAAGATAAAATTCTAACTCAATCGTGGTTCAAATGAAGTTACTATTCACTTTTTACTATCAATATATATATATATATATATATATATATATATATATATATATAGTATATATATATATTATATATATATATATATATATATATATTATATATATATAGTAAATTCCAATCTTCCACGTACTATAGTTCCTATTTATAATCATTTTTCCAACTAATATGCAGCACAATTTTTTTTCTCATATCTTTAGATTTTTCACTCGTTTTTCTTCCCCGTTCACGTCATTCAGTTAAGAACATCTTCTACCACCGTACTATACATATTGCACAATGTTATATTCCAATCTTGTGCATATATTATTCAATATATATGCAATCTTGCAACATCTTTTACACTACCTCTTAATCATCATTACTTCTTTTCACCTTTACTTTCGGCTCAAGGCTCGTTATCTTCACCCCTCACCCTTTCACCGAAAGGGGGGCATACAATCTGGATCACCCTACGATCCCTCTTAGGATACTATACAATCATTTGATACTCCTAGTACATCATTATCAAAAATATTCTTTCGCGTTATTCAAACAAAGGAACAAATCAATCTTTTCAAATATTTTCTATCTATTCACCCTAATGACCTAAAATGGGGGCAAAAATAAAAAACCTCTTCATGAGTAATTTATCACATACATCCAATCTCAAAGCAATATTTTACTATTCGTATCAAATCAATCAATCGATACTGCATAACATACTTTACTATCTCTCCCAGATGACCTAACTTGGGAGCTATATCGCTTTAATATCTTTCTCAAATGACCTAACATGGGAACCACTTTACATTTTATATCGCTTCAAGATGACCTAACATAGAAGCCATCTAACACTATACAAATCAGAACACCCATGGGAGTGGGGGCAATGAGATGTCGTTTCCTTTCCTATACTGCTCTTATATGGGTTATTCAACATGGAACTAAATGTGGTTTTTATCCGTCTATAGCAGTTGGACCAATTGAGTATCAAATCACGGATGGAGAGTAAAAGTAGACCTCTCTCCCCAACACTCTTTCTCTGGTGGCAGGATACCCAAATCCTCCCTTGATCAAAATTTTACAAAATCAGGTTGGGAATTGATCACTCCCTACCCCTTCAAATCTCCATTGGAATCAATTCAAAATATTGAAATTCTCCAAATCTATTCATCAATTCCTCCAAGTGCTCCTTACAATGGTTTTTTGTCTCTATTTATGTCATGTGGATTGACATGTTGATCCATGGTTCACCACGCTATATGTTCTTATATTCTGCGTGTACTCCTGCAAAAGGGCTTCTCCAAACTTTTCACAGGGATGTTCCTTACTTCCTTTACACTACTTGAATTTTATTCAAATAGCATAAAGGGGGGGAAAATCTAAACAAAAAATCATGCACATATTACTATTTTACTATACCACCAAGTATGTTGTTATATGCATGGATCTTGAGAAAGAAAAGTATTCACTGGTGACACATTCCCTAGTCTGTCCACTTGCTTTGGTTATCTATATTGTCTTTATCTCTCACATTTGTTACTTTTGCACCCATTTCTGGTTAGGTCACAGGGATCCTTGTCTACCAGTATTCTCACATTTGTCATCAATTACCTAAGACACCAACACCCAAGCACTCCTGTCCACCCTAGGCACTCTTGTCCTCGTTGTTCTTGTTCACATTTTTTACATTTGTGGTCAGCCTTTTTAGTTTTATTACTCCTATCTTGAGGTCCTAGTCGACATGTTGTGTCACTAGTGCCAAAATTCAAACAAGAGATCCCCATATATACACAAGATGCATACCATTAAAAGGGTGGGAAATTATTGATGGAAAGCATATCTATATACTATCAAAGGGACTACATTTTTGGGATGATTACTCTGCATACACTACATAGGAAGGGGAAGTTATGAATTCCATCCCACACATTTTCATTTTATCTAGCTTTAGCCCGTTATCTTGGCGTCATTAGCACGAAGTAAACCTAAGGAAACTATTCCACACACAAACACTCAAAACTACATGGAGACTAGAATGTAGTTCAATCCTCGGTCATAAGTTCATCCTTTGGATGACCGCCAAGGTAAGAATAACTTCATATATTACATTTTTTATTACAATTTGGTGTGTTTGCTATCTTGTGTAGGTGGTTAGGGTTTGTGTTACATGTTACATGTACCACAGTGATCCAAGTGTGACATACATGCGATCAATAGTGAATAAGTGTGAAACCTTGACGACGTAGAAAATAATAGATTATGAGCATTTACACAGTCACCAATGCTTATGAGTGGTCTCTAACACCTAGACACCCTTGCCCCGTCCTAGGTGTCCATGTCTAGCTCTATTCGCAACTTCCATAATTTATATCGAGCATTTCCGACATTATTCCCAACTTGTTCATTAGTTGTTCTAGTTCAAATATGTTCTAGGATAAGCATAAAACATATAAGTGACCTATCTCTCTCCCATTTGCTTATATGGTTTCATCTTTAGAGTGCTTAGCATTTGTATTATGTTGTATACTATCATATTTACTATGAAATTAGATTTAATATTTGAATTTTATTAACTAGCCTAATTGAAATTTGTAACAAGCTATTTGAGGGGTTTCCATAGTTGTGTTGAGTCTTCCATTTAGTTTAGAGTTGTATCTCCATAAAGGGTATCTAAAAAGGTGAATAGTTGTTCATAAGTCCTTTTAAGTCTTCCTAAAAAATAAGCTTTGTCCTACAATAGAGATACTAGATTCTAGTTCAAGTGTGGACAAAACCAAAATTTTGGCAAACTTTTAAACCCTTTGGATCAGTATGCAAGTGGTATGACCTTTATTTCCCCACTCTTGTGTAACTATAAGCATAGATGCCCTACCCCTGTCGCGATAGGGTCCTAACTCAGAATTCTAATTCTAAAAATGAGGAGGACTAAAAAATGAGTATATCATAACTAGATAGGAATAGTTGAAGAATAAGAAGAAGAACTTTAACGTCCACGAGGCTACCAAAGACATCCTATAGGACAACAGATCTTGTTAAAGATATTTTTGGCATTAAGATTTCTTGTTGTTTAGTTTGATAGTCAACTCCCCTATTTTTTCAACCATATTCTCACTGAAAATATCTTGAAAGGATGCAACATCCACCGTACTAGCAAGTTGGGCTCTAATGTCATTGTCAACACTACACTCCAACATTAAATGTTTCTTTGACTCCACTGCACCAAATGTGCAAAAGAAGCAGACTCTCTCTTCCCATACCTCTTTAGGTCTTTTCCATATGTATGTTTCACACCAAAGACGATGTGAATTAGTCCTCAATTGAGATATGAAGATATTTTCTTTCCATGGGATTTTATTCCCTAGAAAATCCTTTTGTTAATGATCACATGTATAGTTAAATTCCTCCAAATAGTACCTCTTTTTTCTCCCTAACAGCTTTCCCCACATAGATTGGTGGAATTATCTACTACAAAATTATTTATCTCATGGATATTATTTGGACATGAATTCAAGTAAATGTTCCATTTTTTTAAGCCATTTGTTGTTTTGATTCATCCATGACTTCTTTCTTTTTTCCAAAAACTCGTTGACTACTACCTTAGGCCATTTATTACCATCCATTTTCTCTACCTTTTTTAAATATGTAATGAGATGAACCATATCAATAAATTCTAGAGGTAAAACACCCATTTCATCTAGAAGAATCTCATATGGGACTGAGATCTTTAATTTGAACTCGCTTGTAATCATTCTTTTTTTAATCCTCTCAATTTGTTTCCACCTTGAGTTCAAAATGTTGCTAGCCAAAACCTCACATCCATAAAGAACCACTGGAGTTACTAAGAGCCCAAATAAAGTATACAGAGTTGTCCAATCCCATTATTTCACCTCTCAGCATTTGTTTTAGAAAGCATAGAAATCTCTCCACCCCCTAAAGTTCTCTTTTTGCTACAAATCTCCCAAATGAGCTTGTTATTTAAGTCAAACCTGAGATAATTATATTTTGTTACTTCCTCTAAAATTCTTCCATCAAAATAGAAATCATATTGAGTTGTTTTCTTTTTATTGGAGAATATCATGATCTTGGTCTTATTGGTGTGACTTGCATCCCCACTTCTTTGCAAAAGTGCTCAAGTGCACATAAATGCTTTTGAATTCCTTGAGGGGATCTAACAATCAAGATAAGGTCATCAACATAAAAGAGAAGTCTTACAACATACTCTTATAGGAAAATACCATCTTCACTCTGCAAATTTAGCAATTCCTCAAGTTTGTCAATATATAGACCAAATAAAGTAGGTGATAATGGGCATCCTTGTTTAACCCCAATATCACTCCTGAAACTTTCTGAGATACCAAATATAATTCTAATTTTGACTCGCACCTTTTCATAAAGCCTATGAATGATCACTCTGTGGTGAATTGGGATACCAAGCTCCTTCATTCTATCCCATAGTTTTTTCCTAGGAACTATGTTAAAACCCTTCTTAAAGTCAAGAAAACAGTAGTAAGATTCCTCCATATCATTCCAATATTTTTTAATAATGTGCCTTAACGTGATACCATAATCTATTTTGAATACTTAATCCTAAACCATGTTTCCCTTTTTCTCTCTTTCCTTTTTCTTCTACCCAGTTATTGATTTTGCATTCCACCTTGTTACCAAACAAATTTACAAATAATGGGTTGATCATGATGGTTGTATAATTAAAAGGATTGTTAACATATCCACTCTTAAAAAGAGGTATCACAAGGTTGGTAGTCCAATCTCTAGGAAAACCTTGTAAAATGATGTTGTTGAATATGTCAACAATGTGAGGAGCAAGAACTTATTTCCCCCATTTAAATATTTTTCCTGAAACTCATCAAAGTCTTTGGATTTTCCAACCCCCAATTTCATAATACCCCCCTCAACTTCTTGCAAAGTGAAAAACTTTGTTGACATGTTGACTAAAAGGGGGCCTTCAACTTTTTGAATCCTGCTCATAAAGTTGTTTTGCAAACTCAAACCACTTATTGGTTGTGATATTGTTGTTTTCTAAATGATTTTTCTTTGATTGAAGTTCCTTCCAAAATACTTTCAGGTTATGTTTCCCCAAGTACATAAGCTCTTCCCTCCTTATGGTCATGAATTAACCTTTATTTTTCTTTATATTATATATTTTCACAACTTTGTGTTCAACTTCTGCCTAATTTTTTCTTTAATAGCTCTCCTTTCCACTTTACAATCCTCATCAAATCATCTATTTACCAGAAAAAAATTTGTTTGCTTCTTATTTTTTGTTCTTTTGCAACTTGTAAGAGCCCTTTTAATTATGTTTGTTAACTCATAAATTTTAAAGCATTTTTATCTCACTTTCCTCTCTTGCATTAAGTGGCTCAACGCCACTTTGAAGATATCACAATTTTCTTGTGTTACAAGAATCCTTCTTTTTTTGGGAAGATGTTGTTATAGTTGTTCTTTCCCTATGGGTTGATTGTTTTTTCACCAAAGCTACTACTATGGAAATTTGATTATGATATGACTTTAGGTCTCTAATAGAATCATCAATCTCCACTTCTCTTATCTTGTCAATTAAACTTTGCGGGAAAGTTGCATAATCAACAAAACTTGCCCCATTGTAAGTTTTACAAGTAAAATTTCCAGATTTATGCCATCTTTCCATGCCATTGTAGATAATCAAATAAAAAATGCCACAAAGAGTTAATAGTTCATCGCCAAAATGATTAATGTCTCTATAGTCTTTTGACCATTTTTCCCACTGTTAATTATCTTCTTCTATGAGCCATAGTGGATTATGGCCCTACTTACTACTCCAAGTGTTGGTTTGCTCATTTTTAGTCCTCACATTGAAATCACCTAAAAGAAGAACTTACCCTTATTTGGAAAACTCTAAAATATCTTTCTTTTAAGCTACATAAGGATATTTCCCATCTAACCCACCTTTTTTTGTATGTTTTTTGAGACCTAAGGTGCAAAGTAACAAGATGTGATTATGATGTTACTCCCATTTTATAATATTCTGAACCAAATGAATTGTTTTTTGTGTCCTCTCTCACCAGCCGAATATTTCTACCCTCTACTTCTCTAACTAAAACCATTATACCTCCAAAACCTTTCCCATTACAAATTACCACATTCCAAATCGTAAACTTTTTATAAACTTCAAAATAATGGTTCTTGCAACCATCATGCTCATGAATTTCCATGAGAAAAATTACATCTCTCCCTTCTGCTACAGACCCCAACCTAGGTCCCCTTCTCCAAGGATAATCTCTACAATTCCAACATGTAATTTTTAACAATACTTGGAAGGGCCCTGATTCCTAATTAATTTGGTGTTGAGAATTTGAAGCATGGACCTCACAACCTTGAATCCACGATTGACTTAACTCATTCCTCGTTGACATCAATTTCGTTGTTCTCCCATTGGAATCCTATTACGAAGAATACCGTGACATTATCTTTCTAATAACATCTTTTTCATTATACAATCATGCTTTTTTTATCTTCATCTCTTGTTTCTCTTAATTTATTTAATTCTTTCCTTCTAACCTATAATTGTATTGAAGTTAATTCATCATCTAAAAATAAGTCTGAACCCCTTAAGAGTCCCTTCTTACTCAGAAGTTAGTACTTGTCTTCTAATCTTCTCATGACAACTTTGATAGCCTAGACCTTTCTTCATCTACCTTTCCAATTCTCCTTGTTTGCATGATCGACACTTGACATTGTAGTTTGTCTCTTAAAAATTCACTTGTCAAAACCAATTCTTTTTCATTTTTTCCATATTCTTTTACCCCTTTAATCAATAGATTTTTTATCCTCTCCTGTCTTTCTCTATGTTCGCTTTCTGGCATTCTGCGCAAATTTTCACCTATCTTGTTGTCCTTATTAGATGGTCCCTTGACAACACAAGACCATGACTTGGATTCATTTGCATTTATTTATTTAGAACATTCGTCAACCACCAAATCCTTAAAAGTTTGTTCCCTTATCCTTCTGAGTTATTACTTCTATTGTTTTTAAGTCTGTTACACATATACCTAGTTTTGTCAATGCTAGCATGTCTTGTCAACATTTTTTCACCTTTTCGTTATCATTTTTCCTTTTATACCATTCATGTTTTCCTATTTGTAAGGCCTCTTGAAGCATTTCGACTTACTCCTTTAAAATTTTTTTGTCTTCTACAAGAGTCTGGTTTAATGTTACAATATTCTTGATCTTGAAATTTTTCTCTTGCTCCCGAGCTTCCATGCGTTCCATTCTACTTTTCAAAATCAGCAAATTTTGTACATATAAATTGGATGACCAAGTAAGAGGAGTGGAAATAGGTTTGTATACTTCTTCCACCCCTTTGTCCTTATAGTCACGTGCCCCCCATTTGTGTGCTCCACTTTTAGTTTGAGTGGAGTAGTTTTCATCTTTTGATCTTGGTGTATTTTTTGAAGTCCCTGTTTAATGTGTGAAAATGTACATTTTATTATACCTCAATATTGCTTTGCATTTACCCACACCAATTTCCCACTTTTTTCTCCTAGTGCATTTTTTTTCCAACTTGTTTGAATCTTCAACACCCATCATTTTCATTTCTAGTATTTTACCAAAAAAATTATCTCCTATCCTATTTGTGCCCCAATCCCCTGTGAAGTTGTAGCCAGAGGACCCACCTGCACTGGGACCCACTATTGTTGTTGATTTGTAATGGGACCCACTACCTATTTTGTTTTTGTTCATATTTGGGACCCACTATCCAAAATGAATGACTGGAAATTGACAAAGAAAAGAGATGGAAAGTACATATCTTACCAATGATGCCTGTGGGACTAGGTGAAAAGGTATTTTTGTTTTGTAAAGTGAAGCCTAAAAACACCAAAGTAAATGCCATGTGCTACACCATTTTCTGCACTAAAACCTACTCGTTTTTAAAACCTGACTAATCTCTACTTTCCTGAATTGTTTCCTTGTTATTTTTCCTATGTTGTTAATGTTGTTTCACTATTGTTTTTGTTTCCATATTGTTTTTGTTTCCTTGTTTTTTCCCACGACATAAACCCTCTAAACCAAAAAAATCTACTCTGCAAAACTTGGCATATACTGTCCACTGAAGCGATGTTGTCTCCATGTGCAAAGAATTAGGTGATACTCTGTGCACAGCTCCAGATAATCCTGTTTACTATAGACCTCCAATCTACCTGAACATTTACCTTCTTTCTCTTAAGGTTTGTAAGAAATCAAGTATAATTCTAAACATTTTCCTACTTGAAAAACCCTCTTATCTGCCCTAATTTCGGTGCTTGAAATAGCTTATGAGTTTTAGCTAAGAGTTCTCTACAGACATACCTACATATGATATACTAGGGAAAAATGATCCAAATTTTTTTTGGAGGGAGCCACATAAGGGAAAAGATACAATTAGAAAATAACATTACAAGTTACTGGTTGGAGTATTTAAAATAGATGTGCAGATGTGAAAATAAAAAAGGACACAACCCCTTTAATCAATGTTAGAAAAGAACTTTTCACAATTAGATACATCCAATAAGGGATTAAGAAGATAGGAATGGCCAGGGCTTAATACATAGATGAATTGCAAGTGGAATATCCAAAATGGGTAGTAGAGATTTTAACAACTCACATTAGAGAAATATTTAATAGGGTCATTCAAAATGGCTACATGCCAAAGTGGAAAAACAACCTAACCATACATATGATAACGATGGGGGTGTTAATAACCCTTCAAACCACCATACCATTATGGTTAATTCCTCTTTGCAAAATGTTTTTGGGAGCATGGTCAAAAGTAGAATAATTAGGCTAAAAAAAAGAGATAAAAATGTCAAATAAGATTTTAGACAAAAACATTCAATAATAAATTCAGCAAGTGGCATATATGTAATTCTTATATATGATATTTATAAAAGGGCGAGGACCCACCAACCCTCTTCTACCAATAATAAAATATCATTACCATAGTAAAACACAGTTGAAAAGGTTTCAAATTTAAAAACATGAAGTCTATGGCTCTTTCATAGATTTTAAGAAAGTGTCTGATAGAAATGTTTAGAACAAAATGGAGGAACTATGGTTCCTATACGGATACAAATTGACATGCAACCTTCAACCGCACTTGATCCCCCGAGGTTGTGCCGGGGCAACCGATGTGGAAATGTGTGTGGCTAACTGTAGGAGGATCAGTGAATAAGATCTAGCAGTGTGATCTCCTAGTAGTTGAGTTGGCAAAGGGGAGATTTAGAGGCTATGAACGGGTAGCGTAAAGTCCCTATAGTTTTTCTAACCGAATCTCAAAAGTGTTCAAATTAACTAAGACGAAACTAATAATCTATGCTACTGGCTGAAAGGAAACTAACCTAAATAAAAAAACAAAACTTAAACATCATAATTACAAACAACAATTTGTTTTTATTCTAAATAATCAAATCTAATTCTACACCCAAAATAAACAAGAAAAATAACCCGTCATGGTTATTCACTTGTGTTGAGTGTATTGAAACTAAACAAGCTTAAAACAAGAACTTTACCAAATGATCTATGATATGTAGAAAACCTCCTAAAGATATTCTCTCCTTCAGATCCACAGGGATGGGAAGAAGAGGATCCATCACCAGGAGCTACTATTAATGATTTAAACCCTCTTGGAATTAACTAATTACTTGCAAATGAAAGGAATTTGATTTCTACTCTATTTGATATGATGTAACAATGATAAATTGCAGCAATGAAGGAAATCAAACAACAACTCCAACCTGGAATTCACATAACAAAGGTAAATCCAGCTATGTGATGACTTGTCCCCTCAGTTTATCCTTTCTTTCTCTATGTGTCCATATGAGTCCAACGAATTGGGAATGCAAAGGCAACAACAAGAGAAGGCGCTTGAGCAATGGCAACTTGAAGGCAGTCTGGTTGCAATGCAAGTGGAAAAGGAATAACACAAGTGAACAGAGCTTGGCTATGCAATTTCCAGCAGGATTGTGACAACAACACTATGCAAGATACACAAAATACTCAGGCCATTTGCTTGAATACAAGCATTGATTATATAGGAATTGATTAGGATGTGCCTTCATGCACAAGGCAACTTTGGAGTGCCAAATCATTGGGTGAAGAGGCAGTTCAAACTAATTAAATCTATTTTAAAATAGAAGAGGGAAATGACACCATGCAAACAAGACTATTGTAAAGCAATTTGGTTCAGAAACGCACCCTAGAAGTCAAGTTAAGTGAAGTGTTGCGTGTTAAATTTATGCATGAGGAATTCTGGAAAAATCGCTCAGGACCGCTGCCTTGCCTGAGTGGCGGTCACAAAACCGTAGCCAAGGTAGGGTGGTGGTTTGGACACTAAAGGCCAAAACATGCACAAAAAAGAGCGGGAAGTTGGAAGAAAGCGTGAAAAAGCTAAGTACAAGCATCTAGGCTACATATATATTCTGTGAATGAACTTAGGAACTCGAACACCTTCTGAAAGGATATGAATCATCATTGGGGACTTTTGTAACCATTTTCCGACAATGTTGCTCATGCAATTTTGGGTGCATAAAGTTCCTAATTCACTACCAAGTGGAAGCTTATATATTCTTTGTATATGTTGAAGATCTAATTCTAATTGCAAAAACAACCTTGAACTTAAAGAAACTCTTTACAAGTCATAAAGACGTAAGTAATATTGGGATGAATAGAAAGACCGTAGAGATAAAACAAAACAAAAAATGAGTAAGTGGATGAGATATTAATTTAAATGAATGGCCAAACCTTGGACAAATAAAGAAAACGAGTTTGGCTGAAGGCCCACTTCACTTAAGACGAATCTTCGGACTTTTTTGACGGAGTTGAATTGCATGATATGTATGCATTGTGGGCATAAGTGCATTTTGTTAGAAAATAGCTACCAGCCTTCACTCAGCTTTTGGTACCATAGAATCTATTCAGTCTCGTGGACGCCATTAAAATCTCTCATTCGTTCACTTCCATAAGAGGTCAGGGGTGAAATGAATACCCCCTACCAAGGAACTATAGAAATTGGAGGTCAGGGGTGAAATGGATACCCCTACCAAGCAACTATAGAAATTGATCGTTTGAAAACCAAAGGATTTGACATGGAGGAGGAGGATGACAAAGACAGAAAGAGGAGCAGGAGCAGTATCCATCAACTGATCTTGTGCCCAAATGGACTCATCTTCTCACCCTTCGTGGGTTTATTGTGAGTGTTATAATAGGTACGATATTTGCTGTAACAATTCACAAGTTGATGTTCACAGTAGGGGTGATTCCAGTCCTAAATATATCAGCTGATCTGTTGGGATATGGCTTCATCAAGATCTAGACATCCTTCACATCCAAACTTGGAGTTGGGAGCAAGCCATTCATTACAGGAAAACACTGTTATATAGACATGTGTGGTGTCATGTGCTAGTATTAGCTTTAGTGGTAAGTAATCTCTGCCTTATTTTGCTTGTACATGGATGATGGAACACTGCAATAATATATTCCTTTAGCCTTTTCATCCTCAATTTCTCCTCCTTCATTTCTAAAGGAGGATATGGGCTTTATTTGACCGCAATGGACGAGAACACCTATAGAGTGGTTGGGAGAGGGTATCCTGCAAATAGAGCCGAAGATGTCTAAAATCCATCATTGGGTTGGATTTATTTTTTTCCTATTTTTTATCAGCTTTCAGGGAATCTTTGTGTTGGCTCCTCTTAGAAAGGTACTTTGATGACTTTGTTTATTTTCCTTTCATATTGATTTCAGACATGTTGCTTGTGTTTTATGTTGTAGAATTTGTAAAAAGAAGAGTTAATCTTCCCTGTAGATCATGATTATCGTGTGCAAGCTTAGGTATCCAAGTGGCACTGCCACAGCTACACTGGTCAATAGTTTTCATACTCCCAACGGTGCTATTCTTGCCAGCTACTTCAACATATTATATAAGAGAGAGAATATTTACAGAGTCGATTAAAAATTAAAATAGAGCCAAGAGATTTCTGGTTAAGACTGTGTGAGAAATTTTTAAGATTAATATATCGGATCATGCTCCATGGTCCATCATCAGGGTGTGAACGAAACAATCATGGAGCATGATCCCAAACGTTGACCTTAAGAGATATAATATTTCCAGACCATAAAAATAAAGCCAAGATATTTAAAGTTAAGACTAATAAATTTTTAAGATAAATATTTCATATCATTTTCTACGGTCCATCATCAGGGTGTGAACAAAACTGATGAGAACGAAACGATCATGGATTGATCTTAAAAAATTTCTCACAGGGTGTTAATGAAATCCCTTCGCTGTACTTCAATATATTTTATGCACAAGTTCCAGGGCTTAAAATGCACATCATCCATTGATTTTTCTTTTGGGAAAGAGTTCAGTAGAGCTATCCTCACCACAACAGTGTCATTTTTCATCTCGTACAGGAAACATATCAAATGTCTATTGAAGTGCTTTAGCATTAGCTTTTTGTGGAGCATGTTCAAGTGGTTCTTCAGTGGAAGCGGAGAAGCTATTTGTGGATTTGACAACTTCCCTAGTCTTGGAATGACAGCATTCAAAAACAAGTATAAGACTTTTAAGTGTTCAATTGCTGTCCAGTTTGTGCTTTAATCCATAAATTCTCTCCGTGCTAGTTCTTGATTTGTGGAAATCAAAGTTAAAATTATGTATCCTTGATATCCTTAAATGTTCCTAAAGGGATATTGATGCTCTCTGTTTTCTTGCAGGTTCTACTTTGATTTTTCGTTACCGGTTATCGAAGTCGATTGATAGTAGAATGCTCTGTTATGTCTGGTGCAATCATCTCCTGGGGTGTTATGTGGCCTCTTATCAGCAAGCATGCCGGAGAATGGTACCCTGCAGACTCCGGAACTAACAGTTTCCAGGGCTTGTTTTGATATCAGGTGCTGTCCTAGAACAATTCTTTGCATTCCATGCTTTTTTTCGACTGAAAGGACAAGAACAAAACTTTCTGTCAAAATCGAATTGACTTTCAGCTACAAATTCTTATAAATTACAGTATAACTTTGTGCATCACGAAATGATAGGAAAGACTAGCTAGTTCCTCCCATACATTATTTAACACATGAAATTTACCATCTCCCAAGTCCTCCTAATTGTTCATTAGCCCTGTGTAACATCCAATGCAGTATGCAGTTCCCCTTGCTGAAGAGCCATTGGCCATTAGAGGTTTAGTACAAATGAAGGTAGTGGAAAGCTGTAACAGAATTCTAATGAGAAATTATTATTTTACCATCTGTACAGAAATAGCTCATCATTCTCAGCCAAGAGTGTAGAAACAAGCACAAAATATTTCAAATAGACACAAAGAAAAACAAAAATGCTTGTTCTTCCTTCGTCTATTTTCCATAGGTTTTAATACATTACTTTTTTCTTTTTTAAAATTCCTTCAATTTATTTTTCGATCGATCTTCATGGGATGATGCAGTTGAAGGTCGATAATTCTAGTTTCACACCTACTGATTGCCATTGCTTAAAAAACTAAGTTTAATCAACTGTCCCATTTTGTGCAAAATCAACAATGATTGCAGTCCAAGAGGCCACATCTTTTTTAGGTCTTTTGTCAAACAATTTGTATGTCTCCCATATAATGCCACATTTTTCCTACATGTCCTTCATAGCAGTCAGTAGCACCTCAAGCTGATATGATTTTCGCTAATTTCCAATGGATCTCCACACTTTTCTCCAAAGCTGATGCAGAGAATCCTCTAACTCAGACCTGCAAACTGTTGAATCTTTCTGATAGGACAAATGTAATTGCAGCAGGCAAATAAAAGTATATGGCAGGAATGATTTACAGCAGAAAGATGATTAAACCTTCCATAGAATACACAGCTAGAATTTCGAAGGAAAAGAACGCCACAAATATGCAGACAATTACTAGCACAAAGCTCTTCGTTTACTTTATTGAGAAACACCTTTTTGCAAATCCTCCCCATCCCTTTTCTAAAATACTTTTCCTAAATATAGCTAAAGGCAGCGGTAAGTCAAAAAAAAAATCCTATTTTGACTATTCAACTCTAAAAATAGCAAATAAACAGAAGTGCAAGTTACTTTTGAAACTGTCAAAAGAAGAAATTTTAAAACCTAAAAAAAAAAATTGATTCTCCCAACTTATTCTACCAAAGAAGACCAGTTACAAACAACTATTATTAGCAACGACCATTCCCCACAATTTCTCAGCATTTCCAACACTATCGGAAGGATTCATCAGTCAACCCTGATTCGGTGGGGAATCAACAAATAGTTTACATAATTACTCCCTAATTTTCAAATGTTTGAACCTCATTGTTCAAAGTTAATTTATGAAAAATCAATCTTCAAGAAAATTAAAGTGCCAACAAACTCAAGAACCCGACTATTTGATGATGCAAGATTGCTTTTACCCGAGGATGCTAAAATAGAGCTAAGTACATGTATCTACATAATGACAATATTTTCACTAATTTGATCAATATAGAACTATTGTTTTTACCCCGCCACGCCTGCGAATCAAATGAACAGGGCTGCTACTTGTCGCAGGTAACTCCTGCATACACACAATAAAGGACATTATTAACATAATTTAATAATTCTACAATGAAAGACATTACTAACATGTAATTTAACATAATATGAATTACACGAGAAATTACGTGTTGTTTGAATACTTCAATGAGTTGCTACACAAATGAAATCGCAGCGGCAACACCTTTATCTATTTTTCGCAAAGATGGTGGGGTGTCTAGTGAAGTCAACATCTTTATCAAACATGTATATCACGTGAGTTAGATGGACAGACAAGAACATACATATATTTACTTCAAAACTAATACACACACACACACACACACACACACATATACATATACACACACATGTATGTGAAAATTTTACATGATTAACATTCTAAATTACTTCTGTTAATATATGTGTATGCATGGTGCTCGCCCCCTGTGGTCGGGATGAAGATGCGCCTCCCGTGCGCTGTAATATCAATGCATGTACATGTACAAATACAATTATTTCAAAAATTTAACATATATAAGTAAATCAGGTACTCCAAACTTTTTGTAACACACATAACAAAACATAACAAATTTACCTGCGAAGGTGATGCCGATGAATGTAATCCAAATGTCTCACTCAAAAGGATATCTGACATAGTGACATTATCGTGTTCACCCCTAGCACCAGGTGCACCAAAATCAGTACGCATGAAAGTATCATCCTCCTCGGGCCCCAAACATATGCTACCACATCACGAGCAAAAATGTGGCCTCATGCTAGTACTCCCTGAGGGAATACTCTATGTACCTCAATGAGCATCTGGCTCATAAATCTCCCTCGTATGTTGAACAAGGGTCGCAGATAGCCCCTGAAGCGTGTGGAGTGTATCAATCTCTATTGTCTCCTTCACTGCTTGAGGGACAATCTCAGGGTGAGGGGGCTTCTGTGCGGGGAATATACCTTGTTGAATAGGTACACGTTGTGCACATGTTCGATCATGTGTAGATCCTTTTCCTCAGCGCTGGAAATCTCAGAAATCAAAATAATTTGGGATCTCGTTGAGGATAAACTTGCAATAGAGTTTCCTCAGAAAGTATAGTGGCACCTCGTTGTTATTACAAGGTGGAAATTAAAACACCATCCACTATCGGTCCCAAAAATTATTTTTAATCAAATTATTATTGCACCAATGGATGGGAAATCGTTTACAAAATTACATGTCAACGGAACAGGAAAATTAGTGTGGAGGCCTTGAATAAGGCACATATGAGTTCTTTTGAAATTTATTTTTTCTTTACATCCACATATAACAATTTGTTGTAATAATAAACCCTACAACCCTCTCTGTAAGTTGTCCAACGATCAATTTTCCCCATTATCGTGTCAATTGGAACAAGTAATGCCTCCAATGTGTTTACAAGAGAGGCGTGGTGGGGGTTTGTAGATTGTGCATCCCTCGTTATTTTGATTAAAAATCCTCAATTTCAATTTTGTTTTCAACTATTTGGGCTGCTAAATCTTCTTGACTACCCGAGGGATGTTGAGCAATTTTGGGAGTGTCAGGAGGGATGTCATGAATAACAGGGTTTGGTTGTGGTTGATTCCCTCGACCTCTAATTGTAACAATAAAAAATATGTATTCAATTCAAATTTTAATAGACTTTCTGTCAAAATCAAGAACAAAACTTTCTGTCAAAATCAAGAACAAAACTTTCTGTTCTGAAAAAACAAGAACAAAACTTTCTGTCAAAATCGAATTGACTTTCAGCTACAAATTCTTATAAATTACAGTATAATTTGTGCATCACGAAATGATAGGAAAGACTAGCTAGTCCCATACATTATTTAACACATCAAATTTACCATCTCCCAAGTCCTCCTAATTGTTCATTAGCCCTGTGTAACATCCAATGCAGTATGCAGTTCCCCTTGCTGAAGAGCCATTGGCCATTAGAGGTTTAGTACAAATGAAGGTAGTAGAAAGCTGTAACAGAATTCTAATGAGAAATTATTATTTTATCATCTGTACAGAAAGAGCTCATCATTCTCAGCCAAGAGTGTAGAAACACGCACAAAATATTTCAAATAGATACAAGGAAAAACAAAAATGCTTGTTCTTCCTTTGTCTATTTTCCATAGGTTTTAATACATTACTTTTTTATTTTTTTAAATTCCTTCAATTAATTTTTCGATCGATCTTCATGGGATGATGCAGGTGAAGGTCGATAATTCTAGTTTCACACCTACTGATTGCGATTGCTTAAAAAACTAAGTTTAATCAACTGTCCCATTTTGTGGAAAATCAACAATGATTGCAGTCCAAGAGGCCACATCTTTTTTAGGTCTTTTGTCAAACAATTTGTATGCCTCCCATTTAATGCCACATTTTTCCTACATGTCCGTCATAGCTGTCAGTAGCACCTCAAGCTGATATGATTTTAACTAATTTCCAATGGATCTCGACACTTTGCTCCAAAGCTGATGCAGACAATCCTCTAACTCAGACCTGCAAACTGTTGAATCTTTCTGATAGAACAAATGTAATTGCAGCAGGGAAATAAAATTATATGGCAGGAATGATTTACAGCAGAAAGATGATTAGACCTTCCATAGAATACACAGCTAGAATTTCGAAGGAAAAGAACGCCACAAATATGCAGACAATTACCAGCAAAAAGCTCTTCTTTAATTTATTGAGAAACTCCTTTTCGCAAATCCTCCCCATCCCTCTTCAAAAATAATTTTCCTAAATATAGGTAAAGGCAGCGGTAAGTCAAAAAAATCTTATTTTTGACTATTCAACTCTAAAAAAAGCAAATAAACTATAACTTCTCCCCTTATTCCACCAAAGAAGACCAGTTACAAACAACTATTATTTGCAACGACCATTCCCCGCAATTTCTCAACATTTCCAACACTATGGGAAGGATTCATCAGTCAACCCTGATTCGGTGGGGAATCATCAAATGGTTTACATAATTACTCCCTAATTTTCAAATGTTTGAACCTCATTGTTCAAAGTTCAAGAAAATTAAAGTGCCAACAAACTCAAGAACCCGACTATTTGATGATGCAAGATTGCTTTTACCTGCATCAAACATCCAGATAAATGTTTGCAAACATAGTGCCCACAAATTTGGGCTAGATGGTAGAGCCAACTTTTTGACCCAAAGAATAAAGCCACAGTTTGTCCTTCCACCGTATTAGGGACATCTGCAGTCTTTAGACAATCTCTTTCTCTAGTTTGAGCCCCCTCCTAGACCATAAACCGTTCTCCTCTTTCCATCTCTCAAACTCTCTGTGCGTTTCCATGCTGGGGGTTATTGCTTCTATTTATATGGGAAATGTGGTCCCGTGTAAAAAAAAAAATTGTTGCTGTTAAAATCCAACAAAGCTCCTAAAATTTCTAAGTCGCTATATTTTACGGAGAGGATTTTTAGCCCCATAAAGCAGTTGGGGGCACAAAAATAAATCAGCTGCTTAAAAAATTTAGGGAGTTTTTCTGACACTTGACATTTGTGTATGAGCTTCCCTCCCAATTTTCCTTCCAATATTTTATTCCGGATTCATGGAACGTACTTTTGCTTGTGCTAAAGACTCCTATTATGCCTTTGCAGAGAAAAATAAAAAATTATGGGACCCTATTAATGCCATAATATCTTATTTTTTCTCCCTCCAACTTGTTCAAACAATTTAGCTTGCCCCTTGCATGAGAACTCAACCTCTCTTCACTTTCATGCGTTTTGACCCATAACTACCCATCCATGTCGAAGTCTTCGTAACACTTTTCTTCATCTCTTCATGTTCAGGAAGTATATGAACTTGCACATTACTCATCCACCAAATGTTTCCGACACTTGTCTTCCTTATGTATTCTGCATCCTGCATCCAACCTGCTGTCAGATCAAGGTCTCTGTCCTCGATAAGTAAATAGGCTTTCAATCTATCCATTTCCGTCTTCACCCTCATACCTCTCAAAAGACATATATATATATATATATATATATATATATATATATACTGTTCTGCTACTGCTACCATTTGTCTTCACGTTTAACACACCTTGACCATTTTTAAATGTCCTTTGTGGAATGAGTCCCACTCTTTGCATTATCCTTTTCCTTCGGGGAAAATGAAATACACTCTTCCTTTACTCCTGTTATCCAAATACTCCTTGTATCAACTCCCATAAATAATTTAGCAAATTGGCCTTCTATGCATTTCTTATCATTTATCAACTGGTCAAAAGGAAGATCGAACACATTCCTTTCCTTGTCCACAAATGCCTAATGAAGAAGATGTCCTTCTTCATGCGATTCCTATAATTGTTCTCTTGTAAGTGTCTGATCTTCCATTTCAAGCTGTTGCAAATGGGTCTCCACTAGCACTTCTTCTGTCATCTTCTCTTTTGCAGCGCCCCTAGAAGCCTCTTCATCATATGCGTTCATATGGACTCTCTTCTCTTTCAATCTTATGTCCTTTGAAGGACATACTTCAAGTGTAACATCTCCATCCTCTTCTGCAATATCACTCTGCTACAACCTCTTCTGGTATGTTTTCAACCACATGTGCTTCTTCCACCCTCTTCTCTATTTAATTATCTTTCACAAGGATTCCTCCTCCACACTTGGCCCGATTCATATCAAGCTTTCGCCTATCATGGCTTCTTGCATTCACATTCCTGCTGCTCGCAGCAATACTTGGTTTCCCACAAAGCAACTCTTCACCAACTTCCACTTCATTTTCCAAGGAAAGATTTCCTTCTTCTTCATTCCATGCTTCCCCAGTGGAAGTCATACCAAGATTAAAATACTCTAGAGCTTCTCTCTCTTCAGGCTCAATGACCATATCTTCTTCAAGAAGATCTTTTCCTCTATGCCCTCTTCAATGAGGACCTCTCCCTCTATGAACTAAGCACAACGTCCATTCTCTTCTCTGTTGCTCCCGAAAATAGTCATGGTTTTCTCTTCAGGAAATTTCTTTCCATTTTCTTTCAAGGCAATCTGCTTCTCCTCAAGCCTCAGACGATGGAGCTTCTTCAACCATTTAGCTTGGTCTCTTTCTTACACTACTATTTCCACATCTTGGCCAACAATAACCTCCTCTATCTGAGAAGCTTAGTCATTCTACTCGGCTAACATCTTGGCCAACAATAACCTCCTCTATCTGAGAAGCTTAGTCATCCTACTCGGCTATCTGTATGCCATTTTCCTCAACTAGCATTGTGCACTCATCAAGTGTGTCATCCCTTCGGGTTAACAAAAAACTTCTACCATGTTTCTTTTAGAAGTAAAACTTGCTTCAGCTACATCACTTCAATTACAGTGCTGATTTGAGATATTCGGTCCACATTAGCAACCAACTGGCCCAATACTTTCTTTGGTGCCTTCAGCCTTGCGGAATGCTAAAATGTTTGTGTTGGTGTCGAATCACAGCACCCCTGGGACTCCGCAACGCGATCGTTTGAGACTCCCAGTGCGATTGCACAACATGGAGCTTTTCCCAAGTGTGGGACCTTGCAAAATCGGAAAAGCTCTCCGGATGAAGGCCGGCTCCTATTCCTCTGTTCAGATGCACCAATAAAACGCAGAGGTTTACCCCAAAAACCTAAACTAACCACCAAGGAGACAGGGAGAGAGAAATGCATGAAAAATAAACCTAAGCTAATGAGGTGATGCACCGAGGAATGAAGAACATATGTTTTGCCAATTAAACACAGACCACAGAAATGCAATGCAATATCATGCATAGATAAACATATTCACAGTGAAAGATCAGGAGGATGCAAAATGAAACACATAGAGGGTTGAGAAACATCCACAGTCATGCATTTATTTGCTCCGAAGGTTGATACAATACACTGCAAAAAATGCCAGAGGCAAAGGTGCATTACAGTTTCAAATGGGAGGTTTGAGCTCCACAACTCCACCTGCCAAAGAGAAGAAGGGAGGAGGCACAAAACAAAAAATGTTCGACCTTTTAAAAACAGCCCCCTCCTTACATTTTATATGGAGGAAAAGAGAGGGAGAAGAGAGGAATTCGAACTGCCCCAACTACCTCCAAAACTGCATTCAATTCTTCAACAACCATGGTGGCAGATGAGATCCCCAACGCTTGTCGGGTTCGGAACTTCCTCGTGCATTTGCATCGGGCTTGGAAACTGGCTCGACATGCTTCCTTTCCATGCTCTCCCGGCGTGTTTTCCCGATCCGGAAACCCGAATTCCCTTGCCGTCGGGTTTTGAAGACCCCCCGACATGTATTCGTTGCGCCATGTCGTTCCGCCCCCGAAACCCGATTTCCTTGTGCGTCGGATTTTTTAACCCTTCCGGCATGTCCTTTGGTGTCGGGTTTTGGTGGGCTCCCGACATGCTCTTTCGTCATGCGTTTCCGACCCGAAAACCCGATTTGTTAGGTGCGTCGGTTTTTGGAGACCCGAAAACATATTTTCTTGTGTCGGGCCTTTTAGAACTCCCGACATGCTTCTTCCCGTCAGGTTTTTTAGACCCCCCGACATGCATTCGCGCCATGGAAACCCGAAATGCTTGCCCGACCCGGAAACCCGAATCCTTTGCTGTCGGGTTTTAAAAAAAACTTCGACATGTATTCGTTCCTTGTTTATCCGACTCCTCCTTCCGCATGGTTTCCGCGATTTTGCCCTGGTGTCGGGCTTCTCAACCCTTCCGCCATGCCTGGCTTCCTGCTGTCTCTCGCGCCGTGTTCTTCCCCTCTGTCCTCCCGCGCCGTCCTGTTCTTCCCGCTTCTGCCCTGTATCGGGTTTAGTGGCCCCTGCAGCGTGCTTCCTTTCGCGTCGGGTTTTCTTACTGCTGTCGGGGAAATATATACAACAGTTTGCTCATGTCTTTCTCAGCTGATTCTCTTCTCCAAGGTGTCCAACCTTTGCATTATGTATCAGCCACTACATGAGCTATGTACAACAACGCACCAGGTTTCCTCAACAAGTTACCTCTTTTATCTTTTTTTTCTATGGCTATTTTATCGCACACACTATCTGCACTGTCTAGCTTCCTCAAGCTATTAAACTGCACCTCTTGTGGATACGAAAGATCCCCTGGGATTAACAATGGTTCCCCTCAAAACCACAACAATGACAATCTTTTGTAAATTTATACTATCACTTCATTAATTAGTCAGGGCCTTTTTTGACTGTCTAAATGAACTCATAGCTCATAACACACGACATAATTCTAGAGCCTGTTGCAGGTCTGCAACTTCTGGATCATCATTTAGCTAGCATGATATTCTCCAACCATGATCTTTTGTAGATCATTACGACTTCCAACAAATATGAACTTCTGTTCATTAGCAGATTTCATCTACAGGGCCTTATAACTTCCACCCAAATGCACTCCAAGGCTCGCCTCAACTCTTTCAATTCTTCTCATTAACAAATAATGTTTTCTCGCAAGTTCTCCACTCCCAGCATCTTTGGATGCTCTGATACTAACTGATGCAGACATTCCTCTAACTCAGACCTGCAACCTATTGAATCTTCCTGATAAAACAAATGTAAATGGAGTAGGAAAATAAGAGTATACGGCAGGAATGATTTACAGTAGAGTGATAATTAAACCTTCCACATAATACACAGATGGAATTTCAAAGGAAAAGAAGACCACAAATATGTAGAAAATAACCAGCAAAAAAATCTCTTTTATTTTATTGAAAAACTCCTTTTTACAAAGTCTCCCCCATCCCTCTTCTAAAGTACTCCTAATTATAGCTAAAGACATCAGCGAATAAAAAACTCCTCCTATTTTGACTATCCAACTCTTGGATACAACTGTTCCTTTTATCCAACAAAAACATACGAACAACTGCTATTATTAGTAGCAACCATGCCCCCCAACTTCCCAACTATGCCAACACTGTGGGAAGAATTCTTCAGTCAGCCCTAATTTGGTGGGGAATCATTATGACACTTCCACATTTTGCATATATATGTTTATCAAGTTAGTCATGACTACAACTGACAAAACTGATTATGGATCTCCATAACCTGATCCAAGGCTCCCATTTTGGGACCTGCAGGGAGGAGGCTTTGCACATGCCAAGGCATTTTCAATAAACACGTTTGTGCATATCCAGCAATGATTGTATACCAGCAAAACAAAAAAATAACAAGCTAAGAAAAAGGTGCTCCAACTACTCAGCTCCAGCTGTTCCATAAGACTTTGCAAGAAACTGAGTTTTCTTCTTGAAACCAATGTCCAAAACATGTTGAAATTGTAAATATTTGTTGGGATTCACCCAAGCTCTCTTAAATGCAATGGCAAGACCCACTACTCCTGATTCTCCGAGAGAAGTGATGTGTGCATATAAAGTCATCAATGACACCAACAGTCATTATA
Organism: Taxus chinensis; assembly: GCA_019776745.2. Classification (NCBI taxonomy): domain Eukaryota; kingdom Viridiplantae; phylum Streptophyta; class Pinopsida; order Cupressales; family Taxaceae; genus Taxus; species Taxus chinensis. The sequence continues at coordinate 674,170,217 of CM034148.1, forward strand.
GCACTTCTTAAATCATCGACCTCAAACTCTGATCATGCCTTCTGATTTATGGATACCAGAATGTCACCAAGTTTCTCTCTTGATCCATGTCTCACCCCTGCAGTTCTGTTTCTAAAAACTTGCCAAAACATGAAATTTTGATCTCCAGTGCCCGACAGGCCAGTAAATGTGATGCAATGGAAGCCTTCTTTGTGCTAGCTATATTATTCCTGGGTAACCTTGTGTAACTGAAATAACAAAGAAATTGTTACCAAGAATCTAATACATTTTTATCATAAGGTAAATTAGATAAAGAAACCTCAATCCTCGCAAATATAATATGAAAAACCAGTTGCCCCACCAACCATAGTGGTTCATGGACAAAAACCATTTGCTAATCTTCATTAAACCAATGATTGAATGAAAAATTAATAGGAAACCATAAGATTTAAATATCAGAAGTCTTTACTTTTCATTCCACTCAACCAGTTTGATTACAAAATATCTTTGTCCTCTATATGGTATATGATTATCTATAAAAGATTATTTCCTGATCAGATCATGCAGTCTTACGACTACGATCATAAATCTATCTCATTAAAGTATCTACACACTCTTTAAGAACTAAAGAATCCAAGGCACTAAGAGAAGAAATTTTTTGGCTAGATAGTCCAATGCAATACAGACAGGTCTTCAAATGATCTGCTTCCTTCATCGACACCAAAACTGTCCTCATCAAGTCTTCAAGTCTTCGAAGACCTGTGCCAAAATATTGCTGCTAACCTGCCTGCCACGAGCCATCATCCATCCATTCTACCATCCACATACTGGCACTGGATAACAATTCAGGCTGCTATAACAAGGGGTACATTGGAAATAAATTGTAGAAATCTATACCCCATCAACATGCTGCCATGTAGCAACAGTCTCCCACCAATCAATGAACTAAGAGGAAAGATGCCCTACCCCCTCACTGGGGTCAGGGGCATTGATGGGTCTCTCCTCTGCTATTTTTTTGCATTTAGCATCCTCCAACTTCTGCATGGTTAAGACCTTTGCCAAACTGTACTCCCTCTCCTGAAGTTCATTGGCCTTGGGATCAAATTTTCAGCTTGCCACAACCAACATCAATCTTCCTCCCTCAAATTCAGGGTTCATTTTAAGATCCTTCCCCAAAAACATTTCTATAGATTCTTTGGCGAATCTATGAAAATGACTTTCGAAATGATGGTGAATATGAGGAAAATGGGTTTCGAAGCTTAATAATGTTGTTGGCCAAAAACATATGTAAATTTTTGAGAAATCTTTTTATTTAAATTCTATTGTTACCGGACGGTAGCTTTTTTGTATGCTACTGGCCAGTAGCATATTTTATGCTACCGGCCGACAACATAATATATGTTGTCGGTTGGTAGCAGAAAATATGCTACCGACGCTGGTAGCATGTTTTATGTTACCGGTCGACAACATAATATATGTTGTCGGTCGGTAGCATAATGGCGAATATACCAATATTTTCCAGCCCTTACTGAAATGAACAGGGGAAACTAGGGTCAAATTTATTTATGACCCTTAAATTTTGGTGAACCTGCTTCCGTACGGTAATGAAAAAATAGCCAATTTCTAATTTGAAAAATCCTAATATTCACCATTTTACGAATATTCTCCCCTAAAAAAACCCTGCTCGAATTATTTTTTCATTTGCTTCAGTCTTTTGATGTTTCCACATATTTTCCAAAACAGAAATCACCTCAAAGTCAAAGTGTTAAATATCTATATGAATGGCGAGGGTGTTGCTAGCACTGAGTAACATAGTACGGGAACCAATGATGTGTGCCACCTTCATCACACCGAGTCTTGACGTGGACTGTCCCGGGTCCTTCATAGCCTGCAAAACATAATCTACAAATGATTTTTGGCCCAACCTCATTGATAAATGAGCATGGAAAAGGTTGGTAGCAACCTATTTGAGAAGCTTGTAATTCTTGATCCTATCAGCAAATCTACAAATGATCCTTGATCCAACCTCGTTGATAATCGGGAATGGAAAAGGTTGGTAGCAACCCATTTGAGAAGCTTGTGATTCTTGATCTTGTCAGCAAGGGACTTTGTCTAATTTCAAGCATTTTCTTAAGCTTTCGATCAACCACAAGCCCATAATATGATAATATATCAATATCCCTTATAAGCATATGCAAATTTGGTACTATCATCAATAAGGACCAACTGCTTAAGATTTAGAATCTAGATCATCCACAAGCTCATAATATGATAATATCCCTTATGAGCATATGCCAGGGATTAGTAGTTGAAAATCATCACTTTTTTCCCCAAAATAGTTCTCTCATAGGCCTTCCCTCCTTGAGGTAACCTCGGACTCCTCCTAGCCCTAAAGATTCATCCACCTCTTAAGATGATTTCCCATCATGATTTATAGCAGAGACCATTGGAATACTTTCAAAGACCTGTCATAACATAAAGTTCACAATACAGACCATGGGGAAGAGAGTAGCGATTCCATTATTGAAGTAGAATTCAAGAACTTACAACCATTCATCATTTTCCTTCAGAGGTATTGCCTTTATCAGAACCAAATTAATTCTGTAGAACCAAAACCTTGAGAGACAATAGGAAAGAAAAGGGAAGAGGAGTATTGCAACATCCGATTGCTGAGCAATTGGAAAAGTGAGAAACCAATTCTTCAAAGTAGAATTATGACTAATAACAGGACCCTTGAGCATGGGATCAAACCATCTAAACTCAAGAAGTTTCTCGTCTCGTAAACTTGACTTCTCACAGACTTCCCAGAAGACATAATACCGGGACTATAACCATGGATATTTAGTGTAGAGCTACACCCCATGCCTAAAAAGTAAAAATCCACTCCCAAAAAGAAGAGAGATAATCCAAAGAAGTTTGCACCTAAGGCCAAAAATATTTCCAAAAGTAGGGCCGAAGTGAACCCAAAAAAGCATACCTTTTTAAAACCCCACAATAAAATTCAAAGCAGCACCGAGCTCTGAGAAAAGTTTTACAGTGAAAGACAACATAAGAGAGAATGAGCTCATCCATCACCATTCCAAAGGGAAGCCCAAAAATATCAGAGAAAACTTAACCCACCAAGAGGACCATCTCATGCTGATGATAGACTTCAGGGAAACCATGGAGGTAAAAGAATTGAAAGAAAAGACAGAAATCCCAGGAAACTAGAAGAGTTAAAATTTCACTGAAAAGGCCTTATAAGGTGATAAGAAGGCCTAGAGTTTGGGGAAAGGAGTATAGGAAAAAAAAAACTAACAGACATCCAAGAGGGATGGGAAATAACATGCCTTGAAGAGATGTTGCAGAGCTCTCATGTCCTCGCTCTGAAAATGCCAGTGCTGGAAATCGCAGTAAGGAGGAAGAGGAGGAGAGACGAGAAACCCCATCACACATGAGAGGGAAAGAGGTGGCATGGGGAATTTAGGTGCCATGCAAAGTAATCACTAGCATGGACAACTAAACCAAATAACTCTCAGAATATTTTGATTACAATTAATTTTGGATAAAAAGGAGACATTTAGGGAAAAGGTCAAGGGAAATTAAATTCTCAACAGGGGGATTTCCAAGGGAGGATCATACCTTTGGGCCATCACTATCAAAAAAGTAGACACCCACGTTTTCCAGAAAATCAGCCACATGATTCCTAGCTCTCTTAATGTGTGAATAGGAGGCAAAAGCAATCTTGGACGCCAATTCATCACTCCATGAATGATAATTTTGTTTAGTTTCCAGTGTTTACACTCTTCCTTGGAGATGGAGTTTATTAGTCAAATCGCTTTCCACCACTATTCTTGACAAACCTTTTTCCATGGCAATTTTCAGCCCTTGCCTCAATCCCTTAGCCTCTTCAACCTTATTCCAGGTGCATCCAGGGACTTCATAAACTATTGTTTTGGATGCTCATATTTATTCCAAATTAGAATTTGGGGAATCTCCTCAGCCTGAGCTCCTTCCAAATCGATAGTTACCTTATAACCTTATTTTACCACATACTACCCCAACTTAGAGCCCATCTTTATCTGTAGACTGTAGTGTTTGAGAAGTGGAATGGAAAGAGAATATCATCAACTTCTTTTGCAGCAATCATTGAGTACATCAATTTTGAAGGTTGCTCAGTTGATCCAGGGATAAGAGATAAAAATGCAGATCCGTGCTTCTTCCCAAAAGAGAGCTCTATCTCCATAGCCTAAATTCCACTGAAGGAGAGGTTTTACTATCATAAGGGAGAGTAATCAGATTCCACATATGTTATCCTTTGGGATTATGTTGAACTGTGAAGATTCTTCCAGGGAACATTAAATCTATGTATTTTATGCACAAGACACTGCTCCAAAGGAAGCTTCTTTAGAATAAATCCTCCAAATTAATTTAGTCCCCACGACTTAATTCATTTTCTTTTGGTTGATTCTGATTTCTGGAGCACCCCAAGCTTTCGCTAGGCATACCTTCACCCATCTTACTAGACTCATTCTCTTGTTCACTTCTCTCTCATTCCATAAAAAGTTATTTTTGATAGTTTTGGACCTTTGGTTGAGGATTTCACTTTAGCAGGAATTGAAATAATTGACACCATATAGATTGGCATGGCCTGTAAGTTGTAACGTTGCTTTATGCAAGTGCATTATTCCTGCTAGAGACGGCCACTTCCATTTATATCTTGTCAACTTAATCAACAACCTATCCGCCATGCCCTTCCAAAGGGATGCAAAATTCCTACCTTGAAAGAGGGGGACACCTTGGTATGTACAAGGGAGATACCGTGGATTCATATCCAATGTCCTACACATTGCAATTTGGAGGTTTATTTATGTAGAAAAGAATTATACTTTTTAATTGCTCTTATTTATCAACAAACCATAGGATTTTCATAGAGGTCCAAAGCATCTTATAACTGATGGGCCTCAGAAAGAGATGTCAGCCATGCCATACAAGTGTGATCTACAAACTGAAGGTGATAGATTTATAGAATCTCGTTTGTGATAGGTGGATCCTTACAGAAGATTTTAGGTAGCTCAGCCACCTTCCCAAAACTTCAACCATGATTATGAATAAATAGGGTGATATATGAAATCAATGTTTCAAAATTCGAGAAACACAGAAGAAACCAGCAGGTTCATTCCTTGCCAAAAAAAAATTTGGGGTCAAGATGCAGCTATTAATCCATAGCCTCTATGCATTACTAAAACCAAACTTTGGTGACATGGCATCTAGGAAAGACTAATTTATCAGGTCATATGCCTTATTCATATATAGCTCAATTAACTCAGTCCCCTCCTTTTGGGACTTGACAGAGTTTCTTAGCTCGTGGGATATTACAACCCCTTCAAAAATATGTCTTCCTTTTTCTGACATTAGTTTTGGTAAAATGTGTTTCAGTGTATTGACAACCAACTTTGAGATAATCCTGTAGATCATGTTATATAGCTATGTAGGATGGAATGCATCAAAGAATTGGGCATTTTCCTTTTTAGGAATTAGCGCTATTACAGTATTTATCAACTCCATCATAATAGTTTTATTCCTATCCAACTCCTGAACAGCCTCAACCACATCTTGTCCAACAATATCACATATTTCCTGAATGAATATAGCCAGGAAATCATCCATGCCTGGGGATTTGTATCTTTGAAAATAGTGAACTGCCTCATAAACCTCCTTTCCTGACACTTTTGAGATGAGGAATTTATTATCTTCTTTAGTGACGATGCTTGGAAAGATGCTTAAGCTTTCCTGTTTCGCCTCTTCATTTCTTCTGTGGTCTTCAGTTAGAAGACTCTTCAAGTATTCGGCCACAATTTCCCTTATTTCTTCTGGATTGCTGATCTCAATCCCTTGCAGCATGACTATCTTGACAATATCATTGTAATTTCTTCTGATGATGGCTAAGCTGTGGAAAAATACTGTACCTCTTTTCCCTTTCTTTAGCCATCTGATCTTGATTTTTGCTTCCAATGAATTTCCTCTTGCAGCAAGACCCTGTTAACTCTTCATTCCGTTCTTTTCTGTGTCCTTTAGATCTTGATTCAGTCTCTAATTTTGGATGAGACCCTGCACTTTCTCAATCTTCGGTTGGAGTTATTCTTTTCATCCTTGATATTCCCGAACTCCAGCTTATTCCTTTCCTGGAGTTTGGCCTTTACCAATCCCAGTTTTTGAGCCATCACAAACATCTTAGTTCCTGTAATTTTTTGTATTCCACCATTCCTTGATTCTGTCTTTCAAGATACCAATTTTATCCACATCAATTCAAATTAGTAACAGGCATGCTTATTTCTCCAACACTTATAGATTCTTTTCCATTCTTTCACATGGTCACACTTCACCGCAAATGCTGCCAAAAACCAGTTTGGCTTTTAAGATTTTCCAACTATTTATCATAAATTTAGTTTTTCAATATTATGAACAAAAGACAATGAGTATTTGGAAAAGGTAGTTTCCAGTTTGTGGGTAATTTGAGATATAAGCATTCTGGTTCTCCCACCAAAATTGTCAAATATAGTTGAAAAATGTTTTATCATGTGGATACCATCTCTTAAAAAGCATTATTTCCTTAACTCCAAAAATTCACACAGTCCTTTCTACTAATCAATGCCCTGATTTTGTGTGCAGGTTTTCTTTTCAGTTGCCATGATTCTTGGGGACAGACTTTACAATTTTTTGAAGATTTAGTTTCTTACTTTCAAATCCATATATAGAGTATGAAAAAAATCTAATTGGCGGCAATAATGGTAAGAAGTTGCAAGCTCTTTTTTAGATCCAATGTTGTATAACATCTTAGTTATTTGTTTATGTATTGTTAGGTACTACACTGTTTGGAGGTAATCAAATGGCATACTTCTGTCTATTTCTCACTGTAAGAGAGTGACAAAAAATAAGCACCGAGCCTCTTCTTATTTGAATTTGGGTCCACAATTGTGAATGCAGGTATTATTGTTTATAACGAAGACCTTTCACCAGAGGAGACAAAAAGAAATCATGTATTTCTGAAGGACATAATCCCTCTATGGGTGGCTGAAGGTGGCTATGTGGGTTTTTCTACTATGGCAATGATAGTAGTACCCATCATCTTCCCCTCCTTATCATGGTACCATATAATGGCATGCTTTGTTGGAGGCCCAATTCTTTCCTTTTGCAATGCATATGGTGCAGGGGTAACAGATTGGAACTGGGCAACATCATATGGGAATTTGGGCTTGTTCCTTTTCGCAGCTTGGGTAGGGAAAGAGAAAGGGGGTGTGATTGCAGGATTGGCAGCCTGTGGTGTGATGCTCCACATAGTTGGAAGTGCCTCTGATCTGATGCAAGATTTCAGGACCGGTTACCTCACACTTTCAAGTCCAAGATCAATGTTTGTAGCTCAGTTGGCAGGGGATGCAATGGGTTGCATAATAGGGCCTCTCACTTTTTGGCTACTCTGGCAGGCATATAAGATTGGTGATCCCAATGGCCCCTACAGGACACCATTTGTTGTGATTTACAGAGAGATGGCCATCACTGGGGTGCAGGGTGTTTCTTCATTGCCCAAATACTGTGCCTCATTCAGTTGTGCTCTATTTGCAATCTCCATTCTCATGAGCTTTGTTCGTGACATCCTTCCCAAGAGAATAGCAAGAATGTTACCCGTTCCCATGGCCATACCCTTCTACTTAGGAGCATACTCGGCTATTGATATGTTTATTGGAGGTCTAGTAGTATATGCATGGGAGAGGTACAATCCACAGAAAGGCAAAGGACTTCATGTATGCAGTGGCTTTGGGATTTATATGTGGAGATGGAGTTTGGACAATTCCTGCTCCAATTTTAGCTCGTCAAGATCACCCCTCCTCTTTGCATGATGTTTGTTTCCTCCCTGCAGTCTCTCTAATACTGATGGGAAATTTGTCTTGAACAAGTTGATTCTAATGGAAAAACTGAGACTCACCAAAAATAGATGTATTTTTTATTGAAAATTAATAGATCTATTATTAAAAGCCATTCTTTATAAATTATGTTAATATAAATTTATTAAATCCTTCCATTGATTTATTTAAGAAGTATGGAGAGTGCTAGAAAATGAAGAGACAACTTTGGCTCTCTTAAGGTTTTTTCCCATGCTAATAGTACATCTTCTATTATTTCATATTTTGCTCGAGCCTTAAGTTGCATCCTTCGGTAATCAACCCGCTCTTTTTCGGCAGTGATCCCCTTTTATAATGGTCTCTCAACCATCCATAAATATTAATGTTGCTAGCGGTGGTGACGATGGCTCTAAAGCGCACAAGTAAATTTGTTCCGAAAGTTTAAGACGAGATAATGACCCTAAAACCCCTCCCGATGTTGTTATAGCTACTGGGTTTATTGATCACGTGGTTAAATATTATAGCAACAATTGTTTGATAGCCTACTTCTATGGACGTATCCCTTCAGAATCCTTCCTTCAAGGATGGATCAAGAGTCACCGAGAGTCTAGTGGTATCTAGGTCACTGGTTTTCGTAACCTTGCCAAGGGATTTAACCTATTATCTTTCTGTGAACCTTCTCAGGTTCAAGCTCAATTTTCGTGCGCTGCATGTTGGCATCTAGGTAACACCTTACTTGTGCTTTCACGTTGGACTCTTGATTTTAACCCCTCTAGTCAAGTGTCACTTAGGATACATGTTTGGGTGGAGTTGTCTGGTCTTCCCATGTAGCTTTGGTCTTTTTTGAGTGAAATAGTCCGACCCATTGGTGGAATTATTTGTCAAGAGATTGAACGTTTCTTTCACGCTCCTCCTCATAAGCGAGTTTGTGTTGAGGTTGATCTTGCCAAGGATTTACGGGACCATATTGACATTCAGGTTGGGTCCACATGTTTTTCCCAAAAAATAATGTATTTCAATCTTCCTAACACCCGCTTTAGGTGTCAAGCTCCCGACCATCGCATTCGTGACTTCCCTCTAATCAGTTGTGCTAAACAATTTGCTCACTCCCCCAACACGTAAGCCTAAAAATAATACTATGGTTGACGGCTAGACCACTGTTGGTAGTAATAAGTCGTCTTGGTCAAATTCCACTCAAGTGGAAACCCTATCTTCCTCCAATCCTCAACCGACATCGACTAATAATCCTGAGATGCAACCAAACCAAGAAACTTTAACACAACCTGTAGCCCAACCCTCACAAAGTCATTTTGTCTCTTTGCAATAAAGTCATGGAACTGGGACTGTTGCCTCAACCTCTATTTCTCATTGGCGCTCCCATAGTCCACCTCGCGAGGTTTTTATGGGGGCACGAGAGGAAAATGGGGCTAAATGTCGCTCCATTCAGCTTGAGTAACAAAATTCAACCCATTTTTTTGCACTTTCTAGCAATTTTATTTTGCTCGATTTTGGGGATGGTTTCTAGGCTGGCTAGGGGGAGCTTACTATGACTGAGCTCTCATGAATTTTCTCTCATGGAATGTGTGAGGTCTCACGGAGTCCTCAAGAAAATTCTCTATCAAAAAAGCTTGTCAAGCTATTAGTAATATAGGTATTGATTGTTCACAAGTTAAGGTTACTAGTTTTATGCTTCAAACCACTTTAATGTGTACTACTCCTGATTATAAGCATGTTTATTCTTCGCATATGGAAGGGAGAGGTGGTGTTTCTATTTATGTCTCTCCTAGATTTTTTGCTTTTATTTCTTCCACAGGACATGATCCTCAAAATCATGTCGTGTGGATTATTTTGGAGATTAATGGTTATTCTTTTGGTATTCTCAATCTTTATGCTTCTAATGATGATACATAAAGGATAACGTTATGGCATTGGTTGGGGGATAACTTACCTCTCTCCTATTGGTTAGTATGTATAGACTTTAATATGGTTGAGCATCCTGAGGATAAATTGGGAAGTCTTCCCATGAGGTGGTGCATGGGGGAATGTGAGGCGTGGTTTTACTTTAAAATTCAATGGGGTCTTTATGACCTGCTTTTTAGATGACATGATGATTTCCCTTCTCAAAATTATTTTTCTTGGTCCAAATTCTGAGCAAGAACTGTCAGAGTTATTAAAAGGCTTGATTGTGTCATCATCTCTCACCAACATGCTTTTGGTTTAGACAATAATGGTCATTCCCCCATCATTTTCTAGTCGGGTGTTCTCTTGTCAGACCACAACCCCATTTCTTTCAAAGTACAATGGAGTGAGACCCCTTTTAAGGAGCCTAACAATCAATTCTATCTTAATGTCTTCTTGTGAGTCATGATGGTGTTATCTCTCTCATTGCCAAAGTATGGAATATGATGCCACGTCTGACTTACGCTTCCATCTGGGTTGATTGGTGGAATGGTGCCATTTAGCGTACTCCCAAGTTTCTCTATCATTTTGGTAAGCATGTTTCTCTGGTTCAAAAAAGGGAAAATTCTGCTTTGCTTCAAGAATTTCATAGATTCTCCTATTTGCTTGAAGTAATAGATTTGGTTCAAATTAAACAAATGCAATATAATAATAATATGACTGTCCATTAATTCATTCAAGATAGACAAATATATAGGAAGAGGGTTTCCTATAAAGTAGGGAACTACTCTTCTATTCTAGTGAGTTGTTTTAACAACAAAACAACTCCATTACAATTATATAATTATGGAGCACTAACAATCCAAAATTCAAAACATTCCCCCCTTAGTGTAAACATGGGAAAAACACCATCTTCAACCAAGCAACATGCCACTCCGTAGCCTGCACATGGTCTCAATCCTCAACACTAATTGTGGGAACTACATCATCCACGAATAGGGACCCATCAACCTATCCAGGTGAATACATGAATTGGGACTTGTTGGTGTCGAAACGCAGCACCCCTGGGACTCCGCAACGCGATAGGTTGAAAGTCTCAGTGTGATTGCACAACATGGAGCTTTTCCCAAGTGTGGGACCTTGCGAAATCAGAAAAGCTCTCCGGATGAAGGCCGGCTCCTATTCCTCTGTTCAGATGCACCAATGAAATGCAGAGGTTTACCCAAAAACCTAATCTAACTACCAAGGAGACAGGGAGAGAGAAATGCATAAAAATAAACCTAAGCTAAGGAGGTGATGCACCGAGGAATGAAGAACATATGTCTTGCCAATAAACACAAACCAATAAAATGTAATGCAAAAGATATGCACAGATAGCCAGATTCACAGTGAAGATCGGAAAGACACAAATAAACACGTAGAGGGTTGAGAAAACATCCACAGATATGCATTAATTTGCTCCAAGGGGTGATACAACACTACAAAATGCCAAGAGGCAAGGTTGCATTACAATTTCAAATGGGAAGGTCCTTTGCTCCACAAATCCACCTGCCAGGGAGAAGAAGGGAGGAGGCACAAAACAAAATGTCCAACCTTGAGAAAAGGCCCATCCTTTACAATTTATAGAAGGGAAAAAGATGGAGAAGTGAGAAAATCGAGATTTTCCCAACCACCTCCAAAACTGCGCCTAACTCCATTCATCATGGTGGCAGGTAAGAACCTCAACCACCCAAAATGGCGAACTGTCATATTTCCCACGTCAGGTCCGTTCCAGTCGGGTTCGGGACTCTCCTCTACATCCGCATCGGGCTTGGAGGACACCGTGGCATGTGTTTGATGTTCGTGCTTTCCCGAAACCCGCATCCGCCGCTATTGCCAAATTTCCTTTGTTTTCGGGTTCGGAGGTATGACTTGCATGTGCATCGGGTTTGAGCGGTGGCGCAACATGTTTTCGCCCCATGCTTTTCCGACTTGTTCGCCCGACCCGGAAACCCGAATTTCCTTTGCTGTCGGGTTTTGCGACCCTTCCGACATGTCCTTCCTGTCGGGTTTTCTAACCCCTCCGACACATTCTTTGTTGTCGGGTCTTTCCGCCCCTCCGACATGTCGTTCCATCATGCTTCTCCGCCCCGAAAACCTGATTTCCTTTTGCGTCGGGTTTTGGAGACCCTGCTGCATCTTGTTTTACCATGTTGTTCCGCCTTGCTTCTCCGCTCTGTTTCTCTGATTTTCCCTTCGTTCATCCATATTTACCCGGGGGGGTAAATATATACAACAGGACCCATCAACCAATTCACATCAACCATCAAGTCAATATGATCAAGAACGCTTCCTGCTATAGTATCAATGGTACAAATCTCCACATCATCATCATAATAGGGAAAACACACACACCATATTGCACATAAGAACATGGATGCTCATATGTTTTTATTCACCACAGACAAAGCAAAAAATATCACTAAAGTTGTATGCGGCCTCTGACGTAGTGACGAACTCGAGGACGCTGATTGTCCTCCTACCTCCGTTTCCTCCATCCTCCAATGTATGAGATGCTTACTCAGCCGATGAAGTCATGATGCTTAATACTTTCCATATTTTGTTTATTTATATCTCCACCAACAATGTGAAACAACATGAATGTCGATTTATGCCAAAAATACATCCATACAAAAAAACAATATTTGACATTGATGACTCATTTGTGACAACACCAAAAATGACAATTAATTCAAGATAAAAATTTACTATAGACAGACTCTATATTAATAGACCCATATCGACCTTTGACACGAGAAAATCTACTATTCACTTAATGCTGACTAATTCGTGTGGGTGGAGTAACCAATGCCACACGTGGACGACGAAGGTGGATAACATGCAATGCATGCAATGTGTATTGAACAATTGTCAACACATTCCAATGTATAATATGGAAAAATAGGAACTTGATGCAAGATGACACTGAATGCCTATGATTATCATGGATGGAAATCACAACATTAACGAATGTGTTGTAAGCTATTTCAGATTCAATACAGAGATGACAAATTCACTGTCCATGAGTAGATGTTAATGTTGATATAGATTTAGGTTGCATACCATATCTCAATTAGGAAAAATTGTCATGCCAAAGTGGAGATTGGAGCTGTGTCGAAAGCTGAGATTTCATGAATCAAGGATTTGTAAAGCATACTTGCTGACAGGGCCGAATTAAAGGTTGGGAGCGCACTAGGTAATAGTTTGAGTGGGCGCCCTCCTCAAAAATGTATTTAACATTTTTTCCATAAAGTAAATAAATAAAATATGTCTATATTTTTGTATTTTTAAATTTACATCATGGTCATAATAACATAATAATAAAAATATATTATTAAATAATCACAGAAGGATGAAAAATATTCTGTCGATGGAAAACATTAGTTGTAGGAGATGCTCATAATTCAAAACATACACTATTTTATACAAGGCTTCTTACAAGTCTGATTTAGCCATATCAAGTAGGTGACAGGAACTCTATCCTGAAATAAAGCACAATTTTTTTTTAAAGAAAGAAAAATGTTTATGTAGCTCCCATGGTTTTGTGAAGAGTCGTATTTGGACCTCTACTAGATACATTAGCAACATTATAAAAAATACATTAACCTTTTTGTAGAACAAATTACACACCTACATAATCTGGAGCTACATCAGAGAATGGGAAACAATACAAAAAAAATCATGTGTTTATAAATATGTGATATTTTCTTTTACTTGCAAAAATATCACAAAATGTTTTTATGTATATGCATGAAATTTATGTTACTATACAATAATATCTATAAATGGGTTGATCAATATTAAGTCTTCACAAAAATTATTTTAAAGTTAAGTTCTAAAATTAAGTGACAAAAAGGAAATTTTTAGATTTAGGTGCCCCTGACCGCTGACGCCCTAGACAAGTGCCTAGTTTGCCTAAGACTTAATCCCCCTCTACTTGCTGACACATAATAGAAGGCTGAAACAAGTGAAAAAAAAGTCGTGTAGATCTGAGTAATCTAATGTCAAATATCTCCCCAATGTCTTGGAAAGGATCTCAGGAGCCTGATCCACGTACATAGAGGCCAATATCAAATCAAATGAGATAGAGTATCACGTGAGCCATATAGAATAACAAAAACGTGTTGGAGTCTTCACCAATACAAAGTCTCGGTGACTGCAATTTATTTAAACATACAGATCTCAATGCCAGATGGCTGGGACGTTGGAAGACTGTTAAACAAGAAGAATGATGCAGTTTTAATATATCCTTGAATTACCCATAACGTCCATGTCCTGGTATATCAAAATCAACCTATTACTCTACCTCCATCAACACAAAACCGTACGGGTTTTCATAACAAAAAAATTATTGAAGATTTTACCAAGTGCACGATCTAGTCAGAATGGAATTGAATTTAACAACAAATGATTTTACATCCATGAGATCATGCAGACTCCAATATCAATGTTGGATTAACATGAATGATTTCACTGCAGAAGTTATTACACTAGACTAAATGCTATGTAAACCGCGTTTTGAACTAGAGTGTGATGAAGTTGATATATATACCATAGAATGATCGATTGGTGGTGATGCACACAGAATCATGGACTAAGGATATGGATGTTCAATACTCCAAAGGAACATGAGATCCCAATCTAGATCCCAATTAGCAGGTGCCTAGAAAGATGAGCCTCATTGCAAGTTCTCCAACGTAGTACGAGTGGCTTCCCAATTCACCCAATGATCTACCCCTTTGAATATTAATTGTTGGTGCAGAAACGCAGCACCCCTGGGACTCTGCAACATGATGGGTTGAAAGTCTCAGTGCGATTGCACAACAAGGAGCTTTTCCCAAGTGTGGGACCTCGTGAAATCAGAAAAGCTCTCCGGATGAAGGTCGGCTCCTATTCCTCTTTTCAGATGCACCAATAAAACACAGAGGTTTATTCCAAAAAAACCCTAATCTAACTACCAAGGAGACAGGGAGAGAGAAATGCATGAAAATAAACCTAAGCTAAGGAGGTGATGCACCGAGGAATGTTGAACGTTTGCTTTGCAAAAATGAACACAGACCATATAGATGTAACACAACACCATGCACAGATAGCCAAAATGCAATAAAAGATCAAAAATGACAGTAATAAATATGTAAGATGGGTTAGAAGCAACCACAGACACACATATATTGCTCAAGGATCGATTCAATACATTGCAGTGGCCAAAAGGCAAAAAACGGCGTTACAGTCCATATGGGGAGGTTTGAAAACTCCACAAATCCTCTTGCGAGCAGGAGAGAAGGGAGGGTGCAAAATAGAAATGTCCAACTTGAAAAAAAGCCCATCCTTTGCAGTTTATAGAAGGGAAAGAGATGGAGAAGTGAGAAAATCGAGATTTTCCCAACCACCTCCAAGACTGCGCCTAACTCCATTCGTCATGGTGGTAGGTAAGAACCTCAACAACCAAAAAATGGTGAACTATCATATTTCCCATGTCAGGCCCATTCTGGTTAGGTTCGGAACTCTCTTCTGCATCCACATCAGGCTTGGAGGACACTGCGGCATGTGTTTGATGTTTGTGCTTTCCCAAAACCCGCATCTGCCGCTATTACCAAATTTCCTTTGTTTTCGGGTTCGGGGGTGTAACTTGCATATGCATCAGGTTTGGGAGGTGGTTGCAACATGTTTTCCCCCCATGATTTTCCAACTTGTTCGCCCGACCATGGAAACCTGATTTCCCTTTGTTGTCGGGTTTTGAAGACACCCCGACATGTTCTTGCACCATGTTGTTCCGCTCCCGAAACCCGCCTTGCCTTGCGTCGGGATTTGCGACCCTTTCAACATGTTCTCCTGGCTTGCTCGCCCGACTTGCTTTGTATTTACCTGGGGAGGGAAAATATACAACAATTTGGCGACTCACGAGGTTACCTGCCTGCTAGGTAGAAGATCAATGGCCTTTTAACAATCCATTGGGCATGGAGTCATAAGCAATAACCTGAAACCGACCTGATACCGCAACTCCTTCTATGAGAACACGCTGAACCGTAAAAAACCAACCCAGGAGCAACAAAACCTGTGCCAAAGCACTTAGGGAAACTTAAACCTAACTACAACAAGACAATGTGCATACGCACTTAGAGGAATTGAAATCTAGGCTAATACTCACAAGGGTAGAACTTTTTCTCTTTTCAATGGCAATGTTTAAGATAGATTCCATTGACCGGAATCGGGAGTTCTTCTCCATCTAATGTAGACAATTAGAAGGCATTTCTGTTCTTACATCCCGTGACCATGTAGGGGCCACTCCAAATGGCATCAAATTTGGAATGCCTTCCTGGTTTTTCCTGATCTACATCCCATTTCAGAACTAAGTCTCCTTCCGAGAAGGTCCTTGCTCTTGCTTTCTTATCAAACCATCTTTTCACTAAGGCCTGATCTTTCTCAATCATTTGAGCTGCATGCTCTCTAATTTCTTCCAATTCCATCAACTCTGCATACCTAGCCTCCATTGGTTCGAACTCAGCCAACTCCAATTGCTTCATGAACTCCAATGCAGGCAGTTCTAATGATATAGGCAATACTGCCTCTTTTCCATAGACCAACTTGTAAGGGGAGTTTCCTGTAGACCTCTTTGGTGTTATCCTGTCAACCCACAATGCTGATTTTAGCCTGGTATGCCATGTTCTTTGATTTTCATCCAGAGTCTTCCTGATGATCCTTAGAAAATTTTTGTTCATGGACTCTGCCTGTCCATTACCCTGCGGGTAATAATTTGAAGAGGTGCTCAAATAGATTCCATTCTTGATAGCCCATTCTATAATCCTGGAACCTATGAATGCCAATGCATTATCTGATATGATAGTGGCCGGCACACCGAACCTGGTCACTATTCCTTCATAAAACTCTAGTATATTAGACTCGTTGGCCTCTTTGAGCACTATTGCTTCAGTCCACTTGGTGAAGTAATCCGTTGCCATGAGAATCCACTTGTGGCCTTGGCTTGAGTTTGGGTTGATGACCCCGACGAAGTCCAATCCCCATTGCATGAATGGTTTGTCAACTGAAATTGGGTGCAATGGAAGTGTTGCTAGTCTTTCTTTGCCTGTGAAGAGTGCACATTACTTGCACTTTCTTATCCATGTATAGTAGTCACTGAACACTGTGGGCCAATAATACCCTGCTTTCATTATCTTGAGAGCTGTTACTCGTGGGGAAAAATGTCCACCAGAATCTTCATCGTGAAAATCTCGTAACACCCTCTCAATTTGACCTATCCCAATGCATCTCAATAGAACTCCATTGACATCCCTTTTGAACAAAACACCATCAACAAGCACATATGGAATAGCTTGTAATCTAAAGTACCTTCTCTTTGCTTTGCTCATTTCTGGAGGGTATAGGCCTGTCTGTAGGAAGTGTATTATACTCTGGGTCCAACAAGGAGTAGGCACATCATCATTTTCATGTTCTTGACCATCCTGTAGCACCAAGGTAGTCTCTTTTTCATCACCTGCTTCAACTTGTTGACTCAAGGCTAGTTGTTCGCATAGTCCCTTTCCACGTACTAGCTTTGTGACCTCGATCTCGATGTCATATTCCATGACACGAGTTATCCATCCTGCATGCTTCTCATTCAGATCCTTGTTTAGAAGGAAGTCCTTAACTCCCACATGAGAGACCATCAATTGGATGTTGTTGTTTGAGACAAGGTGCTTGAATTTCTTTAAACTCCTGATCACTGTAAGGACATGCTTTTCAATGAAAGAGTACCTTGTTTCATATTCCTCCAAGCCTTGACTGAAGAAAGCAACTGGTTGCTCTAACCCTTCTTTGTTCCGTTGTACCAGGATTGCAGAAATTGTGTCTCCACCACCGAAGGCATATAACATGAAATCTTTGGAGAAGTCTGGATTGACAAGAGTCGGAGCTTGAGATATAGCTTCCTTTATTGCCTCAAAACTTGCCTTGCCTTCAGATGTCCACTTAAATGCCATGCTCTTCTTTAACATCAGCGTTATTGGCTTTACGAGAGCTGCAAATTTTGGAACAAACCTGTGGATGAAATTGATCCTTCCTAAGAAGCTTTGAAGGGCCCTCTTGTGACTTGGCAGTGGCAATGCTCGAATTGCTTTCAACTCTTTTTGGGTCAATCGTCAACCCTTCCTTTGAAACAATATGGCCTAGAAGTTTTCCCTCATGAGCCAAGAATATGCATTTTTTGGGATTCAATGATACCCCAAATCTTCTACACCTCTAAAATACCTACCTTAGATGAAAGAGGTGATCCACTGCATTTTTTGAGAATACAGTGATGTCGTCAAGATATATTAGAACTATTTTATTGATCAACCCCTTAAATGCCATATTCATTACCCTTTGGAAGGTGGCTCCAGCATTTGATAGCCCAAATGGCATCTTCTTGTAGGCATATGTTCCCCATTTGGTGGTGAAAGCCGTCTTGAATTGATCATCTTCTTTCACCATCACCTGATTATACCCTGAGTAGCCATCTAGGAGAGAGAATCTCTCTGAACCGGATACTACTTGTAATATTTGTTCCATTGAAGGAAGTGGGTAATGATCTTTGAGAGATGCCCTATTGAGGTCCCGAAAATCTACACACAACCTCATTTCTCCACTTTTCTTCCTGACCAGAACCAAGTTCGCAACCCAGCTTGAGTGCTTGATCGGGAATATAATGCTTACCTCTATTAGCTTGTTAAGCTCTTTTTTCTTTAGAGGCTCTATGTGAGGGTTGACTGGCCTCTGCTTCTACCTGACGGGCTTAGCATTTGGATTCAATTCTATGGTATGTTGTGCCAGATTTGGATCGAATCCTCTTAAGTCTTCATATCTCTAAGCGAAGACATCTGGAAATTCTTGGCAAAGTTGTATGAAATCTGATTTCTCCTATTCAGTGGCCACTTTACCAATTTGAAGTGTTTTGCCTTCCCCAACCAAAATTGGCTCTGAATCTTCTCTCTTGACCTGTATGTTAGCCTTTTCCTTACGAAACTGGTCGTTAGGGTTGAAGATAGACTCCAACGTTACTAAACCCTTGGGAAGCTTGTTTTTCCGTAGCTACACTACTTGATCCCCGTATTGCTGCTCTAGCCTATCCTGATTTCTAGCTAAGAATTCAGCTTCTTCTTGCAAGAAATTGATGATCTGTCGATCGTTCTCAAACACCTGCCAGCTTGTGTTATTATTTGGAACTTCTGGCCTTACAACCACATAGATGTGTGGCTGCGTTTTTTCTCTTCTGATGCTGTCAACCACATCAAACATTGCTCCAACTGCTGCGAGCTTGTCTGCAGCCTCATTTTTCTTCCTGGGTATAGACACAATGTTGAAAGCTTCGAAATCCTCAATGAGGTCCCATACCCTATTCTTGTAGCTCCTTAGCAAGTTGTTCTTTGTAGCATGTTGTCCCCTGACTTGGTTGACAATTAGCTCGCTATCTCCAAACACCCGTAAGTTCTTTATGCCCCTTTTCTTGGCCCAATGAAGTCCATGAATCAAGGCCTCATATTCAGTGGTGTTATTTGAACAAGAAAACTGGAAATGAAAAGCTGAATAATACTTGATGTTTTGTGGCAAAATCAACACTGCACCACCTCCAGCACCTTGCCTACTCCTTGATCCATCGAAAAATAATTTCCATACCTCATTGTTTTCATCTTTTTGTTCAGGCCGAATGATGTCAGGAATGGGTGAATTCTCTTCATGTATACAATACACGCCCAATTCAGATTCTTCAATTTCCTTGTATGGGTCAAATTCATGGCTTTTGTTTGCCCATTCATCCAAAGTTAAATCGGGAATTCCCTCGACCTTAGTACCTGCTTCTAGATCACTTGAACACTCCTCCCGATCAAAGGCTGAGTAATTTGCATTGATAGGACCTGGTACATGAGGCTCGATATGGAAATTGGTAATTGGTTCTGACTTGATTGTTGCTTTGGCCCCATACCTTGTTCTGAAAATCATGTGCGACCAATCTACAGATAAATATCCACCGATATTTGCAGTGAAGTCCCTTAATAGACACAACGCAAAGAGTGGCGGGAGGTCAATTACAGACACATCTTGCAGAACTGTAACATTAGGACATGAATGTAGTGTTAGGCTTAACCCCTTGATGACCCCAACTGTTCCCACTGCCGTTCCATCTAGTTGTACTACCCCTTTCAGCACTGGCTCATACTTCAGACCCAGTTGATCCGCTATTTGCTTCGGCATCACTGAACTACTTGCTCCTGAATCTATCATGCAGTTGTGTACCAAGTGGTTTCCAATAATCAATGAAACATAGAATGGTGGAGGCTTTAAATTTTTTCTTGCCTGGCCTCCATCATGTTGCACTGCATTAGTGAGAATTTTCTCACGTCCCTGGTTTGATACATTTGTGGCAGACCAATTAGCCATTGCAGCTTGCAATAAATCTCGTTGCCCCGGGATTGCAAGTGATTCCCACATGGAAATGTTCACATGTGTCTTCTTCATTTGATCGATGATGTTGAAGGGGGATGAATTGTCCTTTTGCTGCCCCTTACTCGGTGCAAGCTTTTCTGGAGCTTGAACGGGTACATGTGTTGCTACAACAGGTACCTTAGGCTGATTTTGCACATTTAGAGCTGTGTTTGGTCTGTTGACCCCTTGTTGTGTAAGAGTGGGTTGAGAAACAACTGGATTGGGCGGTTGTTCCTCTACTATGCCTCTCTTCTTTGATCGTGTGTTGGCAGCCACGCCTTGAAAAGGTTGTTGGATAACTCCACAAAAGTCTTCCATTTGCCAATTGGCCAACGTGGTTTCCGTCGGGGGTCCTTCTTGTTCCGTTCCTTGCTGTTGATTCCCTTCTTGGCTTGGTTCTTGAGGCACACCAATGGTTTGCACCATCAAGGCCTTATTCAGTACACCATTGAAACATGCTGACTGATTGTGAGGGAGATTGCAAGGGTAACACCAGTCATACTCCTGTGCCAGGTTGTTTTGCGTTGGAACCAAGGCCATTGAGGACACCGTTGTGTTTGGATCATACGGCCGAAATGGCCTAGCAGCTTGAGGTTGTCCTTGGTTTTGGTTTTGATTTGCAGCCTGAGGTGGTGGTGGTCTATTCTGTTGGTATGAGGGCCTAGCTTGGTACTGCATTTGAGGCTGATATGGTCTAGCACTTTGAGCTTGCTGTCTTTTGATAGTCACAAGCTCATTTCCAAGGTTCTGTAGTTGTTTCATGACCTCCTACAATTCCTTTGAATTATTTGAAGATGTGGATGCCTCATTATTGCTTTGATTTCTAGGAGTTGGAATGGGATTCAACTCTGGTGCTTGACTGGTTGTAGGATTTCCCATATCTGGATAGAGAGGCATTGGCGGCCTTGGTGCAAGCTTGCCATCTTGGATCAAACAGTTCTCTGCTCTGATCGCTATGTCATAGGACCCTGGCAGCGTTGTCCCTCCCATTGATTGGATCATCATGGCTATGTCTGAATTTATAGCCTTTAAAAAATAAAGGAATGCTCCTTCGGTGGTTGGTCTAACGACTATTGGAATTCTGTCCCATGTCCGTTGGAATCTGAAGTTGAAATCTACCATTTGTTTGTTAGGAGCCCTTTTGATTGTTGTCAGCTGTTCCAATAAGGACAAATTGTCCGCCCTCTCCCCGAATTGGCCGCAAAGAGCTGAATAAAGTTGGTCCCAATTTTTAATAGATCCTGCTGTAAGGCTCCTAAACCATTGTAAGGCCTTATCTTTGAAAGATGAAGCCAATAACTTGACTGCAACATCCATTTCATTTACTTCGTGGATCGCGCATACATTAGCAATATCCTGGATGTGATCAATAGGAGTGGTATGATTTTCTCCTGTAAAATAGGGGATATTCTTTAGCGCCGCAACTGGAATTTGGTTCTGAGCATTTAGGGTAAGTGGACTACTGCCCATGAAATTGACAAAGGGATTCGGTGGTAATTGCGCCATTATGATTGGCCTAAGAACCCTGGTTGATGCGAGAAAAGGTCTACCAGGTGGAGGTGTAGACAAAGTCCTGTTAGGTGGAGATGGCAATCTTTGTGATCTTCTTCCTCTCCTTCCCCAACCTGGTGAAAGTTGCAAGTGGAAAAATAGTCCTTCTCGAGTATTAGACCTTGTCTGAATTCTTCTCATGTGCCTGGGCAACTCGTGCTGCTACACCACTGAACTCTATCCCTTCGGAGTCGCCAGATGTGTTAGAGAACAAGCCTCTAAAAGGATGGATTTTGCCAAGTTACACACCAAACTTGATGGTGTTGAAAATATAATTTGAAATTGGAGAGCCCAGAGGAGACAATCTTCAATTCGGAATTCAGGCCTTGCCGTGCAGCTGCGGATTCTCGAAAAGTACATGCGGAACTCAGGTCATGTGATGCAACTCACAAAACCCGAATTGCTATGTGTCGGAACTTGGAACATGTCTGACATCCCCCAAAACCTGAAAAGCTGCTTTGATGCTCTCGGATCCTGAAATCCTGAAATCATTGCTGTCGGGGGTAGGACCATGCAATGCATCCCGCGAAACCCGAAACACTACTGCTTCTGCTTTGATGCTCTCGGATCCCGAAATCTCGAAATCACTGCTAACCCGAAATTTTGGAAATAAAAATACCAAAAAACTAAAAATACCCTTTTGAATATTTCCCTCTGATATACCAACTGGTAAATTTTTAACCTATTTTTAGTAGGATAAACCATTGAAAAATGATTTCGGAGTTCAGGCTAGGAGGTGCAAAATCTGAAATTTGTAAAAAACTACAATTTTTTTAGTGCAAATTTCATGAAAACTCCTTCAAATTTTGATGGAATGACCTCTTGGTCCCACCGGGCGTGCCAAAACTGTTGGTGTAGAAACGAAGCACCCCTGGGACTCTGCAACACGATGGGTTGAAAGTCTCAGTGCGATTGCACAACATGGAGCTTTTCCCAAGTGTGGGACCTTGCGAAATCGAAAAAGCTCTCCGGATGAAGGCTGGCTCCTATTCCTCTGTTCAGATGCACCAATAAAACGCAGAGGTTTACCCAAAAAACCTAATCTAACTACCAAGGAGACAGGGAGAGAGAAAATGCATAAAATAAACCTAAGCTAAGGAAGTGATGCACCGAGGAATGTTGAACATTTGGTTTGCAAAAATAAACACAGACCACACAGATGTAACACAACACCATGCAAAGATAGCTAAAATGCAATAGAAGATCAAAAATTGACAGTAATAAATATGTAAGAGGGTTTAGAAGCAACCACAGACACACATATATCGCTCAAGGATCGATTCAATACATTGCAATGGCCAAGAGGCAAAAAACAATGTTACAATCCATATGGGAGGTTTGAAACTCCACAAATCCTCTTGTGAGTAGGAGGGAAGGGAGGATGCAAAGTAGAAAATTTCCAACCTTTTTACAAAGAGCCCTCCTTACATTTTATAGAAGGGAAAGAGATGGAGAAGTGAGAAAATCGAGATCTGCCCAACCACCTCCAAGACTGCGCCTAACTCCATTCATCACGGTGGTAGGTAAGAACCTCAACGACCCAAAAAATGGTGAACTGTCATATTTCCCGCGTCAGGTCCGTTCCAGTTGGGTTCAAGACTCTCCTCTACATCCACATCGGGCTTGGAGGACACCGTGGTATGTGTTTGATGTTCGTGCTTTCCTGAAACCCGCATCCGCCGCTATTACCAAATTTCCTTTGTTTTCGGGTTTGGGGGTATGACTTGCATATGCATCGGGTTTGGGAGGTGGCGCAACATGTTTTCCCCCCATGCTTTTCCGACTTGCTTGCTTTTCTGACTTGCTTGCTCGACTCGAAAACCCGAATTGCCTTGTGTCGGGTTTTGCGACCCTTCCGACATGTCCTTCCTGTCGGGTTTTCTAACCCCTCCGACACATCTCTTTCCTCCGCTGGGTTTGGGAGGTCTTCCGACATGTATTCCTGACTTGCTCGCCCGACCTGTTTTCCCGACTCGGAACCCCGAATTGCCTCGTATTTACCCGGGGAGGGAAAAATATACAACATTAATTTTTCATGTAAAATGCACATAATGATACCAAATAATAGATCTAGTTCAGATTAAACAAATGCAATTTAATAATAATCTGATTGTCCATTAATTCATTTGAGATAGACAAATATATAAGAAGAGAGTTTCCTATAAAGTAGGAAACTACTCTTCTATTCTAGCGAGTTGTTTCAACAACAAAATAAATCTGTTACAATTATATAATTATGGAGCACTAACAATCCGAAATTCCTAACATGAAGTTCAACCCTTCAACATCCCTACCCAACTTCGGGTGGCCAGACTTTGTCATCAACTTAAGATTATTGAAAATCATAAGGCCATAGGTGCTCAGATCCATTCCAGGCTTCACTGGATTAAAGTAGGAGACAAAGCTTCCATAATATTCTCCAAATTCCTTCAAGCTAAATTTTCCAGGGATCAAATTAAAGATGTTTAATGGGCTCATGATTGTGTCACAAGTCTCCCTGATATTGTCAATAGCTCTATGGATCATTATACCCTAGTTTTTTAGGCTCAGATACCGTCCAAAGAAATTCTTGCAGCTTTGTAGCACTGTGTAAGTGGTTCCTTCTAAGTTGTCTTCTCAGGACATAAAACATTGTGATGCTCTTCTTTCTTTAGATGAACTCTACAATGCCTTCCTTTTTCTTAATAATGAAAAATATCCAGGAATTAATGGTTTCCCGTGTGAATTTTACAATGCAACTTGGTTAGTGGTTGGTAAGGATCTTCTTCAGGTTTACAGAGAGGATTTACAGAATTATTCCCTTGGAAATATCATTAACAAGCCAAATATTAAGTTTATTCCTAAAGTTGGGAATCCTGAGCTCATCACTAGTTGGCGGCCTATTACTCTTCTTAATGTCTCTTATAAGATATTGGATAAAGATCTTGTTCTCCATACTATTAACCTTCTTCTCAAGATTGTTCACCTTGAGTCAACTGGTTTTGTTAAGGGAAGGTATATTCTTGATAATCTCATTGATGTTTGAGAAGGCAAGAAGTGGGCCAAAAAATCTCTACACTGGGTTATTTTTCTCAAAATTGATTTTAAAAAGAAGAATGATCAGATTGAATGGCCCTTTATTCTTGTTATGTTCCAAGCCCTTGGATTTGGACCCCCTTTTTATCAATGTTGTTAAAAATTATTTGATGACGCCTCTTCTTGCCTCACAGCAATGGAAATCAATCTCAAGCTATTGATTTATTCAAATCTATCAGGAAATATTCTCCTCTCACTTCAACTCTTTTCATTCTTGCAACTGATACTCTTGGGCATTTGTTTTCAGAATGGGTTAAACAAGGTTGCATTCGAGGAGTATTCCTCCCTGATGATGCTTCTCATCTTGTCAATGGGAATTTTTCCAACGAATTTTCCTCACCTTCTGAGAATGAGCATAACATTAAAGAATCTTCTTCATGTTTAGACACATTCTATCAAGCTTTTGGTTCCAGTGTTTAATTAGCCAAGTCTCTTAGTTTTAGGTAGATTTCTTGGCCTATGACTAAATGGTTGGCATCTTACCTTTGTGTTGGATCAAACACGGGGAAAGATTCAATTTCTTGGGGATCCCCTTTGCCTTCAATACCGATTCTTCCACTCTCTGACAATTTTTCCTTGATCGTGTTGAGAAAAAAATTGAATATTGGATTTCCAAAAATTTGTCTCTTGCAAGCAAGTTCCAAGTTTGTTCTAAGGTATTGGTTGTTACACATATCTACTATTTCTCTTGTTGGGATCCATCTAAAGTTGCTTATTCCAAACTTAAAAAGACCAATGTGAGACTTCCTCTAGACTAACAAATTTTGAGGGTGATAAAGGCTTTCGAAAAGTTTCTCAAAAATATCTACTACAAGCCTAAAGATCTTAGCGGCCTTCGGACTTCTTAGCATTCAAACTTAAGGTCGAGAACCATGTGCTAAATGTATCATTTTCTCCCTTAAAAGGTCGAAGAATTCTGGAAAGTTCTTCTTGGAATTGTTTCATTCTTGGTAGGCCCTATGGAAAAGGTACCCTAGAAAGGTTTGAATCCTCCATATTTATCACTCACATTGGTCTCCCCTGTTAAAAGTATGGGTAATTTTGTAGTGCCAAGATCATTTGTAAATAATTGGAAATTACTCAAAAAGTTGCATTTAATATGGGATTGGAGATGGCTTCAAACACTAAACTCTCTATTCAATGATCTCAACTCCATTTGGTGGTCTCCGTATGCTATCACTTATTATAATGTTCCATTTACTAAGTGTCCCTTTGATATAAAAGCGATCTAGGATGTCTCAGGAAAGGTATCAAATTCCATATTTGACCTTGTTTTACAAGAGTTCAATGATTGGATATCCATGGTACAACATAAAACTAAGAGTTAATCTGATCAATTCTAAGCTTCAGTGATATGTGATCAAAAACTTATCATGGAAATTCATAATGTCACACATGTTATGCTTTATAACCTGGAAATTCTAGACCTCCTTAAGCCTAGGGGGGGTGGAATCAATGCTTATACAACTTTTTCAACTCACTAATCTGAGGTGATTTACAATCTTCCTATCCCCCTTAGAAGGATTGAAAAACATCAAAATCATTACACAAGCCATAAAATGAAGAGAACACATGAGTGACCTCAAAGTTTCCAATGTGGGAAACCCTTGCATGGCTCAAAAACCCACTAAAACCAAGAACTAGACTAGACAAAATGTCCTATAAAGTTACAATGATTTCATGGTCTGAGCTTCAACTTAACCTGGAGCTACAACTCCAGGAGAGCGATTTAACTCACAGTTGGCCTACTCAAATCTTTGACAATGCTTCAATTTTTCTGGAAAGCTTCAGTCTCCCAAATTCATGTATAGCTAAAATTGACCTTTAGCATAAGCTATAACTTGGATAGGGATAGCTACTACTCTCCCCACATGCTAAGCTACAACTTATGATTTTTTTCATTGAAAATGCTGATCACTTTACTTTGTTGTCTTCCACAAATAATTTTGACCACTTCTCGTCAGTGTCTACATATGTCATCTTCTCTGAGCTTGCTTTTCAATTTTTCATAGTTGTAGAAAGCACACTAACACCCTTCTTATCTTTCTCTGCAAGAATGAACTTACTTTGGCGATCAACATATTAACTAATACAGGTGGCTCAAGAATCTGAGCTGTAAATGTGACTAAGAAAAAAATAGACTTTGACATTTCCAGTTTAATGGCTCTTCACATTTGACCAGTTCTTGCAACAAATTTTAGATCACTGGGGAACGATCCTTGCACTAAAATTTGGAGTTTGCAGATTGACAAATGGCACTTCTTCAACTACTCGACTCGACTGACCCATGAGATCTTCTCACATGAAGCACACTCTCACATTTGACGTACCGTCTCCTTGGGTCATGTCCTACTCCATCCACTTTTGAGATTCTTGACTAGACTTTCCACGACCTCAGGGAAAGGTTATGGACAACTTCTGTCAACTAGAACTATTCTCCTTCGTTTTAGGATGAATCAACGTAATATGGATTTTACAATACCTTTCCGACCTGGCTTAGAGATATTCCTGCAATGCCTTTGGAATTGTTTCATTAGTTCAAAATTCATAGATCGTTGGATCATTTTGTAACTTTCATAGTTACTACCACAGTCGACTAGGCAGACTAGTTGTCATCCCTCTAAAGGATAGATCCTCCACCACATCCTAGTGCTACTCCTTGCATGTGCCTAATTATGTGAATTTCTACCACCTATGTTCCCCTTATTCCAGGTGTTTGTTTCATGCTCTGACATGTTGACATGTATGCCTTGTCGAGAAACATAAACTAATTCCAATGATCTCCACGTTGTTGTAACTCTTTGGAATTCACTTTAAATTATAAGAGGCATGTTGTAATAAGAAAGTGTGGAGAGCTTAAACCATTTGCAAACAGCTCCACGTACCCTTTTGGTGATAAGTCTTTTCTGACTGCAAAAGCTAGAACCAATAAAATAGCTCCACTTGCCTTTATGGTGTACTGATTCTATGTCAAATTGCAATGATTTTTGACCCAATCATAACAGTCCCATGTGGATTAATTTGTGTAAGGCTTGTTAGATAAACTTAAACCAATATGGAAGACTCCATGCCTTTGGATTTGTCAATATTTTATTATACTCCAATGGCCATTGCGACACATAATCCAATGGAGGGGATTCAGCTCCGTGTATTTTTTTGGTTTCAGAAGTTATCATGCTTTGCGATGCTTTAACCAATCAGACAGCTCCATGTAGACTTACAGGTGTCAGATTTTCAACTCTATGTCAAGATCAAAAAGTCATCTGATCAGAGGAGGCTCCACGTAGGGGGGTCTTTTTCTTCGCTGACTATTTGGCGGACTCTGAAATTTTATGCAGATCCTTGTTTATTCCATGTGTCTTCATTTTTTGAGAGTTGAATTATCACTGCACCTATCTTTAGATCTACCTTGCTCATGTGTATCATCCATCTTCTAAGCCATGTGTCCTTGTGGTTTTACTCTGTCATAATATTGAACTTTTCACTAACCTGTGGGAAATTTGGAATCGGACATAACTCTTCAGATTAGAGGATGGTTCCAAATTACTCTAATGTTAGACTGCATACGTGAAAGGATCTCTGCAGAGGTTCTCAAAGACCAATACCTAGTATACCACTCGCCAAGGAGACAGGGATAAAAGAGTATATGAATGAGAAATAAATAAACTACCAGGTGATTCAAACATTTAGTACATGATTAATACTCAGTTTTCCTTCGATCTTGTAGCATTCTGAAATGCAGTACAATGAACAAATAAAGACATCCAAATCTGTAACGATAGACCATTATCGACGCCATTATCAGACACCTAGAAGGCATCTGAAATCGATTGCAATCCTATTTTCATTGACATCTAATAGATTGAAACAGTTCAATACAGAATAGTTGAACATGGTTCAACCTGATAATACAATCTTAAAGGAAGGATTGAACGTTCACATCACCTATGCTAGAATGGAGGATGTAGCCTGCAAAACTGAGAATATTGAGACCCCTTTCCATAGTATAAAACCTATCCCTAGTATTTATAGAACTTGATCTCAGCCACAGAAATATGCAGAGTGGAGTCCTGTCAATGGCTACTAGAAAGCTTAATTCCACCATTAGTTAGACGTTTAGAAAAGAAATCTGTTTTCGAGAGTGTGGGATGCTTTACTGCATTGATCCTCAAATCAGGCTCCTTTCTTCTGGAAGTGTATTCTTCATCAAGAAATTGATCGAATCTGGCTCTGCGTTGTTGAGACTGATGATCCTGCACGGAGTAGCTTCACTATGTTTGCTCCAATTTTCATCCACCTTGAATCACTCTCAAGCATTATAGTCTTCAGACTCCCATGTACGTAGACATATGCCTAGATCTATCTAGTGAAATGGATACTCACCCGCTTTTGAGTACTTTTGTTATGAAATGATATGCACTTTGGAAGTTTACGGTTTAGGCTTGTTAGGTAATAAGAGACAACTCGATCCTATGCATAAAGCCATACGAAGTTTAGGGTTTTATAGCACATCTGCAATGTTTAGGGTCCAGGGTTTAGGGTTTTAGGTGTGAATTGAAATTAGGGTCTAGGATTGTTAGGAAATAAGGGATAAAATATGTAGAATAATCCCTTAGAGAATCGCAACAATAGAAACTAATATGGAGAAAATATTATAGATCTCAAATAAAATTACAGAATAAAATAACAGAACACAAAGAGACAGTATTTAACGTGGTTCACCTAATTTGGGCTACGTCCACTAAGAATCACTTGGTTAGATTTTATTACAAGCCACCGCTCTCTCAATACAATACCCAAATCTGTTTGGAGCTATGCTCAATAAACTCTATAGAATTCACACCCGAATTCAAAACACATCTACAATGTTTGACATTATATCTACCATATGCACAAAACCCATATAAATAAAACAACTGCTTAAGTAGTTTTTACAAAACTTTGGGTATCAAAACTATGGGCCAAAACCGTCCCATAAAACCTATGGGTCAAAAATCCTACCCATATGAGAAAATCATGTTTCCCGATATAGTCGGGCACGTTTTAAGGCCAAAAAAAAAATTCAAGGGCTGCCACCCCTAAACCCCGACGAGGATACAAGAACAACTGTACAGGAATATTAGTGTACAGTCTTCAACACTTTCTCACATGAAAATAGGCTCCACAACCTAACAATCTCTCACTTGAAGACTAGTTTTCCTCTAAGCAAGCTTCTCAACCCTTCACTAGTTTCTGTGAAGACCAACCAAAGCTAAACACAACTTTAGTTTTTCCCTTGTGACCACCTTGGTCATCATGTCTACATGATTATGACTGGTATGAATCTTCTCCAGCTTCAACTTCTCTTCCTCTAAAGTTGATCCCGATGAAATGGTACCTAAACTATATATGCTTTGTCCTAGAGTGGAAAGCAAATTTCTTAGCTAGGTGTATAGCACTCTAACTATCACTATACAGTTTTCCTTCCTCCTGCTTATGCCCCAACTCCTCAAGAAATTGTTGTAACCAAATCATTTCTTTGCTTGCCTCTGTGGCAGCAACATACTCAGCCTCTATGGTTGACAAATCCACCAGCTTCTATAGTCATGAAATCCACCTCACTTTTTGTCCCACCTACAGTGTAAACATAACCTGTCGTGCTCCTCCTGATGTCTACATCTCTAGCCATAGTCTGAATCTACATAACCACACAAAGTGGTGTCTAATCCACTATAACACAAAAATATCCCCATGGTCCCCTCTCAAATACCAAAGGATCTACTTTACTATCTGTCAGTGATCTCTACCTAGATCACTCATAAATATACTCATTGTTCCCCACTGCATGGGTAATATCAGGCCTAGTGCACACCATGGCATACATCAAACTGCCAACTGTTAATGAGTAAGGTATCTTGGACATATGGTTTCTCTCTCTGCTCTGTCTTGGGACACTACTCCATTGATAACTTGAAATGGCTTGCCAAAGGAGTCACAACCGGTTTAGCATCCTGCATATTAAACCTCTCCAAGGACCTTCTTAATGTACTCTTCCTAAGATAAAGTCAACTTTTGTTCTTTCCTATCCCGAGATATCCTCATAACAAGGATTTGTTTGGCTGCCCCCAAATCCTTCATAGCAAAGGAGTTCACTTAGCTGCTTCTTAAATAATTTTATTTCCTGCATGTTTTTACCTGCAACCAACATGTCATCCACATACAGACAAAGGATAATATAACCTGCCATCCTCAAATTTCATTGTATACCATGCAATGGTCAGAATAACATCTAATATAACCTTGCTCCATCATGAAGCTATCAAATTTCTTTATACCATTTGACGTGGAGCTTGTTTCAAGCCATACAAGCTCGTCTTCAGTTTGCACACCATCTCCTCTTTACCTTTGACCTCATAGCCCTCTAGTTGGTCCATATATAGTTCCTCCTCCAAATCACCCATAGAGAAATGTAGTTTTTACATCAAGCTACTCTAAGTGCAAGTCTTATGCTGTAACTCTTCCAAGAATAGTTCTAATAGAAGTC
Organism: Taxus chinensis; assembly: GCA_019776745.2. NCBI lineage: Eukaryota > Viridiplantae > Streptophyta > Pinopsida > Cupressales > Taxaceae > Taxus > Taxus chinensis. The sequence goes on from CM034148.1 coordinate 674,201,618, forward strand.
AGTTTTACTACAGGTGAAAAAATCCCATCAAAATCTATACCTTTTTTTTGTACAAACCCCTTGACCACCAACCAGGTCTTGTATCTTTTCTTTCCTCCTTCTTCCTCTTTGACTTTAAACACCCCACTTGTTCTATAATGCTCTTTTTCCTTCGAGTAGCTTCACCAAATCCCATGTTTGTTTCTCCATGAGATCCTGATGCTCCTCATCCATGGCTTGCTCCCACTTCTTCCTAGACATCTACCTGCATTACTTCATCAAAGCTCTCTAGCTCTCCACTATCAGTGAGTAATAAATAATAAAGAAAAGGAGGAAAAATATTCAGGTTCTCTCCTTACCCTAGAAGACCTCCTCAATATAGGAGTTTGGGGTTCCTATTGAGGAGGTTCTTAAACTGATTCATGTGTCACTTTTCCATCCGGAGGATCCTCTACCCGCTACATATTCTTTCTTAGATTCTTCCATGTTTTCCTGCAACTGCTGCTTATACATGACTTTATCATTAAATACCACATCCCTAGATCGAATGATTTTCTTGTGCTTAATACTCCAACATTTATATCCAAATTCATCACCACCATAACCAATGAAAGTACATTTTTCATGATTTAGCCTCTAGCTTGGTCCTATCATCTTTGTCTATATGAACAAACACCTCACATCCAAAGATTCTAAGAAATGAATAATCAACTTTCTTATCGTACCAAGCATCCTCGGGTATACCTCCATCCAAGGCACTTGAGGGTCCTCTGTTTATCAAGTACATAGCTATGCTCATTGCTTCTGCCCAAAAAGAAAGAGGCAGTCCTGCATGTAACCTCATGCTCCTAGTACGTTCCATTATTGTTCTGTTCATCCTTTCTGATACCCCATTCTACTGCGGAGTTCTTGGAACTATATTTTTCCTGCGGATTCCATTCTTAGAACAGTAATCATCAAATTCATTGCTGCAATACTCCCCTCCATTATCTGACCTGAGACATTTTAGCTTAAGACATGTTTCATTCTCTACCAAGGCTTCCCATTTAAAAAAAGTGTCAAATACATCAGATTTGTTTCTAATACAATAAACCCATACTTTCCTTGTTGCATCATCAATAAAAGTAACATAATAACTTGAACCCCCAAGAGATGATACCTGAGCCGACCCCCACACATCAGAATGCACCAACTCTAACTTACTCTCTTTCTTTGTAGGTCCAACCTTTATATACCTTACTCACTTTTGTTTCCCATATATGCAGTCCTCATAGAACTCCAAACCTATTTCTGTATATCCAGATAAATGCTTCTTTATGATCTCTATGCCCTTATGGATCATATGACCAAGCCTATAGTGCCACAATGTTGTATCTTAATGTAGCCAAATTATGAACAAACCAGATATACTACAAAAAATATGAACTCCAAAAGAAAATAGATCTCCTTCTTTGATATTGAATAATGAATTACAATGTTTCCTAAATAGGAAAACAACTCCCAACTCGAGTTTCCAAGTAAACTCTAGCTAACTCTAACTAAATCTACTCTAGGTGGCAAAAATTACTATTTTTAGCAGGTTACTAGAACTTGTTATTCTTAGTAAGTTCGCATGCTTATTCCTACAGGCACAAAAATTTCCACACATCTTCTACATCCCTAAATTAGAGGAATTTCCAAATTTCTAACTCATAATGCAACTAATAGACTAAAATTAACTAATGCCCAAAACTAAGACAAAACCAAACTATAACTTAAATCCTAATTTTCAGCCTCAAGACCGATTTAGGGCCCAAAAACGTGTCAAAAACTTTCCCCAACTGGTAGATAAGATTGTCGCTGCGTTCATCTCATCGAAACACATGGTTTAAAAAAAAGGACTCAAACAGACACCCGGAGCTCAAGTTATGACCTTGTCAAGTTCCTGCTAATTCTGGCGCATCATTCTCCCCTGCTTGAAAAAATTGCAGCTCCTGTAAGTTGTCTTCTTCAAAATACTTCCATTTATCTGCATCCAACTTCTTAATCTCCCACTCTGTGACCCAAGTATTGTCCTCTTGTTCCATTCCTTTCCAATGTACCAAATATTTGTTGTATTTCCCATGTCGTGTGTCCATTGTTTTCTTATCTAGAATCTGATCCACTTCTTCTTTCTTCTTCACCAGAACCTGCTGCCTCCAATCTACTAATCCATTAATAAAATCCCCTTCTACACCATCCCCATGAAAAGAATACAAATCTAAAAAATTAAACATTGAAGAAATATCAAATTTCCCTGGCAATTCTACCTCATAAGCATTATCGTTTATTTTTTTCATGATTTTGTAGGGACCAATCTTCTTGTACTTCAGCTTGTTAAAGGTTTCTCTTGGAAACCTTTCCTTCCATAGATATACCATAACCAACTCACCAACTGTAAATACCCTTCTCCATATGTGCACATCTACTATTTCCTTATACTTATCATTACTATTCTGCAGCTTCTTCTGCACTTCTTTCTGCAATTGTTGTATATGTTCGGTAAATGCTTCTGCATCATCACTGACTTTACCATCAACTGGTAGTTGTACCAAATCTAACACCCCATTTGGATTACTCCCATACATAATTGAAAATGGAAACTTTCCCGTGGATCTATTTATGGAACTGCTATATGCAAACTCAGCTTGTGATAATGCTAAGTCCCATTATTTCAGCTTTTCCCCAACGATGCACCTTAACAGGTTTCCCAAACTCCAATTTACCACCTCTATTTTTCCATTAGTCTACAGATGATAGGCACTACTGAACTGTAGTTGAGTTCCAAATTTTTTCCATAAAGTCCACCAGAAGTGACTTAAGAACCTTGTGTCCCTATCTAAAGTAATGGTTTTTGGAACACCATGCAAACGAATAAGTTATCTGAAAAACAAATCTTCTACGCCTGTTACATCACTTGTTTTCTTGCAGGCAATAAAATGAACCATCTTAGAAAACCTATCAACAACCACAAAAATTGAGTCATTACCTCGTTGTGTTTTTGGTAATCCCAAAACAATGTCCATACTCAGATCTATCCACAACCCTTTAGGAACAGGCAACGACAAATACAACTCTATATTCTATACATGGCCTTTCGAGACTTGACAAATTCGACATCTCTCCACATATCTTACCACATCTCTTTTCATCTTTGGCCAATAGTATTTGTCTACTACCAAGGCTATCATTTTATCTTTATCAAAATGCCCAGCCAACCTTCCATTATGCAACTCTTTCACTATATTCTCTCTCATAGACCTAACTGGAATACATAGTTGGCATCCCTTGAATAGGTAGCCATCCTGTAAAATATACTCATCCAGGACATCTCATGTATTGTCTGACAATTGACTAATTAGTCTTTCAACAATATCCTTGACATTAGAATCAGAAGAATACAAACCCTTTATTGCTTCAAAACCCACCACCTCATTTTCCATAGTGGTAAAAAAAGTCACACGCCTACTCAATGCATCTGCAACTTGATTCTGTTTTTTGGATTTATGTTTTAGAGAAAAAGTATAACCTTGCAAAAATGATACCCACTTTGCATGCCTACTATTCAACTTCTTTTGGGTATTCACATACTTCAGGGCTATGTGGTCTGTAAATAACACAAAATCCTTAGGCACTAAGTAATGCCTCCAATGCCTTAATGCTTGTACAATTGCATAAAATTCCACATCATAAGTAGAGTAGTTCCTTCTTACCTCATTCAGTTTCTCACTAAATAAAGCTACTAGCTTTCCTCCTTGACTTAGAACAGCTCCAATACCCACATGTGAGGTGTCACAATCAACCTCAAACACTTTATCAAAATCTAGTAGTACCAAAATGGGTGCCTCTGTCACCTTCTTCTTTAAGAATTAAAAACTATCCTTAGCTATATTTGTCCACAAAAACTCCCTTCCTTTTGTGCAATCTGTTATAGGTGCTACAATATTGCTTAAATTTTTAATAAATTTTCTGTAAAATGTTGCTAGACCATGAAAGCTTCTTACCTTTGTTATACTCCGTGGAGTAGGCCATTCAATAATTACCATTATCTTTTCTGAGTCCATCTGTACCCCATCTGCTGAAATAATAAAGCCCAAGAATACCAAACTCTCTTGCATGAATGTGCACTTCTTCATATTTTCATAGAGTTTCTCTTTCCTTAACACTTTAAATACCAACCTTAGATGCCTCAAATGTTCTTCTTTAGTTTTACTAAAGATCAAGATATCATAAAAATAAACCACAAAAAACTTACCATTATACTCCCGTAGTACGGTGTTCATCAATCTCATAAAAGTACTAGGTGCATTGGATAACCTGAATGGCATCACTACCCACTCATATAATCCATTTCCTGTCTTAAATGTTGCTTTCCACTCATCTTCTTCTCTGATCCGAATCTGATGATAACCACTTCGAAGATCAATCTTGGTGAAATACTTAGATCCAGCAAGCACATCCATCATATCATCAAGGTGAGGTATTAGGAACCGATACTTGATTGTAATTTTATTAATTGCTCTGCTATCCATGCACATTCTCCATGTTCCATCCTTATTTGGTGTTAATAAAGCTGGCGTTGCACATGAACTCATGCTCTCCCTTACGACCCCATTTCGCACGAGCTCTGCCACTTGCCTATTCAACTCTGCATGCAATGTCGGGCTCATCCTATAAGCCGCTTGATTTGGGAGTGAATACCCTGGAATCAAATCAATATGGTGTTGAATATCTCTTTTGGGTGGTAATCCACCTAATAGCTCATCAGGAATAACATCCAAAAATTCTTCTATTAATTCTGCTGTTTCTATTGGTATTTGAGCACTTACAGGTTCATCCTTATTTGCAACTAGTGCATAACAAAAATTGGTTGCCTTTGCCTCCTTCACAAATTCCTTTGCAGAAAGCATAATTTCATCCTTCCCCTCTTCTTTAAGAGGTAGCAAAACTATTTTTGTGCCATCCTTTCCATAAAGTATAAGTATTCTTTCCCCCATTATGAATAACTTTTCTATCAAATTGCCATGGTCTTCCTAATAGCATATGACATGCATCCATAGGAATAACATCACACCAAATCTCATCCTTATAACTGTTCCCAATAGAAAAGCTTATTAAACATCTCTTATCAACAGTAACTTCATTACCCTTCTTAAACCATGCAATACGATAAGGGTTAGGATTCTTCTCACAATGCAGACCCAATTTATCGACCATCTGATTTGAAACCATGTTCTCACAACTACCACCATAAATAATAACATTACATACCTTTCCTCCTAAAGTGCATCTTGTTCTGAAAATATTTGTATGTCGCCATGCATCCCCCTTGACCTCCTTTCTTGGAGCAATCATCATCCTCTTGATCATCAGAGTTTCTCAAACATCTGGTGGAATTTCTAGGTCCTGTTCATCTTCTACTTGTTCAGATTTAATAAGATTTACTCTTGGAGCATCTCCTTGCCTTTTTTCATGTGTATAAGTATGTGGGAATTCAAAATCCCGATGCCCTTCTTCACCACATCTGTAACAAACAAATGGTCTTCGTGGAGCCTCCCATCCTCTATAGCCAGCATATCCTCTGCCCCTAGAAAATCCTCTGCCTCTTTGTTGATTCTGGAAATCTTGTCTCGTATCCTCTCGCTTTTCCAATCCACGAGATGATTCTCCCCTACCTTGGCTGAAACCAGCTCATCCCTGAAAGGAAGATGAGATCCCCCTTCATTCTAGGTGATCTCCTAAAACTTTGATGATTTTGTTTTTCCTCAGCCTTTAAGGCTAATTGATAGGCATCCTCCATGCTTTTAATCCTATGCATACTTATCTCATCTTGAATAGAAAATATTAATCCATTAACATACCTTGAAACCATTTTTTCCTCAGTTTTTTCATGCTCTACACGAATGGACAACTTGTAGAACTCATCTGTGTATTCTTGCACTATTTGTAAGTTCTGTCTGAGATTCTGAAACCTCTTGTAAAGGGTTTGTGCATAATCCACAGGGAGAAATTTATCTTTCAGCTTCTTCTCAATCTTACTCCATGTCCTAATTCTTTCTTTCCCCTTTCTTGACCACTCTTTTTGTAGGTGATCCCACCATAACATAGCACGACCTTTCAATTTCGTGCATGTAAATTTTACCTTTTTTTCTTCTAACATAGCCTTCTACTCAAAAAAATTTCCCATGCTAGTCAACCAGTCTATCAGCTCCTTTGGTTTTAGACTACCACCATACTTCTAAACATCAACTCTTATCCCATCATTCTTTCCTTCTAATGCTTGAAGCATCATTTCTTCAAAAGCTAATGGTGGTGCTTGCGTTTCCTCCTCTTCACAAACTTCTTCTTCATCTGTGTCATCTCCACCTTGATTTCCTCTCTGGGTTATCATTGCAGCAAGCGCAACAACTTGTCTCTGCAGATCTTGCATATTTCTATTCATCTAGGCAATACCGTCTCCTCTTCCTCTTCCTCTTCCTGCCATTTTTTCAGAAAATACTTCAAACCTACTCTGATACCAGATAATGTAGCCAAATTATGAACAAACCAGATATACTGCAAATAATATGAACTCCATAAGAAAATAGATCTCCTTCTTTATTATTGAATAATGAATTAAAATGTTTCCTAAATAGGAAAACAAATCCCAACTCGAGTTTCCAAGTAAACTCTAGCTAACTCTGACTAAATCTACTCTAGGTGGCGGAAATTACTATTTTTAGTAGTTTACTAGAACCTACTATTCTTAGTAAGTTCGCATGCTTATTCCTATGAGAAAAGAAATTGCCACGCATCTTCTACATCCCTAAATTAGAGGAATTGCCAACTTTCTAACTCATAATGCAACTAATAGACTAAAATTAACTAATGCCCAAAAATAGGAAAAAATCAAACTATAACTTAAATCCTAATTTTGGGCCTCAAGATGGCAGATTTAGGTCCCAAAAACGTGTCAAAAACTTGGCCCAAATAGTAGGGCAGATTTCCGTTGCATTCATCTCATCGAAACACGTGGTTTTAGAAAAAAAATAGACTCAAACAGACACCTGGAGCTCAAGTTATGACCTTGTCAAGTTCTTTCTAATTTTGACGCATCATATGTACTTCTGAAGCCACAAGATTACAAACATTAGTGCTATAAGTGGTTAAATACAAGGTTCCAACCTTCTTACCTCTTGCCACCACAAGATCACCCTTGGTAACCTTCCAAGAGTCCGTTGTAAATATCACAGTATAACCATCACTTCCCAACTGCCCTGCCGATATCAAATTTCATCTTAATGTAGGCACATGTCTGACATCCTTCAATAGCCAAGTATTCCCATTCTGCATCTTAACCTAAACAGAACCTTTTCCAACTATGTTGCAAGGCTCATCATCACCAAGAAAAACATGCCCAAAATCTCCTTGAACATAATCAACAAAATAATGCCTATGTGGAGAAGCACGGAAAGAAGCCCCTGAATCTAAAACCCAAGATTTAGTAATATTATGCAAAGAAAGAATCAAAGCATCCTGACATACATTACCCATTGCCACATTTTCCTCCTTGTTTTCTTTCTATTGTTTCTTCTTGTCCCAAAGCTCCCAACATTCCTTCTTTGCATGCCTAGACTTTCCACAGTGCCAGCATACTATCTTACTTTTTGATTTTGACTTTGCCCTATCCTTTGATTTTCCACGGTTTCCTCTATTCTTCTGTCTCCCTCTAGTTTCCATTGTCAAATAATTTCCTGAAGTAGAAGATTCACCAGAGATTTTTCTTCGCATTTCCTCGCTTAGAATCACCCCTACAACATCCTCAAACTTCAACTTTGAGTTAACAGGAACTGAGTTGCTTACCATTACCGGGCTATTCCAACTCTCAGGTAAAGAGCACAAAACTAATAAAGCCCTAACTTCTTCATCAAATTCTATTGTAACCGAAGCTAGCATATTTACAACCATATTAAAATCATTTAGATTATCTGCTACTGAACCATTCTCAGACATCTTCATATTAAACAACTTTTTCATTAAAAATATCTTATTAGAGGCAGGGGGTTTTTCATACAACTTCCCTAATGCATCCATCAGTTCTTTTGTAGTCTTTTCCTTTGAAATATTAAATAATACTGAAGATGCAAGACACAGCTAGATTGTCCCAAGTGCCTTCCTATCCAGAAAATCCCAATTTGCATCTGTCATGCTCGAGGGTTTGTTCACCTTCTCAGACATCAGAGTATAAAGATCCTTCTGATAAAGGTAATCTTCCATCTGCATCTTCCAAAGACTAAAATTCTGCCCGTTGAATTTATCAACCCTATATCTTCCATCATCTACCATAGCTCCCACTCAAGATAAAACTTTCCCTGTGATTCAACACTTCAGCAAACCAAACCAGGCTCTGATACCAATTGTTAGGTAATAAGAGACAAAATATGCAGAATAATCCCTCACAGAATCACAACAGTAGAAACTAATATGAAGAAAATATTATAGATCTCAAATAAAAGTACAAACTAAAATAACACAACACAAAGAGACAGTATTTAACATGGTTCACCCAATTTGGGCTACGTCCACCAAGAATCACTTGCTCAGATTTTATTACAAGCCACCACTCTCTCAATACAATACCCAGATCTGTTTGGAGCTATGCTCAACAAACTCTATAGAATTCACACCCGAATTCAAAGCACATCTGCAATGTTTTTCATACATCTATCATATGCATAAAACCATATAAATAGACAACTACTTAAGCAGTTTTACAAAACCATGGTAAAAAATTGTCCCATAAACCTATGGGTCAAAATCCTACCCATATGAGAAAATCACGTTTCCTGATATATCGGGCACGTTTTAAGGCCAAGTGTCTAAATGGTGCTGATTCAAGGATCAAAAGGAGAGAAGGTTCCCAAGCAAGTGCCAGAGTGACACGTGTCCCAGGGGAAAGCGGGGAGTTGGCGAAAAGGTTAGTTTTTTGCCCTTTGCCTCAAAAGGGGTAAAAGTTCTAAAACGACCCGCGACTTTGCCCAAGAGGGAAAAAGTCAACATACAGACCCGAGTCAAAGCCAAGGTGGGGCGTCGAGGAGAAAAGTGAAAATTGAGCTTTTGTCTAAAAGGCATAAAGGTAAAAATGGAAATGCGTTTCCCAGAAAACCAAAAGGAGCCATGTGTCCAGACCAAGTTTCGGGGCTGCGAAAGTTTTTGAGTTTTTTACATTTTTTGTGCAAAGGGCCAAAAGGTAAATTACGGGCCGTGGACCCAAATTTTTATCCCAATCTGGCTGCCATGTGTCCTAATCAAAAGAGGGACCCATTTTCAAGTCATTTTCCCATCTATGTTAGGTTGTGGAGCCTGTTTTCATGTGTGAAAGTGTTGAAGACTATACACTAAGAGTACTGTACACTTTTCAATTTATGCAAGTTTGTTTTTATTTCCTGCAAATTTTATTTCCTTCATGCAAGTATGATTTATTTCATGCAAAATTTATTTCTTCAAGTGTGCTTTTAAATTTCTATAAGTGTGATTTATTTTATGCAAGTTTGGTTTGTGTTTAAAGGAGTTGTTTTCCAAAGATCTTCTTCTCTTAATGCATACAACCATTGGACACCAGCCTTGGATTGACATTATTAATGGCAAGGATTGACGACCCTCATCAAGTACTGTATGAAAACATGATTTAAAAGGTGAAAGTAAGGTATGTGAGGAATACTTGGAGGTCATGAAGAGGTTGGGCACTATTGTTGAAGACTAATCCAATTGTAGAGTAGTCTTTTTTGTCTGGGAAGGACTACCTGAGAAGCAAAGAAATACCACAAAATAGAGTTAATAGCCATAGGTTGGTGGATTACCTAGTGCTAGCTAGATCCAGGAAGTAGGGTGCTTCCTCGAAGGATGTCAATCCACATCTTAATACAAATTAATGTAGATAAATAACATGAAATAGAAGGTCTACTGTAGTTATATGATTTTGATATCTCACACAAATACAATACTCTAAATCTAATCTAAATAACGAATATAAGATTAAATCTAGAAACGGCGGTTGGTTGACAGGGTCTACAAGTGTAGTAGAGGGTATTATGGATGTTTGGGTGAAGTTGTGGGAGGTTTTGAGAGGTTTTGGGTGAGGAAATAAGATTGATGGTTTTAGGGAAAATTTCAGACATAGATACCGATGCCGGTCAGGGAACCGATGCCATTAACTGGTTATAGTCGGGATCGGTTGGCTAACCGATCACAATAGGGGCAATTGGGTGCCAATAATGAAAAGGGGTTGGTTTGGGCTCTCTGTGATTGCACAAAGTGTTGGGAAGTCTTAGTTAGGATTTAGGGGTTTAGGTGAAGACTCGACAGAGATAATAGGGGTGGTTGAAAGGGCAGGGAAGTTTAAATTGGAAAGGTTGTTTGGTAAAGGGGATACAAAATGTATCCAGGAGAGGAAAGAGGTGATCACATGAAAATAAAAAGATTCAAAACCAAAGCTAATGAAACTAATGACCTAGTTAAGAATACTTATTTGAGATTGACATGTGATGATAGTTGATGGGTGCTCAAAGGAGAAATGGGTCCTGATTCAGTGCCTCATCAACGGAGACTGAATGCTTCCCTATGTGAATTATCTAAGGCTATAGAGAAAGAGATGATACTCTGGTGCTCATTTGATCATCAAGATGTTGATCGAATGCTAAAGAGGTAAGATCCAAGAATGTCAACCAAAAGAATAACCAAAAAGGAGAACTTGGGTAAAGACTTGAAAGTTCTTATTTGAAGGAACTGATGGCAGTTCCATGACTGGCGTCGATTGAGGAATAATCGACATTGGTTAGGGAGAAATAGTCAAATTTTCCAAAAATAGCATGTTTCTTCCCCTTTTTGGCATGGTTCAAGAATTGATTATGGGATAGGAGTCTTGGTTCACATCTAAACACACAAGAAATTTATGGAAGAGGAATTTGGCAATTAATATTAGGCTTAGAAGAAGTCTTAGTTAGTTAAGTGAAGTGATGATTCGATGTTAGGAGTGATGACCTAGTCTCAGTTAATTAAATGCCCTTGGAATGGGTCAAAGGTGAGGTAGAGGGGGGAGGTAATAACTAGTCTAATATGGATCATTATATTAATAATAATGTGTGGAAGGGGTCATGATAAGTGGGTATGTTAATTGAAAGGGGCTTAGAGGGTTGCGACCCAATTTTGGGTGTCTACACTATTTTTGAGTGAAACCTAATCCTTCCTCCTCTAGGGATGAGCCACATGACCTCTCATTTAGTTGACACATTTCTTTTTAGAAGGTTATCTTTTTTAAAATTTCTTTAAATATAATTTCCTCCATTTATTGCATGCCCATATAATGCCCTACTAATTAGGTGAAGTGTTTTGGGGCTGAGAGGTCAGGAGGTCAACCCCCCAACCTATTATTAACTTTTTGAATTTGAAGGAAAATTTAGCTGGATTTCACTAAAAATAGCAGTAGAAAACCCAACCAAAGAAGTTAGACATCACTAAATCCTACACTAAATTCAGTGAGAAAAAACCTATTGGGCCAAAAAAAATTAAAAATATTATTTCTCCCCTTTGATCCAAAACTTGATTTTGATCCTTTTTGTAAAGGAAAAAGAGACGAAAGATTCCAAAAATAAAAAATCCTTAGTGAGTCATTTTTTACATAGTAAGCAACTTTCACCAAAACTACCATAACTTTCATTTTGTAAAACAAAAAAATACAAATATTTATTTGTAAAATTCTAGATTTCGATACAGAATCGATAGAGAAAGTTTATGAATATTTTTTGTGAATAGATGTTTTGTAAAAAAATTCAAAGGATGATATAAGGTGTAAAAAATGGTAAAATAATTACAATTTTATACTCAATATGCATCCCAAAGGGGAAGTTTTCCTCAAAAGAAGAGAAAAATTGTAAACAAACTATAGTTATAAAGTGAAAATATCATTTTTCATTCCCATGGAGCTTATTTATCTTCTCTTTTCACTCAGAATTAAGGGAGAAAAGTATGAAATACTAGAAATTCTTCATTGTTCGCTTAACAATGGTGTTTATATCGGATTAGAGAAAAGTGAATGAAGGGTAGTTTTTTGTCAAAGTGACAGCAATTTTGATTTGTGAACCAACCCAACAGAGGTTTTATGAGGGGGATGTGACAAGATCTAACCCAGAAGAGACCTTTTCAAAACGTTCATAAGTGTTTGTTTGTTTTTTGAGCACACATGCAAACCCAAAAGAGGTTTCAGACATCAAGAGAGTTCCCGAGCTTATTCCATCTCTTGCATACCATTCAAAGGAAGTAACTTCATCCATATAATTCTATTCATATGAGATCTAAAGAGACCATGATGAATTAAGGGGGGAACGATAATATTTTTTCATTCCTCTTAGGATAGGTTTCTTTTAGCATGTGTGTATTTAATTCATGTAAACATATTTTGTTTTAGAGTTTTCTCTCTCCTATTCACTTGAGACCATAATTAATTAAGGGGGGATGTTAGGAATAAACTTAGGTTAATTCATCATAATTAAAGTTGTAAAGTTAAAGTAATTAAATGTTATTACTTTTACTTAGTTAGTTATTAGTTAGTTGTCAGATCACTAGTTTAGTGGGGGATATACTATTATTAGTAACTGCTTCCTGGATGTTCTCAGATGTGATCAATTAGGGGAAAATATGTTATTTCTACATATTTTCCATATTTAGTTGATTTGATCCACCTTCCGTGGTGTAGACACAAAATCACACACTTAGGGTATATTTCTAGTCCTCATCACATTCTACTATTCATATGATTCCTAAGCAAGAAAAAGTACTAATTGACCATTGTTTTGGGTGTCTTCATTTTTTTTCTATTTTCCTTCTTGGTCTCACACACCTTCTTGCCCAGTTTGACTTTCAACACTTCATTTTTTCCGAGTCCAGACACCAACACCCAATGAGGATGCCAATGCCTAGGCACCCTCATACCCTATGGGCACCCCTAACCTCTTTGTAACTTGCTCGCATATTTTGGGTCCTTTCTAGCTCTTGAGAATCTTATTTTCTTGGTGGTCAGCTATTTAGTGGTTAATTACGAAATTCAAGAAAAAGAATCATATAAAAATAAAGCTTTGTGGCAATAATAAAGGAATAAACACTAAGAATTTACTATCATCACCTAAGGATGCATCCAAAGGCATTACAAGAGCATAAAATCATCCATCTATCATCAATTCAAGGGACAAGGGAATTCATTCTTATGCATACAGTTCATAGGAGGGGAAGTTCATATTTCCATGCACACATTTATTTACTTTTCATACATCTAGCTATTGCTTGTTAGTCATGTGCATTTGGCACAAGAGCTACTTAAGGCATGATTATACACACATGTGCATAACTACATGGAGTCTGAAATGTAGTACAATTTCTGGATCATAAATTCAATCAGTCGGGTGACCATCGGGGTCAGTCTGAATCCTCATTTACATATTTTTCTTTTTAGAATTTGATGTGTTTTGGGGTTTTGTAGGTTCTCTTTCTTATTAAAGGTTTTAGGTGAGCTCGACGATCATACAATGACATACTAGAAACAAAGAACGAAGTTCAATAACATTGAAGTGACACTACACAAATCACTTTCTGAGGTTCTGAGTATTCATGTGCACTTAGAGTAGGTCTACAACGCCCAAGGTGCCCATGACCCTATCAAGAGCCCTAGTCCCAACATTTCCAATGCGCGCACAATTTTATTGGCTCAGTTGCATCAATCTTCTCTTCGGTTCCAAAATTCTCTAGCTTGGCACAACTTTTGTATTATTGTGAATCAACTAAGTATTTTACCCCTCCTCTTACAACTAGGGTTTCATATTTTTTCTATCTTACTTGTTTGGGTCAGATTTGTACGTTACTACATATCTATCTGCTGCGTTGTTACATATTTAAATTTAGTATTTATTTATTTAAATATTTTTCTAATCATTTGGTGAACCAATTGCTGGATTCCAACATTCTTTCTAGGGTTTTCTGCTTATGCATGTCACCCTTAGTGGTCATTTTGGGCCTTTTAAGCATCTTGATCTTCCTCCATCTTCCTGTAGGGTTTCTAGATCAATGACTGAAATAGATAATCCAATTGCTAACTCTCAACAAGTGGCTCTCAAAAACATTAAAGCATTTTATAGTGAACACTCATATGATGAAGACACAAATTTTTATCAAGAACAATTAGACACACTCATAAATTTTTGTCAAGCTTTATGTGATAATCCTACTCATCTTCCACATATTCTTCATGCTTTTATTTATGTTAAAATTTCTCATGATGTTGCTTCAACAAATTTTATCAGCTCTTCCTTGGCCATTATGGCCTCTACTCAACCCTTTCATATTTCTGCTTCCATTCCTGCTACTACTTCTCTCATCATTCAATCTAATGCTTTTTATGCACAACCTGGTGCTTCTTTGAATACATCTGATCTAAATTCTTTATATCAAGATTTTCAAACTCAAATTCATCAACTTCAATTGGCCACTTCTCGTGCATCTCTATCTCTTGATTCCACTTTTCTTCTTCATACTCATTTTTAACCTGCCATCTCTGCCTACCAATTTTCTCCAAAAAATTTTCACTCCTAAGTTACCCATTTTTAAGGGCCATGGTGACCCTCAAGAGCATCTCCGTGCATTTCATTTGGCATGTATAGATTATGCAGATGATCACAATTTACTATCAAAGATATTTCCTTTGTCTTCAAGGTTATGCAATGATTTGGTTCTATAATCTATTTGTTCACTTGGTAACATCTTTTACGCATTTAGCCGATGCTTTTCTAACTCACTTCTCTATTAATATCATCTCTAATATATCCTATGTTCAAATCACATAATTTAAACAAGTTTTTAATGAAAATCTAGTTGATTATGTCTTGCGATATAAGAACAACTTAGCTAAAATGTCTAATGTTCTTACGAAATCTGAACTTCAAAACTTATTTGTCAAAAGTTTATTACTGCCCCTCTAGGAGAGTGTTATATTCAAGAAATTTCCATCATTCAATCATTTGTGTCATACTCTTAAACTACGTGAAGCTAAATTATTATCTATAGGAAAGCTTAAGTATCATGAGCAAGCTTCATCTTCGGTGCATTTTTAAAGAAAATAAAATTTTAAGCTATCTACGAAACCTACTGAAGCTAAGGTTAATATCAACGCTATATCTAATCCTTAAAAGATTCAATGGGAGCTTCCTAAGCATACATTTACTAAAATTCATATTACTCCACATCTTCTATTTCCCCAACTCATTGAGAGTAACCTTATTACTTCTCCTCCTCCTCTCAATTTAGAACCCATCTCATCCTAAAGGTCACAATTTCAATGAAAATTTCAAATTTGATTATCATCAGTGCATTGGGAATTCTATAGATCGAACTATATTTGATTATCAAACTATGAAACCTTATTCAAGATCTTATCAATAATAATGCAATTTAGCTTCCAGATCGTGCGACTTCTACGTAAGTCAATGAAAATCAAAATCTCAATATTTTCAACAATCCTCTTCCTAAGTATGAAAAAAAGCAGTTGACTCTTCATCCAATCAAACGTATCACATAGTGTCTCCTCACACATCGGGGGCTCTTGATTTTCTAGTTGCTCATGTTGATACATCTCCACCGATTATTACATTTTTTGATCATCACTATCATGCTACATTCCCTTCTGACACATTACATATTGGTTTTTCTATTGGACCTATTTATATGATAACACTAGCGTTGATCCCTCATTTTGCATAAGTGCATGTTCTATTGCACTTATTGTTGCTATCATCCATCCAATTTCATGAATTTCATTTATAGTTCCTCAATCATATGGATATGTCGAGCTTCCAGTCACAATTGGTCCTCTTACTATGTTTGTGTCTTTCCTTGTGGCAGCTTCAGTCAAAGGGTGTGACATGTTTTTAGGTCTTCCCTGGATCCATGTAGGGCAAGCTGTCATCTCCATGAATCACTTATGTCTCAAGTTCATTCACAACAAGTAATTCATTACTATCAATGGTGTTCTACCATCCACACCATGGCCACAACCTCATACCGAGGTTTCCATTACACTTGCTAGAGAATCTAGGTTCCTAGGACCTCTCAAATCAAAAACACAATCTACTCCTAGCTCACCTATCCACTCATGGCCTACATGGTATCATCAGTCTACTACTCCATCACATCATTCTAGGTCCACCACTTCGATGACTGCTTCATATAGATATACATCACCTCATCACTTTCCTTCACATAGGTGTTTATCACCTTCGTGCTCTACTTCACATAGGTGTTCATCACCTCCACACTTTACTCCACATGAGTTTCCATCACCTCCACAATCTTCTTCACATAGGTGCACATCACCTTTGAGGTATCCTTTGCATAGTCATTCATCACCTCCTAGATCTCATGCATATAGGTCTCATTCACTAACACATGATTTTTCTCATACATTGTGTAGTGTCCACCTTTTTCAATATTATCATTTTTGGTCACATGTGACTCATTACATCTATACTATAATTATGACATGGAAATTATTACTCAAGTTTTGTTATTTTTATGGGACATTATCAAATGAAATTGTTGCTTAATAGGGTTTTTACTACTTTGATTCACTATTATGATATGAAACTATTCAGGATATCATATTGCTAGCATTATGATGCTAACACTTGATCATAGGTTGATTATGGGGCACACGATGCTACTGTACATTTACATATATTATGTTGTGATGATGATATCATGTGTTATTATTGTTATGTTTTGGTATTGATATTTTATGGATGATGATGATTATATTGTTTCATTTGGTGGACAATTCATGTTGTCGATATGCTTCTAGATTAGCATGGCTTATATGGATTTTGATTTTGATGCATATTATTGTATCATATTTTGTTAAAATATTGGGTAGATATGAGGTTTTCCTTGAGTGTGTAGGTGACATGTATTTGATCATGAGAGAACGTGGGGTTCAGGTAATGCATCCCAATTAGTAAAAAAGGCCCATGAGGCCAAACCATTCCTTGTCTATCAATTGACGACACCTTCTTATTATGTTGTGCATCATTTGTATATTGTATTTGGTTCATTATGTGATGGTTGGTTTACCTATTACCTATTACCTTTTAATGTATGTTAATGTTTTATTGTTCTAAGTGTGTACCCTTATCCTCCTTTAGTTAATGCTAACTTGGTGTTTTATGCTACATTTGGTGGTCCTTGGCATATTTTGTGGTATGTGATGATGTGTCTTGGTTAGGAGGGAGTAGGCTACCTAATCATGGATAATGTGAGCCTAGTTTCCCCTCTTAAATGTCACATTTTTTCTTTGGAAAAAATGTGCCATTTAGGAAGGGTAAATGGCAAGAAAAGAGCTTGATTTTCATTGAAAAGCGGACCTAGCCCCCATTCCTATGAGGAGTGGGCTCATTTTAATGAAAATGAGGACCATTGGCCCATATTTCCCCTCCCACACACTCCAAATTTATCGATTTTTTATTTTGGGAATGTTTATTGAAATGTGAATCTTCTCATGATTACTTGGAGCCAAATTTATTTCCCCAATTTTAATTTTATGGGGTGATTTTTTGGCATTTTGTTTGGATGTGGTTCAGGTGGAGGGTGAAAATTTTCACCCTCTCATTTCTTGAATTAGGTGGT
This sequence comes from Taxus chinensis, assembly GCA_019776745.2. Taxonomy (NCBI): domain Eukaryota; kingdom Viridiplantae; phylum Streptophyta; class Pinopsida; order Cupressales; family Taxaceae; genus Taxus; species Taxus chinensis. The sequence continues at coordinate 674,219,312 of CM034148.1, forward strand.
ATTCTTAATGATTAACCCCTCATGTCCTTAGTGGAGGGTTTTTTTTTTTTGAAATTTTTTGGTGGTAGAAGAGCTTAGAGCTTGGAACAAGAATTTGGATTTCTTGGTGAGCTTATTGGTTGGATCATGTTTGAGTGCAAGGTATGATCTTGCACCCATTTTTTAATTATTTGATATTGTTCTCTCAAATTGTGTTATATCTTGAATTATGAATATGAATGAGAAAGGAATTTTTATTTATTCTATTTTTTGTTTCTTCACCCGCCCTTGAGGGGTGTGGGTTTTGGAGATGAATGGGAAGAGGGAGGAATTTATTCCTTTACATTTTTATATGCTTGTTTAACAAGCTTAAAAGAGTTCTTTCTTTTAATTAATACCCATACATTTAGCTTGTAGGTAGGGATGTATTTCCATTTGGTTTGGAAATCCATCCCTACACTTAGTGACAGAAACCATAGGTTTGAAAAGCCTTCTTGGGGGAGATAAGGGTAATGATTTTGGAGTGATAAGGAGTATTAAATCCATGGAGAGATAAGGTGGGATATTTTTTTGTTTGATTGGATCTTTGAACTACAAAAACAATTGGATTTTCATCCCCCTCTTCCCTATATTTGAAGCATGGTGCTTATTGTCTAATTCCTTAGGTGAGCATGTGTTTGTTTTGATAAACCAAATCTTGATTTTTGATTATTGCATTTTAATTCTACCTATGTGTTGGTTTGTTGGGTTGCCTCTTTCCCATGGGCTTGAGGGGAGGCTAGCATGCCATCTTGATCTTCTTGGTGGCATGTAATGATGCCAAATGATTGGGTGGTCAACTAGGCTCATTATCTTGTAGTTTTAGAGGTTTTACCTTGTTGTTTTGGAGCTAGATGGAGCCTATTCTTGAAGTTTCAAAGTTGTAAATATGAAGTACATTTTTACTATGTTTTGAAAAAAAATGGTAAGTTGTCTCCTCTTGAGAGGAGGGATTTTGTACTTAAATTTTACTTTGTTTCTTCATTATGAACTGAGTATATAAATATTTTATGGAATAATTAGTTATGTTATTTGAAGGATTATATTCATGCCTTAAAATGTTGTTTTTGTAATTGTGTTGACACTTGAAACTCAAGTTGTAAAAAAATTGTTTTTAATAAAATATAGTTATCTTCATCATGGAATGAAAATATGAAATTTAGGAAAATAAATATATTACGTTCAGTTACTCTTTCCATTGTGTAATGTGAAAAAAGAGAAAATAAAGACATTGTTGTTTATGTTGAAGTGATTTACTCATGCTGAAATCTCTCTTCATGTACAAGCTTATTGCTAGAATTTTTGGTTAAAAATATGTATAGCATTTTTTCTTTGGAAACTTAAAATAATTTCTTCTAAGAATTACACTTTATGAAATCATCTCTTCTTCTGTAACTATATTCCAAAAAAATCACCTTATTCTACTTAGATAATTTTTGTTGTTAGATAACTTTGATTGTATATTAAGGAAGTAGTTATAGAGATACATGTACATTTATATACGTATATATGTGCATATGTATATCTATATTTACTCATATATTTGTTTTAAAATAATTCCTCTACTAAATAAATAAACTAAATTCTTATAAATATGGACTTTACAAAAAAATAGAAATGTAACTATGTATGTTTGTATCAAATCAAATATATAATTTGTATAAATCTGGTTGCTTCCAGATGTGTAAATCTGATTTTTTCTTTTACACACACAAACAAACACACACAAGCTTATTATACAAAAATAATAAACCTGAAAAATATTACTATCTCTTTGTTGAATCTGCTTATTATGCAAAAAAGACCAAAACATTTATTATCTGTGTTGAAATTGAAATAAAAAAAGGGAGTTATTTTTATTAAGGCCGTATGGCCATAAAGATGGAGGGTTTATGTTTATTATTATTTTTTAAAATAAAAAGGGAGGAGGTGGGACGGTTGTCCCAGCCACCCCCCATACATGTGCAAACTGTTCATCTACACAGGCCTCATGACCATTAAAATCTTACAAATTTCCCTACCAAGGGATTTTAACTTATGCACCCAACATCTATTTATATATTTGTTTATCCAACTCTCATGATAATATAAAAAAACAACAAATAATTTCGCTAAAGATTTTTCCCTACATATGGGATTTAAACCAGAAGAAAACAATGAAATAGTTCTATATATCTTAAAGAAAAAGTAATGTCTGATCATTTTGTATTAGAAAACTATATTATTTAAATATACATCTCCCTGGATAATAAACCAGAGATTCCCTAGAAAAAATGAGATAAACCGGCTCTCTAGATAATATACCAAAAAAAACTTCTCAAAATCTTTCCTGGGAATGGGCTTTTAAATACAAAAAACAATAAACTCATATAAATATGCAAGGCATATGATAAAATGAATCTCCAGCTCTACATAAAATAAATAAGACTTCTCACAATCTTGCCCGGGTATGGGCTTTTAATTAAAAAAAATTCAATAAACCCTTATACAAGTACAAATTTCTAAGATATGCCATGGAAGATTAAATGAGAACTTGATCTTGAAACATTTCTTACTTCATCTCTCCTCTTGATTTCTTCATTCCTACAAAAAAAATAGAGAGACCTGGATGGAGAAGGATAAAAAATGAAATAAAACTTAGAATTTACCAATTGTATTACCGTATTTTCATTTTAGGGTACACTTTATCCTACAGTATAGATTTAACTAATCCAATGGATGTGATTAAATGTGCACACCTTAAGTGATATGGGTAATTTATTTTATTATGATGTTTTTGTATGATTTTAACTAAAGGTTATGTTTCGGTGAGGGGTAAATTAAATTTAAATAGCCTACATTTATATAATCAACCTAGCTTAAGTTTGTGGAATTCCATTAATGGGATAATTAAATAAATTTAATCTTCATTTTAATTTGCATATTAATATTCGAAGGCATGGGCCCATTTTGGAGGAAAAATGGGACCCATGACCGTAATAATTATTTTGGTTTTTTACAAACCAATTTTAAAATAACAATAATAATAATGATAGTGTATTAATCGTTCTCGAAATGATTATTAACTAGTCGTAAATGGATTATAACCTCGTAATCCCTCTTTCCATGTGATAATTTATGTTGTGAGTGGATTCCTTCTTTACCACCATTATGATTTATTTATCATCAACTCTTAATAAAATAAACATCATTTTTTTATTGGTGAAAGTGACATTAAGATGAATTCTTGTTCCTTGTGTCATTTTTGTGATATTATAGTAACGACGCATAAATTATTTTAATCATCCTAGTTATTTACAATTGTGGATTGGTTCGGCTTTTCCATATTTTGTGACTTAGTCATGCTATCTTTGTAATGAGCAATCTTAGCCGTCATATGATTATTTACATTTTTTTAGAAAAAAATATATTACCACCTTAATTACTTTTCCCATCTTCGATTGGGATGTTTGGTTGTCTTTTAACGTGTTTTGGGACTCTCTTCGAGAGTGGCGTGACACATCACCACTCTTAGAGCATGGTCACACACCTTTATCTCTGTAAGCATTGGGTGGAGGACCCTCGTATTTCACTTTCATTGAAGAGAATATTCATCAGTATACCCTTGGGGGGCTTCATATTTATTCTCCCCCACTCTAGTTTCATCAGGGGTCTCATACTTCTATTATATCTCTTATTACTTTGCATTTAGTCGTTCACATACATTTTGCACATCTTGATACATTTGTATCATCATTACCTGGTGACAGACTCTTGTGTTACAGTTCATACTTGACTATTGAGGGATTACTAGATTTATGAACCTCACCACACTCACTCACTCTCAACACTCTACACTTTATCGATTAGATCTTTCTTGTGCATAAAATTCAAACCATTTCCCAAATACACACTCTGATTTTATGGTTCATTCTTGAATGCTGAGGGGGCATTTATAAATGAACCTCATTTCATGCATACTCATTTGCACACACTCAGGGGGCACACAGCTCCTATCACACTTACTATGCATTCCATTCCATTCACACTCACATCATACTGCATATCTTGGTTACACATTGGTTTTTATTACTTATTCTTGTATGTACACTTTGATTACTATGTTAGAAATATAAATTATATGTCATTATCTTTATCATACACACATGCACATTCACTTCCTTCTAGTTATGATCACATAATTTACATATATAGTTACACACAACATGGATGTTTGGAATTGTGCCACTTACCATTCCCGCAACAAGCTCATGGGGAATTCAATTTCATACACATAAAAAATGTTATTGTTTGGATTTATACTACTTCTTATTCATATCAGCACACTACATCGTATCGGATCATACACGTTTTAAAATAATTTCTATCTTTCTAACATACTAACGGGTGCTTCATGTGAAAAATTTGTCATGCAGGAACTCTTTTCTACCATGGTTGTTTGTTACATTGCTTCGTATTATTTTCTATTGTATGCCATTGTTTGTGGGATTTTCCCTTTGTCTTTTGTGCACTTTGTTTGCTTTTGGGAAATTCAGTCTCAATTGTCTTACGACATCATGAGTGATGTCCCATTTTTGCAACCCACTTTTCATGTTTTGCATTGTTTTATTATTTGTTATCTTACACATTGTCTTATATATGAGTGTTTATCTTGTTTCCACTAACACTTGTTTTCAAACCACTTTGTTTATGTGTGCCTTAGTTTTTACCAACCACAATCCCTCCCCCCTGCAGGGCTTTAGTTTCAACAAAACATCAGGTCCTACTTTAGGCTACATTATCTTAAGTGACGTTGCATGCACCCCAAATGAGGGGGGACATCATTGGGTGAATCAATCCCTCCATTCAAGAGTTCACAGTCATAGTAAAACATAGTTCAATACTGATACAATACAACCTTCAGTCATAGAAACATCCTATAATCTTACTTGGGTCTTTAGCACAACATAGACACCAATTCCCAGACATAAATAGTAAGGCTTGGGAACCCCTGACCCTTCCTAGATTCTTATGACCAGGGGACAATTACACACTTTGTCTCAGTTTAGCACAGTTCACATTAGTTTACACAACAACATTTATAGGAAAACTATAGTTCTCAAAACTCAACATGCATGTATTCTACCTTCTTTTCTACTTTCGTGTTAGATCAGACTGGATCGAAATAGATCGGATTTTCACACACCATCGTTAGTGGTGTTTACTCTTCAGGAGGAAGTCAAGGGTTGGAGAATAACACTAGACCTTTCTCCCTATACTTCTTCCGCACTTGGCACAGTTGACGTGAGATCCCCAAAAAAAATATTCTTCTACAACATCTTTAGGTTCCTTTCTATCTCTTTCACTCATCATAGATCAGGTGCACATATGCCTTTTCAGATTTTTACATACTTTTTACTTGTTTGGATTAAAAAATTTCATATACACATATTTGACTACTTATTTTCTCTTCTCTTTTGTTGGTCTGTCCTTATGGGAAACAACAATCAAATCATCAAACATCAAGAGACATCAACAACAAGTAACATGTGACATATTCAGATACGATTTCATCTCTAGGGTTATCATTTTTCACCTCCTATTCTCTACCATCCACGTTTCATATTTTTATCACTCCACACTTTTTCTTTTCTCCTCAACACACTTTTTGACTTGATCTAATCATTATTAGGTACACATATTTTATCTACTTTATGTTATCAAGAATTCATTCAACAACATAAAGTGAGGGAAATGTAGACACTAAATAATGCACTTTGGGTATATTTCTAGTCCTGATCACATGTACTACTATAAATTTGATACCTAAGAAAGAAAAAGTACTAATTGACCACTATCTTGGGCCTCTTTGCTTTCTTTATTTTTTCCTTCTTGGTATCACACACCTTATTTCCCAGTCTGAATTTAGATACTTCGATTTTTCTGAGTCTAGACACCAACGCTCAATCAAGACATCAGTACCTAGGCGCCCTCGTCCTCTTTGGGTTCCCCCAACCTCTTTGTATCTTGTTCACATCTTTTGGGTCCTTTATAGTTTTTGGGAATCTTATTTTCTTGGTGGTTATCCTTTTAGTGGTTAATTATGAAATTCAAGAAAAGGAATCATATAAATATAAATTTATGTGGTAATATTAAAGGACCAAACACTAAACATTTAATGTCATCACCTAGGGTTACATCCAAAGGCATTACAAGAGCATCAAAGTATCCATCTAGTATCCATTAAAGGGACACATGATTACATTCTTATGCATACACTTAATAGGAGGGGAAGTTCATTTTTCCATGCACACATCTATCTATGTTATTTACATCTAGCTATTGCTCACTATTTACATACATCTTGCATAAGAGCTAGCTAGGGCACGATTCTACACACACACGTAGAACTACATGGAGTTTGAAATGTAAGGAAGCACCTAGATTGTAAGTTCACTCAGTCAGGTGATCATCGAGGTCAGTCTGACTCCCCGTTTGAATATTTTTCTTTTGAGGATTTGATGTGTTTTAGGGTTTTACTGGTGCTCTTTCTTATTGTAGGTTTTAGGCGAGCTCGGAGATCATACAGTGACATACTAGTGACAAAGAGTGAAGTTCAACAATATTGAAGTGACACTGTACAAATAATTTTATGAGGTTTTGAGCAGTCACAGGCACCCAAAGGAGGTCTACAGCGCCCCAGAAGCCCTTGAACCTGTCTAGACACCCTAGTCCCAACATTTCCAATGCTCACACAATTTTTTGGGCTTGGTTGTGATAGTATCCCCTTCGGTTCCATCAATTCTCCATCTTGACACAACTTTAGTATTATTGTGAATCAGCTAAGTATGTTACGCCTCTTCTTGCAACTAGGGTTTCATATTTTTTCTAGCTTACCTGCTTAGGTCATATTTGTATGTTATTGCACATCTATCTGTTGTGTTGCTACATATTTAGATTTAGCAATTGTTTATTTTAATATTTTCTTAATCACGTGGATATTGTTGTTGTTCAATGTCTATACACATTACAACTTAGTCATTTGATTAATTTAAGGGTTTCTATAATTTTACATTCTTAACATAAAAAACATTATAGAAGTTATAATTCGTTTTCTCTATTGCATGTTTCCTTCTTCCTCTACTTATGCACTTATTAGTTGTGTCCACATTGACTACCACCTACCCTTTAAATTATATATAACTAGAACATTTTTCTTGAACATGGTAAATTTGAGGTTGAATTAAATAGTTGGAGTTCTTTAGTTGAATGGTAAAATTCATATATTATTTTTGATGCATGATACAATAATGCATATGTTTTCCTCGTCGGTTTATGTTATATGTCATATAATTTGATGTAGATTTTTTTTTTCATAAAAAATAAATACATTTGTAGAAAGTTTTGATTGATTTTATCTATAAATTGATAAAGGTATATGGATAAATCTACGTTATTTGTATTTGAATTTATTAGTATTTTATACCATACAAAATGTTTGTCTTCTCCATAATATTGTGTTTCTTTGAATTTTAGTATCGTTGGTGAATCGTAGCGAAAGATGTAATATAATTCATGAATAGTATTTGGTTTAGAATTTGCATATTAGATATTGTGTATTAAAAAGGTCTCATATATATCTATGGTTAAGGAAACCTATGTCTCATGCTTCGTAACACTCTCTTAATTGAACTTGTAATTATCATATCTTCTTGAAAAAATCATTTGCATTGTATTTATTGCATTTTAATTTATGTGAGAGTAGAGAAAACGAAAAAGGAAATTGGAAGTGATAAACAAAAGAACCATAAATATTTACATTTTCTTACAAAAGAAATGTGAAAAAGAAATATAAACGCTAGTACCATGGATGAAGACGATAAAAAATATATAAAAAAAACTTCAACATGATTCAATTTTGGGATGGAATCTATTTTGACATTAGTAAAGAAGAGAAGAAAAAAAGAGAAATTGATACTGAAACATATATACCAAAAAATACGCCATCATTTGCTGACATCAACACTACATTGAAACAAAGTCACCTCTTTCAAATTACGTCATTCAAGTGCAAGATAGGAGATTATATTTTTGATACAATTTAATTATTGTTGCACCTTAATATACATCAATTGAATTGTGCACTGGAACCATATATTATTTCATGTCATGCTTAAAAAATAGGGAACCCATAACTATATGGTTACACAAAAATGAGTTGTATATTGATATTCTTAATGATTTTCATAGGATATATGACAAATAAACTTACTTGTGTGAAGTGAAGCTTTCTATAAATGAAACACAAATGAACTTGAAATAATATTATGGGGGGATACATTTTGTATTCAATGGCTAGACATTTCGATTTGTATATGGCCATTGACATATTAACAAAAAATACATTCACTTTAACAAAGAATCATTGACACCACCATATTCAATATTATTCTATGACTCATGGTCACTATGAACCATTGTTTTGTAAAGTAATTGTGACCTAATTTGTCTAGAGATCCATAGAAACTCATCATAAACCTATAGTGATCTATTTCCTATTTGGAATGTTATTGCTCATGAAATAGAAAACTATGGACTTTCTAAACATATCCATTTACTAATGTTTGTGGTGAAATCCTATTCAATATAATTAATATTTTGGAAAAACTAGAATTCAATGCACACAACCTTCGCATTAGATGGCACAATATTTGGCTAATGCAATTTTAGCAACAAACAAATTTGCAATGAAATGTGTACATCTATGAACACCAAAATTCATACAAAAAAAATTTCAACTCACAACTATACATTTATATGGTTGGATTGCCACATGAAAAAGAGGAGTTTAGAATAGTGATTTATGTCTATTATGTCTTTCTCATATTTTGCAAACTAAAATTCAGAAATGGTCAACAAAGAGTAAAATCATTATTCATGTATATGAAATTTTATTTTAACCACATAAAACAAATGACATAATTTCATTTGAAATAGTTGCAATACATATTCACTATGAGCCATTGACATTAATTTTGTAAAAGTAAATTTAGTGTCATTTGCCTTTGATAAATTTCATAGAAATGCACAATTCAAAGACACACAATTACAAATATTATAAAATAAATATATGTCTCCCATTATGTAGCGCATCAACAAGAAACAAAACCAGTTCTCTTGAAGAACCCTATGTTCTTAAACATAAAAAAGTACTAGAATATCACAAAATACAATGGAAAATGACATGTACATGACATGAAACAATGAAACTGAAACAAACAACTATGATCAACAAATCAATGTTGCAAATAGTAACAAAAACATGCTCTATATAGACACCTCATTTTGCAGAAGATGATATAAGAGGTGCGAAAACATTAAGCCATTTAAAGGAAGCCATAATGAAATTGAGAATGATAAAACATGAAATGAAGAAAAAAAATGAAAAGGTGAATAAAACAATTACAATATATCTACATGCTATAGAAAATATGCCAACATATGGTTGTGTCATTTGTGAATGCTTCCATTCCAAAAACAACATAATGAATATTGATTATCCTATTATCAATAATTTTCCATCCATTTGTAGTGAAATTTCATTAAAACCACTTGTATTAGGACAAAAAATATGAAACCATTACAAAAATTCCATTGAAAATAAAAAGCTTCCTACATTTATTTTTCCATTTTACATAAGAATAAATACTAAATTAGTTATCGTTCATAGATTAAGCTTCTTAGAAGAAAGGTTAGATACTTTACATATGCCATTTGCACAAATAAGGAAATTTGGCTACAAAATTCCATAATTTTTCCTTATTAAACACTATTTAATGTTATCATTGATTTTAATCACGCTTAAGAGGCATTATAGAGGAAAATTAATAAAACTAAAACAATTGCAATTAATATTAAAAGGAAATTGGAATACAAAAGTGCATTTTTGAGAGGTAATGTCAGACATGCCTGTGTCATGAATGCATTAATAAGAACTTTGTAAATTCCCATTATGTATCAGAGGATATGTAGTCATTAACAATGAATGGAAAGTCTATTTTTGAAAATACAATTAAAAATGTAATAGATGACATTGAAAACATCAAATAAATTGAATATGACCCTAATGATATAAAATATGAGACAACTAAGGAATCATTTGTAAATGGTTATGAAGATTCCCATTTGATAAAATACCTTCAACAAAGTTTTATTGCAATTGTGTCATCTGAAGGATTGATACCATTGGACATTTTCGAAGACAAGTTATTTGAAGAAATTGGCTTCCCTACTTTTTACTATGGAATGCATCATGATGATGCTTTTATGGAAAGATTTCGTTACCAAAAAATAACAAAATGGGAGCTATTGTATCGTAAAAATTATTTTGCAACTCATATTAAAAATGTTGTCTTCAAAGCAATTAAAATTATTTTGCAATTTTGTGTGGATATGTTTACACGAAGGATAATTGTAAGGGATAAAACTACATGTTAAAGATGTTATATGCAACTCAACTTTAGGCAAAATCCTAAAATCAACAGTAAATGATACATGAACATCAAGCATGTACATAACAATTTTTTTGTTTTCATGTAATTTTGACTTGAAGTAGATTTAGGAGTTTTTTTATTTATTTTTATGCTTCACAACCTTCTTGGGTCCCTTCATGGGTATAATGAGGTCATTTTGGGTTTTCCCTCCAAAATGCACTATTTTGAATATTTGAATTTCTAAGTCAAAATTGAGAGGTTTAATGTTAAGTGTGAAAACATATAATGATGTGAAAAGGCATAAAGGGATTCATGTGATGTAATCAAGGTATTTTCACCTACCCAAGTAGGGTTACCTTTGTCATGGTCATCTTTACCATGGCTAGGGTTCTAAAACTTGTTGTAACTACCTCCATTTTGCCTTATGAAAGGAGGTATTTGAATGGAAGGAGTTAGTTAGATTTGGGGAAAATGGATAAAGGTTGTAAATAAGTGTGAAAGAGCCAAGAAATGATCAATATTCTATAGGAGCTCACGTATTATCTTGTACTAAAAATTATTGTTTAATAAAGCTTTGAGAATCTTGTACATATGAACAATGCATGAAGGAATAATTTTTTTCTTGTGTTTCATTTTTTATTATTAATGGTAAAGGTTTTTTGGTTAAGACCATTGCCAGTTATAAGAGAGGCCTAGAGCCCAGATATGACATTACATAAAAGGAAACAAAACAAGAATAGATAAGAGCATAGTCAATAAGAAACATAGATACAACAAGATGAAAGCACAATGTCAACACAATTACAACCCAAAGTTAGCACATTGTTAGCACAAAATCAATAAAATTACAAAAAGAGACAAGGCATAAAGAAGTGGCCAGATCATTTCATAAGCTTATTGAATCTCTTCTTAACATTGTCCAAACCTTTTTTGATGTCTTTGAAGGTGAAGGCCTTGCAAGATTTTTATTTGTTGTTGTGAACTTCAAATTGATCCAAGAAGACAGAGAGGAAGTCCAAAGATTTCTTTTGCATGGAGATAATGTCACATTATTTTTCTTTGATAACTTCCACCTCCTTCTCCATTTTGATGAATCTATTATGTATCTTGGAAACATCCTTTTTTCAGTCCTGTCAATAGTTCTAAAAGAAATTTTGGCTTAAATTTTTCCTTTGAGATCCTTAATCTTCATCATATGGTCCTCTGATTCATTGATGATGATAGTTTCCACCTTAGAGGATCATTCTAGACCTTTTCTTCCCGTGGAAATAAAACCCAATATAACCTCCCCACCCCCTATAGAGTGGGAAGACGAGAAGGAAGGATCCCGGTAGGAAAGGTCAGCCCTTTTTCTCCAGAAATATATTCTGAGGGAAGGGTCAGTAGGGCACTTGTTGGGGAGGAGAGGGAAAGAGAAAATGACAGGAGGTAGATAAAAGGGAGGGGGAAAGGGGATATGAATGGAGATAGGGGGTATGGAAGAAGAGGGAACAAAATTCCAATGGGCGAAAGAAGAGTAGAAGAGAGGGGATCGAACAGGGGCATGGAAGGGTGTGGGGAGAGAGAAGTGGGGATGGAGAAAGGAGGTAGAGGATGAGAGGTCAGGGGAGAGGGGGGAAATGAAGTGGTGGAGAGAGAAGAAGGCAACAGGTGGGAAGTAGGGAAAGAGAGACAAGAAGGGGGATGGTGGAGAATGAAGAAGTCAAAATACTTTTATAGGAGTAAAATCATCCCATGATGCAAAGGATTCACTCATTTACCCCATTTTACCATATTGATAGAATGTTCTAGAGAATGGATAATTTAGAATGAAAAACTAACACAATTCCTTCTAAAAAAGTTGAGGAAAATGAGATGAAAATAGGGCATTACCGAGAATCTACCTTCAAGAGTAATTAAATTCATGACCAAGAGCCCAACAATGTTGAATGGTGGTGGAAGGGAATCCCAAGAAAAACCTCCATTCTTGTGCATCAAGGATTCACCATCACCAGTTTTTTTTGTTCATCCTCTTCTAGGTCAATTCTATTCTTAAAATATCTCAAACCCTTCCTCTTGATCCCTCTCACTTTAGCAATAATTTCTTCATTTATTTCAAAGGATTTCCCTTTGTAAATCACCTTCCTGTCATTCTAGTTTTTTTTATAAATTCTTGAGATAGATGAACATCCACCCCAATGATTTTTTCCATGAACCTAGAGAATCCCCCTTGTAAAAAATTCCCCACAATTCGTCATTGTTCCTCCATTCATCAATTTGGATTGGATCCACTATGCATCGATCACCTCCCATTCTTAGAAACCGGGTCCAAATCACCAACATCTAGAGGTAAATAAATTTGATAATGTAACAGTATAAATGGTAACAACAAAGGTAGAAATAAAAAGGCCAAAGCCTCCACATGTTCCTATGCCAATGTACCATAAAAATAAAACTTTTCATCATTGATAAAATTAATATAACAAGAGGGGTGGGGGTTCATCCCTATTCCAAACTTGGAAATTATTAGTTTTAACTCCCACATTATCCATGACATCCACTAACTTGTTTCCCTCTTGATAAGCATGTTGGATCATGTACTCTTGGAAAGTGTTGATGATCTGAGTAGATTTTTACATCATATTTTTAACTATTCTAGCTATTGAGTGCTCACTTTTAAACAATTGGTGATGTTCAAAGAATCCCCTTCAATAATGATTTTAGTAGCATTAAGTTCTCACGCAACTCTAAGACCCTAGAGGGAAGCTAGAGCCTCTGCATGATGATTTGAATTATTGCCCATGGGGCCAACATACAATCTAATGACTCAATCAATCTCATTTGTGATGCACCCTACACCCACCACTCTTCCGAGGTTCCCATTTAAAGCACCATCATAATTGATCTTGAAAATGATAAGTTAGTGGTATTTTGGGATGGAATATTGTTAGTATGATAGGGTTAATTTTCATTGAATGAGACTAGGGGATGTATGAAGTACGTTCTCATATTTATATGGAAAAATATGTATTTTGGGTGATTTGGTATGAATGTGTAGGTTGTATATAGAATAGTAGGGCCTTCTCAGTTGGATAAATGTGGCATGACGTTATTAAAATCCTGAGAAATACCAACATCATATGCACAAGGAGTAAGTGGCCTAGGTAAGTATTCTTGTTGTTTTTTGTGACTTGAAGGTTGAGAAAACATTATAAGGTGTTATCGATAATTAAGAACCTGACCAATATGTGCGTGTGCATGGTTCAGGGGGTCTGAAGAGGAGTTTTATTGATTTAATAATACCCCTAACATTGATGCATTGATAAAGATATCTAAACTAGAAAACATAATCATCATAGTTCCTTTAAGAATGGTAAATCAACATTAGGAGGGGTACAACGTAGTTACAATGCTAAGTCTAATGGAAGGGTTTTGGATAAAGTGCATGAGACCCTGCAAGAGGAGATTAATATTTGAAGAAGTTATAGAGTCATTGAAAATAAAAATAATGCTAAATCTAAGGTCAAAGGTCTGTGAATCCTTATCTTGGGGTTTACAAGAAATAAATGAACATGACTTAAGTTTTAAATAGTGGAAATGAACCAAATTCAGTGACTAGGTGGAAGGTGGTCTAATAAAGGTTTGGATGAAATATGAAGATGGAGTACAAGGTTTTTAGTGTGTAAACATAGAAAAAAACAGTCATACCCTATCTCATTTTACTAGTCTATAGGCTAGATTTGATGAGTAATTATTTTAGAAGCCAAATTCATGGATAAAGAATTACTAATGAGGTATAACATGATGTTTTGTACGTGTTCGAGGTTTTATGGAGTTAAGGAGCCATTCTATAAACTCATAAAACAAAATTTCTCTTTAATAATCTTGGTACATAGTCTTAGAACTAGTCTTGGTAGACAGTCCTAGAAACATCATGTTATATAAAACAAAATTTCATATAACATGACGTTTCTTTGTTTTACGGGTATGACAACCCGTGGAACACTATGATTTGGAAACCTCCAGTAAAATAAGATAGTGTCTCATGGATTTTACCCTTTTCCACCCTAACTTTATTTTCCATACCACACAAATCTTCAACTTTTATGCAGTTCCGCTCCACCTTGGCAGAATTGTAATTAGTTCCATGGAATTAACAAATTTTGGAATATATTATATTTTTTGATTCCTGCACAACACTATGTTTCTATGTGCTATGGAGTGCTAATATTCTCAATCCATTAATGCTCTCTATATCCCATCCTTGGCCAAAATTCACCTAAGTCCCGAACTACTCATTCGTTTATTCCGTAGCTTAGGAGAATTCATGGAACATTAAGTTCCTACATTCTACAGGAGAAAAAATTTAGTGTCTAATGAATTTATTGAGAAAACATGGCTAGGTCCATTTTGATGAGTAAAAACTCAAAATTACAAGGGGTGTAATTTTGGACAACACTTCCCTTAAACTATTTACCCTTTAACCTTCCAGCCTTATTCTATGTTCAATCTTGCATCCCTCCATAATCTCCTTATCTTCCACCCTTTTACCTCCATCTTCTAACTTCCAAACCCTCCAACCTCCCATTTCTCCTTAACCATTCTCCCTCCATCATCCTATCTTTAACCTTCCCTTCCCTTCAACCAATTTCCTTATAGCTCTCCAACCCCTTATATTCAATGTCTAACAGTGCGATTCTCCAAATTATTCTTATCTTCCACCCTTTTCCCTCCTCTATCTAGCCCTCTAAAGGTTCCCTTCCCTTAAAATCTATGACCTTCATATATTATACCTACAACCTTGAAACCATGACAAATTATCCTTACCTTCTACCTTTTCCATCTCATCATCCATCCTATTCTCTTCTACCACCAACCTTGCAACCCTCCTATTGGCGAGAAATTTTTTTGGGTGGACAAACTTGTGGATTTCTTTCATAATGCTCTGGGAATGTAAGTCCCTCTACCTAGCCGGTGCAAAACTTCCATATATGCATGCTCATGAAAAGGTGGATTTCTATGGTGGCCTTTCGACCCGTAAAAGGATCCAACAATGGACACTCCACTGACCCTGTTGGCAAATTCCCACTTGTAGATACCTACAAAATCTAGGAATTTTTTGTAGATATGGAAAGGGGAGTGAGAAATTAGATAGGAGAACTAATGTTACAGGTAGAAAATCAGATTCTTGCATACATCAATTATAATTTTTATCACATGCATTAAAATTAGGAGGAAATAACTCTACACATAGTAAAAATACCAAATGGAATTTATGATTACAAAGTATCAATAAACCCCTTAGTCAAAAAAGGAGTCGAAAATCCTTCTTCTTGTAGTAAATTGCTTAAACCAAGTTGTACATAGTATGAGAATGGAGGAAAAATACAAAGTCAGGGGAAAGGAAGAATTTGGCTATCTCCTTTGTTCTCTCAAGGTAGAATGCACTCTTGAGCTTACAAAATTAATGACCAACCCTTTGAAATGGGAATGGCGTTACAATTTATAGAATGAGTGGTGAATTATCAGCTTCCTCAAGACCCTCCATAAACCTTATTTGAAAATTTTGACTATTCATATTTCTACAAAATATTAAAATCCCTTATGTAAATATGAATCATCAGGCGACTTAGATTTACTTTAGTGAGGGCTACCAACCCCACTTTTAAGGAGCCTTACCAACCCCTATTTTAGGAAGTGACACCAATCCCAACAGAGAATCTACACCCCCCCTGAAGGGAGAGAAATTTGGGGGTGAGGGAAGCACCAGACTCAACCACCTAGAAGATGAATACCACGTGGTGAAGTTCGATGGTCCTTGCCCCCAGATAGATCTGATTTTGATCACTAATTCTGAATGCTCCCATTGCACTCAACACTGCTCTCTCAAACTGTGACTCTCTCTATCCTTCTTACTCAACCTTGTACCTGTCATATGACTAATCTATGTCTACTAACCTGTCAAGAATGTCTGTCTCCTCTGACTCTTTCTTACCTCCTCAGTGGACCTTTTCTCTGACCTGTCATTGACCCCCTCATAGCAATATCACAAGTTCTTCTCTAGCTCACTCAAACCCATGCACACAAACTAGGTCCATCTGTCACAGACATGGGTCATGTATAGAAAGTGACCTTATTCAACTTTCCATCTTCAGATCAGCATCAATGGTATCTTTCTATGATCATGGGTTTCAAGGCCTCATATACTTCATTTCTTCCCTCTGAAATATCCTACCTCCCCGCTTCCTAGTCCAGGAAATTAGCTAGACTTTCCCATGGCTCTAGACACACAAATGAGCTCTCTACACTTGCTTATATACATGAAAAAGTACCTCAAACCATTGTAGGGTTTGGCATTCATAAATCCGTATATAATGAAAACATAATGATTAAATTGTGATAAGGTTTCATATAGGTCTGATGCTTCATGTGTAACATCTACTTCGTTTTCTCCAATGGTCTGACTGGAAATTAGATTTTTTCTTCAAAGAAGCCAAAAATTGCATTTCAAAACTATAAGCATTCCATGGCTACAAACATGAAGGTTTGAATATGAGTTTTCAAACCAACTCCACCAGAGATAATAGACATATACAATAGACATGGTTTTTCTAAGTCCTAAACAACTGGTTTGCCAGCATATCATTCAAATCATCGTTTTATGGCAACATGGGGATCTCATGCCAGTGAAACTTCATCTTAGGTCTCCATGGTTGATCTTGTGCTTATCTCGATAAACCTAGTCTTCTGAAATATGAGTGTCATCATGGAGCCACCTCATAATGTACCTCAACAATGCAATTTGGTTCAATATATGGCAATGGTGGAATGAGGTATTTATCTTCAACTATATTACCATATGCTCAGTAAGAAGCGGCAAGATCAGACAGCGAGATGCCTCAAGAAACAACCTTCAATTATAAGAAGAATTCTCAAAACTTCCTTGAGTTCGATTTGGGAAAAAGAAGTCTTCCATGATTTCCCTAACCTCGGGGCACATTTTGAATCATTAATACCTCACACCACGATCTAAAACGGTGACATGTGGATGCGATCTGACGGTATCCCCAATGAGTGCTCCATAAATGTTAGCTTTAGAAGCACCGATGTTCAATGGAAAGGGATAACCTGGGTGCACAAACTAAAAAAATATCCCGAAACAAACATTTTTGGGTAGGATTTTTACATGTTTGATGTACAAGACCTCAGGGACATGAGGGAAATACATTTCAATGGAAAACTTGGAGCTGAGTCACGTCTACATGATTAAATCATCAAATTATTAAAAGGAATTCATTTCTCAACTTGTAAAAATGTACCTGGGGGCTGAACTCTCAAGTCTGTTTTTCAACCTAAGGTTTTGAGACCATACATAGAGTTGTTTTTGGAATTAATGATGGTTCATAAAAAAATGGTGTACGACCAAAAGACCTACAATTATTATTTTTTATACCTTCTTATTTTCCATGTACCAACATCCCCAAAGATTGAAAAATCTCCCATGCAAAAACATGCCTTTGAGTGGGTAGAGCATAAGAAAGTGACCTTCATAACTGGAAAATGCACTCGGTGAGAAATCGATTTGGCTAAAAAAGAGTTTTCTATGCTCCTGAATAGAAATACTCATTTTGAACCTGAAACTGGTGGGCATACAACTCAGTATTTATTGACCTCCTATCAATCAACCCCAAAGCCCATTTATGATCTGAACTCCACTTGTGCCTGAGAAATTCTGCCATACAAACCATGGTTTACCTAGGTATTGTTATAGCTTTGCCTTCGACCATTCTTGCTTTAAATGACCTTAGGCATGCATCATACACCTGATTTGTGAGATGTTGGTTTCATCTTACACATGTTAGAAGCATGGGAATACCTGAGAGGGGGGGTGAATCCACGTGATTTTACAATAAAAACCTTATTTGCATTATAATCTTATTGCTACCATCTCATCTTGCTTCACACTTAGGTCAAGATATTCAAGATCCTAGAATAAACTGAGAGTTCACACAAATGACATACTAAAATTGACCTTACATTACATCATGATAGACCGTGGTTAACACCAGTGTGGACTACATACACCTAACAATGTTAGACTGCTATGGACCCTTACTCATACAAGCCTTTGGAGCTCAATACATTCACTGTTTACCTACTGTGAGCACCTGCACTCATAGAAGACATGTAATCTCCAAGCCTAGTCACTAATTCAGCCTCTTGAATGACAATGCAACTCTACTATGACACCTCATACTAAATCAATGACTCATCAGTGACTCACTGGAGACACTCTTGACTCCCTTTGACATAAATGTGAAGCACTTGATATCCAATGAAAATATACAAGACAAATCAATGATCCAATTTCAAGATCTCTATTCTCACGTGTTGACATAATGTGTGGGAAGGGTGCCAGTCTACACAATTTTGGGTTTAAAAGAGTGCTTAACTATCTCCACTTTCCTCCCGCATTTTCTCCCTTTCAAAAAATACGGAAAGTGTAGTGCCATTTCATAGATTTTTTTCTTAACATTTTTTTTTAAAAAGGAAACACAACTAAAATTTACAGATTTAATATGTACAATGCATAACTACTTTATTTTTTCAGATTTCATAACCAACACAATCATTACAAATGAAGACAAGTAAAATGAATAACTCATGATCTTATGTGGTAATCATTTTTTTTTTAATAGATGATAGGTATTACAAGATTCTTGCAATAATTAAGGAAAACATCCTTAGTAATGACTAAGACTTTACAAGTATCAACAATTACAAGGATAGGAGTTTACAAGAAGGTAAGGCTATCCACAATCAACCACATAACATAGTTACAAAATGAGGTGTAATGCTTTACAAATGATTTTGAGGATGACCAAGAGGACAAAGTCACCACTCCAACTGAAATTTCATTATTGAGTCTCCAACCTTGAGTGTTCCTTCTAAGAGATGTTGAAATAAGAGACAAGTGTTTGTTTACCACCAAACCAATAGGCATCATCACATGTCTTTCCATGGTTGGAAGCCATGCTAGCCTCCCCCCAAGCCCATTGGAGAGAGGAACAAACTTCCACAATGTGCACAAGTAATAAAGGGGATAAACACACAACAAGAAAAACATAAGACCATTTAAGCCACTTAGACCTACTACACAATGGTAAGAACAACAACATGAGGATAACAAGTGCCAACCTCACAAAGGGGGGAAGAGAAGGAGTAGGATGCCCAAATCAAAGGTGTCCAACCATAGCAGCACCAACGAAAGCATGCTTACAAAACTCCTTATACCTCCTAATCAATCATCCTCCTTATTCCTCCTTTATGCTCATAGAAATCCTTCTTGGAAGGATTTTTCAAACCCAAAAGGGTTTCCCTCACTAAGAATGGGGAAAGGTTCAAGCCATATGAACCTTTTCTCCCACCTCAAACCGTATGAGGGGGATGAGAAGGGGACCTTCATGGCTTGACCAACAACCATGAGGTTTGAGAGGGAAATCCCTCTCTCTTCCCCTACATTCTTCAAAAAACCATCAATCCAAATGATAGTGGAGAGAAAACAAAAGAAAACAACAAGTAACAATCACAACAAGACTACGTTCACCGTACAACTTCACAACACATCATTTCACACACACCATTTCATTGATCATTGCATAGTTAACAAGATAAGCACAACTAAGAAAGAAAAAGGATTAAGAATCCTACCTCTACAATACTTTCCAAGACTCTAAGTTTTTTCCCTTTGTCCAAGCAAACCTCCAAGCTCCCAAAAATAGTCCAAGTGCTCCCAAAAAAAAATGAACCAAGAAGGACCCCTTCCTTCCACATGAGGAAGAATAAAAAGAGGAGCCCAAAAATTCCCTCACCAATGGGAAGGTGACAAGTGTCACCCCCCTCTACTCTCAAGAGTCAAAGATTCCCAACAACCAATTAAGTAAGAGTAAACCCACCTTTTATCCCTTATCACCCAAAATATTAAAAACTAAAATAAAACAAAGTGGAGAAACTTTTAACAATTACACACAAACCAACCATCTTATATGGATGGTGACTAAGGAGGGGAAAAATGGGAGGGAAACTCCTTCCAAACCTCAGAAATAAGCCCCCCCTACCTATTAGGTAGGGTCCAAGGGCCCATTTTTTATGCTAAGGAAACTCCCAAACTCAAAAGGGGGTCCCTAAAAATACCCAAAATAACCCAATTTCGGGGTTTGGCATACTTGGGCACAAGGATAGAGGATGTGGGGTCCACCTCAAGGTTCACATGGGGGTCCCCAATCCCTTCTACCAACACACACACACCACACACACACACACACACACACACACACACACACACCACACACACACACACACACACACACACACACACACACACACTTTCCCAAAACCAACACTTAAATTAAGATAAGATCATTAAACCCCTAAGCTAGTTTACTTAATAAAATACACCCTAAACATAATTAATTTTACAAGACATAAATTACATTACAAATGAGGGTTCACCCATGGCTGCCCAATTAAATACATCTTAATCTAAGGCCTAAAACATTTAGCATGGTTAGGACTCATCCCGTGGGCTGCTTGTGCACAATTACATAGCTGCCCTGAAACCCATGCTCTCCTATACCTGTCACCTGCACACTCATTACACACATTAACCGCATCAGTCCAATATAATAAACATAATCTACACATCACAAATTTCAATCAAACTTATAATGTCCTAACATCAGTTTTACAATTGATAGTGAAATGCATACAATTATTCGCATAGTTTGCCATGAGTCACCCACAAATAAAATCGCAACGACATACACTTAGGCTAGCATGAAAATTACAATTATTAAATCCAGAAAACTATATCATTAATCAAATCGAGCACAAGAAGCCATCATCTAACCAATGAAGATCACTATCATATAACCTTGTTAGTGTCATCAATCATCATAAGAAATATATCAGTATGCGAATCTAGTCCAATTGGAGCTACACGCCCAAAATACCATAATGTTCATGAGGATAAAATATCATTGTAAAATGTCTAAAATCTATCAGAATCTCAATCAAAACATGTCTATGCATAAAGGAACCAACAGATAACTGGAGCTATAAGAACGTGGGCACTACAATACTCATACTCACTTAAGAGATTTATAATATCAGCTCACATACATATCACACTCATGCAAAATGCTCTCTTTCTCTCGCTCTAGTCAAAATGTGCACACAACACTTGCTTATATAGAAAGAACGAGAGGAAAAACCACTTGTGGTTTCCCTAAAACCATGTGCCCATACCATGGGCCAATTTTCTCTAAATATTAAATATTTGCTCCAAATAGAAATATTCGCTTACACGTGTAAGAGTAACTCCTCTTACGCATCATAGAATCTCTTACACGTCATAAACTATCATAAAATCTCTTATGTGTCATAAGTTGCCATAAAATCTCTTACACATCATAAACTGTCATACAATCTCTTACGCATCATAAGCTGCCATAGAATCTCTTACACGTCATAAGCTGCCATAGAATCTCTTACGTGTCATAATATCTCTTACACATCCCGCTATGTGTCGTAAGATTCCTTGGTGATGTTGAATATTAAAATATTCAAATTTTGACATCACACTAATTTTGACATGGATAAATATTTTACAAACACTAATGTTGTAATGTTGAATATTAAAAAAATATTCAAACCTCAATATTTCCATCAACACTAATGTTGTACCTTTGACATCAATGACAAAATACTCAACGTGTTGTATATGTCATAATAATTGATCTCCCAGTTTATATGTTATACTCAAAGCCCAATAGCTCGATTTATGTAATGTGTAATGTTACTTTGCATGTGAACCCTAATGTATGGCTATTAGTTACTATCTCGTTTCAAACGATGTTGTAGTCGACAAATTATAAGCTAGATATTCTTTAATAATATGGAATGATATGATTATATTCACAGGACTCTGTCAATTGGATCACCTTCATATCCACTTAGTGATCTTTTGATTTGCTCCGTGAGGTTTCTCCAACTCTATGAAGGGCGGGGGGTAGCGCTTTGGACAATCTGCATGTAGCAATTTGCAAATGAAATCCTTAATTACTAACTGATTGGGAATGTATGGACGTGTTCCCACATTCGTAGCATGGAGGAATGGTATAAAATGCTCATTTGCACACGTCAATTTCAGAATATCATTGAATAATTTCCATAACCTAAGGATCTGTTGAAGAGTTATAGACTTGAATAATTCATCATCGCTTAGGGATCAAACAACCAGCTAGTCGTGATTGGAAAATGTCAATTTCGACTATTGCACATTAGCATGAAAACACCTTCAATATATTGTGCATCAGGTAGGACCATCAAACCCCCCTCCCCTACAACCCTTTTCTCTCTATAATCCAACCTAAATGCTTCTATACACATGACCTACTAGTAGTTATAATGTTACTAACACTCAAATCTTATATACTTGAATCCTTATTTCATGAGTAATTATTGCAACCCTCCAAAATGATGTTATCTTTAACCATTTTCCCTTTGTACAATGTACACTACACAATCCAAACCCTTCAACAATGTAAAACCTTAAGCAAATGAAGGAGGAATGATGACTTAGCTATTATGTGAAACCTGGATAATGATCGGGACTCTTCCATTAGTGCTCAGATTATTGGCTAGAAATAGTGTCACAAAGGTATCAATGAGGGTTTGAGAACTCACCCTATCTGTCCAGACATCAGCACCTCCATCATCAAAGGACTTATCTTCTACATCCAACCCCAAGTATCTAGTCTACTAGTCTGGGTGCCTCATAACCCTACTTAGATACCCTTAGAATATAGTAGCTTTCTAGGTCTGGGAATTCTTTGTTGTTAGTCCACTCTTTGTACATCTTTGGTTTTGTTTTTAGACTTCTTATTCCTATCGATATCTTATAACCTACAAAATAGATCCAGATAGTTGCACATGCCCATAAACCACATCAAATCCTAATAAAAAAGATGCATGATGTGGAGTACATAACTGACCAACCATCGGTCACTTCTAAGAGTGAACCTCATACGATCCTCCAGCAATGCACTATATATTCAAACTCCATGTAGTTCCGTTGTGTGTGTGTGTATCTCCAAAATTCTAAACGTGTCCTAGTTTCTCTCCATTGTGCAACGTTACACGATGATAGCGGGCTAAACCCTCTATATTTGTTCTGACCCTATGTAAATCATGTGTCCCTGGAAAGAATAATATCCCCTGCTATGTAGTGTATGCAAATAAATCACAGCCCTTAAAACTCACCTTGTCTTGAACTGTGTTAGATGTATAGCCTTGTAGTGCTCAAAAATTCCAAACCTTTTTGCAAGCTTATGTTTGATGATCGTAACCCTCCAATGTTTATCATATATCTTGGCACCCTTATTCCTGATTCATTCAACCTCTAGTATATATATGACTTCCCTTCCCTTGAACCCTTTTGTAAGTGATTAACTGAAAGGCTGACCCAAAGTGTTAAAATTGCCTCCACTTGTCATGAAATATAAAAGGACTCCAAAAATGGTCAATCTCTTAAGAAAGAGAGGGATAGGGGCGCTCAAGAGGGACATGAGCGCCTAGGCGCTTCTATCCTATTCTGGACATGTTTAGTGTCACAAGGCCATCTAAAATATCCTTATCAATCCACCTTTGTCGGTAGAACTATCCAAGATGTGTATTTATTATGTCCAATATCAGGATGTTTAGTCAATCCCCTTCCATTCATCCATATTCCCTCCAAAGTTCCACCATTTTAGATTCTACATCCAGATTTAACCAACCCGCCAAAGTCTAGTTGTCTTACCACTAGTTTTCCCTTGCTTCAGGAATCATGTATACATCTAGTATTCGTTTATGACCTAGATAATGTACTTCAAGTGCATAGATTTTGTGTCTACATTTTCACCCCACTTTATGTTATTGAGTCCAATTACTTGAGAACATAAATCTAGATAGAAGAAATTGTACATTGTAACCCTGGAGAGGAGTGTAGCTGATTAGTGTGCTGATAGTGAACACAGTAGCCATGTAAATTCGTCCTTAGTGATTAGAGCGTTTTCCGTCGATCAACTAGGACCTTTCACAGCGGACCCTAGGGGTGAATCGTATGCATAGTAGCGTGTTGTTGGAGCTGATATTTGTTGATGTGAGCTTCTTCTTATTACTTTTAAGGACGAACCTACAAAAGAAGAGTAAGAGAGTAGTCAAAGTCTTGTATATGAAAGTGTATGTATAAGTAAGTGAAGAGTGTGTAAAAGTAGTAGCTAAGGAAAGATTACACCTGATGTATGAGAGAGTATTGGATATAAAATTGTCATGTGTTTTCCCTAAAACCTTTTAACCTTTTATATTTTACACACAATGTCACAACCTTCCAAAGTCTCTTATTATTCCATTGTGATCCCTCCATCTTCAAACCTTGCAACCCTAAAAAAATCCCCTTATCATATACCCCTTTCCCCCCATTTTCCAACCTCAAAACCCTAATAAATCTTCATATATTCCACCATTTTCCCTTTATTTTCCAATCTCACAAATCCTAAATTTCCTTAAAATATTTTCCCTCAATAGTTTTAACCTTTTCTATTTATTAACATGTGTTTTTGCAATGTCAAAATTCAAGTTGAATAAATGACAACTTTACCCTAGTGTTGACAAATTTACTTGAAGCCCATCTTGAGTCATCCTTTGTCTAAAACTTACTTCTATGTCATACCATTCCGATCATTTAAAAACCTCATATTTTGATAAACAACCTTCCAAAATGTATGAAATATGGTCATGAGGTCATTGAGTCGATTCAGTGAAATGTAATCAAGAGGTGAAATCCTTACTAGTCCTAGAAAGGTGATTCCCTAGACTTTTGGGAATTGGTGTGCATCCTATGGGATGATAAAGGAACCTAAATTCATCTGAAGGTGTTGTGGAATAGTTTTAAATGAATTGGAATATGCTTAGGATGTTTTGGAACAAGAACAATGAAAGCGGGTTTAGGAGGCTTAAGGAACTAGAAGCATAAAAAACACATGAACTTCAATGGAGGATTATGGGAGCTCTAAGATGATTCAAGAGAAAAAAAAATATACCATCAAAAATATTATCGGATCCTATACATGATGGATTTTTCACATTATAAAAAATCCCAAAGAGATTATATCTGCAGGAAACTTTCAGCAAACTCACCTTGCGGTCTAGAATGAATATGTAGAATGTTTTGGATAAGGAGGCAGAATTAAGTCTTCAAAACCATCCCATTGATCTTAAAATGGTCTTAGGATTTAAAATCATATAAATATTTCTAAAAAATGGTTTCTAGAACTTGAGGAAAGTTGGTTTCATGTTTCCAATAGTTAGTCGAGTATCAAGTTTGAAGGGCTAGTGGGTTTTTTCAATTTGACTATCCTAACTATTTGGCTCAGTGGGGATAGTTGAGACACCAAGGATGCCAAAATGTGACCCACCCCATGATGAATCCCTTGGACCCTCATACGACGCTGATCATGCCTGGAAGAGTACTCAGTGATCTCATGTGTAAATTTTTCTTTAGTATTGAGCCTCTCAATCCTTGAGCACATTTTCACCTCCATTGTCCCAACTATCTAGGATATTATGAATAGTTGGGACAAAAAATTATGCCCCACACCCAGCCCCTTCTCAGGTTCTTCATGTGACCTCCATTCTATCCCCCAAGTGCCCAAACCTCTCTCTCTCCTCCTCTAAGCTAGCCACTCAACTCCCACCACTTGTCAAGCCAATACATGGGGGAAGTTTTTTTCACACATAATATTCCATATGTCTAAGACATTTAGGATAGTTTGGACACAAAAGTGTGCCCCCTCATTTGCATTCAATTTTTTTTTTAAACACACTTTATCAACTTAAAAATAACCTTGTTATTGCCCTTTTAGGAGCTTCCCAGCTATTTTCCTCTTCATTATTTCACCAAGTTAACCCAGGAAGAAATTGTTGACATCCTCAATCTCAAGAAAACCTTAAAATTTATTATACATATCTTTTTTCTCATCAAGGGCAGCCATGGAAGCTAAAATGAAGAAATTTTCATATCTTCCAAACCTGTTATTGAAATCAAGTGAAATATTCTCAGTTGTTCTTCAACCCAGGGGCCATCAAGAACACTGTAGCAAAAAAATTAGGATGACCTAGTTCATTAATGGTATAAAACCCTAGTTTGATTCCCTAGATTCTCCTTTTTATTTTTTGGGCATTCCAGCAGGTGGATTGAGTTGTGATTAATATGGACATATAAAGTATCTATATTTCAAGTTAATCTAAATGAGTAACAACAATGAACTAAATAGTATAAAAAAATGATAAACGATAAATGATTTTATTTGATATTTAAATGAAATGAAATAATTTTAATAAAAGTAATAAGGTACTAACCTAAAAATGACTTACCTTGCTGTGATTATGGAATGAACTGGATGATGTGTAGACAAAGTATATTGTGATGACACGACCTAGGAAATTACAATAGGTGAAGATCTAACTAGACTAGGGCACATGGAAGAGGAATGGGGTGTGTATGGGTACCCTGGTCTATAATGTGAGCACTCTGGTCTTCACTTATGTCATTGTAAATCTGTGATGAAGATATACTGGCAAAACCCCATACAAAGCATTAAATCCATAAAAAATAAATATGCATATGAAGGGGTAGAACATACCTTAGCTACCACAATGGTGGAATTACAAATAAGTTCTGAAATACATTCCAAACCCAATATAGTTCTATTTTATTGTGTGTGCAAATGTGTGCCTATGGTGCCCTAGCGCAAATGACGTAGAGATAGGGGGAAATAGCTAGATGTAAAATGCAAATGGTGGATGGAATAGAATGAATAAAACCTTTCCTATGTAGTGTGTGTGATGAAATGATTCCCAAATGTAGTCCCTTTCCTTAGTAGATAGCTAGCCCTTGATGGTATATATTCCACACTTAGAATAGTGTGTATGTTGTGTTTATATAGGGATATCTTGTTCAAATTTTGACACTAATGACATGACATGTTGACTAGTACCTAGGGGAATGAGAGGGAAAAATAAAAAGACCAACCTCAAAACTCTAAATTAAACACAAGTGATGTTGAGACTAAGGCATCTAAAATTAAGGATAGGGGTGCCCACGGGTGCCCCAATATTACCCTAGGTGCCCTAGTCAAAGACTAGAGACGACAAATGACCAAATAACAACATTTGAGATTCCTTGGGAGATGACTAGAACTATGCAAATAACTGATGACTATGCATGAAAAATTACGAAAACTACTAACTAACTAATGGCATGACTAGGGGATGAGTCATTAGTGAATACTTTTCTTACCTAAGATCCATATATAAAACAACACACTTGGTGGTGTAGATGTAATAATAAGTGTGTGATTTTGTGACTACATTTTCCCCCACTTTATGTTGGTGAGCAGAAATCTCGTTAACATAAAGTAGATAGATATGTGTACATGAGAGAAATTTGGAGATTCCCATGCTATAGTAGATTTCACAAATGTGGTAGTAAAAGTGTGTCGAAAGAACCATAAATCATGGGAAACCATAGATAAGTGGGTAGATCCATGCAATGAAAAGCATACTAGTATGATGAAGTGCACTAAATGAGAGTCATGATTAGAAAGTATGATGATTTCGAATACATATAATGAAAATGAGATGGGGTAGGGAGAGATCAATTCCTGACCAGTTGTCTATTTTTGTACCCTTGAAAAAATTGAACTTAAAGAGCCATGAGATAGATATGAAGACCCAGAAGAGATTAGGCATGACATGGGATGAAGGAGTCTAATCCATGGCTAAGGATAAAATAACAATGAAGTCATTGAAGCTGCAAGGTGAAAGAAACAAGTTTGTGGATGTTTTGAGTGTCGTGGAGTGAAGGACAAAACCCTGTCAAAGCCACGGGACAAAATAAAATACAAAATCCGCGGGGTGAAGAATCGACAACCTATGGAAGGCAACATGAGGCCGTGCCATATTGATGTCGTGGAGTAAAGTGGAGAAGTTAATAAAACCGCGGAATAGGTCAAAATCTGCGGAAGTCAAAACCATGTAGAACTGAAACATAAAATATGTGTATCGAAGGAAAACAATACTTTTTTGCGGACTACTAAATGAACTTAAATCTAATTTGATCTTTTCAAATATGATATTATTTGAAGGAATCGTAGTCTTCTCCATGTGAAGGAAATCAGATTTCATGGATTAAATGTGGGTAGGTGGCTGAAGTGAAGAAAGACGTCTCTAACACGCAAAGGGGCTATTCCTAACAGATCAACCACCAGAATTAAATATAGTATGGGTGTCGTTCCTTCTTCAACATGGAAAGTGGTGTGGGGAGGCGGAATTTACAGATATAATCAGATCTTTTCAGAAAATTTAATGAAGGTGGTCGGTTGGTTGGAAAAGAATTTGAATTTTTCCTCTCTTTCTTGTTCTTCTCCTTCTTCAATTTTTTTATATATTGTAAAATGATGCCCAATTTTAATGTTGGATAGTTTTTGGAATACGAGGGCCTCATTTTATGTTGCACAAGTGTTCTAAGAGTTGCATGCCTTGGGTTATATCTCTATAAACGCTTTACATCCTCCTCCTGTATCGAGATGATATGTGCATGATCTCTTAGCAATAAAATATTTGGTTTTGTGGCTCATTTCAGCCTTAGCTATTGTTTTATTGCACTCTTGCATATCATTCATTCACATGTGTGTTATATGCATTGTTTCATAAGTTGTGTCTATTGTGCATCATGAAAGTGAAACTCTGAATGTAATTTTGATATGTGGCTTTTGTCTTGGTCCTCCTCATCATCATTCTCTTCCATTTTCACTCTTTCCTAAGCATTCATCCCCTTATTTTTGGTGCTATCGCCTTCTCTAGTTTAGGTTTATGTTTTATGCATCTCCTTCTCACCCTGGTCTCTTAGAAAGTTAGAGTAGAGCTAGATAGTTGCATTTCAATTCCTACGAGTAGTTTAGCATTAGGAGTAAGCAGAGGAAGTTGGACTTCTCTGGAGGTCTATCTCAGCTTGATTACCACAACTTGGAGATAGTCCCATGTTGTCTCAAATCCCAAATTTTCTATGATTTAGGCACAGGTGCATATTTGAGCTCCAACATTTTTAGCACACCCGATGGGACATTTGAAATTGATATTTCCAACTTTATCAAGTTTTGATGTGTATCTTGGTGAAGCTCTAGCCTTTGGAGGCTATGCAATAACACATCTGGAAAATCCATTCAAAATATGTACTGGTTTCAACAGTATTGGTAAACTAAGTGTCCCTGATTCATGAAAAGGATCCAAACACAGTCGATAACAAGAGAAGAAGGCATATTTGAGTATTTGCAGCTATCCTCGGGAAGAGGAAAAAGAGGAAGATAGCTTCAAATATCTCCATCTCCTCTAAATCGAACTCTTTCAACACCTCCACCTGATAGGCCCTTCTTGTAGTCAACAAGATTTCTCAAACCAATTAGAATTATTCATCAACAATAGCTGCCAACTTAGAATCCATTCTTAAACTTCATAGGAAGCAGTCCCCTAGCCTTGAATGCCCACAATCCTATTCCAGTAGTTGCCTTAAAAAATATTCCATATTTTACTGTAGAAAATCACACTACTCTAGTCGACCACATTCAAGATATTGCAAATTTATGTGATATTCATGAAATTGTTGAGATGGATGTGGCAGTAAAACATTTGGCTTCATCACTTAAAGGAAAATCCTTACAATGGTTCAGAATCCTAAGGACAGGAACAATTCAAAACTGGGATCAATTATACATAGCCCTTTGTGACTAGTTTAGAGAAAGAGTAGACAAATTATCCCTTTTGGAGCAGGTAACTACAATCAAGAGAGCACCTAATGAGAAAATGGCGGATTTCAACTTCATATTCTAGAGAACTTGGGACATAATCCCAACTCTTGTGAGACCTATAGTAGAAGGTGCCTTTCTTTACTTCTTAGAAGCTCCTAACTTTTATTTATTTGTTATGATACAATCGATGGGAGGAATAACTCTACTAGTTGCCTATGCAATTGCAATCAAAGCTAAAAATAGTTTTAATACAAGTTGGGAAATTAGCTCCCAAACCACCCATGACATTGTATCCTGAACTACCTAAAGTTGTTCAACCTTCTATTGCTCCTATCCCTAAACCTAATCTGTAACTTGTTTCTTCCACATCACAAACTATTGTTCAATAACAGGAGGATGAAGAAATGAATATTTTGATTAGAAACTTGACAAACAAAGTTATATCCCTAGAGAAACGACAAGCTCAATCCTAAAAGAATTATCATAATCAAGGGCAATCTTATAATCAGGGGTATGCAACCATGGAGAAATCAACAACCTAATCAAAGATATGCAAAGAACTAGCAGAATAACATATGTTAGGCTCAAAGTGATCCTCTTCCATTGGAAAAAAATATCTCCTCTACAAGCACTTCCTCCTCCCAGTTCAATTCAAACCCTAGTTCCCATGCAAAATAATATCACACAATAAACAGGGCAGTGTTTTCCATGTAATCTGCCACACAACTAACTTGGTTGTGAAAGGAAAATGCATCTTCAAGCATACATGGATCAAGGCTCTCCCAATCAACAAGAGCTATTGATGGAGGCACCAAATCCAACTGTGGAAGCAAGTCAAGAGACCAATAATGACACTAACCTAATTTTCTTTGGAGTTGAAGACTTTTTTGTAGTTAACCAAATGACAATAAATTCTAGCAAACCATCAATCAATGTTGTTGATAATATGTAGTACAAGAAAAGGATGTTGGAGTCAATATCTCCACCTTTTGTGGATCACGTCAGTGCCGTAGGAAGGGAAAAAGAAGCCATGGTGAACAAAATCAAGCCGTCAGAGCTTCCTAGAAGAGCTACGGATAAAGAGGTTGTTACTCAACCAAAACTGACAAATCAAATGCCGCCACAGTAGAGAAAAGAAGCTAGCATGCCACAAATGTAGAAATTTACGGGTATTCTTTTTAACATTATTGATCAAATGAAGAAGAACAACATCAACGTCTCAATGTGGCATGTGTTTGTTATTCCATCACAATGAGATATCCTGTGTGAAGCCCTCAAGCAGCTTCCTCCAGCAGATCCAATAATGCAAAAGGTACATGTCGCGGTCAATGTCTATCAATTGAATGAAGACCAAGTAAGTAAAATTTTCAAACTCACCCTTCTACATTTAATTAATTATAGGTAAACACTTGGTTTATAACTGTATGATTGATTATGGGGCTAGTACCTCTGTAATGCACAATAAAAATTTTGATACCCTAGGTCTCAAATACATTCTTTTGTCTAGGGGAGTTTTACAACTTAATGGGTCAATTGTGAATGTCTTGGGCATAATAAAAGACCTTGAGTTGACACTTCATGCCTACACAAGCCTCGCCATAACCCATGACATTTTTGTCATTGACTTGCCTCCTATATTTGCCATCTATTTGTCTAGAGACTTCACTGCTAAAGTTGGGGGCTATCTATCCTCATATTAGACTCACATGCTTCTAAAAAACCAAATATGGTACCCGATTCACAATACAAGTTGAGCCCATCTTTTCTTACCATATTGAGTCATATGACACCACTCACATCCAATCAAAATGTTTAATACAAGAAGGACATGAGAAAGACTCAGCTCATGAGGAACAAGTTATCCCTCTTTCCATGTCAGATTTGATGTTGGATGAATGGGCTGAGAGAGATCGTATGTTTGATCCTTATGATGAAGAGCTTGAAACCTTTGAGACTAGTCTAGGAACCTATTACATTCTCAAGGAGGAATCTGTGATACCCACAGCTTTCAAACCAGAAAAGGAAATTTTTTTTTGGACTATGATGAATGTTCTTTGATGGCTCAAGAAACAAAAATGGATCCGGGGCGGGTGTTGTGATCATTTCTCCATGTAATGAGCGGTTTCTTCTTTGCTCATAGATTACAATTTGTATGTTCTAATAACGTAGTAGAATACGAAGCTTTAGTTCATGGTCTGTTGATCTCAGAAAAGAGAAAAATAAAGGAGTTCTAGGTCTTTGGAGACACTGAATTAGTCATTCACCAAGTCCGCGAAAGATGTGCTACAAAGAACAAGATGTTGAAAGATTACAAACACAGAGTTTGGGATTTGATAGAAATATTCAATGTCATTAACCTACAGGTTAAAGTAGAAATTTGAACAAAGGCGCAGACCAAATGGTGACCCTTGGTTCCCAATTCTCCCCTACTAAGGATTTGATCAAAGGGAATGCCCAACATATGAAAATGGTGGTTAGGCCATTTATTCTAGACAACCAGGATTGTCTAAAACTATTTGAAATCGATGAGAAAATTATGCAGTTCATCCAAAATGAGGTGGATTTCTCCTCGAAGATGCAACCTGATTTGCAAGAAGTATATGGGGGATCAAATTATTCAACTGAGAACAAACAAGTTGCCAAAGGGATTGGTCACTTCGGAACATATTTTCAGTCCAACTGATGAGTTCAAAGGAGTGGAAAAGAACATGGTGGAAAATCAGGAGGATTATCAGCCAGTTTCAATTACTCCAGGTAAAGAACGTCTACTTGGAAAGATATGTGATGGCAGTGAA
Source organism: Taxus chinensis (assembly GCA_019776745.2). NCBI lineage: Eukaryota > Viridiplantae > Streptophyta > Pinopsida > Cupressales > Taxaceae > Taxus > Taxus chinensis. The sequence goes on from CM034148.1 coordinate 674,252,483, forward strand.
AGAAAAGTGTATGTTTCCTTGTGTCAGAAATTCAGTGATGTATTTTCTTGGGACTATGAAGATTTAAAAGAATTCAATCCAAATATAGTTCAACATTCCATTGATCTTGATCCCAATGTTAAGCCAATTAGGCAGAAACAAAGGCCAGTCAACCCCAAGATTGAGCCCCTCATAAGAAAAGAGCTCTCCAAACTCATTGAGGCCAAGATAATTTTTCCAATCAAATATTCCACTTGGGTGGAAAATTTGGTCATGGTAAGGAAGAAGAATGGGGGAAATTATATAGTTTGTTGATTTCCATGATTTAAACAAAGTGTCCCTAAAAGATCATTGTCACTTGCCTTCCATGGAACAAATTTTGCAGATAGTAGCAGAAGCAGAGAGGTTTTCCATGCTCGGTGGCTATTCTGGTTTAAACCATATCAAAGTGAAAGAAGAAGATCAGTATAAGACCCCATTCACCGCCAAATGGGGAACATTTTCTTATCAAAAAATGCCTTTTGGTTTATCAAATGCAGGTGCTACCTTCTAAAGAGTAATTGATATTGCTTTCAAAGGGTACATCAATCAGTTCATCTTGGTTTACCTAGATGACATTACTATTTTCTCCAAGCAGAGCGTGGATCACATGAAGCACCTGGAGAAATTATTTAAAAAATGCAGGGAGTTTGGTGTATCCCTTAATCATAAGAAATGCAACTTTGTTGTCCCCAGAGGCAAGCTCTTGAGGCATATTGTATCACAATAAGACATTGTCATTGATCCAAAAAGAATTACATCTATCGTGGATCTTTCATTGCCATCTCAGAAGAAGGCTCTGCAGTCATTCCTTGGGAAAATTAACTTTGTTAGGCACTTCATCCCTAAATTTGTGTGTCTAGTAGGACCTATTACTCTCATACTCAAGAAGGATGCAACATTCAAGTGGACCGCGAAAGGGGAAAGACAAATTTGAAAAGATAAAACAAGAGATTGCTCAGGTCCCAACATTGATTAACCTAAATTATATTAAGGATTTCATTCTATATGCTCATGGGGTGAAATACGGCATGGCCGCGGTCTTGACATAGCTGAATGATCAAGAAATGGAGTAACCTATGGCATTTTTCAGCCAAACACTAAAGAATTATGAGCTCAAGTATAGTCACATTGAAAAACAAGTGTTTTCCATTCTGAGAGCCTTGAATAAATTCAAGAGTATGATTGATGCTAGCCATGTAAAGGTTTAAGTGTCACATTCGAGCATTAGAGACTTCATTATGGGAGCAGAGATCAACGAGAAACGAGCCGAATGGGTAACTAAGATCATGGAGTATGATATGACCATTAAGGATACAAAATTAGTGAGGGGAAGAGCATTGTTGTGAACAGTTAGCCTTGGATGTTATTGAGCCCCAAGAGACCGCCCTCATAAATGAAATATCCTCAAATGATGAGTTGTCGCATGATTTGGAGTGGTAGCAGGATCATTGAAATGTATTCAATGATCGCAGTTGGATTGCTGATATAACTGAGTTCTTTGTCTACTGGTGCATACCCTCTGGGTTTGAACAAAGTAAAGAGGAGACATCTGAGGTTGCAATCTATTCCTTATACATTGATTAGTGGCTTATTGTTCAAAAGAAACATTGATGGAGTGTTGCTTAGGTGTATTTAAGGTGAGCAATGTGATAGAGTTCTAACTGAGTTCCATGATGGCTTCTCAAGCAAACATTTCTCTGTTAAAGCTATAACAATGAAAATGATAAAAGCGGGGTTACTTCTAGTGTATGTTGTTCACAGATGCTCATAGGTGGGTTAGGAAATGAAAATAATGTGCACTCTTCACTAGAAAGAAAATACTGGTGGCCCTGCCACTTCATCCAATTCAAGCAGATCAGTTGTTCACACAATGGGGTCTTGACTTCATTGGTATGATCAACCTCCCATCTAGAGTTGGTCACAGATGGGTTCTTACAGTCACAGATTATTTCACTAGGTGGACTAAAGTTGCAGCATTGAAGGAAGCCACTAAATCAATCATCTCTGAATTTCTTGAAGAAATTGTTACAAAATTTAGTGTCCCTCAAATGATCATTTATGATAATGTAAAGGATTTGTTGTATATATTTACCCCCCCGGGTAAATATGGATGAACGAAGGGAAAATCGGAGAAACAGAGCGGAGAAGCAAGGCGGAATAGCATGGTAAAACAAGATGCAGCAGGGTCTCCAAAACCGGAAAGACCCGACAACAAAGAATGTGTCGGACGGGTTAGAAAACCCGACAAGAAGGACATGTCGGAAGGGTCGCAAAACCTGACACAAGGCAATTCGGGTTTCCGGGTCGGGCGAACAAGTCGGAAAAGCATGGGGCGAAAACATGTTGCGCCACCTTTCAAACCCGATGCATATGCGAGTCATACCTCTGAACTCGAAAACAAAGGAAATTTGGTGATGGCGGGGATGCGGGTTTCGGGAGAGCATGAGCATCAAACACATGCCGCGGTGTCCTTTAAGCCTGATGCAGATGCAGAAGAGAGTCCCGAACCTGACTGGAACGGACCTGATGCGAGAAATATGACAGCTCACCATTTTTGGGTCGTTGAGGTTCTTACCTACCGCCATGATGGATGGAGTTAGGTGCAGTCTTGGAGGTGGTTGGGCAAATCTCGATTTTCTCACTTCTCCATCTCTTTCCCTTCTATAAATTGTAAAGGATGGGATTTTCCTCAAGGTTGGAAATTTCTACTTTGCATCCTCCCTTCTCTCCTGTTCACAAGAGGATTTGTGGAGTTTTCAAACCTCCCATATGGACTGTAACACCGTTTTTTGCCTTTTGGCCATTGAAATGTATTGAATCGATCCTTGAGCAATATATGTGTGTCTGTGGTTGCTTTTAAACCCTCTTACATATTTATTACTGTCATTTTTGATCTTTTATTGCATTTTGGCTATCAGTGCATGGTGTTGTGTTACATCTGTATGGTCTGTGTTCATTTTTGCAAAGCAGATGTTCAACATTCCTCGGTGCATCACCTCCTTAGCTTAGGTTTTTTTTATGCATTTCTCTCTCCCTGTCTCCTTGGTAGTTAGATTAGGTATTTTGGGTAAACCTTTGCGTTTCATTGGTGCATCTGAACAGAGGAATAGGAGCCGGCCTTCATCCGGAGAGCTTTTCTGATTTCGAGAGGTCCCACACTTGGGAAAAGCTCCATGTTGTGCAATCGCACTGAGACTTTCAACCCATCGCGTTGCAGAGTCCCAGGGGTGCTGCGTTTCGACACCAACAGTTTTGGCACGCCCAGTGGGACCAAGAGGTCATTCCATCAAGATTCGAAGGAGTTTTCGTGAGTCTTGGGCTAGAAAATCACAGTTTTACAAATTTCAAATTTTGCACCTCCTGGCCTGTACTCTGAAATCAATTTTCAAGGGTTTATATTGCTCAAAAAGGTAAAAAATTTCATCAGTTGGTAGATCTGACTATAATCTTCAAATGGGTATCCTTGATTTTTTGAAATTCTGATTTCTGAAATTTCAGGTTTTTGTGATTTCGGGATTTCAGGATCCGAGAGCATCAAAGTAGAAGCAGTAGTGTTTCGGGTTTTGGGGGATGCATTGCATGGTCCTACCCCCGACAGTAGTGATTTCGGGTTTTCGGGGTCCGAGAGCATCAAAGCAACGTTTTGGCTTTTGAGGGATGTCGGACATGTTCCAAGTTCCGACACATAGTAATTCAAGTTTTGTGAGTTGCATCACATGACCTGAGTTCCGCCTTTACCAATCGGGGATCCGCAACTGCACAGCAAGGCCCGATTTCTGATTTGAAGTCTGTCTCCTCCGGGTATTTTGAATTTCAAATCATATTTTCAATACTGTCAAGTTTGGTGTGTAACTTGGCAAAATCCAGCCTTTTAAGGCTTGTTCTCTAACACATCTGACGACTCCGAAGGGATAGAGTTCAGTGGTGTAGCAGCACGAGTTGCCCAGGCACATGAGAAGAATTCGGACAAGGTCTTATACTCGAGAAGAAGGGCTATTTGTCCACTTGCAACTTTCACCAGGTTGGGGAAGGAGAGGAAGAAGATCACAAAGATCACCATCCCCACCTAACAGGACTTTGTCTACACCTCCACCTGGTAGGCCTTTTCTCGCATCAACCAGGGTTTTAAGGCCAATCATAATGGCACATCTACCACCGAATCCCTTTGTCAATTTCACGAGCAGTAGTCGACTTGCCCTAAATGCTCAGAATCAAATTCCAGTTGCAGCGCTAAAGAATATCCCCTATTTTACAGGAGAAAATCATACTACTCCTATTGATCACATCCAGGATATTGCTAATGTATGCAAAATCCATGAAATAAATGAAATGGATGTTGCAGTCAAGTTGTTGGCTTCATCTTTCAAAGGTAAGGCCTTACAATGGTTTAGGAGCCTAGCAGCAGGATCTATTACGAATTGGGACCAACTTTGTTTAGCTCTTTGCAGCCAATTCGGGGAGAGGGCGGACAATTTGTCATTATTGGAACAACTGGCAACAATCAAAAGGGCTCCTAACGAACAAATGGTAGATTTCAAATTCAGGTTCCAACGGTCATGGGACAGGATCCCAATAACTGTCAGGCCAATTGCCGAAGGAGATTTCCTTTATTTCTTGAAGGCTATAAACTCAGACATAGCCATGATGATCCAGTCAATGGGAGGGACAACACTGCCAGGGTCCTATGACACAGCAATCAGAGCAGAGAACTGTTTGATCCAAGCTGGCAAGCTTGCACCAAGGCCGCTAATGCCTCTCTATCCAGATATGGGAAATCCTACAACCAGTCAAGCGCCAGAGTTGAATCCCATTCCAACTCCTAGAAATCAAAGCAATAATGAGGCATCCACATCTTCAAATACTTCAAAGGAATTGCAAGAGGTCATGAAACAACTGCAGAACCTCAGAAACGAGCTAGTGACTATCAAAAGATAACAAGCTCAAAGTGCCAGACCGTATCATCCTCAAGCACAGTACCAAGCTAGGCCCTCATACCAACGGAATAGATCACCACCACCTCAGGTTGCAAACCAAAGCCAAGGACAACCTCAAGCTGCCAGGCCATTTCGGCCGTATGATCCAAATGCAACAACATCCTCGAGAGCCTTGGTCCCGACACAAAATAACATGGCACAGGAGTACAACTGGTGTTACCCTTGCAATCTACCTCACAATCAGTCAGCATGTTTCAATGGTGCACTGAATCAGGCCTTGATGGTGTAAACCATTGGTGTGCCTCAAGAACCAAGCCAAGAAGGGAACCAGCAGCAAGAAATGCAACAAGAAGGACCTCCAACGGAAACCGCATTAGCCAATTGGCAAACAGAAGACTTCTGTGGAGTTAACCAACAGCCTTTTCAAGGTGTGGCTGCCAACACACGGTCAAAGAAGAGAAGCATAGTAGAGGGACAACCGTCTAATCCAGTTGTTTCTCAACCCACTCTTACACAACAAGGGGTCGGTAGACCAAACATAGCTCCAAATGTGCAAAGTCAGCCCAAGGTACCTGTTGTAGCAACACATGCACCCGTTCAAGCTCCAGAAAAGGTTGCACCAAGTAAGGGGCAGAAAAAGGATAGTTCATTCCCCTTCAACATCATCGATCAAATGAAGAAGACACATGTGAACATTTCCATGTGGGAATCACTTGCGATCCCGGGGCAACGAGATTTATTACAAGCTGCAATGGCTAATTGGTCTGCCACAAATGTATCAAACCAGGGACATGAGAAAGTTATCACTAATGCAATGCAACATGATGGGGGCCAGATAAGAAAAAATTTGAAGCCTCCACCTTTCTATGTTTCATTGATTGTTGGAAACCACTTGGTACACAATTGCATGATAGATTCAGGGGCAAGTAGTTCAGTGATGCCAAAGCAAATAGCGGATCAACTGGGTCTGAAGTATGAGCCAGTGCTGAAAGGGGTAGTACAACTAGATGGAATAGCAGTGGGAACAGTTGGGGTCATCAAAGGGTTAAGCCTAACACTACATTCATGTCCTAATGTTACAGTCTTACAAGATGTGTCTGTAATTGACCTCCCACCACTCTTTGCGTTATGTTTATCAAGAGACTTCACTGAAAATATCGGTGGATATTTATCTATAGATTGGTCGCACATGATTTTCAGGACAAGGTATGGAGCTAAAGCAACAATCAGATTAGAATCAATTGCCAATTTCCATATTGAGCCTTATGTATCAAGTCCTATCAATGTAAATTGCTCAGCCTTTTATCAGGAAGAGTGTTCAAGTGATCTAGAAGCAGGTACTAAGGTCGAGGGAATTCCTGATTTAACTTTGGATGAATGGGCAAACAAGAGTCATGAATTTGACCCATACAAGGAAATTGAAGAATCTGAATTGGGTGTGTATTGTGTACACGAAGAGAATTCACCCATTCCTGACATCATTCAACCTAAACAAAAGGATGAAAACAAAGTTTGGGAATTATTCTTTGATGGTTCGAGAAGTAGACAAGGTGCTGGAGGTGGTGCAATGTTGATTTCACCACAAGACATCAAATATTATTCAGCTTTTCGTTTCCAGTTTTCTTGTTCAAACAACACCGCTGAATATGAGGCCTTGATTCATGGAATTCATTGGGCCAAGAAAAGGGGCATAAAGAACTTACAGGTGTTTGGAGATAGCGAGCTAATTGTCAACCAAGTTAGGGGACAACATGCTACAAAGAACGACTTGCTAAAGAGCTACAAGAATAGGGTATGGGACCTCATTGAGGATTTCGAAGCTTTCAACATTGTATCCATACCCAGGAAGAAAAATGAAGCCGCAGATAGGCTCGCAGCAATTGGAGCAACCTTCGATGTAGTTGACAACATCAGAAGAGAAAAAATGCAGCCACACATCCATGTGGTTGTAAGGACAGCAGTTCCAGATAACAACACAAGCTGGTAGGTGTTTGAGAACGATCAACAGATCATCAATTTCTTGCAAGAAGAGGCTGAATTCTCAGCTAGAAATTAGGATAGACTAGAGCAGCAATATGGAGATCAAGTGGTGCAGCTATGGACAAACAAGCTTCCCAAGGGTTTAGTAACATTGGAGTCTATCTTCAACCCTAATGACCAGTTTCGTAAAGAAAAATCTAACCTACAGGTCAAGAGAAAAGATTCAGAGCCAATTCTGGTTGGGGAAAGCAAAACACTTCAAATTGGTAAAGTGGCCACTGAGCAGGAGAAATCCGATTTCACACAACTTTGCCAAGAATTTCCAGATGTCTTCGCTTGGAGCTATGAAGACTTAAGAGGATTCGATCCAAATTTGGCACAACATACAATAGAATTGGATCTAGATGCTAAGCCCATCAGGCAGAAGCAGAGACCAGTCAACCCTCACATTGAGCCTCTAATGAAGAAAGAGCTTAACAAGCTAATAGAGGCAAGCATTATATTCCTGATCAAGCACTCAAGCTGGGTTGCAAACTTGGTTCCGGTCAAGAAGAAGAGTGGAGAAATTAGGTTATGTGTGGACTTTCGAAACCTCAACAGGGCATCTCTCAAAGATCATTACCCACTTCCTTCAATGGAACAAATATTGCAAGTAGTATCCAGTTTAGAGAGATTCTCTCTCCTAGATGGCTACTCAGGGTATAATCAGGTGATGGTGAAAGAAGATGACCAATTCAAGACAACTTTCACCACCAAATGGGGAACATATGCCTACAAGAAGATGCCATTTGGGCTATCAAATGATGGAGCCACCTTCCAAAGGGCAATGTATATGGCATTCAAGGGGTTGATCAATAAAATAGTTCTAATATATCTCGACAACATCACTGTATTCTCAAAAAATGCAGCGGATCACCTCTTACATTTGAGGCAAGTATTTCAGAGATGTAGAAGATTTGGGGTATCATTGAATCCCAAAAAGTGCATATTCTTGGCTCACGAGGGAAAAATTCTAGGCCATATTGTTTCAAAGGAAGGATTGACGATTGACCCAGAGAGAGTCAAAGAAATTCAAGCTTTGCCATTGCCAAGTCACAAGAAGGCTCTTCAAAGCTTCTTAGGAAGGATCAATTTTGTCCGTAGGTTTGTTCCAAACTTTGCAGCTCTCGTAAAACCAATAACGCTGATGTTAAAGAAGAGCATGGCATTTAAGTGGACATCTGAAGGCAAGGCAAGTTTTGAGGAAATAAAAGAGGCTATATCTCAAGCCCCAACTCTCGTCAATCTAGACTTCTCCAAGGACTTCGTGCTATATGCCTTTGGTGGTGGGGACATGATTTCTGCGATCCTGGTACAACAAAACAAAGGAGGACTAGAGCAACCAGTTGCTTTCTTCAGTCAAGGCTTGGAGGAATACGAAACCAGATACTCTTTCATTGAAAAGCATGTCCTTGCAGTGATCAGGAGTTTAAAGAAATTCAAGCACCTAGTCTCAAACAATAAGATCCAATTGATGGTCTCCCATGCGGGAGTCAAGGACTTTCTTCTGAACAAGGATCTAAATGAGAAGTGTGCAGGATGGATAACTCGTGTCATGGAATATGAAATCGAGATCAAGGTCACCAAACTAGTACGTGGAAAGGGACTATGCGAACAACTAGCCTTGAGTCAACAAGTTGAAGCAGGTGATGAAAAAGAGACTGCCTTGGTACTACAGGATGGTCAAGAACATGAAAATGATGATGTGCCTACTCCTTGTTGGACTCAGGATATGATACACTTCCTACAGACAAGCCTATGCCCTCCAGAAATGAGAAAAGCAAAGAGGAGATACTTTAGATTACAGGCCATTCCATATGTGCTTTGTGATGGTGTTTTGTTCAAAAGGGACGTCAATGGAGTTCTATTGAGGTGCATTGGGACAGATCAAATTGAGAGGGTGTTACGAGATTTTCACGATGGAGATTCTGGCTGACATTTCACCCCACGAGTAATAGCTCTCAAGATAATGAAAGCAGGGTATTATTGGCCCACAGTGTTCAGTGACTGCTATACATGGATAAGAAAGTGCAAGAAATGTGCACTCTTCACAGGAAAAGAAAGACTAGCAGCACTTCCATTGCACCCAATTTTGGTTGACCAAGCATTTATGCAATGGGGATTGGACTTCGTCGGGGTCATCAACCCAAACTCAAGCCAAGGCCACAAGTGGATTCTCACGGCAACAGACTACTTCACCAAGTGGACTGAAGCAGTAGCGCTCAAAGAGGCAAACGAGTCCAATATACTAGAATTTTATGAAGGAATAGTGACTAGGTTCGGTGTGTAGGCCACTATCATATCGGACAATGCATTGGCATTCATAGGTTCCAAGATTACAGAATGGGCTATCAAGAATGGAATCTATTTGAGCACCTCTTCAAATTATTACCTGCAGGGTAATGGACAGGCAGAGTCCACGAACAAAAATTTGCTAAGGATCATCAGGAGGACTCTGGATGAAAATCAAAGAACATGGCATACCAGGCTAAAATCAGCATTGTGGGCTCACAGGATAACACCGAAGAGGTCTACAGGCAATTCCCCTTACAAGTTGTTCTATTGAAAAGAGGCAGTATTGCCTATATCATTAGAACTTCCTACATTGGAGTTCATGAAACAATTGGAGTTGGCTGAGTTCGAACCAATGGAGGCCCAGTATGTAGAGTTGATGGAATTGGCAGAAATTAGAGAACATGCAGTTCAAGCAATCGAAAAAGACCAGGCCTTAGTAAAAAGATGGTTTGATAAGAAAGCAAGAGCGAGGACCTTCCTGGAGGGAGACTTAGTTCTGAAATGGGATGGAGATCGGGCAAAACCAGGAAAGCATTCCAAGTTTGATGCCATTTGGAGTGGCCCCTACATGGTCACGGGATGTAAGAATAGCAATGCCTTCCAATTGTATACATTGGACAGAGAAGAACTCCCGATTCCGGTCAACGGAATCTATCTTAAACATTGCTACTAAAAAGAGAAAAGTTCTACCCTTGTAAATATTAGCCTAGTTTTCAATTCCTCTAAGTGCGTATGCACATTGTCTTGTTGTAGTTAGGTTTCAGTTTCCCTAAGTGCTTTGGCACAGGTTTTGTTGCTCCTGGGTTGGTTTTCTACAGTTCAGCATGTTCTCGGAGAAGGAGTTGTGGTATCAGGTTGGTTTCAGGTTATTGCTTATGACTCCATGCCCAATGGATTTCTAAAAGGCCATTGATCTTCTACCTAGTAGGTAGGTAACCCCGTGAGTCACCAAATTGTTGTATATATTTACCCCCTGGGTAAATATGGATGAACGAAGGGAAATCAGGTTTTCGGGGCGGAGAAGCATGATGGAACGACATGTCAGAGAGACGGAAAGACCCGACAACAAAGAATGTGTCAGAGGGGTTAGAAAACCCGACAGGAAGGACATGTCGGAAGGGTTGCAAAACCTGACACAAGGCAATTCGGGTTTCCGGGTCAGGCGAACAAGTCGGAAAAGCATGGGGTGAAAACATGTCGCGCCACCTCTCAAATCCGATGCATATGTGAGTCATACCTTCGAACCCGAAAATAAAGGAAATTTGGTGATGGCGGTGGATGCGGGTTTCGGGAGAGCACGAGCATCAAACACATGCCACAGTGTCCTTCAAGCCCGATGCAGATGTAGAAGAGAGTCCCGAACCCGACTGGAACAGACGTGACGTGGGAAATATGACAGCTCGCCATTTTTGGGTTATTGAGGTTCTTACCTACCACCATGATGGATGGAGTTAGGCGCAGTCTTGGAGGTGGTTGGGAAAATCTCGATTTTCTCACTTCTCCATCTCTTTCCCTTCTATAAATTGTAAAGGATGGGATTTTCCTCAAGGTTGGACATTTCTACTTTGCATCCTCCCTTCTCTCCTGTTCGCAAGAGGATTTGTGGAGTTTTCAAACCTCCCATATGGACTGTAACACCGTTTTTTGCCTTTTGGCCATTACAATGTATTGAATCGATCCTTGAGCAATATATGTGTGGTTGCTTTTAAACCCTCTTACATAGTTATTACTGTCATTTTTGATCTTTTATTGCATTTTGGCTATCAGTGCATGGTGTTGTGCTACATCTGTATGGTCTATGTTCATTTTTGCAAAGCAGATGTTCAACATTCCTCGGTGCATCACCTCCTTAGCTTAGGTTTGTTTTTATGCATTTCTCTCTCCCTGTCTCCTTGGTAGTTAGATTAGGTATTTTGGGTAAACCTCTGTGTTTCATTGGTCCATCTGAACAGAGGAATAGGAGCTGGCCTTCATCCGGAGAGCTTTTCTGATTTCGCGAGGTCCCACACTTGGCAAAAGCACCATGTTGTGCAATCGCACTGATATTTTCAACCCATCGCGTTGCAGAGTCCCAGGGGTGTTGCGTTTCGACACCAACATGATTTATTAGGATCAAAGATTTCTATTTGGGCTTTGGGACTTGGGATTTATCTGAATAATTCTTTGAATTATTAATGCCAAGGTAATGGATTTGTGTGCATGTATACTTTGCTTAATGCTAAATCAAATGAAGCAAGAACTACCTCCTAAAATAGTTGTACAATTTAGCTAAAACAAAGCATAAACACCATCATGATAAGAATTAAACAAGGGTTAGATGCTAGCATTCATAAATACAAACTTTGAAATTAACAATGTTAAATATCTAAACTCCTCTATTCTCTAACAACAAATAAATGAATGGACCTAAGTAAGCTCCATGGCTATCAAAATAGTTGTCCTTAATGTTTCAAGAACCTAGGAATGGAGGACTAATCAAAGTTGGGCTACAAGACCCTTTTGACACCTCCCATATGACCCAAGCACTTTAAGAAAGAGGCTTAACTCTTCAAGATGATGAACTCTCAAAAGGGCAAGGTGCAAGCTCTTAGACTCTTTGCTATATGCTTTGCATTTTCTCTCTAAGAAAGTTTAGGTGTAAGTAGAAAGGTAGGTGGAGGGCTCTTTATATAGCCCAAAGGATAAAGGATTCAACACATTCTCATGAATGTGGGATAAAGGTAAAACATGATTAGGAATGGATAAGGTTGCTTTATTAAAGGTAACCTTACTTGAGAAGAGTTTAATACATGTTTAGCAAGTCATGGGAGTTGGGGGTATTTTAATTAATCAAAGGTGATTAACTAATAGGTAGGTGTAAGCTTATAGAAGGCAATTAGAAGAATATTAGTGTGATTTAGGCTATTAAAAGGGGATTAAATCAATTAAATATTGATTTATTGGTTAAATGGAAGGGAAAGCTAATTAATTAATAATAATTAATTAGTCTAGGTAGAAGGGGTGATTTATTAACGGAAGGTCGTTAATTAGGGTATTTGTTGGATAGGAAACTTAATTAATTAGCTTAGTGTAATTAATTAATGATGATATGAGGGAAAATGAGTGCTTTTGACGATATGTCGTTGATTTGCGAGAAAGGGGATAATTAGCGCAATTTAAGTATTTAAATTGCTTGGGCGTAATTATAGGTGTCTACATTTGCCCCTCTTTGGGGTGGCGTAAGTGATGCCACTTCAAAGATAGTAGACATAAGAGATTTTGAAGGGATAGAAGAAAAATTAGTAGGAGGGAGAGATGCCCCCTCGAGTGTCGATGGGGTGATGAAGGAAGTTGATCGACGATCGAAAAAGATGAGAAGTAGGCAGAAGAATGGGGATGAGGCAGGATGCCCCAAGGAGAGGGAGAATTAGGGGTGAAAGGGAAGTGGTGTAGAAGAAATATGGATGAGGGGAGAGAAGAACTTAACCTCTAGCCGCTTATTTGTTTGGAACAAATTTGATGTCATCATATTGCCATAGGAACTACATCATCGGTCCTTATGAAAAATATAAGCATACGACAAAGGTAGAATGACATGAAAAGCCATACTACGAACAATTATCCATTGCTGAAAGTACCAACTCCATGCAACATACAATAATGCAATGCAATACGAGAAGGAAACAAGCTCATATAACAGGGAAAACAAGTACGAACGCACATATCCAACCCAACAAAGGTCAAGACAGTTGTATAAATGTTTTTGTTATCAGTGCTGAAGAGATCCACAAGTTCGTGATTGATGACAAGGGTTAAAAATCATGCCCCAAGCAAGGATACATGCAAGGGGAAATGAAAATGGACACGGGGTCCATGAAAAGCGTTTGTGCGCAACGAAACAGCACCAGGCAACCAAAAGTGCCCCAGAGTACAGACGAAGCAAGCAACTAGATTTTGTGAATGGTTGTGAATCCGGTGATCTGCGAGTCGTATTAATCGGGGAAGATGTGAGACAAACCAACAGGATATGGAGAAAATACCATGCGCAAGACACAAGTTTCAGCCGTAAGAAGCAAGTTACCATTTTGTAGGGTGTTTTACTTTTTAGGAATTTTTTTGAAAAATTTTGCCTTGTTTTTTGAATTTTTTTGATATATATATATTGTTTTTGTTGATTTTGCTTTCGAAACCATGTTGAATTGTAGAAGAAAGTAGAATAAGAAAGTGAAGGGCCTAGGGGCAACAAAAAGTGCCCTAGGTGGAAGAAAAGAGAAACAAACGACAAATAATGTCCTTGTTTAGTGGAAAAATGAAGAAAAAATAATTATTTGAAAAATAATTATTTACAAAGGGTGTGAAGAAGAATAAAAATCGCCAGGGAGTAATAAAATTGTCCGAGGGAGAAGAAAGGGGTATTGGACAAAAAATTCCCCAAGACAGTGAAAAATAAGCCCCAATTAATTAGGTGGGAAAAATAATTATTCCACAGCGAACAGAGGGAGAAAATGGTGAGCGAAATGGGGTGTCCTGGCTGTCCGATCAGTGAAAAAATAGGCTAATATACCCCCCAGGGGGAGTAAAAACATCACAATCAGCTCATTTTAATCACTTAGTTTAGAAAAGGTTACCGTGAGGCTTTGACACTCAGGAGAGATGGTGATCGCACGTGATAGTTTGAGGCGTGTTGTAGATTGTAGATGATAGATGTATAGACAATATCAAATGTTGTTTTCAAGTGTTATTTTGATGTCTATGGACAGGATGATATGATGATATTGGTGAATAAGGGGGGATAGATTTTTGATTATGCGCAACCCCTCTTGCCCCCCATTGATGATATGATATGTGACGATTAGCTTAGTATACATGCATGATGTAAAACTTAGCATTTTTGTTTATATATGATGTATAGATGATGTTAGATGTAACATGATAGTGATGGTAATGTGATGTGAATGATAACACAACAGAGCACATGTAAGAAACACAGCCAAATGCTACAAAGAACACCAGGAATCAATGAAATACACCATGAATCCCCATGCCTTATTAACAAGTAACAAAACACAACCAAATGCATTAAGAAAGAAAGAAAGAATTAACACACTAGCATGTCGAAATCCACTATAATATGCACAAGTAAGAATGAAGGCTATTCTAAGGAAGAAAAGATAAACTATGAAAAAGTATACCCAAGCAACAAACTACTCAAAAGCGAGCACGCAAAACACTATACAAGCAACAAGCAAAGCAAGAAAACAAGACAATGCAAGTAAATGTTTTTGTAAGGGGACATATGTTTTCATAAACTGATTTTCTATTGTTTATGGATTTTTGAACGAAATAATTTTATATTGAATTTTGGTGTTTTGTGAAATAATTTTCTATTGTTTATGTGTTTTCCTCGAAATAAATGTTCTATTGTTTTTGTGTTTTCTCAAAACAATGTTCTATTGTTTTTGTGTTTCTCTCGAAACAATTTTATTCATCTTGAAACAATTTTCTATTGTGTGTTTTTCTGGAAACAATTTTATATTGTTTTTGTTGTTTCTCGAAACAAGTGTTCTAGTTTTTCTCGAAACCAATGTGTATTGTTTTTGTGATTTATTTTGATAAGTGATTTTGTGAATATTTTTGGTCGAAACGATAGCCTATTGTTTTTGTGGTTTTAACAGTTGCTCCAATGCCAGCCAAACGTCTATAGCCCTGACAGAGATGTATTGGATGCCCCCAGCGTTAGGTGGGGAACATACAAGGGCAGAAGCCACACACTTATGAACAAGAAGGTGAACTCATTGAGTTGCCCCTAGCTTTAAGATGAGGAAATAACTGAAAGACCACATCCCTCACAGATGAATAGAAGAAGGCAAAGTTGGATCAAGGCTGGATGGAAGGAATGGTGTGCACAAGGAAACTCGAAGTGTAGAACCAAGTCCAGGCCAAAGATTAACTACCTTCTAATATTAAGATGCTTGTGAACAACGAATCCTCTCGAGGCGTCGTTCGAAAACCAAGTTTTCACCCAAGGACTTGTCCAAAGTGCCATAATTGCATGTCGTTTTCACTAGTGGACCACCTGTTTTCTCTTTTTCTAATCATTAATTGCACATAAATGTGTGCATGTATACTTTGCTTAATGCTAAATCAAATGAAGCAAGAACTACCACTTAAAATAGTTCTACAATTTAGCTAAAACAAAGCATAAACACCATCATGATAAGAATTAAACAAGGGTTAGATGCTAGCA
Organism: Taxus chinensis; assembly: GCA_019776745.2. Lineage (NCBI taxonomy): Eukaryota > Viridiplantae > Streptophyta > Pinopsida > Cupressales > Taxaceae > Taxus > Taxus chinensis. The sequence goes on from CM034148.1 coordinate 674,267,978, forward strand.
TTCATAAATACAAACTTTGAAACTAACAATGCTAAATATCTAAACTCCTCTATTCTCTAACAACAAATAAATGAATGGACCTAAGTAAGCTCCATGGCTATCAAAATAGTTGTCCTTAATGTTCCAAGAACCTAGGAATGGGGGCTAATCAAAGTTGGGCTACAAGACCCTTTTGACACCTCCTCATATGACCCAAGCACTTTAAGAAAGAGGCTTAACTCTTCAAGATGATGAACTCTCAAAAGGGCAAGGTGCAAGCTCTTAGTCTCTTTGCTATATGCTTTGCATTTGCTCTCTTAGAAAGTTTAGGTGTAAGTAAAAAGGTAGGTGGAGGGCTCTTTATATAGCCCAAAGGATAAAGGATTCAACACATTCTCATGTATGTGGGATAAAGGTAAAACATGATTAGGAATGGATAAGGTTGCTTTATTAAAGGTAACCTTAATTTAGAAGGGTTTAATACATGTTTAGCAAGTCATGGGAGTTGGGGGTGTTTTAATTAATCAAAGGTGATTAATTAATAGGTAGGTGTAAGCTTATAGAAGATAATTAGAGGAAATTAGTACGATTTAGGCTATTAGAAAGGGGATTAAATCAATTAAATATTGATTTATTAGTTAAATGAAGGGAAAGCTAATTAATTAATAATAATTAATTAATCTAGTAGAAGAGGTGATTTATCAACGGAAGGTCGTTAATTAGGGTATTTTTTGGACCCAGGAAACTTAATTAATTAGCTTAGTGTAATTAATTAATGATGATATGAGGGAAAATGAGTGCTTTTGACGATATGTCGTCGATTTGCAAGAAAGGGGATAATTAGCGCAATTTAAGTATTTAAATTGCTTGGGCATAATTATAGGTGTCTACATTTGCCCCTCTTTGGGGTGGCGTAAGTGATGCCACTTCAAAGATAGTAGATGGAAGAGATTTTGAAGGGATAGAAGAAAAATTAGTAGGAGGGAGAGATGCCCCCTCGAGTGTTGATGGGGTGATGAAGGAAGTCGATCGACGATCGAAAAAGATGAGAAGTAGACAAGAAGAATGGGGACGAGGCAGGATGCCCTGATGAGAGGGAGAATTAGGGGTGAAAGGGAAGTGGTGTAGAAGAAATATGGATGAGGGGAGAGAAGAGCTTAACCTCTAGCCACTTTTTTGTTTGGAACAATTTCGGTGTCATCATATGGCCATAAGAGCTACGTCATCGGTCCTTATGAAAAATATAAGCATACGACAAAGGTAGAACGACATGAAAAATCCATACTACGAATGATTGTCCATTGCTGAAAACACCAACTCCATGCAACATACAAAATGCATATACAATGCAATACGAGAAAGTGAAAGATGCCTAACTCCATGCAACATACAAAATGTAATGCAATACGAGAAAGTAAACAAGCTAAACTAACAGAGAAACATAATATAATGTTTTTATTATCGAGCTTTAGTTACGACCTATGTAAATTAACGACAAGGGTTGATGATGGTGCCCCAAGCAAGGATACATGCAAGGGGAATAACGGAGGACACTTGGGTCCAATGGAAAAGCAATGTGCACTACGAAACAGTACCAGACAACTCGTTGTGCCCCAGAGTATGGACGAAGTAAGCAGCCTAGCTTTTGCTGATGGAGGTAGATAAAGATGATCCTGCAAGTCACACACATGAACAAGTGAGAACCAAAGAGTGACATTTTGTAGGATGATTTTCAATTTTTAGAAGATTCTTTAGAAGTTTTTTGAAACATATTTGAATGTTTTGGTTGATTTTAAAAGTTTTATGAAACTATGTACAGGAAGACGAGAAAGTGTGGATGCCCCCAGCGATAGATGGGATGTACAAGGGCATAAGGCCACGTGCGTACCAAAAAGGTGAAGATGAAAAAAAATTCCCCAACGATTAGGTGGGAGTATTCAAAGGTAAACTCTTCACAGGTAGAAGTGGGATCCAAGGCCATTATGGATAGGTTCAACATGATGGTGAACGTAAACCAATGAAGTGCTGGGAAGAAGCAAGGATGCCCCCAGCGTAAGTTGGCCTACAAGCACATGATAAAAAGGAAGGAGAAGATTGTTTTTTTTTGGAAGGGGACAAAGGTTTCCACAAACATGGAAAATAAGTAATCTTATACACATGGATGTTTTGAACGAAGTAGAAGAATGATGTGAATGATATGAATGTAGCTTAGAAGCCTCGCGATGAAGAAGTGATTAGCCAAAGGCATAAATCGTGAGATGAGATATGGACTAGAGTAAGAGTCTGAACAAGGTCCAAAAAAGACACTTGGTAACATACTAATCCTGTTTACTCATAGAGATCCAGTGTGTGCACATGGATTTTATTACCTCTTGAAGTGAAGATTTAATAGACAACAAGTGAAGAGACCCTAGCCAATGTGTAGGAATGATTTATTTTGATAAGTGATTTTGTGAATGGAGGGTGAAAGGATAGCCGTACATTGCTCCGCTGCCAGCCAAGCATCCATAGCCCCGATGGAGATGTATTTGATTCTAATCACAACATTGTATTGCCAGTCAGGCATCCATAGCCCCGATAGAGATTATTGGAAATACCCCAAGAGAGAGTTATATATTAATTTTCTTTTGATTTGTAGCTTTTAGCTTTTGAGTTTTGTTTGATTCTTTTGCTTTCTGAAAACTTATTTCAGCTCTCTTGTTTGACAAGGGGTTAAGAACCACTGATGGCTTGATGGAAGGAGGTGGAAGTGATTGTGATGATGACATTGGCTAGTGTCAACAAATATGTCCAAAATTTCTTCGCAACAAGTTTATTAGATGTTTGAATGTGATAGGATCTCCATGAGGTCAGTCGTTCTTTAATTTACCAAGGTGATAAAAGACCAGGGGCAAACAGATACCATAGAGATAAATGTCACAAAATGCATGCAAATAAGCTAACCAAAATATCACCGAAGGGATGAAAATGGTAGGAAGACTTGCAGAAGAATAGCAAGGAAGGGAAGAAAGAAATATCCATGTGTACGCAACACCTGATTGCAATGTTTGATCTTTGTACCATTATTTCTATATATATATATATATTTTGAACCGTTGTTACTAACAAAGTCACTCTGTGTGATAGGATCCAACAACGATGTTTGCGACTTCCTTGATAAGGGAGACTAAGCGTGTTTGTTTATCAAGAGTCATGTTTTCCCCAATCTCGATAATCGTGGTGAGTTCACACTCAACAAAGGACTGTGATTTATCCTGAAACATGGATTTTGTATGCGGAAGCTTGAGTTCCCTATCCAGAGGTTTATGCACTTTACGCCATACTTGATGGTTATGTTGATGTGCGTTCTTGAATCGCACTTGATTTACAACTTTGAGATTGTTCCAGTTGTTGGGGGATTTTGAGCTCTTGGAAGTTTTGACCTGAGCTTGATAATGAACCTTGTTTGGGTTTCTTATAGGCTGACGCTTGAATTTTCTGACCTCGAGAAGGAGAAGAATGTGAAAATTTATGATTGATGATAGGAACGATAGGAATGGTAGTGGGCTTGCCACAACCATTGATAGAAGAAATATGTGATAGATGAAAAGGATACGGTCCAAGAATTGAAGAGGATGGGCTACCAGGAGGTGAGCCACGGATAGAAGGTGAAAGGATACTAGGATGTGGCCCAAGAATAGAAGAAGAAGAAGGACGTGACCCATAAATAGAAGTCAAAGGGCTACTAGGATGTGGCCCAAGAATAGAAGAAGAAGGGCTACTAGGATGTGACCCATAGATGTAAGATGATGGACTACCGGGATGTGGCCCAAGAATAGAAGATGATGGACTACCCGGGGGTGATTCATACATAGAAGATAAGGAGCTAGTTAGATGTGCCCCAATAATCGAAGATAGTGGGCTACTCGAAAATGTCCCACAAATAGAAGAGGGAGGGCTACTAGAAGGTGACCCACACCTAGATGAAGATGAAGGGCTACTTGGCGCTGACCCCACAAGAGATTGTGATTGAGGAATTATGATAGACGAAGAGTTATTGGGTGATGAGAAGATAGGCCATGGATCTATGCAAGACCAAGGAGTTTCATCACATAATGAAGAATGTGAAGATGGAAGAATAAGAGGAGGATCAAGTTGCATGATCTGAGGCTCTTCCTCCGTTTCTTGATTAAAGGAATCAACCTTTTCCTCACAATATGCAGATGCATCAAAGTCTAAAGAGAATCCCTTTTTGTAATCTACTAAAGGAATATCTTCATATGCCCCTATAAATGCCCTGATTGTTTCTTCATTCTGAAAGAGATCAATCGGTATGAGTTGTTGATCGATCCCTAGGGGTTTATTGGAAGAAATAGGTTCACTTGGTGTGGAAGGCTTAGAAGATGTTTGATGATTATTGATAGAAGAAGATGGTGTGGGGGACGAAGAATATGTGTAGCTAGATGTCTCAGGAGTAGAAGAAGGTGGTGTGGACCTACCTATACAATGGTATGTCGTATGTAAAATAGTAGGATTAAGTCCAAAGTCTGTAGATTGCGACACATGGGTCGATTTAGATGTTTGTCTCAAAGGAATTTGAGTCACACGAATCTTCACAGAAGGAAGATTCCGTGGGGGTGATTTATGAAGAAGGTCCTACAAAGAAGGGGAGGACTGTGATTCAAGCATCGCATTAGATGAATGATGACAAGGGTCCTGCGAAGAAAGGGAGGACTGTGATTCAAGCATTGCATTAGATGAGTGATGAAAAGGGTCCTGCGAAGAAAGAGAGGACCGTGATTCAAGAATTGTATTATACTTCTGATTGGAGGGATTCAGAGTTGCGTGTATCTTCAAAGGAAGAAGACGTCGTTGGGGTGACTGATAAAAGGGGTCCTGCGAAGAAAGGGAGGACCACGACATAAGAGTCACATTAGATGATTGATGAAGAGGATCCTGCAAAGAAAGGGAGGACCATGACTTAGGAGTCACATTAGATGACTTAGGAGTCGAATTAGATGAATCTGAATAGTAGTTTGGATCTGAATCCTCAGAAGAGTCAGAGGAAATATTTGGATTGGAATCCTCAGAAGAAGAGGAAATGTTTGGATTAGAATTAGAAGAAGAGTGGGGGGAACTCGAATAATAATTTGGATCAGATGTGTCCAAATCATACCACCGACTATGAGATGAAGGTGGGGAACGAGTTACCCGTATGGGCTCTCTAGCACGAAGAACCAAACGAGGTTTAGTTGTGATGGGAATCCTATGATTTGAATTGCTGAACCTAGGTTCTGTATTTTTGTAAGTATGGGGAACCACACGATAGTTAGTCATTTTTGGCACTGTTTTAAGCACAAATGTCTAGATCTAGATAGTGTGATGGAACTCCTTCAAAGGGAAGGAAGTGACATGTTAATTTGGGTAGCATAAGGACAACCAACTAGACATTGTGTAAGTATGGGGATGCGTGTGTGATTTTTTGAAGAAGGTCTAAGGAAAATAGACATCGTGACGACGCAATATCGATGAGATAAAAAGGGATTGTCCTAGAAAATAAGTTTTCTGAATGAATAATCACAAGGAACAATCATGCGAGTGTGAAACCCAAATCCAATCAATAAGGAAATACACCATATGAAAATGTGATGCAAAGATGATCAACAAGATGTTTTCACTTATGCCAAGTTCAAGGAAATGAACAAAACGTAAGTAAAAACAAGAAGTCAATGTGATCTCCCAATCAAGATATACGATGAGCGAGCTCAAACTTGATTAAGACCTATATCTCAAAAAGTGCCAATTACAATTTGTGAATGACATAACAATATCACCAAGATATGTTAACCCACTTTGCGAGAAAGTGAAGTATTGATATCGAGGTGTTATTGATATAACACGCACAAATAGTAACACCTATCACTCTTTGAAATCGAGGGTAATAATAGAACCGAACTAAAAAGCTCAAAGTATAGCTAGGAATAGTTAAAAATGTGTGCAACATAACCATAAAATATAGGTATTTATGTCGAGTTTACAAGAAACAAGACGTAAATATCGAAATTGTAGTGATACGATACAAACAAGCTAACTCTTCTAAGGAAGTCTGCGGTGATGAACCACGCCTAACTACAATGATGACCTTGACATGGGTATCAAGATCACAATGGCTACCAATGATGTGAAAATGCCTCCGCACACTTTAGATGTTTAACTAACCCAGCCGCAAACATGGATGGGCATAAACGGACATAAAAGTGAGAGAAACAGTCGATTGGTAACATAAAGGTAGTCACCCTTCTTTTGCTCAACAAAGTGTCAAAAGAATGTGAAGGAAGTAAATAAAAAAAAGGATGAAAAATGTTAGCCTCACTTCGGCAGAGTTTCACCTCACCCTAAGGCAAGTAAAAACTAGGCAAAAGTAATACGTCACACGTTTCTCAAAAAGAAGGTTCACAACTCAACACTGTTTTAAAATGGTCAAAGTGGGCTCCTAGCCAAAGTATATTCTCCTAGGTGGTTCTCTCACCCTAGGTGTTACAAAGTTGCCACGAGTGAGCGTGATTTACCTAAAAATTCACACTGACTAGTTTGGGAGTATCTCAACTTTACTTTACCCCCTTCAAGAACAGTAGGCAACTAGTGCGTCTACGTGTACTATCACGGGGGTCACCACAACGGACAACTTGTAACGCTATCTCACAAAGGAATCACTAGTCAAGTAGGTAGTGCGGAGCACTTCCCGTTTTGTCCATAAGGTTCCCTCTTGCGTGGACTACTTTGGGGTTCCTAGAACCACCCCCAGTGTTGTAGCTTAAGGCGTTATGCCAAAGGGGTTATGTTCCAGTTGAGCGGAGAGGGACATACCCTTTTTCGAAACCTGGAATAAAGTGTTTTGAATATGTTGTTCTTTTTATCTTGTTTAATTAGGTGTGGTTTGCTTGAACACCTTTTGGCAACCTGTATAACAACTGTATTAGTAGTTTTTGATTTTTTTTTGGTTCTTCCTTTCTTTGACAAGCATTTTTAGGTCCTGCACTCAAGCATTAGTAGTTCTCCAAGAAAATCACATTATTTAAAAGAGGATTAAGAGTTACTTTTGATTCTCAAGATCATCCAAGGATGCAAGAGAAGAGCATACACAACAAATAATCCAACTAAAAATTAAAGAAAATCTTTTCAATCAATGAACCATACAAAATTCTTGATAAATGTTCATTCCCTTAAACCAAAAGTGAAAGATGAAGTTTCCAATTTACCAAATGTTATAAAATGAATACTAAAGTTACTTTTGATTCTCAAGATCACCCTAAGGTGCAAGAGAAGATCATACACAAAATTTATCCCAACTATATAGAAATGGAAAACTTCAAATCAAAGGACCATTGAAAAATGCTTTGTAAAAGGTTCATTCTCTTAAGCAAAATGAATAATCAAGTTTCCAAGTTTAATCCCAATGTTAACAAGATAGAGATCAAAGTTGTTTTTTATTTTCAAGACCACTAAAATGTGCAAGAGAATAGCATACACACGCTTTGGTCTAAATCGAGTAAGCATGGAAATACAACATTCATCAAAACATTAGACATGTTAGAAAATGACTAGTTTTAAAATAATAGAAAAACCTATAACTTTTGTAAGTATAAATCATAAATTTATGTTTTCATTACATAGTTAACTTCAATACCTTTCCAACGTAAAAGAAATGGAGTCATTTTGAGTTCGGGAGCAAAAGTTATGGCCTTCGGAAGATGGGTTACACATATGCTCTTATGCTCATGGGTATGCACTTGACATGCACTAAAAAAATGTAAAAAAAACGTCCCTTAATCTGTAAAATGGGAAAAAATTTTCAACTAAGATTCAATTTTGACCACAACCTATCACATTAATATATGAATAGAAGACTCAATGCTATCAAACATTAACATACATGCTCAACAATTTAAGATTTTCAAGAAATTGACAAAACTAGCATGTAGAATGATGAAAAAGTAAGCTCTAAAAATGAAAACATGATGAAATCTTGAAATTTTATCACCAAGATTAAATTTTGACAGCAACCCACCACATTAATATGTAAATAGAAGACTTAGCACTATCAAATACTAACCTACATGCTCAAGAATTGAAAATTTTCAAGAAATTGAAAAACTAGCATGTAAAATGTTGAAAAAGTAAGCTCTAAAAATGAAAACATGATGAAATCTTGAAATGTTCCCATCAATTCCAATTTTGACAGAAATTCACCTCCTTCATACCTACAAGGAATACCCAACACATGCAAACTCAACGAAACAAATTAAAAAAAACAAGTTAGATCAACATGTGTAAAAGAGGGTTAGTAACCAAAAATAAAACTTAACTACAAAAACTTGAAATTAAATCCAAATGACAATGGATTAAGTCCCACCGGGCGTGCCAAATGTGTGCATGTATACTTTGCTTAATGCTAAATCAAATGAAGCAAGAACTACCACCTAAAATAGTTCTACAATTTAGCTAAAACAAAGCATAAACACCATCATGATAAGAATTAAACAAGGGTTAGATGCTAGCATTCATAAATACAAACTTTGAAACTAACAATGCTAAATATATAAACTCCTCTATTCTCTAACAACAAATAAATGAATGGACCTAAGTAAGCTCCATGGCTATCAAAATAGTTGTCCTTAATGTTCCAAGAACCTAGGAATGGGGGCTAATCAAAGTTGGGCTACAAGACCCTTTTGACACCACCCATATGACCCAAGCACTTTAAGAAAGAGGCTTAACTCTTCAAGATGATGAACTCTCAAAAGGGCAAGGTGCAAGCTCTTAGTCTCTTTGCTATATGCTTTGCATTTTCTCTCTTAGAAAGTTTAGGTGTAAGTAAAAAGGTAGGTGGAGGGCTCTTTATATAGCCCAAAGGATAAATGATTCAACACATTCTCATGAATGTGGGATAAAGGTAAAACATGATTAGGAATGGATAAGGTTGCTTTATTAAAGGTAACCTTACTTTAGAAGGGTTTAATACATGTTTAACAAGTCATGGGAGTTGGGGATATTTTAATTAATCAAAGGTGATTAATTAATAGGTAGGTGTAAGCTTATAGAAGATAATTAGAGGAATATTAGTATGATTTAGGATATTAGAAAGGGATTAAATCAATTAAATATTGATTTATTGGTTAAATGAAGGGGAAGACTAATTAATTAATAATAATTAATTAATCTAGATATAAGAGGTGATTTATTAACGGAAGGTCGTTAATTAGGGTATTTGTTGGATATGAAACTTAATTAATTAGCTTAGTGTAATTAATTAATGATGATATGAGGGAAAATGAGTGCTTTTGATGATATGTCGTTGATTTTCAAGAAAGGGGATAATTAATGCAATTTAAGTACTTAAATTGCTTGGGCGTAATTATGGGTGTTTACAGGATTAGTAGAATCTACTAACAAGAACCTGATAAGAATAATGAAAAGGACAATAGACATCAATCAAAGACAATGACACACAAAGGTAAAAAAATTATCTTTAGGAAAATAAAATAACAATGAAGAAGGCTATTGGAGCTTTTCCTTACAATATGGTATATAGTAAAGAGGCCATATTTCCATTATCACTTGAGTTGCCTTCATTTGAGTTAGCTCACCAGCTAGAATTTGAAGGTGCAGATCAAAGGGAAATCAAAATGGTGGAATTGGTGGAATTGGAGGAAAATAAAAATACTGACATGGCTAGGATGGAACAACATCAAACATCAACCAAACAGTGGTTTGACAGAAAATATAGAAATCAAACATTCATTGTGGGAGATCAAGTTCTAAAGTGGGATGCGGATTTGAGCTAAACCAAGGAGATAATCCAAATTTGATGCTATTTGGCGTGGACCATACATCATCACCACTTGCAGGAAAGACAACTCATTCAATTTTTCCGATCTTGGTGGGAACGTGTTTCAAATCCAAGTCAATGGGATTAATCTCATATTATAATTTCAATTCCTTCAAGTGCTTCAACACGTTTCCCTTTTGGTAGTATAGGTTTCTTTCCCTAAGTTTTTTACACATTCTTGTTTCTTGGAGATGTTCTTGTGCACTATTTCATCATGTTCTCCAAATTTTTGCTAAAAGGAAGGAAGTTCAAATATCAGGGATTAGTTGCAAATTGTCTCATAAAATCAAATGTAGATCAACTAAAATATTAGATTCAAGAAATTTTAAGATGAATCCATGCCCAAAGGATGCTAAGGCTACTGATCATCTCATCTAGTAGGAAGATGGCCCCTATGACTCACAAATTTTTTATTTATTTTTATAGCCTTGATAAAATTAACCAACTTGAAGAGTCATGGGCTAGGGATGAAGACCCATAAGAGATTAGGCATGCCACAGGTTGAAGGTGTCAAAGTCACAACTAAGGATAAAATATCGCCAAAGTCACTGAAGCTGTAGGGTGAAAGAAACAAGTTTGCGGATGTGTTGAGTGCTACGGAGTGAAGGAGAAAACTTGAAAATCCACAGAGGCCTAAAACCACAGAATACAGTGAATACAAAAGCAATGGGGTGAAGAATAGGAAGTCCACAAAAGTCAACATGAGGCCACACCACATCAATACTGCAGAGTAAAGTGGATAAGCTATTAGAACCACATAATGGGAGATAGAGTTGCGGAGGTTAAAACTTGCATATAACTGAAACAAAAAAGCCATGTATCGAAGGAAAGAATATGTTTTCCGTAGATTACCAAAATAAACATGAATTTTAATCTGATTTGATCTTTGTAAATATGATATTATTTAAAGGAATCTTATCCTTCTTTATGCGAAGGAAATCATCTTTCATGGATTAAATGTTGGTAGGTGGGTGAAGTGAAGGAAGGCGTCTCTAGCATGCAAAAGGTCTATTCCAGACAACTTAACCACCAGAATTAAATGCAATATGGGTGTTGTTCCTTCTTTAGCAAGGTAAATTACATGGGGAGGTGATTTTGCAGAGATAATCATATCTTTTCAAAAAATTAAATGAAGGTGGTCAGCTGGTGGAAGGGGAATTCAAATTTCCCTCTTTTTTCTTCTTCTTTCCTTTTTTTTTCTATATATTGTAAAGTGATGCCTTGTTTCAATGTTGGATATTTTGGGAATGCAAGGGCATCATTTCATTTTTCACAAGTGTTCTAAGAGTCGCATGCCTTAGGCTATGTCTCTATAAATCTTTTACATTTTCCTCATGTATTTGTTAGTGTGAGTTATCCTATGTGTCCTCCTCTCATATTGGAGGGTCATCTCACATGGGTTAGGTTTAGGGTTTCATGTGTGTCATACACTAGGGTTACTCAGCACCCTATATGTACCCCTTTACTATTCATTTATGAGCATGCCAAGACACTCCACTATCTTTCCTCTATGTGTAAGCTTTGTTTCTGTTGAGCAAGTTCTTCCATTACTGATCAATTATTTTTTACAATTATGCTGGAGCTATCACGATTCTATTGGAGTGCAACTACTTCGTGGTGCCTCGTTTCCGATTTGATTCTAGAAAAATCTTTTCATGGTATTAGAGCTGATATCGGGTAAATGTGCACTCATTATTTTTTAGTTATGATTACTCTTTCTTGGTTTCATTCTTTTACTCTGCATGCAAGTTTTTCGATCACTATTTTCTGGAATTATTTTGCTAATCTCTCTAACAAGCTTTTTCAAAAAGTTGTGTCGGTTTTTGTGCCTATTTTCTGTACTTGTGCAGGTATTCCTAAATGTTTCAGGGTATTTATAGCCACATTTATCTATCTATAGCTAAATATGGCTTTTCAACCAAAATAGAGATTAATTTCATTTCTTTTTTTAATAAGTTATTAAAATGGAAGTGAAATTTTTGTAAGATCTCTTTTTTTTTACAGTTCCAGAATTATTTTTTGGGTTCTCTACGTTTTTTTTGCAACATTCAGGTTTAAAATTTTGTGTCATTGTCTGGTTCTTCATTCAGATTTTTTTTGCTTTTGGCTTGCGTTGGAGGATCTCTGCTCATGGTTGCTCATGGTTACTTCTGTTGTGGTTGCTCGTGGAGGATCTCTGCTCATGGTTTCTCGCGGTTTATCCTACGTGTCTTTCCTCATATGTACATGGACTATCTTTCCTGAGTTCGATCTGTAACCAGTTGTCTCTATCTTGTGCATGCCTGTGCCTGTTCTTTGGGTTTTGTTGTCCCATGGCATGGTTTTTCTGTCCCATGGCATGGTTTTGTTGTCCCGTGGGTTTTGTCTGGCTACTACTACTCTTCTACCTACTGCATGTCCCATGTCCTATTGTCTCATGCCCTACCACAGTCTCCCACAAAACACGACTGCTCCAAACAAAATCCACCATACTCTGCCACTCAAACCCTACTTTTTTTCCAACCGCTGTGGCTGTGTTTTTGGTAAGTATTTTTTATTTGGTAAGTTCAAGCTTTATGTTTTTTTGGTAAAGTTTTTTAAAATCCTTTCTTTTTAAAGAAAACTCTAAAATATTTTAAATAAAAAATCTCTTTCTTAAATACACGCTTAGCTTCTTTTGGTAAGTTTTAAGTTTTTTATTTATCAAAAGCTTTTTTTAAATCCTTTAAACAAAAATAAGTCGTAAGTTGTTTTTTTTTTGTAAGTTTTTTTTATTCAAAAGCTTCAAATCTTTTTGTTTTTTTGTAAGTTTGTTTTAAAATAATCTTTGATCATCTTTAAACAAAAAAACGCTATCTTTACTTTTTAAGATTTAATAATTTTTAGATCATAATTAGTTTTTTGTAATTAATTAGAATTTATTTGATTAAATCTATTTTTATTAATTTGCTCCTATTTATGATTTATAGTAAATTAAAAATCGTTCTTTCCATAACCCTTCTTGTCATTTTAAAAAAAACTCCAATATCTCTAAAATGGGAAAATTAGGTGTTTCCAAACGGTAAAATTTAGGCGTTATTGTCATTTTTTTTCTCTAATCGTGCGCTCAAGTGTGCAACATCACTCTGAGCACCTTTTTTCCTTTCAAGCTCTTTTCTGGTGTTCTGAAGATTTTTTGAACTCCTTAAGTTCCTTTAAAACCTTGTATTTCACCCTTATTATTGCTTCAGACTAGTGAGCATGTCTGCCACAGTCTGCAACAAGGGGGTTTCCTTTTACAATGTGAGATGTTTTTTCTCACCACTAGGTTTGGCTTGTTCTTGTTTACGGTGTCCTATTTACTGCACTCCATGAAACATTGTTGTGGTCTCCTCTTTTACACGTATTACACTGATTACAAGATGAGTTACCAAGTGTTTCAAACCGCACGCAAAGACTCGATTGTAATCAACGCACTAAACTATAAAGTGCCAAAAGCAAGGGGGTTGTTATTGTCCTGGGTGGTTGTGTTTCTTTTCTATGTTTATTTCTCTCTCTCTCACTATGGATGCACTTTCAATTCCCTTGCTTACATCGTTCAACTTTTTCGAATGGAGATCAAAAATAATAATGAAACTAAGGGGTAAAGGGTTATTCCACATCACCATGGGAAATGAGACTGAACCAGATGACGAACATGAAAAATATAAGTGGTTAAACCATAGTGATAAAGCTTTAGGTATTTTTTACATGTTTGTTTCTCCTGACTTGTTCTTCCACATTGAGGCATCCGAAACACCTAAATCTGCGTGGAAAATGCTAGATGCGATGTTTGGACAACTAGATGACATGAGAGCACATGAGTTGGAAAAAAAACTACTAGGGTTAACTCCTAATGACTTTGAAAATCTACAAGCTTTTTTCTTGAAATTTGTCCACATTAGATTGTTGTTAAAAGGATGTCAAGTAGAAAAGAAATATTCTCAATTGATCTTGTCGATTCTCTCTAAGCTAGGTCCCGAATATTCTATCTTCGTGTCAACTTTCTACGCTACAAAAGCTACTTTGGGTGATACTTAGAATATGCCCTCTGACTATTTTTTGTCCCAACTCATTCGAGACCAGGACAAACTCATTCAAATGGGGTCTCTCAAGTCCAAGTCACATACCCTTGTAGTAAGTACTAGTAAGAGAAAGAAGACTGAAAAGAAGAAAGAAACAAAGGATCAACCTAAGAAAAAAACCAAGACCAAACCTAAAAATGACACAAACAATTCAACTTTTGGGCCTAAGGCACAGGCAAGTATTTGTGTTCCTATTGCAAGAAGTTTGGTCACGACGAGCAACACCATTTTCAGAAATAGATTGATGACTTATCTCATTTACTTGAGAAGAATAAAATAAGTTTTCCTGAATCTATAAAACAAAGTGCTTCGAAGGCCGAGTCTTCTGCTGCAAAAGGTGCTAAAAATGATAAGAAGAAAGGAAAATCCCTTGTAGCCAAAGTTTCTCCTTCATCGACATGGATTATAGATTATGTTTCCTAACACCACATGGGTTCTTCGCATGTTGAGTTTTCCTACATCGAACCTTGTGGAATGTCCCAAATCACAATGGGTAATGACACGACAGTGTCGGTTTCCGGTAGTGGATCAGTAGAGATGGATGGGGGAACATTTAACCAAGTGTTGAGTGTTCCTGATCTCTTTACCAATCTCCTATTGGTTTACCAAATTACTCACATTGGTGAAGGAATGTGAGTGGAATTTGGTCCTAACTCGGTGATTATTCATGAGCTTAACAATGACACTACAGTAGCTGAGGGAAAGGTTGATCACCATTCACAGTTATATACCTTTTCCCACTTTACTTCTGATTCCATGCCCACTGCCTTGCTCACTCATGCAAATGAGGTTAGTAAGCTATGGCATGAGCGTTTCGAACATCTAAATTATTGCTACCTTGAACAATTGAGCGAAAATGAAATGGTCAACGGGTTGCCTCGCGTCAAGTTTTCTAAGGGTCTTTGTGAGGGTTGTACCCTTAGAAAGCATCCTGAAAATAAATTTGACAAAGGAAAAGCCTGGAGAGCCACTCATCCTTTGGATCTTGTTCACAACGATGTTTCTGGTCCATTTCCTTCTCCTTCGTTTACTAGAGCTCTTTATGTGTTAACCTTCATTGATGACTATTTGCGATATACTTGGGTATATTTTCTTAAGCTTAAGTCTGAAGTCTTTGAATATTTTCATGACTTTAAGGCTCTTGCTAAGAAATAGGTAGAACGGTCTATCAAGGTTCTTCCAAGCGACAATGGAGGTGAATATGTAAACAATAGGTTCATGGATTTTTGTACGTTTGAAGGGATATTTTTGCAGCATATAATTGCTTATAGAACTTCACAAAATGGAGTTGTAGAAAGAAAGAACCGTAGTCTAAAGGAGATGGCCACTTGTATGATTCACTTGAAGTCTCTTCCTCTGCAGTATTGGGTTGAAGCAGTGAATTGTGTAAATTACATTCAGAACTATGTTCCACACAAGGCAGTAAGAGGGATGACACCATTTAAAGCCTGGTTTTGATGCAATCTTGATGTTGAGCACTTTCGAGTCTTCAGATCCAAAGCTATGGCTTGGATTCCCAAGAAGAAATGCAAGGCTTTGGAACCACAATCCAAACCTTGTATCTTTGTAGGGTATCCTGATGGTGTGAAGGGATATCGATTGATGAATCATACTTCTCATGAGTTGTATATTGAGAGAAGTGTTAAGTTTGATGAGTCTTCTTCGACTTCTACTTCTCCACCTATTGAGGTTCTTCAGCTTGCTAATTAGGATTCTAACTCATCAAATGATGATGCTATTGAGCGTGCTCCTCTTCCCGATCCTCCCGACCATCAGACCTTTGATTCTTCTGATTTTGACAATAGTGATGATGAGGACTATGTCCCTTCTCACTCAAGTGAAGAATCTTCCGAATCTGAGCCTGATCTTCCTAGTCCCCTTTGGGCCAGGAAAAATTTGCAAAGTCTAGAAATTTAGTTGAAGATACTTCAGATATGAGACGTACTCGCTCAGACTTCACTGGACCTCACTCCTTCGCCTCTGCTTCTGATCCACCATCCTTCCATGAAGCTTCTGGGATTCCTGAGTGGGATTCTACCATGGATGAGGAGTATTCCTCACTCATAAAGAATGATACTTGGGATCTCACCACTCTTCTGAAAGGAAGAAAATAGTTCAGTGTAAGTAGGTGTTCCGAACAAAGTATGGAGTAGATGGAGACATCAAAAAGTTTAAAGCATGATTAGTAGCAAATATTTTCTTTCAGATAGCTGGGTTGACTATAATAAAACCTTTGCTCCAGTTGCGAAGATGACTTCTATTCGACTGACCCTAGCCATTGCCGCAGTGAACAGATGGAAAGTCCATCAAATGGATGTTAAGAGTGCCTTCCTTCATGGTGACTTAGAGGAAGAGGTCTATATGGAACAACCTCCGGGTTATGTCTAAGATACCTCCCTCGTCTATAAGTTAAAAAAGTCTCTTTATGGCCTTAAAAAATCCCCTCGGGCTTGGTATGCCAAGATAGACTCCTTTTTACTTACATCAGGGTTTCCTAGGTGTCACTCTAATCCAAATGTTTATATTCTACGGAAAGATGACTCCATACTCATTATTTTTCTCTATGTTGATGACTTGTTGATCACAAGCAACTCTTCCTCTATTATTGATTCTATGAAGATTACCTTTGCCAACAAGTTTTCCATGACTGTCTTAGGTTTTCTTCATTACTTCCTTGGGATCCAGATTTCACAATCTAACTTAGGAATCTTGATTTCGTAACCTAAGTATGCTCTTGATTTGCTAGCTCATTTTTAGATGTCTGATTACAAGTCTTCTTCTACTCCTTTTATTTCCAGGGTTAAGTTGGTTTCAGATTTCTCTACTTCCTTGGTTGATGGTACCCTTTATCGACAGTTGGTGGGGAGCTTGATTTACTTGACTCACACTCGACCATATTTATCATATGTTATCGGGATCATGTCCAGATTCATGCAGGAGCCACATGAGCTGCATTGGAAAGAAGCTAAACGGATCCTTCATTATGTTTGTGGCACTTATACTGATGACATTCACTATCATGGAGGGGTTGATATTGACTTGATTGGGTTCACAGATTCTGATTGGGCCAGTGACTTAGATCATCAAAAATCTACTTCTGGCTACAGTTTCTCTCTTGGTTCAAGTCCTATTAGTTGGTCTAGCAAGAAGCAGAATGTAATTGTGATATCATCTATAGAGGCAAAATATAGAGGAGTAGTTAACGCTGCCACAGAAGCTATTTGGCTACAGGGTATTCTGACATAGTTTGGCATCCACTTTCGGTGGCCTACCATTATCTATTGTGATAACATGAGCACTATGTCTATTTGTATAAATCCAATTCAGCATCAGCGGACAAAGCACATCAAGATCCATATGCACTTCATACAGAAGCTTATTCATGATGGTATCATCGACATTCAGTACATTTAGACAGTTGATCAGATTATAGATTTATTCACCAAGCCCTTCATTGAGATAAAGTTTCTTCACTTATGGTCTCTTCTTGGGGTGAGGTCTTCTACAGCTGCTCATCTTCTTCGGGCTATGTAGTCCTTCTTTTCTTCTTCTTATTCTAGGAAGATTGTATTTGTATATGGGCACCTTATCAGGCCTTTAGTTTCCGAGCCCCATTAACACATTTTTCTTAGTTGTTTAGGAGTGTTTTCCCTTTCTGTCTGACTCATCTATCCGCTACCCCAACTTTGATGAAGGGGGGGTGTTAGTGTGAGTTATCCGATGCGTCCTCCTCTCATATTGGAGGGTCATCTCACATGGGTTAGGTTTAGGGTTAGGTTTAGGGTTTTATGTGTGTCATGCACTAGGGTTACTTAACACCCTATATGTACCCCTTTACTATTCATTTATGAGCATGCCAAGACACTCCGCTGTCTTTCCTCTATGTGTAAGATTTGTTTCTGTTGAGCAAGTTCTTCCATTACTGATCAATTCTTTCTTGCAATTACGCTGGAGATATCATGATTCCATTGGAGTGTAACTACTTTGTGGTGCCTCGTTTCTGATTTGATTATCGCAAACTCTTTTCAGTATCATGATGATCTGTGTATGATCTCTAAGAAGTAAAGTCTTTGGTTTTATGGCTTGTTTAACCTAAGTTATTTTTTTATTACACTCTCTTGCCTCTCATTTATTTTTAGGTGTGGTGTATGTGTTATTTCAGAGGTCTGTGTCTATTGTGCATTGTGAAGGTGGAACTCTAGATGTGATTTTGATCTGTGGCCTTCACTTCGTCCCTCTTCATGTCGTTTTCTTCCATTTTCTATCTTTCCAGAGTATTCATCCCCTTATTTTTGGTGTTATCACATTCTCTAGTTTAGGTTTATATTTTATGCATCTCCTTCTCACCCTGGTCCCTTAGAAAGTTAGAGTAGAGTTAGATAGTTACATTTCAATTATTAGGAGTAGTTTAGCATTAGGAGTAAGTAGAGGAAGTCAGCCTTCTCCTAAGGTTTGTCTCAGTTTGAGTCCCACGACTTGGAGACAGTCTCATGTTGTCTCAAATCTAGAATTTTTTATGATTCAAAAATGGGTCCATATTTGAGCTCTAACATGACCCAAATGCATGTATATGAATAATTCACTGAAGTATTTGGGTGTCCTTTCACCAGAGGAAGAGTGTAGGGAGAAAAGTGCATTGTTCTCCAATCTCTAACTACATCCTCAAGATATAGCCACTATAGAAATAATCAGGTCAAATATTTGTGGTTTTTGGATCCAAATAATTTTGATCAAACAGTTGACCCATATAGGTGTGGTATAGGAAAAAAACTCTTGCCCCCACTCCATAGGTGTCACTACAATGTAATGGCTTCTAAGTTAAGTCATGTGGAAGTGAACATGAAATGATGGGTTCCAAGTTAGGTCATATGGAAGAAAATGTGAAATGTAGAATAACTTCCCAAGTTAGGTCATCTGGGAAAGAAATGGATATAATCTCCAAAGTTAGGTCATCTGAGAGGCCATTTGTATTGATGATATGATTTTGGTTGTTAGAAATTTGAACACATTGATTGATTGATTAATTTTCTTTATTACTCGTAGAGATATTTTTTATGCTAGTTGCCCCTAGGTTATTCTAGGAAAAATACCTAAATAAGAAAAATGAATCCGTAAAACCCTCCGCTCTCTAAACCCTAACACAAAAATGGATTTCCCTGGCACACAACTAAAACAAATTCCAATAGAAATACCTCTGTAGATAACAACAACATGAATTTATACCTGAGAACCCTTTCAACCTTGGTCTATTATTTCTATACCCTAGACATCTTTTTACTACACTATGGGTTCTCATGTCTCCCCACCAACAACGTGTAGGAATTAAAGGAGGAAATATTTGTAGATGTGTAGTGGAGGTGGAAGCATCAATTTTTTATGTGACCATCTTTGGGTATTTTTGTTTCCAAAAAAACGTATGGATACAAACATCCCATAAGCTATACACACTATTAACTTTGACAAGATAATAAGTAGGTGTATATAAATGCATAAAATCATGTATGAAGTAGATGCAACAAAAAACTGGGTAATGTAGTATGGTATGGTGGCAAGCAACATTGTAGAAATCCCCATACCAATTCCGTGAATGCGCTAATATAATGTGTGAGTGGTCTTGCCACTGACAGATATGAAAATCTCTATTGGGGATGGGTATTAGTAATGGGAGGTTAATTTGACAACAAAATAATGCACCATAGGCTTGAATATGTAGTTTGAAAAAGTAACTATTTCTTTTGAAATAAGAAACCAAGCTCTTGCATTGTTATTTGAATGCATGAGTGATATTTGAGATCAAACCCAGTGAAAATGATGCAAGTGAGATCAAGACGTCCTTGTAGGTTTTAGAGGGTAGTGACTACTATAGTGTCACACACGATTGTAAAGGTTGATTATACTGTGGTGTTTTATGTAAATATTTAATAAATGTTACTAATATATTATGAATGAGAATAATTATACATAGATTTTATGTAGAATATATAATATATTCTCGGTGTTTGAGACTCCATAAATAAATAGCGCTTAGGGCGTTAGTAAAATTCCTAGGATATGATTTACCCAGATTTGAGCGGAAAGATGTTAAGCTAAACATGAATAAGTGTCTCATTACCTACATCTGGGCACCCTGGTCCAGAATATGAAGAAATTGTGAATAACTGATGAATATATTATAATTAATGGTATAATTGAATGTAATAGTTATAATAATATGTATGAATTGTTGTTTCATGTTAAAAAAGAGGGATATTCACTCGAAAAATTTAAACGGTGGACATCAATTGCAATTTACAAAAATTAGAAAATGGTTTTTCAAAAAGTATGATAAATTGGGACGTATATGGATAATGCCGGCTTTTAAAAAAAATTATACTTTAATGTCGGGATGGGGGACATAATAAGTCAATGGGTACTACACTATGCGATAGATGGAGTGCAGGATACCTGTACATTTTGGTTTCCTACATGGGATCATGACTGTTACATTGAGATGGGATTGTCAATACGTCATAATGCAAAGTTTCCAGTTGTCAAGAAAAGCCGATTACTTTTAAAATGCTAGTGCTCACACCATCCAGATCCTTTGTATTTACAGATTTTTTGATGATAATTTAGTGTTTTCTCTGATGTAAATATGCGAGGCCCTAGATCAGTCTTGGATTCTATTGTGAGGTCTAGTTCCGCTTTTGCTACTGCATTTTCATCATAATGGTCATTCCCCTCTTCTAGATTCTCTCTACTTCTTTGCAGGTGTAGGCATATTCTCCTCCCAAGATGTATGCACTTAGGCCCAAAAATATTTTCCCCTCTTTCTCTCCACTAGGTATGCATGGTCATATTGTGTTTGGGACCTGACTATCCTAGCGATAAAATACGCCTGAGCAATTTAAATACTTAAATTGTGCTAATTATCTCCTTTCCCACAAATTGACGACATATTGTCAATATCGCTCATATTCTCTTCCATTGTGACGTTAATTGATTACATTACGCTAATTAATTAATTCACCTATCTAACACATACCCTAATTAACGACCCTTCGTTAATCAACACCTTCTATCTAGTCTAATTAATTATTATTAATTAATTAGTCTCCCTTCTCATTAAATCAATAAATCACTATTTAATTGGTTTAATTCCCTCCTAATGGTCTAAATAACACTAAAATCCATCTAAAAGATTATAAAAGCTTACACATGTATGAATTAATCATCTTGATTAATTAATACACCCCCTTTATCCACATGAGCCACTAAAGGACAAACTAAACCATCCTAAAGTTAACTCAACCCTATCTAAACCCCCCATATCCATAACTAAATCTACATCTCCATTAGTCCCACATTCATGAGGATGTGTTGAATCCTTTATCCTTTGGGCTATATAAACAACCCTCCCTCTACTTCTACACCTACACCTAAATCTCTCAAGAGACAAAAGAAAACACATAGTTTCATACTAATACCTTTTGTCATTCTTGAGCCCCTCCATCCTCCATTATTGAAGAGCTAAGCCTCACACCCAAGCATCCATTGAAGGATCAAAGCAAGCAATACTGTTGATGGCCATTGGACTACATAGGTCCACTTGATTTAATTAGGCAATTAGAAGAATATAGTTCATTAATTTGCATTATGTTTTGATCATAATTCAAAGTTATAATGTTGAGGATAGGACTTGCTTATTTCTTCATCATGATAGTGCACATTTCTCATTTTTAGCTAGGTTAGGAAGCTATTTCTAGGTGGTAGTTTATTACTTTCAATTTAGCTAGAGAAAAATGAAATACTTGTACACATTTGGCACGCTAGGTGGGACACTTATGTCCATCCTCCATTAATGGAGTCAGTTTGAAGCTTTTTGTTATTTATGTTTCTAACTATTTCTTAGTTTTAATCTTTCTAGGATAGTTTCAAAGCTTTCTATATTAGTTTCAAAGCTTTCTAGATTAGTTTCAAAGTTTTTAGATTAGTTCAAGTTTTTAGTTTCACTAATATTTTTGTTCTAAATGGAAAAAAATAATGTTTCTTAACTAGTTTAGCTAGGTTTGTCTTGTTTTTTTTAGCTCTTTGCAGGATCAAAGGAGGTGAAGTGCTGCCAAAAATTGAACCAAATTGATAAAATTTTGATATTTTTGAAAAATCACGTGTTTTTTAGCCACCTACAGGAAAGGGGGTGCACACGCCATTCTATGCATGTAGGCACAACTCTCACTGTGTTTTTTTTACATAGAGGCGTGCATGCACCAAAAAAGGGGCGCATGCACCAAAAAAGGGGCGCAGGCACCAAAAAAGGGGCGCAGGTACACTAACAGTGGCGCAGGTGTCATTAGCAATCTTCCGGAGGCCATAACTTTTTCTCCCAAACTCGAAACAACTCCATTTTTGTTGCGTTGGAAAGGTATTAAAGTGAAATAAACAATGGAAACATAAATTTGTGGTTTTAAGTTACCAAAAATGCAAGGTTTTAATTTTTATTAAACTACTCATTTCTAACATGTCTAAATGCTTTGGAAAATTTGGTCTTTGATGTTCTAATACCTTGCAAGTTTTATTTTGAATCTAACTTCTATTTTGTAGGGTGTTTTTACATGTTTGATGGTCATTTGACTTGTTTAAAAGGTTAATAAGAATTTCATGTTTAATCATGAGATTAAAGTCATGTATGCTCTTCCCTCACACCTTTTAGGTGATCTTGGGAATCAGAAACGATGCTTAAGTCCTTTTGATGCTTTGAGGTTGTTAGGAATATTTGAGTGGAAATTGGCTAAACTTGGCATAGTTGAATTAAAAGTGTTTTTCCATTTTGATATCTTTTTGGATTTTTGAAGACAATCACGTATGCTCTTCTCTTGCATCCTTGGACGAGCTAGAGAATCAGAAATGATGCCTTCTCTTTTGATAGAAAACTACTAAAAATCGCCATAGAGGACCAAAATGCCATTGCTTGCCAAAGAACAGAGGAATCAAAACAAAATTCAGAAAACTACTAATACAGTTGTTATACAGGTTGCCAAATGGTGTTGGAGAAAACCACATCTAATTGAAAAAGATAAAACGGACAACATATTCAAAACATTGTATTGTAGGTTTTGGAAAAGGGTACGTCCCTCACTGCTCAACTGGAACATAACCCCTTTAGAATAACACCTTAAGCTACAACAATGGGGGTGGTTCCAGGAACCCCAAAGTAGTCCACGCAAGAGGGAACCTTGTGGAAAAAATGGGAAGTACTCCACACCACCTATCTGACTAGTAATTCCTTTGTGAGATAGAGTTACAAGTTGTTCATATGCGGCCCTTTTAAGTACACAATTGGATGCATCTGATTCCCACTGTGCTTGAAGGGGGCAAAGTCAAGATACTCCCAAACTAGTCAGTGTGACTTTTTGGGTAAATCATCCCGCTTGTGGATAATCTTTGAGGCACCTAGGATGAGAGAACCACCTAGGAAAATATACTTTGGCCAGGAGCCCACTTTGACCATTCTAAAAACTGTGTTTAGTTGTGAGCCATCATTTTCATCACGAAACGTGTGACGCGTTACTCTGGCCTAGTTCTTCACTTACTTTAAGGTAAGGCGAAACTCTGCCAAAGTAAAGCCAAAAGTTTTTACCCCCCCATTTTGATCTGCCTCCTTCACCTTCTTTTAACACTTTATTGATCAAAGGAAGAGTGACTACTGTTGTGTTACCAATCGATTGCTTCTGCCACTTTTTTGTTTGTTTACACCCATCCATGTTTGTGGCTGGGTAAGTTAAACATCTAAAGTGTGCGGAGGTGTAATTATATCATTGGTATCCTTTGTGATCTTAATACCCACATTAGGATCATCATCATAGTTAGGATTGATTCATCATTTTATCTCCCTTTGACATGTTACCTTGTTTGCATTTTCTCGACATAATTAAGATACTTATGTCATGTTTCTCATAAACATGATCTAAGTTTCCGTATTGTGGCATTACGCTGCCCACGTTTTAACACATCCTTAGTATACTTTGACTTAGTTTGATTTCAAACATTGTCCTAAATCTTGAAAGGTGTCGCTTATTGTTTGCATCATTTTGATACCGCTTTGACACTAATATCTCACTTCTCCGCGAAGCTTGATAGACGTGTCCAATTGGTGTGGTTACCTGGCTTACATTTATAAACCCCACCCCTTTAACATTTAGGTCTTGTTGATTGTTGAACTTTTCGTGGTATCCTTTGATTGGGAGTTGCAACCACCCTTTGTTAATATTTATGCCTTGTTCATTTCGAGCTTGACATAAATATTTACATTGTGTTGATCACCTTTGCATCGAACTGTACGTACGTATTTTCATATGGTGTATTTCCTTATTGATTGGCTTTGTGTTTCACACTTGCATGATTGTTCCTTATGATTATTCATTTATAAAACTTATTTTATAGGACAACCCCCTTTTTATCTCATCGATATTACATCATCACGTTGTCTATTTTCCTTAGACCTTCTTCAGAAAATCATGCACGCATATCAATACTTATGAAATGTCTAGCTAGTTATCCTTATGCTACCAAAATCAAAATTTCACTTCCTTCCCTTTGAAGGAGTTCCATCACACTATCTAGATTTATAATTTTTTGCTTAAAACAACACCAAAATGACTGACTATTGTGCGGTTCCCCATACTTACAAAAATAAGAAACCTAGGTTTAGCAATTCAAATCAAAAGATTCCCATTACAACTAAACCTCGTTTGGTTCTTCATGCTAGAAATCCCATATGGGTAACTCGTTCCCCACCTTCATCTCATAGTCGGTGGTATGATTTGGACACTTCTGATCCAAATTATTATTCGAGTTCCCCCCATTCTTCTTCTAATTCTAATCCAAACATTTCCTCTTCTTCTGAGGATTCCAATCCAAATATTTCCTCTGAATCTTTTGATGATTCAGATCCAAACTACTATTTAGAGTCATCTAATGTGACTCCTATGTCATGGTCCTCCCTATCTTCGTAGGAACCTCTTCATCATACATTTAATGTGACTCCTACGTCGCAGTCCTCCCTTTCTTCGCAGGACCCCTTTTATCAGTTGCCTCAACAAAGTCTTCTTCCTTTGAAGGCACGTGTGACTCCAAATACCTCCAATCAAACATCTAATATAATTCTTGAATCGCAGTCCTCTCTTTCTTTGCAGGACCTTATTATTATTCATCCAGTGTGATTCTTGAATCACAGTCCTCCCCTTCTTCGCAGGTTCTTTTTCATCAATCACCCCCAATAAATCTTCCTTCTTTAAAGATCCGCGTGACTCAAATTCCTTTGAGTCAAATGTCTGAATTGACCCATGCATCGCAATTTACATACTTTAGACTTAATCCTACTAGTTTATAACTGATATACCATCATATAGGTAGGTCCACACCACTTTCTTCTATTCCTAAGAAATCTAGCTACACGTCTTCTTCGTCTCTCATCTCATATTCTTCTATAAATCATCATCAAATGTATTCTAAGTCTTCCACACCAAGTGAACCTCTTTCTTCCAATCAACCCCTGGTGGTCAATCAACAAATCATACTGATTGATCTCTTTTAGAATGAAGAAACAATAAGGGCATTTATAGGGGCACATGAAGATATTCCTTTAGAAGATTATAAGAAAGGATTCTCTTTAGAATTCGATGCACCCACATATTCTGAGAAAAATGTTGATTCATTTTATCAAGAAACAGAGGAAGAGCCTCAAATCATGCAACTTGATCCTCTTATTCTTCCATCTTCACATTCTTCATTAAGTGAGGAAACTCCCAGGTCTTACATTGATCCATGGCCTATCTTCTCACCACCCAATCACTCCTTGTCTATCATAATTCCTCAATCACAATCTCTTATGGGGTCAACGCCAAGTAGCCCTTCATCTTCATCTAGGTGTGGGTCACCTTCTAGTAGCCCTTCCTCTACTATTTGTGGGACATTTTTGAGTAGCCCACTATCTTCTATTCTTGGGGCACGTCCAACTAGCCCCTTGTCTTCTAGGTATGGATCAATGCCGGGTATTCCATCATCTTCTATTCTTGGGCCACATCCTAGTAGCCCATTATCTTACATCTATGGGTCACATCCTAGTAGCCCTTCATTCTTCTATTCTATAGGTCGTCCTAGTAGCCCTTCTTCTTCTATTCTTGGGCCACATCCAAGTAGCCCTTTCATCTTCTATCAAGTATCTCACCTCCCGAGTAGCCCCTCCTCTTCAATTCTTGGACCGTATCCTTTTCATCCATCACATATTTCTTCTATCAATGGATGTGGCAAGCCCATGGTACCATTTATCGTTCCTCAGTTCATAAATGTCCACGTTCACTTTCTTCTCCTTCTAGGGATCATAGACAAGTCACGCATTAGCTTATAAGAAACCCAAACAGTTTCTTAATCAAGCTATCAGATCAAAACTGTAAAAGAGCTCTATAGCTCCGCAACAAATCAAACAATCTCAAAATTCTAAATCAATCGCGATTCAAGAATGCACACCAACGTAACCATCAAGTATGGCACAAAGTGCATAAACCTCTGGATGGGGAATTAAATCTCCCACATACGAAATCCATGTTTCAGAACAAATCATAGTCATTTATTGAGTGTGAACTCACCTCGATCATCGAGATCGGGGATAATATCACTCTCGATAAACAAACGCGCCTAGTCTCCCTTATCAAGGAAGTCACAAACATTATTGTTGGATCTTACCACACAGAGTGACTTTGTTAGTCCCAACCTCTTAAAACTGTCAAAAATCTAAAAATAAAAAATAATTCAAAAATACAAAAAACATTGAGAAAACACAACAAAAATCAAAGGTACAAGGATCAAACATTGCAATCAGGTATTGTGCGTACACATGGATGTTTCTTTCTTCCCTTCCTTGATATTTTTCTGCAAGTCTCCCTACCATTTTCATCCCTTCGGTGATGTTTTGGTTAGCTTATTCACATGCATTTTGTGACATTTATCTCTATGGTATCCGTTTGACCCTGGTCTTTTATCACCTTGGTAAATTAAAGAATGACTGAACCTCTTAGAGATCCTATCACATTCACCATCTAATAAACTTGTTGTGAAGAACTTTTGGACATATTTGTTGACACTAGCCAATGTCATCATCACAATCACTTCCACCTCCTTCCATCAAGCCATCATGTGGTTCTTAACCCCTTGTCAAACAAGAGAGCTGAAATAAGTTTTCAGAAAGCAAAAGAATCAAAATCAATCAAAAATCAAAAGCTAAAAGCTACAAAGCAAAAGCAAATTGATATATAACTCTCTCTTGGGGTATTTCCAATAATCTCTATCATGGCTATGGATTCATGACTGGCAGTAGAGCAATGTTGTGATTAGAATCAAATGGCATCTCCGTGTCGGGGCTATGGACGCCTGGCTGGCAGCAGAGCAATGTACGGCTATCCTTCCACCCTTCATTCACAAAATCACCTTTCAAAATCAATCATCCCTACACTTTGGCTAGGGTGTCTTCACTTGTTGTCTATTAAATCTTCCCTTCAAGAGGTAATAAATTCCACGTGCACACACTGGATCTCTATGAGTAAACAGGATTAGTATGTTACCAAGTGTCTTTTTTGGACCTTGTTCAGACTCTTACTCTAGTCCATATCTTGTCTCACAATTTGTGCCTTTGGCTAATCACTTCTTCATCGCGAGGCTTCTAAGCTACATTCATATCATTCACATCATTCTTCTACTTTGTTCAGAACATCCATGTGTATAAGATTACCTTTTTTCCATGTTTTCAGACACCTTTGTCCCCTTTCACAAAAACAATCTTCTCCTTCCTTTCTATCATGTGCTTTTAGGCCAACTTACGCTGGGGGCATCCTTGCTTCTTCTCAGCATTTCATTGGTTTATGTTCATCATCATGTTGAACCTATCCATAATGGCCTTGGGTCCCGCTTCTACCTGTGAAGAGTTTGCCTTTGAATACTCCCACCTAATTGCTGGGGCATTTTTACATCTTCACCTTTCTCATACGCACGTGGCCTTATGCCCTTGTACATCCCATCTATCGCTGGGGGCATCCATGCTTCCTTGTCTTCCTGTACATAGTTTCAAAAAATTTTCAAAAAAATCAAAAATATTCAAATATGTTAGAATCATAAAAAACATTCAAATATGTTAGAAAAATCAAAACATTCAAATATGTTTAAGAAAACTTCTAAAAATTGAAAATCATCCTACAAAACATCACTCTTTGGTTCTCACCTATCCATGTGCGCAACTCGTGGATCATCTTGATCTACCTCCATCAACAAAAGTTAGGTTGCTTACTTCATCTGTACTCTGGGGCACAACGAGTTGCCTGGTACTGTTTCATAGTGCACATTGCTTTTTCATCAGACTGAAGTGTCCTCCTTTTTCCCTTTGCATGTATCCTTGCTTGGGGCACCATCATTAACCCTTTTCGTTAATTCGAATAGGTTGGAACTGAAGCTTGATAACAAAAACATGGTACTTGTTTCTTTGTTAGGTTTAGCTTGTTTACTTTCTCCTATTGCATTGCATTATGTGTATGTTGCATGGAGTTAGGCATCTTTTACTTTCTCATATTGCATTGCATTTTGTATGTTGCATGGAGTTGGTGTTTTTAGCAATGGAAATTTGTTCGTATATGGCTTTTCATGTCATACTACACTTTTGTTCATTCTTTTTAATAAGGACTGATGATGAAGATCTCTAGCAATATGATGAAAAATAAAGTTGTTTAAAGGCACTGGATGGATGTTAGCTCATTCCCCCTTCCTCATTCTCCTTTTTTCTTCTATATCCCCTTTCTTTTCTTCTTCTTCACATTATCATTTCTTCTATTATCTTTCTGTCATATTTTTGATCGTCGATCGAGTTCTTCTATCACCCCATCACCAATCGAGGGGGCATCCTTCATTATTCTCATTTTTCTTCTATCCCTTCAAGATTTTCTACTTGTTTATGCTTGTCTACTTTCTTTGAAGTGACGTCGCTTATGTCACCCCAAAGAGGGGCAAATGTAGACACCTAAAATATGCTTACACTTAGCATTTCATCCAATCCAATCAATTAACGACACTTCGTTAAATCCCCATACTTCGCTCCACTCTCGGATGCCCATTCACGACACTCTTTTGGTCGTATTCTTCCTATAATCAGCTTATTTGGCTAATATCTCTCTTATTAGCTAAACATTCCTCCTTTCGACCATTCAGAACCTCCCTAGTTCTCTCTAGACCACTTCTATTGGCTTTGTAGGCTATCTATCAGTCACAATTGGTTATCCAGACCCCTCCCAACTCTCAATGACCCCTCCCAACTCTCAATGAGTCTCTAATCACTTGCTAATCAAGTTTAACTAGCCTAATCCTAGCTTAACTAAGCCTAAAACATGTTTATCCTAATCTAATCTAAAAGTGCTTTTTGAGCTTTAGTCCCACATGCACAAGAATTCAAACTCTTCCATTTGGAAAACTATAAATACAAGGCTAAGCCTACCCATTCAACTTGTTTACCACTTTACAGACAACTTTACATAAGCTAAAGCCAAAACAAGCCTAAGAAAGCTTAAGAGCTCATTTGCATTAGCCAAGCTAATAAGGCATTTGATCTTGGGTCATCCACCATTAAAATAGCTTCATCTTGCACCCATGTTAGGTTAGTAATGAAATAGCTAAACTTGGCCATGTAGCCATTTAGTGAGATTCATTCACCCTCATGGAGTAAACAACACACAATTTGATTGCTTAGAATCTAACTAGGTTCACTTTCATTAAGCTTTCATGGAGTAGAGAGTAGTATACATGTTACTAGTTTTTGATGTTTTTGTCAAAGTTATAATGATTGCATGTTAGTTTCTCTTGTTTAGCTCTAATCCTATGGTGCATGGATGAGTTAGCAAAGCTTTGAGGTTCTTTAGCCTCATTCCATAGCTTTTACAACTTTCCATTGCACACCATTTGGCACGCCCGTCGGGACATCATTTTTAACCCTTTTCATCAATCACGAACTTGTGGATCTCTTCAGCATTGATAAAAAAATATTTATACAACTATCTTGACCATTGTTGGGTTGGATATGTGCGTTCGTACTTGTTTTCCCTGTTAAATGAGCTTGTTTCCTTCTCGTATTGCATTGCATTATTGTATGTTGCGTTGAGTTTGGTATTTTCAGCAATGGAAAATTGTTCATAGTATGGATTTTCATGTCATTCTACCTTTTTCGTATGCTTATATTTTTCATAAAGACCAATGATGTAGTTCCTATGGCAATATGATGACATCCAAATTGTTCCACTCAACAACGGCTAGCAGCTAAGCTCTTCTCTCTCATATTTTGTCTACATCACTTTCCTTTCCTCCCCTAATCTTCCCTCTCATCAGGGCATCTTTCCCCTTCCCCATTATTTTTCCTCTCTCACATCTTTTTTCTATCGTCGATCGGCTTCTTTCATCACCCCATCAACACTCGAGGGGGCATCTCTCTCTCCTACTAATTTTTCTTCTATCCCTTCAAATTTTTCTTCTGTCTACTATCTTTGAAGTGGCATCACTTACACCACCCCAAAGAGGGGAAAATGTAGACACCTATAATTACACCTGAGTAATTTAAATACTTAAATTGTGCTAATTATCTCCTTTCCAGAAAATTGACGACATATTGTCAATAGCACTCATCTTCTCTTCCATTGTCGTTAATTGATTACATTGCGCTAATTAATTAAGTCACATATGAAACACATACCCTAATTAACAACCCTTCATTTATCAACACCTTCTATCTAGTCTAATTAATTATTATTAATTAATTAGCCTCCCTTCTCATTAAATTAATAAATCACTATTTAATTGGTTTAATTCCCTCCTAATGGTTCAAATCACACTAAAATCCATCTAAAAGCTTATAAAAGCTTGCACATGTATTAATTAATCATCTTGATTAATTAATACACCCCCTTTATCCACATGAGCCAGTAGAGGACAAACTAAATCCTCCTAAAGTTAACTCAACCCCATCTAAACCCCCCTTATCCATAACTAACAATACATCTCCATTAGTCCCACATTCATGAGGATGTGTTGAATCCTTTATCCTTTGGGCTATATAAACAACCCTCCCTCTACTTTTACACCTACACTTAATTCCCTTGAGAAAGCAAAAGAAAGCACATAGTCTTGCACTAAAAGCCTTTTGCCATTCTCAAGCCCTTCCATCATCCATCTTGAAGAGCTAAGCCTCACACCCAAGCATCCTTTAAGGATCAAAGCAAGCAATATTGTTGATTGCCATTGGACTACATAGGTCCATTTGATTTAATTAGGCAATTTAGAAGAATAGAGTTCTTGATTTATGTTTGATTTCACTATTTCAAAGTTATGATGTTAGTGTAGGCCTTGTTCATTTCTTCATCTTGATGGTACTCTTTTCTTGTTTCTAGCTAGGTTAGGGAACTATTTTAGGTGGTAGTTCTTGCTTTCAATCTAACTTAGGAAAAATAATACTTGTACACATGGCCCACCTATATAGAAACATGTACTGATTTACTCATGATGAGAACAAATGTGGGATAGGAGCTACTACGCTATTATATGTATGGGAATATGAGCACATAAGAATGTTGAGGCTAGCTAGAGGTCCTTGAGGAGAGTGCGCTAGGAAAAAGATATATGCTAGGAGGTGGATTAACATTTATGGGCATATGATGGACAAAAATACCTAAAAATCACTGATAGATATTATGGGGCCCGAGGAAATAACATGGAGGCCATACCATGACTATGAAGGATGGCCTGAGGACATTGTAGAGTTGTGATGTATTCAGAGGACTATGTGGTTATAGGATTGGTTCCCAGGTGTGGCCGAGATTTTTCATGAGAGCTATTACAGTACCTAGGAGGGCCAGAGCAAGACCAGGGCCCACAATAGAGCAACTTGTACCCCCTGGTTCAGATGAGGTAGATTAGGTGATAGAACCGATAGACTCAGATGATGCGGGTTGCATAAAGGAGTAAGCATATGGTGGGATGCACATCGATGGGTATTTTTGTTCCCATTATTTATAGGTCCATTGAGATTACCGCATGGAGGAGGAGGAGAGGGGGAAGCTCATGCCCCTGAAAATGTAGAAGAGGCTATAACAGAGCATGAGTATCTATATGCAACTATGTTATGTATTTTGTTGTTGGCATATGTTTTAGTAATGGTTGTATAACATGTTTTAGGTGATGCCTATAGGACTCTAATAGTCAAAACATCCATCTACAACTTGACGTGGAATGTGCCCATCCATGTACTCGGTGGAGGGATACTTGAGCATGTGGATGAGATCATGGGCGAGCATGCCCACTTATTTGAGCCAGTTACTGTAGTATCAACGACATGTAGTGTATTACTATCCAAGAGAGATGAGACACGTGAGGAGATTCAAAAATCCGAAGAGGATTTTGGTGGTGGTCCTTTAGCATATGATGTATTTTCTTGATATGTGGCTTTTTTGTGTTAGTTTTTGGAGCAGTCTACAAATAAAACCTTATTATGTAGGCAAGTGGAGCAGTATCGAGGCTTCAAACAATGATGCAGAGTTAGTGGCGAAGCATCTAGTTCTAGGGATCTCATAGT
Source organism: Taxus chinensis (assembly GCA_019776745.2). Taxonomy (NCBI): domain Eukaryota; kingdom Viridiplantae; phylum Streptophyta; class Pinopsida; order Cupressales; family Taxaceae; genus Taxus; species Taxus chinensis. The sequence goes on from CM034148.1 coordinate 674,300,535, forward strand.
ACCCGAGATTGATAATGATAATGAGGTTTTATTTGTATTAATGTATATGATGTATGGGAGTTTCCCCCAGTAATGATTGTATTCACTATATATGTATGGAGACATGTGATTTATATATGATGAGCAGATTTTGTGGTGTATCGATGTTGTATGATGTGGTGATTATTGTTTTATGTGATGATTTTGGATATTGCTAATGTTTATTAAATGTAATGTGTAATGCGTAGTTAGTATGATGATGATATTGTAATGATTGATGTATGATTATTGAACAAACGTGTGTATCATGATAATGTAATGTTATCATAAAATGTTAGTGTGATTTATTTTTAGGGGGGGAAGAATGATGATACCCCCAAGCTTATAGATGAGTAGGTTCATTTAATTAAGACCCTCAACATCCAATAATTAACCATAGAAAGCAAGAGTGCATCATTTGGAAATGATTGGGTGTGCTAGATGAAGGATGGAGCACCTGATGAAAGGTTCTTAAAGAAAAACCCTCAACAGTCATGTAAGAATAGTAAGAACACAATTGCATCGTTGGGGGATAAGGTGATATTAATCACCTACCAAAGACCAAGGTGACACGAAGTGGTGGACACATGTGGCTTGAAAGTAGCATGTGAATATGTGCCAAACAAAATGTCATATGGAGTTGTGATTGTATGCATGAAGGCAGTGTGCTATGAAGGAGAAACATGATGTGGTGGATAGCACAAATATGATGGATGTGATGGATGAATTGAATGAAATGGATGTGATGGTGCAGCAGTGTATAGACACTATGGAGAGAGTGTATGAGTAATGAACTATGATGGTGGATGCAATATGGCCTGAACACTAGGTGGAGGATATGACTCAAATGTATTAGAAAATTTTTGATGAGGTAGAGGAGAGATGGATCGTGCACGTGAGTGAGAACCAAATAAGATGATTCTCTTATCCTCTAAAATTTCAATCTATCACGAAGGTCAAGATAGTCATTCTGTCTATGAACATTTATGTGATGACAGTTACAAAAAGGTTGGCCATGTTGATGTTGTAGCCTATGATGTGGATGATGTTGGCTAGATGACAAGCAAATTAGATGCTTTTTAACTAAGGAAAAGAGAACATTATGAGGTATAGCATGATGGGAGAATTTCAATGGCTCATGTGACATAGATGGAGTGGAAGGAGAAGTGACCTATCACGCAGAAGGAGAAGAATTAATATGTGGTGGTGGAGTAGGTTGATCTTGTTTTCTTTGATTATGAGGCAAAGGTTGAGACTATGTAGGAAGCTCAACAAATTTAGATGGAGTGGGGACGAGATAATATGATAGAAGTAGATGGATGTGGAGAATCACAAACATTTTTGAAAATAAGATCTTGCTCTAAATCAAGGACTTTTTAGCATAGAAGAATAAATGACTCACGTGTATCATACTGTAATCTTTTTTTGAGTGAAAGAATTTAAGCCATGATAGAAAATGAATTATTACTCAAGGTCTATAGGTTGAAATACCCTATTTATGCATACAAGAATTAAATCGTAAGATATATTCCCTAATATATTCCAAGGAGCTCTGATGTAAAGTAGGCATGTGATTGTAAGTAACCTTAGGGCCATTATTGATGATAAACCCAATGGAGGAAAACATCCTCCATGTCATATAAAGCGCTAATAGAACCAAAGGGAAGATGAGTGTACCATTGCAAAGGCCTCATCAGTAAGATTGTGTCAAAAAGCCTTAAATAATAGTCGATCATTAGAATAAGAGTTTATATCCATGCGGTAATGTAGAAGATGAACATAAGGATCACTAGTACCATAAAAGAAAGTAAATGTAGCCATGACAAAGTCCTTAGGAAATGCATAATTGTTAATAATATTAGGGACAAGGTTACCATGTAATGATTTGTTATCAATAAAAGCATAGTAAGCCTTATTTTTATAGAGTAAGATAATGAACTTGCAGGATTGTAATTGACCTATGACATGCTTGAGAGAGATGATATCCTATGAAGTAGGTAGTGGGAGATGACAACAATGTATTAAGAGGTTGTAATTTTCTATTGTGAGTGATCATAGGAACATCAAGAGGTGAAAAGGGAGATTCCAATGCTAAGGGTACACTAGAAGTAGGTGCCAAGGAAGATATAGTAGATTATATAGATGGAAATACCCACAAATTTTGTAGGAGTAACATCATGGACATCCTTAATAGGTGAAATGACTAGTGAAGACAAATTTATATGAGAAGATGAACAAATGGGTGTAGATGATGTAAAAAATAGGAGATGAAATGATAGGAGAAGAAGAAGTGATAGATGGAGGTGACTCATGTATAAGTGCTAAATGAAACCTTAGGAGAAGTAAATGATGGTATAAGGAGATTCACACTCAGTCATATGAAAAGAAGGAGAAGCGTGACTATCAACTACCTCATCAGTATCAGATATAGACTCCAAAATGAGCGTGTTGCTAAGGATGCTATCAATAATATCATCAACATAATATAAAGGAGTATGTGAGCTAATATGATATGTAACATGAGAAGCAATATCAGAAGTAAGAGAATCATGAAAAGTAAATATAGTAGTATGTTGAGTAGGAGAAGAATCATAATGCACATGTGAAGTATGATAAATACAAAACAAGTAATCAATAAGAGAGTCATCTAAAGTTTCTTTAGAGAGATCAGAAGGAGGATCACTAGTAACCATATAGCATGGTGTACAATGAGTGAAGGCTATAGGATCCTCAACAATGCTAATGCCAATGAGATAATCTTCAAAGAAAGTAGGCACATATTGTTGACAATAGAGAAGTAGTTCTTGGATATGAGCAAGAATAAGAGTAGGATTACTATAGAGAGTTGTGATCTCAACAATGACAATGTCATCATAAATAGGGTTAGAACTAAAATGAGACATGATAGGAAAAGAATATGAACTATCCTTAGCCATTAGGGTTTGAAGTAGATCCTAGGGAAAAAATATTTTAAAGTACGGGTTCACCAAAAGGATTAACTAAAATATGGAGATATTTTAGTATCTATATTTCAAATTAATCTAATACTAGCCACAACAATGAACTAAATAGTTTAAATGGAAATGAAAATGCTAAATGATTTTATTTGATATTTAAACAAAATTAAATAATGGAAATAAAAGTGATAAGGTAATAACCTGAAAATGAATTACCTCACTATGATTCTAGATTGAACTGGATAATGTGCAGACGGAGCTGAGTGTGATGATATGGCCCATAAAATAGTAGAAGGTGAAGATCCGAATAGAATGAGGCACCTGGAAGAGGATTAGGGCAGCCTATGGATGTCTTGGTCTGTAATGTGGGAGCTTTGGTCTTTACTTATGTCATTGTAAACCTTTAATGAATATCTACCTGCCAAACCACATACAAAACATAAAAACCCTAAAAATGAAATATGTATGTGAAGGGGTCAGACTAACCTTAGCTGCCACAATGGTGGACTTACAACTAAGTGTTGCACTACATTCCATAACCAATGTAGTTTTGTGCATTTATGTGTGTAATTGTGTTCCTACGGTTCCCTAGCGCCAATGTCATAGAGATAAGGGGAAATAACTAGATGTAAAATGTAAATGGTGGATGGAATAGAATGAAAACAACCCTTCCTATGCAGTGTGTGTGATGCAATGATGCCAAAATACATTCCCTTTCCTTAGTAGATAGTTATCCCTTGATAGTATATATTCTTCTCTTATAATAGTGTGTATGTTGTGTTTATATAGGGATATATTGTTCAAATTTTGACAATAATGACCCAAAATGCCAACTAGTACCTAGGGGAATGAGAGGGAAAAATACAAAGACTGACCTTGAAACTCTAAATTAGACACAAGTGATGCCAAGAATAGGGAACCTGAAATTAAGAATTGGGGCTACCTATGGGTACCCCATTATTACTCTAGGTACCCTAGTTAAATACTAGAGATGAAAAATGACCAAATAATGACATCTGAGACTCCTCGAGAGATGACCAAAACTACGCAAACAACTGATGACTATGCAAGGAAAATTATGACAATGAATGACTAACTGACGACATGACTAGGGGATGAGGTCACTAGTGAATAATTTTCTCACGTAAGATCCATATATAAAACAACATACTTGGCTGGTGTAAATGTAATAGGAAGTGCATGATTTTGTGACTACAAGCTGAAATTTGGAGCATGAGATTGTAAAGAGGAGCTTAATCCAGTGATGCCATTTTATTTACAATCTGAGGTGGATACCTAAAATTTCTAAAAACTTTATCTGACATCCTTTATTTATAAAAATAATAACTTACTAAAAATATTCAGAAACCTGAAATTAGTGCACTCAGAGGACATTGAAAATGAGAAACTAGGCAACCTTTACAAAAATAACAAAAAAACTAGAAAAAGAAAAAAAAGCAAAAAGTAACTACCTAAAAATAGAAAGTGTCTAAAAATGGTAAATCATCGTCAAGAGAATTGAACTAAGTATTCCAGATGACCAAGAAGTTTAAATTTCATTAAAATAGGTGAAATATCCCAAAATAACAGGTCCTGGTTCTACTTGCTAAAAATAGAAAGTCTCCATTTTGAGTGCAGAAAGTTGCAATGGGCTCAATTTTTAGTCATCTCACTATTTTTTGACATCCTCACGTGGTTTTGGGGTGATACCATATCCCAAAAAGATAAAGTAAACCTTTATATGGGTCTTGGAAACATCATCATGAACATCATTAGGTCCAGAAGAAAGGGAGAGCATTGTTGGGCACATCATGAAAAAATATAGGGACATTGTGCAATCATAAGAGATTTAAAATATGTACAGACATTAATTCATCAAATAAGAGGTCAGCATAGCTCATTAGTCATGTTGAATCCATCATCTCTTAGTGAGATGAGTGGAGTTGAGCTCAGTGAGTTGATTTAAGCTCGGTGAGTTGGGTAAGTCGGTGAGATGGGTGGTTTGAAATGGTTGAGTTGATTGATCTATCCAAGAAAAATAAGATATAAGTGAGTTACAAAAGAGATCAAGTCTCTCAGAGTAATAAACAAAAAAATTTGCAATCTTTCAGCATAGTGTGTTGAACAGGGATGCAAGTATCAAGAGGTGTTGAGCATCACGAATGAAAATTGTGAAATCCTAAGGGATAAAAGAGTGATCCTCACTCTCATTGTGAAATCATGAATTCATCATCACAAGTTGAGATTCATTTTCATCTTGATCTCACATTGGGAGGTCTTGAAACAATGTTTTTAAACAATCATTTGGTGGTCTAAGGTGTTTCAAAGGATCAATCTTCATCAATGGAGCATAAAAGTGTTGCAGAGGGTCATCATACAGTCATATTTATATCTTCAACTTCTTCAGTGATGATATTCATTGAAGGTAGAGATAACTTTATCCATGCTTTGGAGAATTACTTCTCTTCTATCCTCACTCTTTCTCCTCATCTCTGCCTCCTTCCTAATTCTTAATTGTAAGCAATCATGAATTTTTTTTCTTATTCATTAAAGTGACTATGAAATATTTATGCAATGTAAAAATCCCTTTTGCAATTATAAAAAGGGGAATTATTTTATGTTTCCTAAGTTCATGTGAAAAGTCACTTTTAATGGGAATATGAAAATTCATGTGGGGGTAGGTGAAGAGATGGATTGTAAAGCTATAAATTGAGAGAGCCTCCTAATTTTAAGGGATGGTTATTATTGTTTACAAGCTCCCATATTCTCTCTATAAACAAGTGATTAAAGTTTAATCTATTTATCTATATAGGTTTTCCTCTTTCCCTTGTATTGTACAAATTTTAGAAAATGTCAATAAAAAAAGGATTTTCTTCTATTTTGGATGAGTGAATAAGTGAAAGTTTGCGGTCATGGTTTTATCTTGTCTTAATATTGTTAGTAAAGTTGTTATTATTCCCAAATTGTGTATGTGATACTTTCTATTAATCCTTGTAAGACCCTAAATTTTCATACTTGCAACATTAATCTCTCTCATATTTTCTCACTGCCTGCATCCATTCCTTCCTATAAAATTCCTCCCTTGCACAATATTGCAATCATTTTTCGTAGGTGGAACGGAGTGTTCCTATTAGTTCTAAAGCCGCTATGCCAAAAATTGATTTAATTTTTATTTCACATACAATAATGGAGGTTTCCCATTCAAGCAGAAGGACCTAGTCCCATAGTGTTGGTAGAAAGTAAACCGATTTATCCAAGTGACAAATGTTTTTTTCTAGTAGTTTTTGGCGCCAAACCGTGGTGAAACTTTAGTATATGTACACCCTAATATATGCACCACAAAATAAAAAAATAAAAAATTCCAAAAACCATAAAAAAATTAAATTCATCACTGAAAAACCCATTGTTGATTCATATAAGTGACCCCTTTGTATTCCACAGTTTCCTTTCATATTCCTGTTGCAATATTTTCTTTAAACTGATTGAAAGAAGATAGATTAGGCTGAATAGGTTTAGACAAATTATTGATCCCACTTTTGACACTTTCCAAAAATTAGCAAAAAAAAATCAAAGATAATCCATATTTCTTCTCTCAAGCCTCATCTCCATCTGATTCTTCAAATGCTATACTTAGAAATCCTATTCAAACTTCTATTGATACTCCTCCTACTGGATCCTCTTGATTCTCCCATATTTCAACCACCATTGAACATTGAACTCCGTAGTGAAGAAGAACAAGAACCAGAGGAAAAATTTAGAGAAGAATTTGTAGAAAAAGAAATAAAATAAAAGATAGAAGTAAGGATGGTAGAAGAAAGAGAAAGGCCACCACCAATTGTGACATGGGGTAGAAACACAGGTCCGCTCAACCCTTCCCCCACATACCCATGCATTAACAAGGGGGTATCCTAAGAAATTTCCAAAATTCAGAGGAGATGACATGCAACTCCCAGAAGAGGATGTGGTAGTCATTCATCACAACTTGTGGTGTATTGGGAGTAGAACACAAAGATGTGTCAGTGAGATTGTTAATAAAATCCATGCAAGACAAGGTAGAAGAGTGGTTCTATCTCCTACTAGATAGATCCATCACTTGCTGGGGATGACATAAAAACTAGTTTCGAAGATAGTTTCAAGTCCACCGAATATTTTCAAGATATCCTAGTACAAATGGTTCAAATAAAAAAGGAGTTAAAAGAGAATATGAGATAATTCATAGCTCGTTACAACATGATGTTCAATGGGGTACCATTTGAGGTTATGTCGTCTAATGACAACATAAAAAATGTTCTTCATCAACACTCAATTTCCAAAGGTAGGATTTGTCCTCTAGAGATCTTTGCTTATAGATATCACATAAGCTCAAGAAATTTCCATTGAAGTAGAAGATGACATCATTCTATCAAGAAAGATCAAGAACACTTCAAGGAAGGATTAAGGCCGAACATCCCAAAGACGAGATAATGGATCCCTTATTATAGAAATTGGAAAACAAATTAGTAATGTTGAAAATGGAAGTTTCCCAATGAACATCCCATCAAATTCATAACAGAAATCAGATTGCAAGAGTGCCCCGAAGGCTAATCCTATAAACTCCACCAATTAATGCAACTTGTAGAACTTGAGAAGATGATGAAGGACTTGAACAAGAAAGTGAATAAAATAATTTCCTAGACATTGAAAAAGTAGAGAATGATGCATAAATCAGATTTTGTGAACATTCTGGAGGTGATGAAGATGATGATGAAGATGCACCTAGTTTCTCATGCGCAGTCTTCACATGTTCTCATTCTAAAAAATGATATTTCTCTAATTCTGCAAAAATAAGAAGATTGAATATCCTTCTGTGGCAACTCTACAAAACAAAATAATCATTGAAGGATCTCCACTCACACCCTTCATGAAGGTTGTAGTGGAGAAACTAGATCCCGTGGAAAGTAAGAGGTCACATGTTATTCCAAGTAATTCTTCTAATTGCTCATTCTAATTCTAATTATTCTCCTACAAAATCTATCCCTTCAAAATTCTCTAATGTACCTTCAAAATTAGACTCTATTCTCCAAACCTCTACTCCTAGCTTCCAAGCCTATTTTACCTCCAAAAGTAGTTTCTCCATCATCCCCATCAAAAAATTATCCTTTTGATATCATATAATATGTGAAACAAATCTAAAGTGTAGATTTCTGAATACGAGTATTTGTAGACTCATCTGAAACAATTTGAGAAGTTTGTCCTTCATATTAGGGGTAGTAGTTTAGATTCCAATACTATGAATCCTAGTTCTAAAAGACTATTAATAAATCCACATACATCTCCATCACAAAACATGATTTCTATGAGTGAATCAAAGACTAAAAATATGATCCTTTCTACGTCTCCCTTCACATTGGAGGATAACAATTGAATACTTATTTAATAGATTCAGGTGCCTCTGAAAATGTTATGTCCATAAAGGTTTCCAAAGCTCTCAAATTCACCTTGAATCAGGCTAGTGGCTTTTGTTACTCTATGGAGTCAAATTAATTCCCTCTTGTAGGGAAGTTAAAGGATGCATAAGTGGTCCTCACCAAATTTCTGGACAAGAAGGTGTCATTGACTATCTTAGTAGCAGACATTTTAGCTTCAATTAGAATGTTTTTTAAGTAGAAGCTTCTTCCAGAAACTTGGAAGGAAAAATATAGATGAACTTGTCTTCTATAACCATTATAGTTAAGGGAGATATGGAGAAGTTTTCTTCCAACAAATAACATGAGATATACAGTGAAAAAGTTAGGAAACCCAAAAGATAACATCTTGTTCCAAGATAGCAGGAATAATGAATCATTTCATAATGTCTAAAGAGGAGGACAATTTTCATATATTGATAGGGACAATAATTCCTTTCCGATGGGTTACGGATCATGAATATGTAAAAATAAATATTGAGTTGCTAAGTGGATAGCCCCAGGTTGCTGGATGATGTAGATGAAATGGCTCTTGATGGGATTCAAGATGTTAAATCAGCTAATGTGTTTACCCATGATGAGGAGGTCTTCTTGTTCCCATTTGAAGATGATGATTCTTTTGATCATGTCATCCATGAAGAGGAAAATCCAACCTGTAATGAGCCTTTAAAAGGTTTGAAATGAGAATCTGTGCAAGAAATGCTAAAAATCGTAAAGGAAAAACAAGAACCTCATCTCAGTATTGAACTCCTGATGCAAGTCATGGATTTGCAATTATAGGTATGAATCTAATTCAGAATTATAAAGTAATTCAAAAATTGGTCATGATGAATTCTATCGGGGTGAAAAATTATGATGTTCCTCCTAAGATAATTATTGATGGATATGTTGTGGGTTTCAAATTTGCACTTGGGATGAAACCACAGTCAGGGGACAAACAAGTCCCTCCTCTTTGATGGGAGAGGTTCCCTTATTGAAAGCAAAGGATAAAAATATATACAAATGTACAACTTTCATCAATTTGTGGTCTTCTGATATCTTGGAAATGTGTTTTCTACAAGGAAAATTATCAGCACAAGAGGATAGAGGAATGAAGGAGAGGATGGAGGGAGAAGAAGGAAATACTTTCAGGGAAAAGAGATTGCAGAGAAAACCCTTATTTGCATTGGAAAAATGAAATACAGAGAAGAACCATTCACGTTTTTACCAGATACAATCCCACAGACACAAAGTTCTCAGAATTGCATTTTGAAGAACACAAAGTCTCTTAGCTTCTATTTGATCAAATGATTCACAAAACAGAGCAGAGGGAGAGAGGGAAACAAAGGAAAAAGAAAAAGAAGCTCTTGTATTGATTTTTCCGTTCAAAATTACAGTCTTGACATATCAAAATTTCCAACCCCGACAATGGCTTCCAGAACCCATCAAATAGCTCGTGAAAAGTGGTTATAACTTCCTCTAGGAAAGAAAAATAGTTTTTAAACAGATTTCATCCTTCGTGCCCTTTCAAAATCATCCATTCACGAAGAAAAACCATGGTGAAAAACTAATTTACGTGAATACACAGACATTTCATTTTATTTTCCAGTTTTGATATGAACCGTCGATTTGTTGTTAAAACATTCAAATCGGACCATCCACGTGGAAGGAGAAGATTGGAGTGGGCGTGGGGGAAGCCCTTTCATTTTCATGAATTTTTTGTGTTTTGGCACTTTGGAACAAATTTCCCCGCAGCCCCGCCTTGAATTTTTGACTTGGACACGTGGCGGGCTATGATTGGAAATAGGATCGCCATTCAATTTTGAGCATTTTGACCTTTTCTACAAAAAGTCACAAAATCTCATTTACCCCCAGCCCGCAGCTCCAACTTGATCTGGACACATGGTGCAATCTAGTTGGAAATGGGTGCACGTGGCTCTCGTTGTATCATTTTGACCTTTTTTGCAAAAAGGCGCAAAATCCCTTTTACCTCCGCCAACCCGCTGCTCTGCATCAGCTCTTTGGACACGTGGAAACCTTTGAATGCTTACCTTAACATTGCGGGTCAAAAGGTTAGGAGATTTTTGTTTCAATTCTCTCCCTACGGGATCACTGGGCCAAATCGTTGGTCAAACTTCGCCAACTTAGATTTTTGCAAAAAAAGATCAAAGTCACAAATACCTCCGCATCTCTGCCAGTCCACCAAAGGGAAAATTTTCCAACTTAGGCCCGCCGAGCCATAACTTAAAAAGTACAAGGAGTTAGGAGGACTTCTTTACCTTTTTGGAAAGGGGAAGAAATTTCCCATCTGATGCAATGATTTTCATGAGTCTGAAAGTCCTTGGAAAGTTCCAATTTTAAAAATACCTCTTTTCAAGCATACTTTAAGGGCACCAACTCAATTTTTTTGCAATTTTAGACTTAGAAATTAAAGAGAAATTTGAGGGTGACAACAACTAGGCTCTTTCTGGGGATGACTTGGCTTGAAACAAAGGCACAAGGCAAGATCAAGAACAACAGACCAACTCTGGGAAATGAATACTAGTGCCTTATCCATTGGGTGATAGAGTCAAGAGGAAAAACCAATACAAGACAACACACACAAGGCAGGAAAGGAAACAAACCAAAAAGGAGGGCCCAAAACAAACACCCCACACAACAAGGAAGAAAAAGGAAACAAACAAGCCAAAAACAAAGAAAATACACAATGTACAGAGGGACTCCCTAATCACCTAGGACCTGAACAACTTTAAGTACTGCCCACTATAAGGGAGTGGGAGAGAAGATCCATCCATGTAACTCAAATAAAAAGAGTTCTCACCAGCAAAATGTCTGATTCTGAAGGGGCCAAGCCAAAGTGAGTCAAACTTACCATGGCTTCCTCGAGGCTCATGTCTCTTATCCCATAGCAACACTATGTCCCCCACCTAGAAAACTCTGGATTTGGCTTTCTTGTCAAACAAATCCTTCACTTTCAACTGATGGGCTACTATTCTATCAACCACCTGCAATCTATCTTCATTCAACTTTTGGAGATACATGATTCTCTTGTCTAGAGCACTGTTGAAGCTTGAATCTTCAATAGTTTTCATCAAATGCAAAGTTGGAAACTCCACCATCACTGGAAGTTGAGCTTCCACACCATACACTACTTGGAAAGGAGACATTCCAATGGCTCTCTTAGGTGTAATCCTATCAGCCCAAAGTGCATCATATAATTTCTTATGCCAATTTCTTTGAGAATCATTCACAAGTTTCCTGACAATGGTCACCAAATTCTTGTTCGTTGATTCAGCTTGTCCATTCCCTTGAGGATAATAATCAGAAGAGTGAGCAAGAGATATTCCATATCCATAACAAAAATCCATTATCTCAGCAGAGGAGAAGTTAGAAGCATTATCAGTCACAACTTTGTTTGGAATTCCAAATCTTATCAATATGTTTTCCTTTATGAAGTTGCATACTACTTTAGAAGTAGTACTCTTGACTGGGATGGCTTCCACCCACTTGGTGAAATAATCCATGGTATTCAACACATGAGTATGTCCAGCACTTGAAGATGGATTGAGAGTTTTGATGAAATCCAAACCCCATTGTTGAAAGGGCTCCTCAATCACCACTGGCTTGAGAGGCAAAGTAGCCAACCTTGGTCTTCCAACAAACGTTTGGCATGCTTCACATTTACTCACCCACTTTGATGCATCTTGGAATAGAGTGGGCCAATAATAGCCAGCACGAAGGATTTTGTGAGCTGTTACAGCAGAGGAGAAATGTCCCCCCACAAGCTTGATCATGAAAGGTAGAAAATAATTTCTTTTGCTTCTCTTTATCTACACATTTTAAAAACCTTCCATCTACACCTCATTTGAAAAGAGCATTTTCCCAAAGAACATACTATGTAGATCTAAGTTTGATGGCTCTTTTTTCTTTTGCAGTCAAGTGAGATGGGAATTCACCATAGGTCATAAAATGAGCAATATCAGCGTACCATACATCTGTCGAGCTGAGAAACAAAACCACAGGCAGATCCACTTCATCTTTGGACAACGTTTCATCAACACCTTCAGCAATGAGCTCACACAGGCCCTTACCATGAACCAGCTTGGTTGGCTTGATATCCAAATTGTATTCTTGCACTTTTTCCACCCAATTACCTCTCTTAGTTCCAAATTCTTGTTGTGTGAGAATCGATTTGACACTTGTATCAGGCACAAACACAACAACATGAGAATTTAGAATATAAAATCTGAATTGTTTAACAACTTTTACAACAACAAAAGCATGTTTCTCCATCATGGTCATATTTCAGTTCATGGGATTTCAAAATGTAGCTCATGAATGCTATGGGAAATTTGTGATCTTCAGCATTCTTTTGAGTTAAAACAATGGCCAAAGTGTTTTCAGTGGCATAGCAATATATAATAAAATCTCTGCTGAAGTCTGGACACGCCAAAGTGGGAGTATTTGCAATGGCTTTTTTGATATCTTCAAAAGCAAGCTTTCCTTCAGAGGACCAGCCAAAAGTCTGCTTCCCTTTCATCATGTGAGCAATGCTCATAGTAAGTTTCAGAAAAATCAGGTATGAATCTCCTCAAGAAATTAATCTTACCAAAGAAGGAATGAACGCCTTTCTTACTCGTGGGAAGAGGAATCTGTTGTATGGCCTGAATTCTTTCTAGATCAATTTTGATTCCATCTTTTGAGACAATGTGTCCCAACAACTTACCTTCGGTTACACAAAACACGAACTTCTTAGGATTCAAAGAAACTCCGTGCTCTCTACATTTTTGTAGGACTTTTTCAAGGTGTTGAACATGATCTGCTCTGATTTTTGAAAAGACAGTCAAATCATCCAGGTATACCACTGATGCATTTCCCTTTCAAACTACCAAAAGCTAGATCCATAGCCCTCTAGAAAGTAGCACCAGCATTGATGAGTCCAAAAGGCATTCTCTTGTAGGTAAAAGTGCCCCAAGGAGTGGTAAAGGCGGTCTTATGTTGATCTGCAGTGTTTACCTCTACTTGGTTGTACCCTGAGAATCCATCCAACATTGATAACATCTCTGAGCCTGTGACAGCTTGTAGCACTTGGTCCATCATGGGAAGAGGATAATTATCCTTCAAGGAAGCCTGATTTAGATTTCTAAAGTCAACACAGATTCTAATCTCCCCATTTTTCTTTCTGACAGGCACTATGTTAGCAATCCAAGTGGAATGATGGATAGGAAAGATGATCTGGGATTTTAAAAGTTTTTGTATTTCTTGAAAGATAGTGTCAGCAATCTTTGGATTATACTACCTTTGCTTTTGTTTAAAAGGCTTGATGCCAGGCTTAAGAGGGATGGAATGTTGCATTTCTTTTGGTTTGAAAGCTTTGAGATCTTCATATGAGTAAGTAAGCACATCAACATACCTCTTCAAAATATTTATCACCTTCTCTCTTTCTTCCTGAGTACAACACTTCCCGATGTTCACCATTTTAGGTTCATCTATACTTCCTATATTTATTTTTTCAGTTTCAAAGATTGTTGATTTCCTTGGGAAACTTTAGATTTGACATACCTATCATGTTTATCAAAAAGATCCTCTAAACTCACCAAACCTTTGGGAATTTTGTTTCCTTTCAGTCTGATACATCCATCATGATCCATTTCTTCTTTGACATTTTCTTCATTTGAAGACACACATTCTCTGGGCAAGTTATCACTTCCTTCAAAATACAACTGATCAAAGTTATCTCTCAACTCCAAGAAAGAGAGTAGATGTTGGTCATCATTGAAGACCTGCCAATTGTTGGCATTGTCAGGAACGCTAGGCCTATGAATCATTTCAATGGAGAATTTGTCCTAAGAGAAGTCAGGATGAGGAATTAACAAAGATCCAGAGACTGCCAGGGAATCAGCCCTAGTATTTTCTTCTCTTGGTACTGCTGCAATGGAGAAAGCATCGAGGAATTCAATAGAATCCCAGACCAGATTCCTATAGTGCTTCAATCTTCTATTTTTTACTTGATAAAGGTCTCAGACCTGCTTTACAATTAGCTCAGCATCACCATGATAAAAAAGGTTCTTAAATCCCATCTCCTTTTCCATATTCAACCCAAGAATGAGGGCCTCATATTCAGCAGTATTATTGGTATTCTCAAACTGAAACTTGAAAGCAAAAGGGTGAATCTTACCCTCAGGAGAGATCAACACTATACCAGCTCCAGAGCCAGCTGAGGAACAACTACCATCAAACTCCAATGTCTAGACATCATTAGGATCAAACAATACTCCTTTTGATGGACTTGCTTCATCCGGTGACATAATCATATAGTTCCCATGCCCAATGTCTTCATACAAAATCTGTGCTTTTGGATCATCTATTTTTTACACAATATACTCAGCTTGCTTCTCAGGCATCAACTTCTTCATCTTGCCATTAACTGGAATGAGTGCATGTGACCAATCCATTTTGATTTCCCCTCCAACATCCTTGCAAAAGTTCCTACTCAATAGCATGTCATAGGAAGGAGGAATGTCAGCAACTAAGATGGTTGCCAAAACCTTTTTCTCTGGCCAAGCAGTGAAAGCTACTTGTGCATCCTTGATTCTCCCAACTAAAGGCACTTCCTACTCTCCATAGAATAACAAGAACCATATGTGTGGGTAAGAGTGAGGCCCAAGGCATGAGCTACTTTAGCTAGGCATTACATTATCAGATGCTCCAGAATCAATAACACAATTACTAAGCTTGTGGCCTGCTATAAGGAGAGTCACATAGAAAGGTTTGATTTTCTCATTGGGTGATGTGACAGCAGCTACAAGATTTGGTTGGGAAGGGGAAGAAGGAGTTGGTAAAATACCTTTGGAAACATGGGATGGGATTTTAGATTTGGAGTTGACAAAATCAACCATTTTGGCAAAGGCTTTGGGATGGGTTTGATAAAACTCAGCCTCAGAAATCTGAACCTTAGTTCTCTTTATGTGATCAATAATATCAAAGGATCCAGATGTGGATGGGGTATCATTACAAGGAATGGAAGAGACCTTAGACCTATCAGCTTTATCATTTGACACAACAGAAGCTTTAGAAGTAGAATTGGAGGGAGAAAAACCAGCAGAGCTTACCTTTTGTGTGGAGGTGGTGGGGATAGGAGAACCTCTCTTTGCAAGCACTGGAATGGTATTGGAAAACTCCTTTGATTTATTTACAGGCTGCACACATCTTTCTCCTTTTTTCTAGTATGTTCTTGATTCATGACAGTATATGACTCGTTTTTATCACCTTTTTTACTGGTATGTTCTCGAGTCATGACCGCATATGACTCATTGTTCATGTCAGCCACTATATCATTATAATCATCCTCATCATCAACACCTTCAGTGGTGAGGAATTTGACTCTAGAATCTTCAGGCTGCTCCAACTCTTCATCAGCATCTTCTTCTTGATCATCATACAATTCATTCTCTTCTTCATCATCAGGTTCAAGGACTTCACATGTTGTGTTGACAGGCACTTTGAGAGGTGGACCTTCAATTGCCAACCTAGTTTGAGAAGAAGGTAGTCTGTTCCTAGGCTGAAAATTCTTCCTTGGAACATCCTGGTATGGAGCATGCTGAGCCAATTGTTTTTTTATTGCAATGAGGTCATTGGCCAGCTTTTGTACCAACTGATCCGAATTACCTCCAGGAGAAGAGGGAGAAGATGATGTCTTGGATTTCTGGGATTCTCTTTTTAGTTTTCCTGACATGATCAAGTCATCTTCTACGCTGACTGCCAGCCTCTGATCCTCATCCAAAGTTGCTAAATTGGCTCTCCTCAGAGCATAACTTACTTCAGGTAGTTGTGCATTAAAAAAAGAATTTTTTTTGGATCTGATCAACGGGCCTAGTGTCTTGTGGGATCTTGTTAATAAGCTTATTAAACTTAGCCACAAATTCTCTCATGGGCTCTTGTGGTTCCTTTTTGATTTGAGAAATTTGGGCAAGAAGAGCATGCACATCTTCTGTAGGTTTGAAACGGTTCTCAAAACTTGTTCTCATCGTGGTCCAATTGGTAATTGCTCCAGTAGGAAGATGGTAAAACCAATCTGTTGCATTGTCTTGTAAGGTCTCCACAAACAGCCTAACCGAGACATCTTCATGTTCCACACCAAGGACTCCACATGCAACAATGAAGGCTGCAATGTGTTCATCAGGGTGCACTTTCCCATCACCCTTGAATTTGGGAAAATTCTTTCTGTTACCCCTAGGTAACTCATGCAAAGGTTGTGGAAGAGCCAAGGGACCAACTCGGTGGCCCCAAGGTAATGGAATTACCATCCTTGGAAAAACTACTTGAAGAGGAACTGAAACACCAGCAAGAATCAAAGCACGAAGATTAGGGTTGAGTTTCTCTTGAGGGATTCCACTCCCAAGGGTTCTGTCTTCAACAGGGGGTGTGCTTGTAGAACGAGCTCTTCTATTTCTCCCTGTTGAAGGAAGAGGAAAACCCTACTGCTCCAGAAGTTGAAATTGAGAATCTTCAACTCCAAGAGCTCTTCTACCATGTGTGTATCTCAGAGTCGCCTAGATCAATGGAATGATCAAATTATTGTTCTTCTTAGAAAGGAATCTATTGAAAGCATTCCCCAGTAGAGTTGCCAAAAACTGTTGGGTTTCAAATTTGCACTTGGGATGAAACCACAGTCAGGGGACAAACAAGTCCCTCCTCTTTGATGGGAGAGGTTCCCTTATTGAAAGCAAAGGATAAAAATATATACAAATGTACAACTTTCATCAATTTGTGGTCTTCTGATATCTTGGAAATGTGTTTTCTACAAGGAAAATTATCAGCACAAGAGGATAGAGGAATGAAGGAGAGGATGGAGGGAGAAGAAGGCAATACTTTTAGGGAAAAGAGATTACAGAGAAAACCCTTATTTGCATTGGACAAATGAAATACAGAGAAGAACCATTCATGTTTTTACTAGATACAATCCCACAGACACAAAGTTCTCATAATTGCATTTTGAAGAACACAAAGTCTCTTAGCTTCTATTTGATCAAATGATTCACAAAATAGAGTAGAGGGAGAGAGGGAAACAAAGGAAAAAGAAAAATAAGCTCTTGTATTGATTTTTCCGTTCAAAATTACAGTCTTGACATATCAAAATTTCCAACCCCGACAATGGCTTCCAGAACCCATCAAATAGCTCATGAAAAGTGGTTATAACTTCCTCCAGGTGAGAAAAACGGTTTTTAAATGGATTTCATCCTTCGTGCCCTTTCAAAATCATCCATTCGTGAAGAAAAACCATGGTGAAAAACCAATTTACGTGAATACACAAACATTTCATTTTATTTTCCAGTTTTGATATGAATCGTCGATTTGTTGTTAAAACGTTCAAATCAGACCGTCCACGTGGAAGGAGAAGATTGGAGCGGGCATGGGGGAAGCCCCTTTCATTTTCATGAATTTTTTGTGTTTTGGCACTTTGGAACAAATTTCCCCAGAGCCCCGCCTTGACTTTTTGACTTGGACACGTGGCGGGCTATTATTGGAAATAGGATTGCCGTTCAATTCTGAGCATTTTGACCTTTTCTAAAAAAAGTCACAAAATCTCATTTACCCCCACTGGCCCACAGCTCTGACTTGATCTAGACACGTGGTGCAATCTGGTTAGAAATGGGTGCACGCTCTTGTTGTATCATTTTTACCTTTTTTGGACAAAAAGGCGCAAAAACCATTTACCTCTGCCAACCCGTTGCTCCACATCGGCTCTTTGGACACATGGCAGCCTTTGAATTTGCTGCAAGTCCTTAGGAGGCTTTTGTTTCAATTCTCCCCACGGGCTCATGGGCCAAATCATCACCAACTTAGCTTTTGCAAAAAAAAATATCAAAGTGCACAAATACCTCCACATCTCCGACAGTCCGCCAAAGGGAAAATTTTCCAACTTAGGCCCGCCGAGCCATAACTTAAAAAGTACAAGGAGTTAGGAGGACTTCTTTACCTTTTTGGAAAGGGGAAGAAATTTCCCATCTGATGCAATGATTTTCATGAGTTGAAATTCCTTGGAAAGTTCCAAATTCAAAAATACCTCTTTTCAAGTATACTTTAAGGGCACCAACTCAAAATTTTACAATTTTAGACTTAGAAATTAAAGGGAAATTTGAGGGTGAAAATAATGTACGGCCTCCATGTGGCAGAGGCACAACAACATAGTCCAAACATGAGCTGAAAATTCAAAATAAAAAGAGATGGTACTGCAAAGCTCCATGTGTCATCCATGCACAACTCTAAGAGGAGAAAATAGAAGGCAGTCTCAAATCAGCACACAACCTCCACATGTCATTCAAAGAAGCTATCACCACCCACAGAGCCTACCAAAGAAGTGAAAGGAATTGCATTCAGATGGATTGAATGTAATCCCAGGTACTCGAAGTGATAAATTGAGATCTACCACATGGGTTGAAGATTAGGCAGTTGAAGAACTAAATGCAGATGGTGGAAATCATAATAAAATTCACATTTGAGTGCGAGCCATAGGGTTTATATTAGAGATACTTGGACCAAGGGTTTAAGGAGGAGGGGGGAATTAATTCACAAGTTTTGGAGGATTTTTAGTTTCGAGTAGTTTGTGTTTTATCAGCCTTAACAGGGCTTTGTTGTAAAGAAGCACTATAATCTATGTCGTTATCGGCCTTATGTATTGTTTTCTCTATAATTTAAAGGTTCTTTTTTTGTGCACACAGGAATCACAATACTCTGAATCTTTATTTTCTTTTGTATTATTTTATTTAAACTCTCAAATATATGTTTCAGTTCTACAATTATATACACCCTTAGATTATTTTACATTCAACTACCCATTCGCATGGTTACATTTTAGTTATTTATAACCTTACATAATACTGAATCTTCTTGGAAATATGTTGATCAAGCTCAATTCTCTTTAACTTATTTTGTAGTGATTTGGATATGTATCTCTATGCTTTATGATAAATCTTGCCGCATCTCCTTAGATTAGGATCTTCAGTTGTTTAGCTCTCTTTCTAACCCTCACCTCAACACTTGAAGAGAAGATTCAACTTCTATACAATTTGGAGGTTATCCTAGGGGCCAAGTCTCACATATCTAAGATTTCCCACAACTTTTATGGTCCATCTGCAAAGATAATCATCAATAATTTTCCTGGAATGTCTGGTGAGACTAATCTAAAAGCATGATCAAGAGGCACATGAGTTCTTATTTCGAGTGGGATTAAATCCACAAGGATATCCCATAGTATTTCTTATTCATGAGAAGGATACAAACATGGTCAAGAATAAGGGAATAAAGCATATTTAATTACTTTAAGTTATCCCCTGGTTAAGGAAGAAGAGGAAGACAGATCCAAATATCTCCATCTCCTCCAAATTGAACTCTTTCAAAACCTCCACCTATGGAGGCCCTTCTCATAATAGATTAGAGTCCTTAAGCCTATCTAAATGTACCATTAACAACATTAACCCTCTGAGGAAGTTTTCCCATGGAACAAGGGAGTCCACTTATACACTAGTACATTCTAGTAACATGGAACCCTATTCCAGAAAATGTGATGAAATCATTACCCAAGTTCAATAGCGAAGACTTTAAGACTCTGAAGGAGCATATCCAAAATGTCACATGGATATGTGCAGTGCATTTTATCACAGAACAATATATAGCCTTGAGACTTATGATGACCTCATTTAAAGGAAAATTCCTTGATTGGTAAAAGATCCTTAACTTCTAATTCTATTAGTAGGTGGGATGATCTTGGGAACCTATTTTTCACAAGGTTATGTGAAAAAGGAGATAGATCTTCACTTCTTCAACAACTGATTAACATTAAAAAGGATCCATAAGATCCTATGGATCCAACTTCAATACAAGATTCCATAAGACATGGCAAATAATTCCAGTTCAAGCATGGCCACCTGCAGGTATGGCTATTTTTTTTTTAATTAAAATCTTTGAACTCATATATCTCTATCATGATTCAGTCATTGGGAGGAGATTCTTGGCCATATACATATGATATTGCAGTCCAAGCTGAGAAAAATTTGATAGATGCTGGTAAACTTCCCCCCCAAGGTTCCTTTTCCAGTATATCCAAAAATATCCCCACTTCCCCAAGCATAGACCTCAAGCTCGACCCAAACTCCTACATCCATATATAATTACCCATCCCCTCAAGGAGTTTCCGCCCACACAATATCATCATAATCTTCCCTAGAGATAGAAGAAATAAATAATATACTTAGGATATTCTCCAATGAGATTGTTAACCTCAAGAGGAACCAAGGTTCTTACCCCAGACAAAATTATCAAGGCTAACAAGTAAATAAGCCTACTTACTCTCCGTAATATAAAAAATTCCTTAAATACCTCTTCCGACCCAACCTTCTAACAAAATTTTCCTAGTCCCAACACCAGTCTAAACTCTCCCACCTAATAAGGGGAAAGAAATGATTCCAAGATAGCACAATCTTGTAGAAGACCCCAATGCTTGGTGCTTTCCTTACAACACCCCTCATATGAAAAGAAATTTCCCTCAAGGGAATCCTTCAGCAAAAGGTAGCAGTGAAAAGGGAAATGGAGGATTTTAAGGTGAAAAAAGGCAAATCATACCAATCCTAGGAATCCAGAATGTGGCCCTTTTCACATAAATGTAAGGAATGTCCTTGGAATAGGAAGCAAAGATTGTTCCTAAGCACACAATTTCCTCTAGGATTAAAGGAAAGGATTTTTTATTCACAAATGAAGTATCTACTTCAAATCTAGTTCAATCAAAATTACAACACTTGATTCAAGAGGCATATGATGGAATTTTTATCATGACCAGAAAGGTTAAAGAACAACTAGGATCAGCTCAAGCTCTAAAATCTTTATTGATGATGAATCAGAAAGGGGAAGGAAGTAAACTAAGACCCCAACCCTTCTTTATGACTCTTAATTTTGATAAGAAGTTTATTACATAATTCCATGAGAGGTTATGATGCAAGCACAATAGTGATGCCTAAAGCAATAAAATATGCCTTAGGAATTAAATATGAACCCTTAAGGAGAGGAGTCATGCAATTAGATGAAAAATTAGTGCAAACCATTAGAGTCGTCAAAGGTATCCCATTATAACTCTATTCTTTCTCAAACAAAATAGTTCCACAGGACATAGTGGTGATTGATGTACCGCCAATCTTTAGACTATGTCTATCCCATGACTTCACAGCAATAATAGGGGGATATATGTCTTTTGATTGGTCACATCTTATTCTGCGGACTAATTATGAATCCAAAATTAAGGTTCTATCAAAGCCTCTAGTGGAAGAGTATATAACAAATCAAGAAGCCTCGAGTTTTGAATCTTCACATGCCATGATCACTAGAGAAGAAGAGTCATACATAGAAGAAGGAGATAATCAAAGTAGAAATTATCTGGTTTACCTATCACCAGGAGATCCCTTTAGAAATTTTGACTCCATTGGATTGGGCACTTATGTGATTTTTGATGAAAATGCCAACATTACAAAGATTATGAAAGAAGATAGTAAAGGAAAATAGAATCCCACAAAGGATTCACGGATATGGACTCTACACTTTGATGGTGCTAGAAGTAGAAATAGCTCTAGATCCGATATCTGTTTAACTCCACCAAGCAGAAGAAAGGTACTCTAAGCTTTCCATTTCCAATTCACTTGCATCAGCAATGAAGTGGAGTATGAAGCGTCAATGCATGGTTTGACCTTTACACACAAGGAAGGTATAAAGAAACTGAGAGTCTTTAGAGACTCTTAGTTAGTGGTGACACAGGTTAGGAACACTCCTATGGAAAAGAACCCAAGGATGAGGTCCTACTGACATAGGGTATGGGATCTTATTGAATAATTTTAAGCTTTTGATATTAAGGTTATCCCTTGGGACCAGAACATAGAGGCAGACAGGATGGCTCAGATCAGAGCGCAATTTGATCCCACCAAAGATCTACTGGAGAAAAAGGATGCAGTGAAATTGATCATCTAACCATCTATACCTGAAAATATGGACCATTGGTTAGTCATTGAGAGTGACCAAGAGATATTGCTTTTCCTGCAGCAATCTAGAGAATTCGCAGACCAACTTCAACCAAAAAATGAGGAAACATATGGAGATCAAGTTATTCAGCTTCGAATGAACAAACTTCTAAGAGGGCTGATAACATTGGAGAATATCTTTAATACCAATGATGCTAACAAAGACAAGAGAAATTTTACTCTGATCAAAGAATATAATGCTGAAATAGAAGTAGATCATGGGAGAAAGCTAAAAGTAGGGAAATGAGTCACATTACAAGAGAAAGAAAGGCTTGTGGCTTTATGCCATAAATATGATAAGGTGGTGGTCTAGATGTATGATTACCTACATGATTATAATAATTATTTCATTCAACATACCATTGATTTGGAGAAAGGAACAAAGCCTATGTGTCAAAAACATAGACTGGTGAACCCAAAAATAGAATCTCTCATGGCTGAGGAGCTCGGGAAACTTTTAGAAGACAAAATAATATTTTGACTCAAGCATTCCATGTGGGTTTCTAACCTGGTTCATGTGAGGAATAAGAATGGTGAGATCAGACTCTATGTGTATTTCAGAGATGTGAATAAGGTGTCTCTTAAGGATCACTACCTCTTGCCTTCCATGGAACAAATATTACAAAGAGTGGCAAGACCAGAAATTTTTTCTCTGTTGGATGATTTTTGAGCTATAATAAAATATGGATCACAGAAGAAGATCAACATAAGACCACCTTCATGACAAAGTGGGGAACCTTCACATATACAAGGATGTCATTTGGACTCACTAATGCCGAGTCAACTTTCCAAAGAGCCATAAATGTTGCATTTGGAGAGATTCTCAACAAAGTGATTCTGATATACTTGGATGATCTCACAATGTTCACTAAAAATGGAGAGGATCATTTTGATGCACTGGAGGTCGTGTTCAAAAAATGTTAGGAATTTGGGATCTCTCTCAATCCAAAAAAGTGTGTTTTCATGGTCCCGTAAGGCAAACTCTTGGGGCATATCATATCAAAAGATGGAATATCTATTGAACCTGAAAGGATTAAAGATATTCTAGAGCTGCCCCTACTAGTCAATAGGAAGGCAGTTAAATCTTTTCTAAAAAATATTAACTTCATTAGTAGGTTCATTTCAGACTTTGTTAAGATGATCTACCTAATCTCTTTGATACTAAAAAAGACCTGAATTTCAAATGGACCGTTGAAGGCCGACAAGCTTTTGAGTCAATCAAAAAGGCCATTGCATCTACACCTGTGTCATACAATCTATATCTCACTAAGGATTTTATCATGTATGTATATGGAAGTGAACACAGTGTAGCCTATGTGCTAACACATAAGGGAGATTCATAAGGAGAGGAGCATTTGGTATCCTTCTTTTCAAAAATTCTCCATGACTACAAAACCAAGTATAACTTTGTAGAGAAGAAATTTTATGCCATTGTTAAAGTACTGAAGAAATTTAGACATTTTGTGACCAAAAACAAGATCATGATCTTGGTGGCACACTCTAGTGTCAAGGAATATATTATAGAAGGTGAAATAACTGATAAGAGAGCTAACTCGATCACCAATATTTTGGAGTATGATGTTGATATTAAACCCACAAAGTTAGTAAGGGGAAAAGTATTGTGCCAGTATCTCACCCAAGACTTAATGACACCAATTGATGATGAATCTGATATGGTGTTACAGATTCAAGAATATGAACACAAGGTTTGAGTGTCTGATAGAATACATTTCATGCAAACAGGCGAGTATCCAAGTCACCTTCCTCTCAAAAAGAGAAGGTATTACCGATAGTAAGGACTTGAGTTCATCATAATTGACAATATCCTTTTCAAAAGAAACTTTGATGGGATTCTACTTAGATGTCTGGAGAAAGAGGAAGTTGAAAGGGTCTTACATGAGTTATATCATGGTAGCTCATGAGGCCATTTCTCAACCAAACTATGGCCATAAAAGTCCTACAAGAAGGAATTTTTTGGCCCAAATTGTTTTTTGATTGTTATCAGATGGTGAACAAGTGCAAAACTTACCAGTACTATGCAGGTTTCAAGAGAAATACTGCATTACCCATTAGTCCAATTAGTTTTTAAGAACCATTCACATAATGGGGTCTGGATTTCATCAGGATGTTAAACCCAATATCAAGCGTGGGCCATAAGTGGATCCTAATAGCTACTGATTATTTTACCAAGTGGGTGGAAGCATTTTTGGTGAAATAAGCTACTTAGAATATGATCATAGAGCTTCTTTTTGACATCACCAACCGTTTTGGACCCCCGCATAAAATTATATCAGATAATGCTAAATATTTTTTGGGTTCTATAGTATTTGAATTTTCTATGAGGCATGGCATTTACTTAAAAACATCTTCTAACTAATACCCATAGGGTAACAGTTTAGCAGAGTCTACAAACAAAAATCTAATAAGGATCATAAAAAGAATGGGTGACAAGCACAAGAGGTCATGGCATGAACACATCAAGAAAACCTTACGGGATGATATGATCACACCAAAACAGGTTTTAAAGACTTCACCATACAAGTTAGTCTATGGTAAGACTGCGGTGATGCCTATGATGGTAAAACTTCCAAAATTAAAATTATTAAATCAAGTTGAGATCGAGTAACATGAAGCAATGCATGTGAGGCTCATGGAATTGAAATATCTACAAGAGAAGTGGGAATAAGCCCATGAGTTTATGATCAACCATCAACAGGTTGTCAATATGTTGTTCAATCATAAAAATTAAGAGCCTGATCTTCAAGATGGTGCTTTGGTACTGAAATGGGATGTGAGAGATTCCAAGCCTAGCAATCATGGGAATTTTGACCCCCTCTGGACTGATCCATTCGAAATCACCACATGCAAGTAGCATAATGCTTTCGAACTTGACACCATGAAAGGTGAATGTAACACCCTGAACTATTGTTACTTCCTCCTAGGCATTCAAGTGTTGATATATGATTTCTTCTATAAAAGGATGTGTTCCTTTGATTGTGAAGTCATGCTTGATATGGATTGTATCTTCTTTGCTCTTGAAGATATTTGACTGAGCCAGGATATGCTTGGACTCTTTTATTTCTTTCATTTTTAGCACTTGAGTATAATCTGATTTCATAATGAATTGTGGATTTACCCGTCTATATGACTCAGCCTTGGATCAGTGGCATTGATCCAAGAGATGTTTTAAGTTTATTCTGGATAAACAAAAATTATAGAACTTACGAAGGTTACAAGGTCAGAATTTGTGGAATGAGCACTTCAGGAGTTAACTCAGGCTTATCTTGTTAAATGAATTGGTTCCCGATATCGTAATATCAGGAAGGTCTTGATCTTGAGCTAGGTAATAAATTTAGATACATTTATACTACTAGCTTATTATCAGTGCTGGAATGAATCCTTTTCGTGAATGTATATTTGTTGGTTCTTATACTGAACGATTCTAATTGTTAGACCTAGACTGGATTTATAAAGGTTAATAACCTATGGGTTGGATTAGTGTTAATCTAACCTAGCCCTAAGCTATAAGCTAAATGTTCCTAAGGTTAGCGACCTAACACTAAAGAAGTTAGACTAAGTATCACCTTATGATCTAACCTATGTTTCTAACCTAACTAATGTTAGTGGAGGAAGGGGACCTATGAAGGGGTGCAAGCCATGGGCGGTAGTTTTTATGGCATTAAATGAGATGGATAAGTATGAAGGACAAGGATTTAGCGGAGGTTTCAAACGGCCATCGAGGCCGACGTGGCAGAGTTGCCAAATCTGGAAATGGTCTTCGGTTTGCATTTGTCCATCGCCAACTATGGCGGTCGGGTGGCAATGGAGATTGAGCGGAAACTTCAGAGCTAATGCAATTAAGGAACTCGATTTTCGAGCACGGATCACTCGGGAAGGCATGCAAAATGGAAAACTGGTTGTTTGTTTGGTTTTCCATGTGCTCCGGTTTTCTCTCTATTTGATCACTAGTTCTTCGAACCGGTCTACTTGGTGTTGCATGGCAACTATGAGAATAACTAGCTCTTTTCTCTGTCAAGGAAAGTTTATAAGGCATGGAAATAACAAATTATTGTTGTTGAATCTAACGTGGAAGAAGAGGAGAAGGCTCAAGCTCATTCAAAGCTCTTCTTCAGATTTTTAAGCGAAATTACCAGGCATGATAGGCCCTGACTTTTAAAAATCTTGCTTTACTTCAAATGCTTTCATTAAAACAACTCTGTTCAGGTGATTTCAATTCAGTTGGTTGGAAGCATTGTTTTGGTTCTTCTTTTCCTGTGAAATTAGGAATCTCGGATTTCTAGAAGACCTTGAAGGAATAGTTTATGTATTTAATCTTCCTTGTGGTTTCGCTTCGTTTGAGACCGGCTGTACTTTTATGGTTGCTGAATCTTGTTGGATCTTGCTTTAATACTTTAAGTTACTTCTGGTTGGATAACTTGCTGTGTTTATACTACTTGAATGCGAATTTTGTAGAAGTCCTCCCTATGTTGCAATTTTTGGGATATAATCCGTTGAAAGTTTGTAAGGAATATCTACGAAAATGACTCTGTGGAGTCCTTGGAATGTTTCGTATATTTTGGACTTCTGTAGAAGTCATGATTGTGAATACTTATTAGTTAGACTCAGTTGGAGTCCTTGAAAAGTAACTGGTATTACGACTTTTGTTGCTTTGTTATGAATACTATTGCTTAGCAGTGAATATCGTTGGTACAGACTCAGTTGGAGTTCTTTTTATGTTTCGTATGTTTTGTCTTCTGCTTAATCTTAGTTTCGAATGTTGATGTTTCAGTTGAGATTACTTAAGATATTGATTCAGTTGGAGTCCTTGATATGTATCTTGAATTACGACTTTTGTAGAAGTTAAGTTGTGTAGACTGTTGGTTTGATTCAGTGGAGTCCTTGAAACGTATATTATGTTTTTTTTTAAAAAAACTTCTGTAGAAGTTTTGCTGTGAATACTATTGGGATTCTTGAATTGTTGTCGCATGAAATCAACTTCAATCTAAGCCTTGTTTATGAGCATTAGTTGTATGTGATACTATTGGACATCTCGATATGTTGCGAGTTGGCTCGATTCTCGATTTAAACCCTCGCTGTGCATGCATATCGTTCAGACTCCTTAACATTCTTGTGTTCCTTTCTATTCGCTTCTGTGGAAATTAAAGGAAGGGTTTTCTTTACAAACTTTACTCGGTTTGAGACCCTGTTGTATTCTGTAGTAGCTTGGCTTAGGATGAAACTTTGAGGAAAATACTGATATGGAATTTCAGCTTCTGTGAAGACCTTGTTGTGATTATTTTTCTTGAAAAAAACTTCCAATATAAATCATGGCTGTATTATCGTAAGGATTTGTTTCAGTTGAATGAAGCTGTGCATGTTTGTTTTAGATTCAGTGTGAATGTCACTATATATGCATATGGAAACATCATTTATTTTAATGTTATCTAGCCTCTTGTTTGACTGTGATAAAGAGGTTATTCTTTTTTATTTCGGCTTTTGATTTAAGTCCTTGATGTGTTATAGTAGGGATTAGATTGAGCTGTATGTTGCTGAGTGTTTCGACTCAGTGGGATTGTTGTTGTGTTTGTGCATGGTTACGTCTTCTGTTATTGTGATTATCTAGTCTTGTGCTTGACTGAGATAAAGAGTTATTAGTTGTGCCTTGACAAGCGATGGCGTTGGATATTTTCTCGTTTGTTGAATAATATGGAAAGCTATGTTGAGTCTATTTGTTGGATTATTTATTACTGCATTTCCATGAGGGCTATTGTATTGCTCAGTAAACTACAGGCAATTTTTGTATTTGAATTTTGACAAACTGTAGTTCTTCTTGTGGTCTTGACTGGCTTAGTCACATGCATATAATGTGAATGCATTACTCTTGAGAGGACGGTACAGTCATGAGCATGATTGGAAGGGAAATCTAAATGTCTCGGTTTCTTTCTCTTCTGCTGTAAATTATATGTTGATATATTTATATTTAACTATTGGAATTGTTTAAACATACTGATGGATTCATGAAATGTTAGGATATTCATTTTCTTCGTTGAATGTAATGGTCTGTTGAATGTTTGTTGTCCTGGGGATTCAGATGGATAGTTGTTTTGGATACATTTGTTCTTCTTGGTCACTAATATTTATGAAGAAATATCTGAAAAGTATCTAGGACTATTTAGTAACTATAATATGAGTTACGCGTTTATAGTCATGTTTGAATTACAAAAGAGCATAGTCTAAAATATGTTTACATGTTTGGTGAAATGATTTCATTTAAAAATGTTGTTTAATGAAAACAATTGGTGGATTGCAATTGTTTTAAGAATTAGTGCTTATCATGCTCATTTCACCGAACTGACCCATGTTGACAATTTTTGCAGATGATTGCCGTATGTGGTAAAGGCACGCAGATCTGATATGATGTTCAGATTGTTTAATTTGGTTTTATGATGAAATCCAACTTGTTTCTCTAAATGTACTACTTGAAGAAAGATGTTCTTTTACTGCCAAGTATTGTATCAAATAAGCTGAAGGCATAGAATGTATTTGATAAACTTAGAAATTAATGTAATGAGATATTTGTTACTTATGTGTTTGGCTTCGTATCTTGATGGATTGATCTTCTTCAGTTCGAATGATTTTAAGTACATTTTTACTATAGTATACCGTGGAGATATTTGGGATTTTGCTAAGTAAACATTGCAAGGATTATGTGATTGAATTCTTGTAAATATTAGCAGTTTTGGTTATGTTCTATCTAAAGCTAATATGAAATTAGTTCATTGTCTTTCAGGTAGCTAAGCGTAAAATAAACCTTAACATGAAGCTGAACGAGAAGAGTAATTTATCACTCCCTAACCTTGAACAAAGTCAAGACAAGTGTATTATTTGATTTTAATTCACTATATCTTAATATTAATAAGTAAGATATATTTCAATTTTGACGAACTGATATAAACCCTAAAGAGTATGGTTAGCAACCTTATGCGAAGACTCTGGGCTACTGCACAATTTCATTGATTTAAATTAATGTACATCAATGAACTCCTTAATGAAACCTCAAGCCTTATTAATTTCTCTTGTGAAATGGGTCTTAATAAGAAAGGAAATTCTAAGGTAAGGAACCCAGGGGATGGGAAAAGACTACCCAAAAAGGAGTGTTTTTAAGTATAACTTTATCTCAACGTAGGTAACACCTTAAAGTTAAGTAGATATTTTCGAGGTAGTTTTGGAAGGTTGATGGCACAAGTCAACTGCAGGGTTGTACCCATGAGATGATTAGGAACTTCTCGAAGATACAACAATGCAAGTGACTTATGGTGACACCCTTCGCATTGATCGTTAATATTTACACCTTAAACTCGAACAAGTTTTGACTTGGGGATTGGTTACCGACATGGTCATGTTATGAGGCTGCCCCTGGAGACTCGGGGTACCTTGACACATAGGGTTAACTAGGGTTGACCCAGTATGTCAAAGTATCCCTAGTTCTCAAGAGTATCCTTATAACGTTTCCATATTAATAATCCATTTCTGAGTGAATAACTTGGGGCAGGAGAGACTGAAAAAAGTCAGTATAAGACATTCTACATAACCAAGGAATGGGGTGATGGACGTATTCCAGATTGATGAGTATGTCGTCAAGGAATACGAGACATAAGTATATGTTTCAAATCTTTGGCCCAAGTATCGCAAGCTGTTGATTGCGTAGTCCTATGTCACCTAGTCTAAGGAACGAGATGCCAATGAATAATGGTAACAATTATTCAGATAAGTTCCTTGGACAGAGCATTCTGAAATCCCAGATTAGGGAAGAGAACCATAAGAGTGATGTGTTAAAATAAAAACGCCAACTCTTGATACTCATGAATAAATCGGTAGATTACCGAGTCATGGAATGAATAGATCGGAGGTACTCCGAGTCATTACAGCTGCATATGGTTATCTATTATAAGAATGGTTGTTTTGATTTGTGAGTTCTAAATTATTGTATTTAGAACCAGGAAGCATTTATCAAAAAAAAAAAATTATTTGTTCTAATGTATAAAAATGATGATGTTACATCTTGGTATCAGAGCAGAAGGTTGCAGCTCTTGGACCTATTGTGTCCATAATTTGATAAAAAACCTGAATTTTCTTATAACAGAAAATGGTTAGAACAAGGGGGAAAGTTGCGAATAATGCTCCACCTGAAGGAGGGGCAGCAACAACCCAAAAACTTGATGAGATCCTTGCTGCCCTGTTGGACACAAGAGATCGTTTAGCTGTACTTGAACAATAGGTGATGGGAAATGAGGAGGATGATGAAGCTGGTAATAACAATCAGCAACCTCCTGAGGACAACCCTGATATGGGTGTTGATATTAATGCTGGAAATGCACTTGTCCAACCAGAAAACAAAAAGGCCAGGTTGGCAGCAGAACTCACTAATGATATAAAAAGGATAAGCCCACCTAAATATGATGGCACCACATTAGGAGATGGAGCTGAGAACTAGCTCAGCGAAATGGAGCAGTACTTTGCAATAAGAAACTTCTCAGAGGAAACCAAAGCTATTTGGGGAGCCTATCAGCTTTCCCATGAAGCATCTTCGTGGTGGGATAGCCGTAAAGCTGAGCTAAATATTGATGAGACCAATATTACTTGGGATCAATTTAAGGGCTATTTTAGGCAACATTGGCTGCCACAGCTTTTCTATGATCAGAAAATGACAGAATTCCAAAACTTAGCTCAAGGGAAGCTAATGGTAACTGAATACTGGGAGCGGTTTACAAAACTCCTCAAGTATGTACCTGCAGTATCAAACTGACGAGAAGTTCAGAATACAGAAATTCATCATGGGACTGAATGTGATAGGAGGAGAGGTCGATGTTCACAGTCCAACCACTATGGAAGGAGTTGTTGAAAAGGCCATACGACAAGAACATAAATTAAAGGCTATTTCGTGCTCATAAAGAGGAAGTGCGGAAGAAGATTGCAAACCCTTCTTCAACCTCTCTTGCACCCAAAAAGGGACCATGGAAAAAGTTTGGAAACAGAAGTAAGTTTCCAGGGGATAATAGTAAGAAGGCAGTAGCAAATAAGCCTGCTGGAAATGTAAGGGATAATTTTGCCAAAAATTATAACAATGGGCAGAAGCCCTATGGAGGACAACGTGATAATTACAAGGCTGGAGGCAATTTTGAGCCTAAAAAGGGACCTGTAGGAGGCTGCTACAATTGTGGCAAAGACCACTACACAAATCAGTGCCCTTTAAAGAAGGATGATCGTAATCAGCAGCATAAGATACATGCTGCAGTAGCAGACAAACAAGCTGAAAAGCAAGTGACACCTATAAAAGTTCTGGGAAAGTTATTTGGAATACCTGTCACTATTATTTTTGATACAGGAGCTACTGAATGTTTCATTTCTAATAAACTTGCTTCTAAACTTAAGAGAAAAGCTGGAAAAATGGATAAATCTTGGACTGTACAGTATGGTAATAACTCTGTTCATACAGTGAGTATGTGTCTTTTTGGGGCAGTTCTTGACTTACCTAACTTTTCCATTGAAGTTGACCTCTATGTTACACCTTTGGGATCTTATGACATTGTTATTGGTGTCAATTGGTTAGCTGACCATAAGGTAAAAGTAGACTACTATGAAAAGAATATAAAATGTTTAGATGATCGGCTGGAAACAATAGAGATTCAAGGGGTGAAACGGGAAATTTCAGTTAGAAAACTGTCAGCTATGCAGCTTAAAAAGGCTAAAAACAAAGGATGTACCCTTTATGCAGTAAAGATATCTGAATTTTCAGAAGAAGATGGTGATTCCATGAAACGATTTCCTCTGCTACAAAGTTTCAGGGATGTTTTTATGGAGGAATTACCAGGTTTACCACCCAAGAGGGAATTTGAATTCACCATCGAAATCAAACCAGGAACGGAACCTATTTCCAAAGCACCTTATTGGATGACTACTACAGAGTTAGTCGATCTTAAGGCACAATTGCAAGAACTTTTGTCTAAAGGTTTGATTAGACCAAGTGTTTCACCTTGGGGAGCACCAGTAATATTTGTGAAAAAGAAGGATGGAACACTTAGGCTGTCTATTGATTATTGGATGTTGAACAAAGCAATAATCAAGAACAGATATCCACTTCCAAGGATCGACGATCTATTTGATCAGATTTGTGGGGCAGCGGTTTATTCTAAGATAGATCTTCGATCTGGATATCATCAGTTAAGGATTAGAGAAGAAGATATTCATAAAACAGCTTTCCGAACAAGGTACAGACATTATGAATTCACGGTTCTACCCTTTGGATTAACTAATGCACCCGCAGCTTTTATGAACTTAATGAATAATATCTTTCAAGAATATTTGGACAAGTTTGTATTTGTATTCTTGGACGATATTCTCATTTATTCTAAAAGTGTTGAGGAGCACAATGAGCATTTGAAGATAGTTTTGGGAATTTTGAGAAAAAGAAAGTTGTATGGTAAGTTATCCAAATGTTCTTTCTTTGATTCAGAAGTTCACTATTTGGGTCATGTCATTAGTAAAGAAGGAATTGCTGTAGATCCTTCAAAAATAGTGGCAATAACTGAGTGGCCTGCACCAAAGAATGTGCACGAAGTAAGAAGCTTCATGGGTCTTGCTGGTTACTATAGAAAATTTGTTAAGGATTTTTCTAAAGTGGCTGCACCGATAACTTCATTGCAGAAGAAGGATAAGAAATTTATTTGGAATGATAAGTGTGAAACGGCTTTCAAAAGTCTGAAAAGCCAGTTGACTTCCGCACCTATATTAGCTGTACCAGACCCTAATGGGAGCTTTACTGTTGTAACGGATGCTTCTGGGGAAGGCCTTGGAGGTGTTTTGTTACAAAATGATCAAGTCATAGCATATGAAAGTAGAAAACTTAAGTTACATGAGCTGAATTATGCTCCTCATGATTTGGAGCTTGCTGCCATTGTTCATGCGCTTCAAGTCTGGAGACACTATTTACTTGGGAAACCTTTTGAGTTGAAAACTGATCACTTAGGACTGAAATATATTTTCACTCAGCCTAATCTAAATGCCAGACAGAGAAGGTGGTTAGAGTTTTTATCCCAATATGATTTTGATATTAGCTACATCAAAGGGAAAGAGAATAGAGTAGCAGATGCTCTAAGTCGTAGGAGGCACATTTCTGCTCTTATAACATTAAGAACTCAGTTTAAGGATGAGGTAAAAAGTGCCTCAGAATCTGATATATACTTTCAGCAAGTAAAAGCAGCGCTTGCTACAGAACCTAATGATGAAAGGTATAAAGGCTGTCATTTTGATAATGAAGGAATCTTACGTTATGAAAATAGGGTATATGTACCTATGCTGAATGATTTGAGAAAGAAGTTGTTAGTTGAATTTCATAATTCACCTTTCTCTGGACACCCGGGTATCACAAGAAATGCTTGCTGATCTAAAATAACAATACTTTTGGAAAGGTATGAAAAAGGATGTCATTGATTTTATGACTCATTGTCTAGAATGTCAGCGGGTTAAGGAAGAACACATGCACCCTGCTGGACTGTTATATCCTCATAGCATACCACAGTACAAATGGAAAGTAATAAACATGGACTTTGTACAAGGGTTACCTATGTCCAGGAACAAACATGATGTTATCCTGGTAGTTGTAGATAAACTAACTAAGGTAGGTCATTTCATCGATGGAAATCTAAAGGATGATTCACCGGTGATGGCTAAAAGATTCGTACACGAAATTTTCAGATTGCATGGTGTACCAGAATTGATTATATCTGACAGGGATCCTAGAATGACGTCAAGATTTTGGCAAACACGCTTAATACAGCTCTTGGAACGAAACTAAAGTTCAGTTCTGCATATCATCTGGAAACGGATGGACAAAACTGAGAGAGTAAATCAAGTGTTAGAGGACGTGTTACGAATGTATTGCATGGATCAACAGTATAAATGGGAAGAGTATCTTCCCTTAGTTGAATTCACATACAACAACACTTATCACTCATCTCTTAAAATGGCACCATGTGAAGCACTTTATGCAAGGAAGTGCAGAACCCCTGTTAGCTAAGATAGTGTTGAGGATAGAGTAGTAATT
Source organism: Taxus chinensis (assembly GCA_019776745.2). Taxonomy (NCBI): domain Eukaryota; kingdom Viridiplantae; phylum Streptophyta; class Pinopsida; order Cupressales; family Taxaceae; genus Taxus; species Taxus chinensis. The sequence continues at coordinate 674,335,096 of CM034148.1, forward strand.
CGACCAAAGATCCTCACTGAAATGGAACAGCAAGTTAAGTTGATTCGTGAACAATTAAAGGAAGCAGCAGATAGGCGAGAAGAGCTATGCTGACCTTAAGTGGGTTGATCAAAGGCTTGAGCTGGGTGAGAAGATTTTTCTTCATGTTAAACCTAGGAAGAGTTCTATAACTTTTGGTAAGGCTACCAAGTTGTCACCCTCGTGTTTCCTGGGACCTTTCGAAATTGTCGAAATAATCAATCCTGTAGCTTATCGATTAGCATTACCACCTGCTTTGTCTCGCATGCATGATGTTTTCCATATTTCTTTGCTTAAGAAATACGTTTCAGATTTTTCACATGTCTTAAATTGGAATTCCTTGCAGGTCCAAGACTCAGGAATAATCATGGTTAAACCCACACGAGTGCTGGAAACTCACCAATTGCATTTGAGAAATTGTGAAATACAGCAATGTAAGGTCCAGTGGGACCAGTTTAACGAAGAAAGTGCAACTTGGGAAAATCTAGAAGAGATGAAAATTGTTTTTTCTTTTATTTTTTCAACAGGATGAAATCAGTTGACAAAACATTTTTTTTTATGAACTTATCTTTTTTCATGATCATATGAAATCCAGATTGAGGAAAACATTATTCAAGCTGAATAAAATGTATCGTGACATTGATTTTTGAAACTATTCAAGTTGGAAATAGTCACATTGTATTGTGAACTAATAAATTGGTTGACCTGAAGGTAAATCAACTATGTAATCATCGGGATGATGAATCTTTTAGGAGGGAAGCATGTAACACCCTGAACTATTGTTACTTCCTCCTGGGCATTCAAGTGTTGATATATGATTTCTTCTGTAAAAGGATGTGTTCCTTTGATTGTGAAGTCATGCTTGATATAGATTATATCTTCTTTGCATTTTTAAGATCTTTTACTGAGCCAGGATATGCTTGGACTCTTTTATTTCTTTCATTTTTGCACCTGAGTTTAATCTGATTTTGAAATGAATTGTGGATTCTACCCGTCTATATGACTCAGCCTTGGATCAGTGGCATTGATCCAAGAGATGTTTTAAGTTTATTCTGGATAAACAAAAATTATAGACCTTACGAAGGTTGCAAGGTCCGAATGTGTGGAATGAGCAATTCAGGAGTTAACTCAGGTTGATCTTGTTAAATGAATTGGTTCCTGATATCGTAATATCAGGAAGATCTTGATCTTGAGCCAAGTAATAAATTCAGATACATTTATACTACTAGCTTATTATCAGTGCTGGAATGAATCCTTTTCGTGAATATATATTTGTTGGTTCTTATACTGAACGATTCTAATTGTTAGACCTAGACTGGATTTATTAAGGTTAATAACCTATGGGTTGGATTAGTGTTAATCTAACCTAGCCCTAAGCTATAAGCTAAATGTTCCTAAGGTTAGCGACCTAGCACTAAGGAAGTTAGACTAAGTATCACTTTATGATCTAACCTATGTTTCTAACCTAACAAATGTTAGTGGAGGAAGGGGACCTATGAAGGGGTGTGAGCCATGGGTGGTAGTTTCTATGGCATTAAAAGAAGGGGATAAGCATGAAGGACAAAGGATTTAGCGGAGATTTCAAACGGCCATTGAGACCGACATGGCAGAGTCACCAAATTTGGAAATGGTCTTTGGTTTGTTTTTGTCCATCGCCAACTATGGCGGTCGGTGGCAATGGAGATTGAGCAGGAACTTCGGAGTTAATGCAATTAAGGAACTCGATTTCCAAGCACGGATCGCTCGGGAAGGCATGCAAAATGGAAAACTGGTTGTTTGTTTGGTTTTCCATGCGCTCCAGTTTTCCCTCTGTTTGATCACTGGTTCTTCGAACCAGTCTACTTGGTGTTGCATGGCAACTATGAGAATAACTAGCTCTTTTCTCTGTCGAGGAAAGTTTATAAGGCATGAAAATAACAAATTATTATTGTTGAAACTAATGTGGAAGAAAAGGAGAAGGCTCGAGCTCTTTCAGAGGTCTTCTTCAGATTTTTAAGCGGCATTACCAGGCATGTTAGGCCCTAACTTTTAAAAATCCTGCTTTCCTTCAAATGATTTCATTAGAACAACTCTATTCAGGTGATTTCAATTCAGTTGGTTGGAAGCATTGTTTTGGTTCTTCTTTTCCTATGAAATTAGGAATCTCAGATTTTTTAGAAGACCTTGAAGGAATAGTTTTTGTATTTAATCTTCCTTGTGGTTTCGCTTCGTTTGAGACCGGTTGTACTTTATGGTTGCTGAATCTTGTTAGATCTTGCTATAATACTTTAAGTTACTTCTGGTTGGATAACTTGCTGTGTTTATACTACTTGAATGCAACTTTTGTAGAAGTCCTCACTGTGTTGCAATTTTTGGGATATAATCTGTTGAAAGTTTGCAAGGAATATCTATGAAAATGACTCTGTGGAGTCCTTGGAATGTTTTGTATATTTTGGACTTCTGTAGAAGTCATGATTGTGAATACTTATTAGTTAGACTTAGTTGGAGTCCTTGAAAAGTAATTGGTATTATGACTTCTGTTGCTTTGTTATGAATACTGTTGCTTAGCAGTGAATATCGTTGGTACAGACTCAGTTGGAGTTCTTTTTATGTTTCGTATGTTTCGTCATCTACTTAAGCTTAGTTTCGAATGCTGGTGTTTAGTTGAGATTACTTAATATATTGATTCAATTGGACTCCTTGGTATGTATCTTGAATTACGACTTCTGTAGAAGTTTTGTTGTGAATACTATTGGGATTCTTGAATTGTTGTCGCATGAAATCAACTTCAATCTAAGCCTTGTTTATGAGCATTAGTTGTATGTGATACTGTTGGAGATCTCGATATGTTGCGAGTTGGCTCGATTCTCAATTTAAACCCTCGTTGTGCATGCATATCATTCAAAATCCTTCTTATTATTCTTGTGTTCCTTTCTGTTCGCTTCTGTGGAAATTAAAGGAAGGGTTTTCTTTACAAACTTTACTCGGTTTGAGACCCTGTTGTATTCCGTAGTAGCTTGGCTTAGGATGAAACTTTGAGAAAAATACTGATATGGAATTTCAGCTTCTGTGAAGACCTTGTTGTGATAATTTTTCTTGAAAACGGCTTCCAATATAAGTCATGGTTGTATTATCGTAAGGATTTGTTTTAGTTGAATGAAGTTGTGCATGTTTGTGTTAGATTCAGTGTGAATGTCACTATATATGCATATGGAAACATCATTTGTTTTAATGTTATCTAGCCTCTTGTTTGACTGTGATAAAGAGGTTATTATTTTTTATTTCAGATTTTGATTTAAGTCCTCGCTGTGTTATAGTAGGGATTAGATTGAGCTGTATGTTGCTAAGTGTTTCGACTCAGTGGGATTGTTGTTGTGTTTGTGCATGGTTACGTCTTCTGTTATTGTGATTATCTAGTATTGTGCTTGACTGAGAAAAAGAGTTATTAGTTGTGCCTTGATAAGTGATGGCATTGGATATTTTCTTGTTTGTTGAATAATATGGAAAGCTATGTTGATTCTATTTGTTGGATTATTTATTACTGCCTTGCCATGAGGGCTATTGTATTGCTCAGTAAGCTACAAGCAATTTTTATATTTGAATTTTGACGAACTGTAGTTCTTCCTGTGGTCTCGCCTGGCTTAGTTGCATGCGTATAATGTGAATGCATTACTCTTGAGAGGACGGTACAGTCATGAGCATGATTGGAAGGGAAATCTGAATGTCTCAGTTTCTTTCTCTTCTGCTGTAAAGTATATGTTGATATATTTATATTTAACTGTTGGAATTGTTTAAACATACTAATGGATTCATAAATTGTTAGGATATTCATTTTTTTTGTTGAATGTAATGGTCTGTCGGATGTTTGTTGTCCTTGGGATTCAGATGGATAGTTTTTTTGGATACACTTGTTCTTCTTGGTCACTAATATTTATGAAGAAATATCTGAAAAGTATCTAGGACTATTTAGTAGCTATGATATGAGTTACGCGTTTATAGTCATGTTTGAATTACAAAAGATCATAGTCTGAAATATGTTTACATGTTTGGTGAAATGATTTCATTTAAACAGGTTGTTCAATGAGAGAAATTTGTGGATTGCATTTGTTTTAAGAGTTAGTGCTTATCATGCTCAGTTCACTGAACTGACCCGTGTTGACAATTTTTGCAGATGGTTTCCGTAAGTGGTAAAGGCACGCAGATCTGATATGATGTTCAGATTTTTTAATTTGGTTTTACGATGAACTTCAATTTGATTATCTAAATGTACTACTTGAAGAAAGATGTTCTTTGCTGTTGTGTATTGTATCAAATATGTTGAATGCATAAAATGTATGTGATTAGCTTGAAATGAATAAACTGAGGTATTTGTTACTTATGTGTTTGCATTCGTATCTTGATGGTTTGATCTTCTTCGGTTTGAATGATTTTAAGACCATTGTTATTATTGTACAACTTGGAGACGTTTGTGATTATCTAAGTAAGCGTTGCAAGGTTATGTGACTGAATTCTTAAGATTTTTTAGTAGTTCTATTATGTTCTATCTAAAGCTAAATTGGAATTTAGATCACTGTCTTTTGGGAAGCTAAGGTTAAAATAAACCTGAGCAGGAAGCTAAACGAGCTGAATAAATCATTACTTCCTAGTCTTGATCTAAGTCAAGACAACGTTTAATTGGATTCTTAATCATTATATCTCGATACTAATAAGTAAGATATAATTTCAGTTATGAGAACTGATATAAACCTAAAAAGGGTTTGGTTAGCAATCTCATGTGAAGATTATGGGTTATTGTCTAGTTTCGTTGTTTTAGAATTAGGTTTTTCTATGAACTCCTTGATAGGACCTCAATCTTATTAAAGTTCTCTTGTGTAATGGGTTTTATTAAGAAAGGTAATTCTAAGGTGAGGAACCCAAGGATTGGGAAAGACTACCCTTAAGGGAGCGTCTTATAGTATAATTTTAACTCAATGTAAGTAACACCTTAAAGTTTAGTAGATCTTATCGAGGCAGATTTGAAGGTTGATGGCACAAGTCGATTGCAGGGTTGTACCTTTGAGAAGATTAGGATCTTCTCGAAGATACAACAATGCAGGTGACTTATGGCGACACCCTTTGCATTGACTGTTAAGATTTACTCCTTAAACTCAAACAAGTTTTGACTTCGGGACTGGTTACCGACATGGTCATGTTATGAGGCTGCTCCTGGAGACTCGAGATACCTTGACACATAGGGTTAACTCGAGTTGACCCAGTATGTCATAGTATCCCTAGTTCTCAAGAGCATCCTTATAACGTTGCCATATTATTAATCAGTTTCTAAGTGAATAACTTGGGGCAGGAGAGACTAACAGAAGTCAGTATAAGACATTCTACATAACAAAGGAATGGGGTGATGGACGTATTCCAGATTGACGAGTATGTCGTCAAGGAATACGAGACATAAGCATTATGTTTCAAATCTTTGGCCAAAGTATCGCAAGCTGCTGATTGCGTAGTCCCATGTCACCTAGTCTAAGGGACGAGATGCTGATGAATAATGGTAAAAATTATTCATATAGGTTCCTTGGACAGAGCATTCTGAACCCCAGATTAGGGAAGAGAACCGTAAGAGTGATGTGTTAAAATAAAAATGCAACTCTTGATACTCATGAATAGATTGGTAGATTACCAAGTCATGGAATGAATAGATCGGAGGTACTCTAAGTCATTACAGCTGCATATGGTTATCTATTATAAGAATGGTTGTTTTGATTTGAGAGTTCTAAATTATGTATTTAGAACCAGGAAGCATTTATCAAAAAAAAAAATTACTTGTTCTAATGTATAAAAATGAGGATGTTACAGTGAACCCTTAGAAATTCTTGTAAATGGAATCCATATTAAACCCTTTTATTGAATCTTTTTGAGATATTGTATAGTGTATAATGTGTATAGTTACTTCTTTTATCTATTTTGTCTTGTGATTTTGTTCCTTTAGATAAGTGTCCTCGGAAACGTGTCTCCTGCAGAGACTCCTGTGTCCCCTTTTGAAGTATTTGGGAAGGGTGTAGCTTTCATTGTTTCCTCGAAATTTATGACCCAACACTTTTTTTTAGTACTTATTGAAAAGGATTGAGGAAGTAATGGAAAATATCTTGGGAAACATGAAATTGTACATTGAGGGTCATTTAGTGTAGGAGCCATTATAAGACATGATCAATTATGTGTGTGAACCATTAATTCACAAAAAGCATGGAGGTTATTTAAGGCAGGGAGTGGGTTACCTAATTTTCATTACATATTTTAAAAAATCTCTTTCTCAAATCTCTGAGCCACCAGTAGAAAAACGAGAGTTTCCTTCAGTATCAAAGTAGCCATGAAAACCTCTACCTTAGCCTCTCAATCAAATTATTATGCAGGGTGCTCTACTCTACCATGCACTCAACACCCAAAGCTTGGTTTTCCCTAAAAAAGGGTATATACTACAAAGATGCTTCATTGCTGGCTGACTATACAGATGAAATTTTCAACCTTGTTTTGAACAAGAAGTCAAAATATCTCAGAGATGGAGCCTACTCCAGATTCCACAACCATGGCGATGATGGGTCCTTTGGCTCCCAACTTTGGACCACCACATTGGCTCAATACATGGTGCCCCTAGTGCACCTATATCAATAACTCATACAGATGTGTGCATGTTCTTTCAACCTCGCCACATGTACCATTAACAAAATAGATATGTAGGTGGAAGTAACACCACAAGCCCTCAAGGAGATGTTGGCCCTACCTTAATACCAAAGTAATAGATTTTATGGCATGGCCAAGCTTTAGGAGGTCTGGTCTTCATGCCAAAATAATCCCCTTTTTTCTCCGAAAGGAATTGCAGGACGATTCAAACAACTCTAAATTATCACAATTTCCAATTCCATTGAAGATGTTCGCACCAAATGTATAGGATGCATGCTCTATGTTGGCTTTTATTTTTGGTCAGGATTCAGACAGAGAGGTCCATGAATGGAAAATGGGAGCCCAGTTTAGGGTAAGATAAATTGGCAAAGAGCATGTATACAAGTTCAAATTCTCTGAAGTTATTACACAAATTATTTACCACCAATTGGCCCATTTCCACATCAACTTCACCTTCAAGTATTCCTCATTTTTCCACCTCATCTTACTCTAGCAAAAATCATACTATAGCCAGTATATGCCTCTATAAACCTAGGATACAAAGGTCAACCCTCCAATTTTTATACCGGTATTAGCATGGAACCATGTGATATCCTCTTCTTTATATGCATATGAGTTCGTAAGTTGTTTTCTTGCAACACTTCTGCCTAAGTTGGACCAGGTTGGGGTAGATAATAGAATGATTCATTCATCCTAGACCATCCTTGAAGATAAGTTACACCCCTGTGATTAATTTTTCATGGCAGCACATTCAATGATAAAAGTGCATGTGTTCAAAGAGGAACCATTCATTCTCCCTAGAGTCCTCACAACATGGGTGGTGGCCTTGGAGATGGATAGAACATCTTGGAGAGCTTGGACAAAGAGTTTGACTCTACTCACAAGAAGAAGACCTTGTTTGAACTCCCCTGGAATAAAGGAGGCATTACTGTGATAAAGCGTAAGGTGGGGCATATCCTCACATGGAAGTTTGTCCACTATGGTTTTTCCTTGATCCAAGACAAATGGAGATATGACTTTGATGGGAAAATTGCTGCCACCTTGGCCCAAAACAAGGTCTTAGGCTCATGAAAGTATTAGTGGAGGAATTTATTTGATGATAAGAGGTCTGCTAAGAAGGAAACTCCTGATATTTATGTTGAATTTTTGGATATCCTAACCCAAACATCGAAGTCCTTTTACCAAGTCTTGCACAACCATTATCCCTTTGTTACTATGGGCAAGGGATTGAGAATGATCCTAAAGGGTAGAGACTGAGGCATGAAAAATATAGATTCCTTTTGGAAATATAGGTAAAGAATTGGGAAAACTACCCAAAATTTTAAGGAGGTGTCCATTGACGAGAAGTGGGAATAATTGTGGGAAGCTGGGCACGAAATCGATTTAGATGGAAATAAATGTGTCATAAACCCAAAGGTAGGATCCTCCCAGTAGAAAGAGCCACCATAGTACCTTTTCTCAATATCCCAATAGATTCCACTGAGAAATATGCCCAGGACTCAGGTGACACCATGTCCTCAAGGTCCTGAAGAAGGAAATAAATTGGTGTCAAAACCAAACCAGGGTCATATTTATACATAGCCATTGGTCATCCCTTTAGCCACTACCTCTGAGATCACCAACCCCCTATCCTGCCAAAAAAGAAGAAGAGATTGTCTGAGGTCCCCTCCTTCTCCGCCCCTTCCTCTATTCCATTTCCCCCTTTTTCTTCACCTTCTAGCATTCATCTTCTCCCTACTCCCTCGCCTTTCATTTCTTTGACTGGGGATGTCTCTGTTCTGGTCACTTCGAATAAGACCCATCCACCACCGACTCCCCTCTTCTTCCACCATCTGTCATCATCCATTCCTTCTCCCCCAGGGTCCTAACGCCCTTCTCTTGGGATCTTGTAACATCCCAGCCCTTGCGCCCCACTATTATTCCATACAACATATCACCAGGGTTCCCATTCATGGGCGGGATTGTTCCTTTCCCTACATATTTTGTTAATTAGGTTTATTTGGCCAAGAAAACACACATTAGGAGAAAGGAGAAGAAAAAGAGCAAAGTTATGGATAGTGGAGAAACAAAGAACATGTAGTCATTATATGACCATTGGAAGAGATCCCTCACGGTTGCATAGATGATTCCCAATGTCTCCAAACCTAGTGGAGTAGATGCAGCCAGATGATTACACCAGCCATGTCAAGGTAGTAGACTTATCTTAATTTCAGCCTTCAAGATAAGGTCAAATTGACAAATGAATCAATCACTATTGTCACTATGGATTACATGAAGGTAAAAAACAAGCTATGAAGAAAGTAGAGGATAACCTCAGAATAATGTAGGGTATTGTTGGTCACCTCAACTCAGAAAATCAAAGGTAAAAATAAAGAGTTAGGAGAAACTCCGCAAGGAGTTGAACGAGGTGCATTTGAAGGAAATTTTGGTTAGCTTCCAAGGTAGAGGTTAAGAAATTAGAAGCTGAGTTAACATCCTCTATGTCTGAAGTCATTTCACTGTAACAGGAAATTGATTCTATTAAAGCCAAGCTTTTAGCCTCTAGGACCTCAGTCAGTTCACTCTAATGGGAGCTTCGAAGCAAGAAAAAAGGATGTTTCCATGCTATAAGATAAGTTTGTGCACTGAAGAGGCTGAAAGAGGGATCCTACAAATAAAATTCCACTCATCAGAGGATGCAGTAAAAGATTTGAAAAAGAAACTTTCACCAAGTAACCACAAAGGGGAGGAATCATCCCATTAGTTCAAGGGCTATACACCTCCTGCTGTAAAATTATTACCACTATAGTACAAAGAATCTATCACCTGCACTAAAATTTATATCTAATGTACAGGGATTTTGTGAATAATGTGGAGTTTTCTGCATCCACCATCAGTAATGTTGTCTCTACCAAGGTTCCTGAAGCTCAAGCATTGGTCCATAAATTATACAATTCCTCAGACTCTTCCCTATAGTGGCTGGTATCGTGGATAGGAAGATGGACGATGGATAAAATAAATGAGATCCTAAGTTACAACAAGGCCACACTTAAGTGTCATAATCTCCTCACCCAAATCAAGCTCAGAATCAAGGAATGAAAGCATCACATTGAGGAGTTAGTATAATTGGGCTTCTCCTCCCCATTTCCCAATGACTCCATGGACCTTTCAGAGAACCAAATCCAACAACTACTTACTGTAAAATAATAGGACAAGACTATTTTCCAGTCTTTAAAAGAAGAATCAAGTATGAATGAGGTGGAGGTCATCGTGAAAATGATACTGAAAACTAGAGTTCTTCTTACACGTGATGGTACAGGATCTTCAAACTCTCTCACATAAAGAGATTATCAAGCTTGATATATCCTTCCTAGGATTTACAAAGAAGAGCATACCCAACGGAGGAGGAATGGATCAGGTACGAAGAGGCTTTGAAGTAGCTCTAAGTGGCATCGGTTGAACCACATTTTGAAATTTTGAGTTAGGGGAGGGTTGTCAGATTCTTCCTATGATAGGAACGGATTCCATTAGTGAATCACCATAACTATAGAATAAATTCTACACCTACAGGGATCTCTTGGTTTTTATCACCCTGACTCTTTTGTTTATATGTTATTTTTCCCTTTAGAGAATGATTTTGGTTAAGTATGGAGCCAAGCGTAGAGGGTATCCACATGTCTCTTTCAGTGCATCTTGGAGGAAGCACATAGAGCTAGGATTTTCAAATCAATGCATGGTCTCCACATGTCAGAGGAACAACAACATAGTCCGAATGGGCTGAAAATTCAAAATAAAAAGAGATGAGCCTGAAGATCTCCATGCGTTACCTAGGCGTAAATACAAGAGGAGAAAATAGAATGGCAGACCCAAATTAATGTGCAGCGTCCATGTGTCATTCAAGGAAGATATCACTACCCATGGATCCTACTAAAGAAGTGAAAGGACTCGCATTTAGTGGATTGAATGCAATCCCGAGTCCTAAAGCAAGCAGTTGAGATCTACCACATGGGTCGAAGATCAGGTAGTTGAAGAGCTAAATGTAAATGGTGGAGATCATAATAATAGTCACGTTGGAGTGTGAGCCAGCAGGGTCTAGATAAGATGATCCTTGGACCAATTATTAAAAAAGGGGTGGAAGTAATTCACAAGTTCTAGAGGATTTTGAGTTTCATTAGTTTGTGTTTATCATCCTTAATAAGGATCTGTTATAAAGAAGAACTATAATTTGTGATGTTATTAGCCTTATGTATTGTTTTATTTATAATTGAAAGGTTATTTTTATATGCACAAAGGAATCAAAATACTATGAATCTTTATTTCCTTCTGTATGTTGTTATTTAACTCTCAGATATATGTTTCAGTTCTACCATGTTATACGCCTTTAGATTCTTTTACATTCACTTTCCCATTTGCATGGTTACATTTTAGTTATTTCTAGCATTAGATAATAATGAATTTTCTTGGAAATAGGTTGATCAAGCGTCAATGCTCTTTAACATTTTTTGTAGTGATTTGGATATGTATCTCTGTGCTTTATGATAAATCTTGGTGCATTTCCTTAGATTAGGATCTTCAATTGTTTAGCTCTCTTTCTAACCCTCATCTCAACACTTGAAGAGAAGAGCCAGCTTCTATAAAATCTAGAGGTTATCTTAGGGGCCAAGTCCCACGTCTCTAAGATTTCCCACAACTGTGATGGTCCATCTACAAAGATAATCATCAATAGGTATAGAATACTGCGAGCTAAGTCTTGGCCTCTTAACTCATGTTGTGGTCATATAAGATAAGTATGATGTCATGTTTGATTCTTCATTCAAGATCCAACCACCTCATAATGAAATAGAACAAATGGATAAATTCAAGGCCTCTCATGAAGAAGTTTTCAATAAGAATGAACATGGGAAATAAGAGAACCTGAAAAAATTCAATAAATTCAATCAAAAATCAGCCTTGGGGCAATGATGAGATATAAAATGAGGAATCAGCAATGTGGGGGAACATGGAAGGCATTTGCAATACAAAATTGACTCCCAAGATAATAAAAACAATAAAATTTCATAGCAAAGTTTTGAGCATCAAAGGAATTATGTAGGCTCACTCCTCCCAAGTATATAGGTAGTCATGAAAAAACCTAATTTTCATAAGAAGTAGAGGAAAGGAGGATAATTCCTCAAACCAATAAATGAATTAATGGGATATCATAACCCAATTTTACCCATTCAGAGGTAAATTTTGAAAAGAGAAGTGCTATAGTGAAAGAGGGTTGTCCCCTGCATGTATCATAAGTGGTTTAGGTTTGTGTTTTTTCCCTTCTATTTTGTGTTTCCTTTTCCCGTTGTGTGTTTTTTTTCCCTATCTGTGTGTGGTGTGTTTCCGTTTTGTTATGTACGTGTGTTCACCCTTTAATTCTATCATTTTTTCTGTTGTGACTCTGTAAATCCCAATGAATAAGGCACTAGTCCCCGTATTGTATTGTATTAAGATTCTAGATTTCATTCTTATCATGTCATCACTTCGTTTAATCCAAACCAAGTCCCTAAGTGAGATCCAATTGTTGTCATGTGTTTTTGCAATGTCAAAATTCAAGTTGAAAACATGACAACTTTACCCCAATATCGGAAAATTTACTCGAAGCCCCTCATGAGTCATCATTTGCGTCATCCTACCTTCTGTGTCATACCCTTATTATCATTGAAAACCCTAAAAAATTGATAAACCTTCCTAAATGTATGAAACATAGTCATGATTTCTTTAATTCCATTCAGTGAAATGTGGTAAAGAGGTGAAATCCTTACAAGGGCTAGAAAGGCTATTCCCTAGCCTTTCCAACACTGTTGTGTGCATCCTAAGAAGCTGATAAAGGAGATTAAATTCATATGAAGAAGTTGTAGAATATTTTTAAATTCATTAGAACAGGTTTAGGAAGTTTTGGGAAAGTTGTAGAGGTTTTGGAACAAGAACAATGAAAGCAGGTTTTGGAGGTTTAAGTAACTAGCAGTGTGAAAAAACACCTGAGGATTCCAGGAGCTCTAGGAGTATTCAACATTATAACAATATCCCATTGGAAATCTTAGATTATCCTCTACATGATGAATTTTTCACATTCTACATAGTCCCTAAGCACTTCTCTATGTAGGACAATTTCAGTAGACTCACCTTGTGGTCTAGAATGAAAAAGCATAATTTTTTGAATAAGGCATAATAAATTCTTAAAAACTATCCCATTTATCCTTAAATGATCTTGGGAGTCAAAATAATATAAAAAAACTTCAAAAAAGGGTTTCTAGAACTCCAAGAAAGTTGGTTTCATGTTTCGAGCAATTAGCCCATTTTCAAATTTGAAGGGAAAATGAGTTTTTTCACACTGATTATCCCAACTACACTGAATGTCTAGGATAGTGGGGAAATTTGTGACACCAAGTACACAAAAATTACCCCCACCCTTTGATGAATCCCTTGGAGCCTCATATGTCCTTGATCATGCCCGGAAGAGTTCTCAGTGTTCTCATTTGCAAATTTGGTTAAGCATTGAGCCTCTCAAGCGTTAGGATAATTTTTTCACCTCTACTGTCCCAAATGTTTGGGATGTTCAGGACAACTGGGACACAAAAGTGCACCCTAACCCCAACCCTTTCTTAATTTCTTCATGTTACCATTCTAGCCCTTAGGTGCTCAAACCTCTCTCTCTCCTCCTCCCAACTAGCCACTCAACTCCGGACACTTGTCAAGAACAGGCATGGGGGCACATTTTTTCACACATAATGTCCCAAATTTTTGGTAAAGTTAGGAAAAATGGGACACAAATGTTTGACCCCCTCCTTTTCCTTCAAAAACAAGTTTTAAACACACTTTATCAACTTAAAAACAACCTTGTTGTTGCCCTTTTAAGAGCTTCCCAAGTATTTTACTCTTCATTATTTCACTAGGTTAACCCAGGAAGCCATTTTTGACATCCTCAAGTGCAAGATAACATGAAAATTTACCAAATATCCCTATTTTTTCATATGGGATAGCCATGGAAGCCAAAACAAAGAAATTGTCATATCTTCCAAACCTTTGATCGAAATTGAGTGAAATTTTCTCATCTTTTATTCAACCTAGGGGATATCGAGAATACTGTAACAACAGAGAAGAGGATGACCTAGGTTATTAATGGAAAAAAACCCTAGTTAGATGCCCTAACTTCTGCTTTTTCATTTTTTGGGCATTCCAGCAGGCAAACTAAGCTAAAATTTGGAGCAAGAGATCATAAAGAGGAGCTTAATCTAGTGATGCCATTTTCACTGCAATATGAGATGGGTATTTGTAGTTTTCTAAAAATAGTAATTATTTGAAATCCTCACTTTATAAAAATATTAAGTCCCCTCAAATCAATGCACTCAGAGGACATTGAAAATGAGAAACTACGAAACCTTTCCAATAATAGAAAAAAGTAGAAAAACAAAAAAAACAACTGCCTAAAAGTAGAAAGTTTCTGAAAATGGTAAAACATCATCAAGGGAATCAAACTAAGTATTTCAAATGATCAAGAAGTTAAAATTTGAGAAAAACATGTGAAATATCCAAAAATAGTAGGTCCTGGCTCCACCTGCTAAAAATAGAATTTCTCTGTTTTGAGTGCAAAAGTTGCAATAGGCTCTGTTTTAAGTCATCGCACTAGTTTTTGACATCCTAAAAAGGTTATGGGATGATCTCATATGCCAAATAGAGAAATGAAACCTCGATATGGGTTTTTAAAATATCATCTTGAGCATAATTGTGTTAAGAAGCAAGGCATAGTATTGTAGAGAACAACAAAAAATATAGGGACATTGTGCAATCAAAAGAGATTTGAAATATGCCAAGATATCAATTAATCCATAAAATAAAAGTTTAGAATAGCTCATTGGTCAATTTAGATCCATCATCATCTCTTAGTGAGCTCAATGAGTTGAGCTCAATGATTTTATTTGAGTTGGGTGAGTTGGGTGAGCCAGTGAGATGGGTGGTTTGAAATGGTTGAGTTGATTGAGATAGCCAGGATAAGTGAGCTAGGGAAGAGATCAAATCTATCAAAGTAGTAAATTCAAAGTTTTCAATCTTGCAACACAATGTGTAGAATAGGGTTGCAAGTATTAAGAGGTTTGAACATCGTGATCGACAATTGTGAAAACCTAAGGGATAAAAGAGTGATCCTCACTCTCATTGAGAAATCAAGAATGCATCATCATGGGTAAGTTTTTTGTTCATATCAAGATCACATTAGGAGGTCTTGAAAAAAATTTTCTAAACACTCAGTCAGTAGTCCAAGGTGTTCAAATGAGTAATCTTCATCAGTGGAGCATAAAAGTGTCACAAAGGGTCATCATGGGTCAGATTTCCATCTTTAACTTATTCAATGTTTCTCTTCATCAAAGGAAGAGGTATATTAATCCATGCCTTAGAGCTTTCCTTCTCTTCTCTCCTCATTATTTATCCTCTTCTCTACCTCATTTCTAATTTTTCATTGTAATAAATTATGACCTTTTGTCTTCTTCATTAAAGTGACTATGAAATATTTGTTCAACATAAAATTCCCTTTTCCAATTATAAAAAGGGGAATTATTTTGTGTTTCCTAAGTTCATGTGAAAATTCACTTGTAATGGATTGTAAAGATATAAATTGAGAGATCCTCCTCATTTCAAGGGATGGTTAATATTATTTACTATCTCCCATACTCTCTCTATAAAAAAGTGATGAAAGTTCTTCTATTTCTCTACATAGCTTTTCCTCTTTCCCTTGTATTGTACAATTTTTAACCATTTAACCTACCCAGAAGAAGGCTATATGTTAGACTAATGTTTTTTAAAAAATCCTCACACAGTGAATTTTTCTAAGGCCAAGAATCCAAAAATTTTCAATATTTGGACTTCAGAGTTTTTTAGCTCAGTTTCAGAATTTCATTTAAAATTTTATGAAATCCAAATTTCTGAAAATCTGAATTTTCAGACTTTTAGGTTTTTGGGTTTCCGGATTTTTGGCTCATTTCATCTAAATCCCTCGTGGAATTCCAAAGTCTGAATTTCTAAAAGTCCAAAAATTCAGACTTTCAGGTTTCAGGTTTTTGGAGTTCTCCGAGTCATTTTTAGGATTTTTATTTAAAGTTTTCCAAAATCTGAATTTTTAGACTTTCGGGTTTTCAGGTTTCAGAATTTTCAATTGCCAATTCATTTTTTTGCTTCCCATTTTTCCGAAGTCTAAAATCCCAAATTTTTAGAATTTTGGGCTTTCAGGTTTTGGAACTTCAGAGATTCTGAGCATAATTAATTTTCACCTACCTCTGTACGGATCAGATTTTTACCATTAATATCAGGATTTCTATTTAAACTCGTATTTTTACTTGTCATTTTTACCTGACACATTCGCTCTGACATTTCATTCTTGTACTTTGTGATTTCTTTTTCAAGGTATGTTTTTTGTTTAATTTTCTTTTGGTTTTAGGTCTTTTTCCTCTATTTCCTCCTCATTTGGGTTTTCTTTTGGTTTCCCTTTGCGTTTTTTGTAATTTCATTCTTTTGGTTCAGCATGGTTCATTTTTTGAGTTTCCTCTAGGTTTTCAAGGTTGTTCAAAAGGTCTTTTTAGGCCTCTCATACTTCCTTTCATTTCTCGATTTCTAGCTTGACAATTTAACATTTGTCTTACAATTTCCTCCAGAGATCATTTGGAAAGACTTATTTGAAAAATTCATTTCAAGAAATCACAAGGTAGGAAAATCATTCTGAGAAATCCTTCGGTGAAAATGGAGTTTTTTCAGTTTCAGAACTTTCTTGTTTTCGGAATTTCAAAGTATTGTTGCTTTCAGAATTTTGGAGATTTCTTGTTTTTGGAATTTTAGAGAACTATTGCTTTGAAGAATTGTTTCTTTCAGGTTTTCGGGACCTCTGGCTTCAAGAAATTATTTTCAGAAAAGTTATTTTCAAACAAATTCATTTCGAAGATTTCTTTTAGAGTTTTGATTTCAGAAATTTCAGTTTGGAAAACTCTTTCGGGGATTTCGATTCGGTGATTCCTTTCATAATTTTTTGGTTCAGAATTTAAGAGTTCTCTTGTTTTTAGGTTTTTGGAATTTCTGTGACATTCAGCTCCTGAAACATAGGTTTTGATGTTTGTCTCCGCTTCAAAGGGAAAAGAGAAGATGAAGTACACATTTCTTGGGGTTGCTCCCCAATCCTGCCTATCCTCTAACTTAGGAAATATTGGGGACAATGATCTACGACAAATTGATCTTCCAAGTTCTGGGAGAGATTAAAGGCCCCAAACAAGAAGCCATGTAGGCCATCTATGACAGTAGTCTTTCCCTTGCCATTGGTTTTCCCGAATATGTGCAATGCCTAGAGTTTTTCTTAGTTGCAGCAGCCCACTACGATAAGAATTCCATATCAATTAGAGATAGTGATGATAAGGTGGTGATCCGTTTGGACCCATATTTCTCTTGAGGACTTGTTTAAACTTACATACATTCAAGATTACACCACAATTTCACCAAAAATAGTAGTGGAACACTAGGATAAAAAAGAAGAAATATGCTCAAATGTTATGATGAAATCCAATCTGGTTAAGAATTTCACCAAAATACCCAAGACTATACATTGATCAAATTTTATTCACGAATTCAATGATCTTATTGTGTTATTAAGCAAAGTCTCAGGTTCTTCCTTCTGTAAAGGAATTCTATGAATGTATGTTCTTGTACATAGACACTATAAAAAAGAATGGCGAGTTTATTCAATGGGGGGAGCATATTAGTAGCAACATTCGCTATCAGTTGGGAAAAATGTTAGAGATGAAGACTTTCTATATGACATATTTCCTGGTATATGCAATTGTTGTTATGGGATATTTTTTGGGATTGAATACCAAGGGTGTTCACAACACCTCCCAAATATATGAGTTTTGTCCTCAACTCATTTTGGACAAAGGGAACAAGTATCTCTGAAGAGTCAATGACGCTTTCTTCTCTTTTTTCCTCTATCATTTTGACAAATAACTATATAATCGAGAGGGTTTCTGATGAGGCTTTCCAAGTGGTTGTGAGAATGGGGAGCAATCTACTTTCAATTTCACACATTCACCTACATTCAGATTCCAGGTTTCATAGGCACCCCAAGCAAGTTGCCAAGGTGCACCACTGACAAACGGATTCTTTTGGAATTAGTTTGGCAGTTGTTATATTATCATCAAATCCAAAATAAGCATCACAAGGTGGGGAATGCATTTCCCTGTTTTGATTGGCAGGTATTCTTTCCCAGATATTCACAAGGAAAAAAAATGTGGATGTAGAAATGGATGAGGTAACCCTACAGACCTTTTCATCTGCACGAACTAATTTTGACTATTGGGGGTAAGTTTGGGGAGACAGGTCGGTCAAGTGCTCACATACCCCAATTAGAAGATATATGGATTTATTATCGAGGACGAATACATCATGCGGAAAAGGGATTATGAAAGGTTAACCCTTAATGAAGTTCGATAATTTGGATTGGATGATGTGCTAAAGGACATGTAGGAAAATGATGAGGTCCTATATTCATCATATAAGAGTGATAATATTTCCAATCAATCACTACTATGGATTGATTGGTTTGTGGAAGAATGCAATAATACTAAGGAAAGGGCGAGACCCACTCTAAAGAGGACTTTCAGTTGGTTGGCCACCTTAGGAAATCTCACCCAAAGGGGAAAACCAATCTACAAATATAGGGTCTATTACCAGAAATAAACCAACCAACACCCACAAAAGGCAAGAGGTCGACTCAAAGGGTTTCTATAGTTCCAAATAAGAACTCATTTGTGGTTGGTGGCTTATCTCTCTCTCTGTCTCTAGTTTGTTACTCCCAAGATTACATCATCTACAGTGTCAATAACAGAAATAGTTGAAGTCAGTGACTCTAATAGTGTCATTTAGGATCCATCACATCTTCCCCTTCCTCCATTATCACTTCCAGTATCCAATATTATTTCCACTTCCACCATCATTTCTTCTTTCCCATCCCCTTCTATGGCCCAAGCATTCTCGTTACTTCCATTTCTATCAGTTGGGGAAAATATTGGGTCACCCATTTCCTCCAATTACAACCCCAAGCATTGCTTACCTTCAATTCCTATGGCTGTCCTTACATCCACACCTTCCATCATTCCTACCTCTACTAATATATCAGCTAGTATCTCTAGTGATCTTTCTCTAACTGATGCTTCAGGTATCAGATCTGCCACTCCATCTTCATGCTGACTCTAGCCATACCAAAGTGGATGTTTAGAAAGACTCCCAAGAAAAATAAAATGGTTCCTCTATGAGATGCCCTTATAGATCTTAGTATATTAGAGATCCATGCCCAAAAAATAGGCCAAGAGAATCAAGAATCATATCAAGTCTGATGGATAATCCATCTGGAGAGCGTGTGATAGAAGTAGATACCCTCCGTTGAGGGGGAAAACTAAAGAAACAATCACAGAAATAGATTGCCAGATATCAAAGTTCTCATTGGGGGAAAGCTACTCATGAAGGGAGCCAAGAAAAATGTACACACTGCTCTTGGGGCCCTTTTGGAGAAATCCCTGACAAAGACAAGACCACCAAGGATGAGCTCAAGGCCTAAGGTCGAGTAACTCACTTCGCACTACTAAAAAGAGTAACCCATCACCCATCCATCCACTGACATCTCAACTACTATGGCTATGACAATTTCATCTACTAATCAATTATATTTCTTATTATGAGCTCAAGAAGCTAGGCCAGAAAGGGAGATCAGTGAGTGGATGGATGAAAAGAATCTTGCAAGAAGCCAATCCTTTGATCAAGGAAGCCATTGAGATTTATAATGATTTGACCGATTACAAAAATCACCATTGTTACGATGGATGAATTCTAATCTGAGGATAATAATAATTTAAATTTAACTTTTGCAGCATGGAGTTCCATTAGAGAAGAGGATTCTGATTTGCTTCTTCAAGAAGAAGTTTGATGATTGCTAAATTGTTCGAATATTTAAGGCTATGGAATTCTGTCAGTCTTACAAGATCTGATTAAGAAATTAAAGAAGTGAGTGGAGATTGATGCCCTGATTATATCTTAGAGGATGACTGCCAACTGCAAATTCTTCAATGAAATATTGATGCTCTTTCTAAAGGATCAGATTATGGAAAATTTCAAAAATTTGGTAAAGCAAGACGATGACATCATGAAGAATTTCATAGTGATCCTGATCAACTAGTATTATGTAAGAATTAGGGAGACTAAAGAAAGTTACAAATAAACTTTGAAGGTTACCACCCAGGATCACGAAAGAAATCAAGACAGCAGACGTAGTTCACTAAGCATGTGGACCTAGATATGAAGAAACTAAGGGTGTTATTATCTTTGAGTACAGACACCGAATGGCTCTATGAAGAACTCCAACTATCCAATGATTTCTTACAAAAATCACTAATGTTACGATTGAATTCTTCCTGAGGATAATAATAATTTAAATTTAACTTTTGCAGCATGGAGTGACATAAGAGAAGAGGATTCTGATGCTTCTTCAAAAGAAGTGATTGATGATGCTTCTAAATTGTTCGAATATCTAAAGGCATGGAATTTTGGTGTCAAGTATTACAAGATCTGATTAAGAAATTAAAGAAGTCCATGATTATATATGCCCTGAATTATATCTTAGAATGACAATTGCCAACTGCAAATTCCAATGAAAATATTGATACTCTTTCTGAGGATCAGACTAAGGAAAATTTCAAAAAATTTGGTAAAGCAAGACGATGACGTCATATTTCAATAGTGATTCCTCAACTAGTATTATGTAAGAACATAGGGAGACTAAATAAAGTCACAAATAAACTTTGAAGATTCCACCCTAGGATCACGAAAGAAATCAAGACAGTAGACATATTGAATCACTATGCATGTGGACCTAGATATGAAGAAACTCCAGGGTGTTATCAAGTGCTTCTTTGAGTACAGACACCGAATGCCTCTATGGGAAGAAGGAAAACATAAACTTGTAGAGAAAGGAGATGCAGATGAATCAGGCCCAAGATGAGCCACCATGAAAGGACAAGTTCAAGCTCTGGAATCAGTCAAAATTCCATAGGGTTGACTTGGTCAACCTTTTCCCTCAACAAATTTGCTATTTTCATGGGACCCCCTGTTCCCTTATATTAATGACATTACTATTTTTAGTTAAATTTTAGTTAAAGGCCCACCTGTAATGGCTCCAGCCTAAAAACTTATAAATAGTGGAATGCTTCCATTATTTAGGATACATATTTGGAGAGATATTTTTCGTGAATTTTCTCTTCATACTTTAAGAGTTTTCAGAGATTTGTTAAAACCTTTTTGATTATATTCAGAATTATTCCTTACGCACTTGAAGATACCCTTGTTTTAATGTGTTTGAATGGTTAGTCATTGTATGCTTTGTGAATGCCCTGATTCCTTGGCATTATTGATTAATTGACCTTTATTTCATATTATCTGTTTCATATTGTGAAAAGAATAGTGTGATTATCTTTTCATCAGTTGTGAGAAACTATTTTCCTTCTGTTGATTAAGAGTTGCATCTATTATTATCATTTAAGTGGATGCTTGACATGTGTTTGTGATTATCCTCTTGATAAATTATCTGTGTATCGAATCAAATTTTATCTTTCTATTGTGTATGTTTCAAGTTTAACAAAGGAATGTGTGCTTCTAGTCCATGTTGTATTTTGTACCCTTTCCAAGGTGCGATAGATAAAGGTGTCCAATGATTGCAAGCATCCTATCCTCATTAACCCTCCTGAAGTTGATCATCCCTTTTCTTGCTGCATCACCACTTCTAGCATAGATTTTACTTCCTTGCTTTCTCTTTACCTAATCCCATGAAATGTTAGGATAGGTCTAGTTAGCCATCTTTCTTACATCATCCAGACAGTGTTGTATTTATTTTAAGAAGAGGAAGTCATCCTTCTCTGGAGGTTCACCTCTGAGCCCAAGTCCCACAGCTTGAGAGGTGATACCATGCGTCCCAATCATCACCGAATTTCAAGATTAATTCCCAGGCCATTCAGGGGGTGCAGGGATTTGGAGACAACAACAACTTTGTGAAAATGTCAATAAAGAAAGGAGTTTCTACTTTTCTCGTATGAGTGAATAAGTAACCTTCTGTGTTCATAGTTTTATCTTGTCTTGATATTGTTAGCAAAGTTGTTATTCTTCCTAAATTGTGTATGTGATATTTCTGATTAATCCTCGCAAGCCCTCTAAATTTTCCTACTTGCAAAATTAATCCATCTCCTAGTTTCGCATACTCCACATCCCTATCTTCCTAAAAAATTACTCCCTTACACAAGATTTCAAGCATCCTCTGTGTAGGTGCAGTGAAGTGTTCCTGTTGGATCCCTTACTGCTAGGCCAACAAAAAATTTAACATTTGTTTGACATACAATAATGGAGATTCCCCCATTTAAGAAGAGTGACCTCGTCCCATATAATTAGCAAAAAGTAATCAATTTTTCCTAGCAATTTTTTTTTTCTCTCCAACACTCATTATAAATATAATGTCACAAACCTCCAAACTCCCCTTATCTTCCACTATTTTCCTTCCATCATCCAGCCTCACAACCATCGAATTCCCTTCAACTATTTTCCCTCAATCCTTCTAACCTTTTTCTATTATATAAATAATTTTTAAACCATCCAAAATCCCCTTATCTTCAACCCTTTTCCTCCATCATCCAACCTCACAACCCTAAAAAAAAAAACCTATCTTCCACCCTTTTTCCTCCATTCATCCAACCTCAAAACCCTCAACTTCTCCCTTCAAATAATTTCACTCACGTCCTTTTAACTTTTTCTATTCTACAAAAAAATGTCCCAACCCTCCAAACTCCCCTTATCTTCCACCAGCATTCAACCTTCAAACTTCCAACCTCAACTTCCCTTCAACTATTTTTCATGATAATCTTTTAACCTTTTCTATTCTACACATAATGTCACAAAATTCCAAATGTTTTTATTCTTCCTCCCTTTTCCACCTCTATTTTCAATGTCACAACCCTCCAAAATACCCCTATCTTCCACCCTTTTCCATCAATCATCCATCCTCCACAGACCTCCAAAATCCTCATCCCTTCCACCCTTTTCCATCCTTATCGTCCAACGTCCTCTAAAACTCCACTTCAACTATTCTCCCTAGAATCCCTTTTAACCTTTTCTATTCTACACATAATGTCAAAAAATTCCAAAGTTTCCTGTTCTTCCACCCTTTTCCCTCTATTTTCCAACATCACAACCCTCCAAACTACCCCTATCTTCCACCCTTTTCCCTCCATCATCCTAACCTCACAACCCTAAAAACTCCCCCTATCTCCCACACCTTTTCCCTTTATCATCCAACATCACAAAACTCCACTTCAACTATTATCCCTAGAATCTTTTAACCTTTACTATTCTACACATAATGTCACAACATTTCAAAGTTTTCAATTCTTTCAACCCTTTTCACTTTATTGTCCAATTTCACAACCCTCCAAACTCCCCATATCTTCCACCCTTTTCCATTTATTATCCAACATCACAAAAATCCACTTCACTTTATTTATTTTCCATCAATCCTTTTAACATTTTTAATTCTACACACAATGTTACAACCCTCCAAACACCCCTATCTTCCAACCTTTTCCCTCCTCCATTCTTCAACAATTTTCCCTAGAATATTTTAACCTTTCCCTATCATTCTACACACAATATCACAACCTTCCAAAGTCTTCTATTCTTCCACCCTTTGACACTTTATTATTCAACCTAATAACCCTCAAAAATCACCTATCTTCCACCAATTTCCCTCCATCATCCAACCTCACAACCATCCAAACTTCCCATATCTTCCACTGTTTTCCCTCCATCATCCAACCTCACAACACTCCACTTCCCTCTAACTATTTTCCCACAATCCTTTTAATATTTTCTATTCTAAACACAATGTCACAAACCTCCAAATTCCACTCATCTTCCACCCTTTTCCCTCCATCGTTCAACCTTACAAACTTCCAAACTACCCTTCCCTTCAAACCTTTTCCCTCCAACCCTCCAATCTCATAACCCTGTAACATCCATTTCAATTCTACCATTTTCACTCCATCACAACCTTATAAACCTCCCCTTACCTTCATTAACCCTTTTTTCTCCATTTTCTAACCTCCCCTTCCCTTCAACCCTTTTCCCTTCATCATACAACATATAACCCTCCAACCTCGCAACTCTCTAAAGTCCCCTACATTTCCACCTTTTTGCCTCCAATTTCCAAACCTCCAAAATCCCTTTCACTTCTACCCTTTTCACTCCATGCAATGTTCTAAATGTATAATTCCCTTCAAAGCCTTTTCCCTCCATCATTCATCCTCATATGCCTCCAAAACTCCCCTTAATTTCCACCTTTTAGCATCTGACATCCAACATCTAACCCTCCAACATCAATATCACTTCTACCATTTCCACTCCAAGAAACTTCATTTGATTCTCTACTTCCCTCAACCTTTTCCCCTCTATCATCTAACTTCACAACTCTCAAAACTCCCCATTAATTCCACATGTTATCCTCCGACATCCAATATCCAACATCCCTTTCACTTCTACCCTTTTCACTCTATCTAACCCTCTAAACCCCCACTTCCCTTCAACCCTTTTCCCTCCATCACCAAATCTCACATGCTCTCCACCAACCTAAAAGCTATCCAAACTCCTTTTCAATTCTTCCCTTTATCGTCCTTCATCTAAACCCTCAAAATTCCCTTCCAATTCTACCCTTTCAACTCCATCTCATGCCCTTTGAATCTCCCCTTACTTTCATCAACACTTTTCCCTCCATTGTCCAACATCTATCTCCAAAATCCCTTCCATTCAACCCATTTCCCTCCATCATCTAACCTCATAACTCTCCAAACTCCCCTTCATTTCAATCCTTTAACCTCCAACATGCCCTTTCACTCATACCCTCTTCACTCTATCACAACCCTCTAAAAATCCCCTTCCTTTAACCCTTTTCCCTCTACCATCAAACATTCCAACCTCACAACTCTCCACACTTCCCTTTATTTCCACCCTGTATCCCCACCAAAACTCTAACATCCCTTCAACCATTTTCCCTCCATCATCCATCCTCACAACTCTCCAAACTCCCATTCATTTCCATCCTTTCAGCCTAAAAATACCCTTCCATTCTACCATTTTCACTCCACCTTCCAATCTCCAACACCCCAACCTCGTAATTCCCTCCAAACTCCCCTTCACTTCCACCCTTTATCCCCTCAAACCTCCCACATTCCTTCTACCCGTTTCACTCTTTTTCACAACACTATAAACATCCCCTTACCTTCAAACCCTTTTCTTCCCATCATCTAACCTCCATCCATCCAAACCTCGCTACTTTTCAAACTCTCATTCACTTTCTAACCTTTATCCCTTCCAAAACTCCAACACCCATTCAACCCTTTTCCCTCCACCATCCAACCTTAAAAATATCCAAAATCCCATTCATTTCCATCCTTTAGCATCCATCATCTATGCCCTCCAACATCCCTTTCACTTATGCCCTTTTCACTTTATTCGCAACCGTCGAAACCTCCCCCCTTCAAAAATTTCCCCTCCATTGTCCAACATCCAACCTTCAAACCTTGAAACTCTCAAACTACCCTTCATTTCCACCATTTATCCCCTCCAAACCTACAAACATTCCTTTAACAATTTTCACTCTATCATCCAACCTCGCAACTCTCCAAATTATCCTTCATTTCCATCCTTTATCCACCAACATCTAACCCTCCAACATCTTTTTCACTTATACCCTGTTTCATTATGTCCGATTCCCTCCAAACATCCCCTTCCCTTCAACTCTTTCCCCTCCATATTTCAATCCTCCAACCCCCTAACCTCCCCTTCCATTAAACTCTTTTCACTCCATCTTCTAATCTCTAACCCCCCATACTTGCCAACCTCACATTACCTTAAACCTCCCTCCATTCTATCACCTTCCAACCTCGCCCTCCAAATTATCCTTCATTTCCATCCTCCACCAACATCTAACCCTCCAAATCTCCCTCCATTATGTCCCAGCGCTCCATCCCCTTCCCTTCAACTCTTTCCCCTCCATCGCTTTCCTAACCTCCCCTTCCATTAAACTCTTCAATCTTCTAATCTCCCACCCCTTGCCAACCCTCACATTACCTTAAACCTTTTCCCTCCATTCTATAACCTCCATCTCCCATTCCCTTCAAATATTTTCCCTCCATCTTCAAATATCCACCTTGCCCTCCAAACTCCCTCTATCGTCTAACCCTCCAACCCGTCCACCATCCTCCATGCTTTCCACCCTAAATCCTTTTCAACCTTCTGATTAAGCCTAAAATGTGACCATCCTCCACGCCCTCCAATACTCCATGTTCCCTTCCACTCATGCCCTAAAAATCCTATCATGCAACCTCCAAGTACTCCCCTTATCGAAAGAAATCTAAGCCCTCCCCCTCCTCCATCCTCCATAGTTTTCCACCCATCCCTTCAACCCTCCCCCGCTAATTCATAGTCAAAATATAGACTCCATGCCCTCCAAAATTTCTTTCCAGGTCCACTCGTGCCACAAGAACATCCTTCACAGACCTAAGAAACTCCCTTCCCTTTGGACAGATCCCCCTTATTCCAGCTCCTAGAGATGTCTGGCGACACCCGTGTCCCCCCTACATTCCTACTTTCTAGGCTCATGGGTCTATAGAAAATGCCCTAGAAAACCTCCCCTTCCCTTTCACAAGGTGTTCTCCTTTAGTCATCTTTCATGCACTCTGAAAATGCCCCTTCCCTTTAGATCCTTCGAGGTCACTAGAATCCTTCATGGCTTTCACCCTTCCCTTTAACCCTCCCCTGCCTCAACTCGCTATCATGCACACCCTCCAAACTCTTGTTCCCTTCCACTCTCTCCCTCAATCCTTCACACCCTCCAAACTCCCCTTCCCTTTAACCCTCCACCCCCTCCTCTATCCTTCATGCCTTCCACCCTTCCCTTCAACACTCCCCAGTCTCCATCCGCTATCCTACACACCCTCCAAATATGTGTGCATGGAATAGAATGAAATTCTCTCCTACGAATAACCAGCCCTAGTGTCCCTTGTGATGGTGCTAGATGGATGCAATGAAGCTCTCATATTCCTTAATGGATGCAAATTTAGGTGTTGATAGCTAATACTTAGTGCTTGGTAATTTATATTTATATGATACCCTTGCTTGAATTTCATAATTTACCTCCAAAATGTCAACTACCAAAAATATAAGATTTTCAAACAACTAGAAAGGACCCAAAAAGTGTGAACAAAGTATACTGAGGTCAGGGGAACTAAGAGGGGATGAGGGAAGCTGGCCTTGGCATCCTGGTTGGAGGATAGTGCTAGGATGATAAATTACAAGGTATAATAAGGCATACTAAGCAAGTAAAGGTATGATACTGAAAGGAGAAATAGAAGACAAAGAAAGTTGGCCAAAAACATGGGTTAATTAATTAGTACTTTTATTACTTAGGAATCATTTGAATAGTAGTATGTAATTAAGACTAGATAATTACCCAATGTGCATGAATTTGTGTTTACACCTTCTATTCCCCTCATCCCCTTTCCTTCCATCGTCCAAACTACACCCCTCCATACTCCCCTTAACTTCAACTATTTCCTCTCCATCCTCCAAGCTCCAACCCACTAAGCCCTCCTTCATTTCAACCCATTTCCCTCCATCGTCCAAACTCCAACCCTCCAAGCATTCTAACCTCCCCATCCCTTCATCATCCAATCTCCACCCCTCCAAACTCCCCTCCACATCTACCCTTTTCTCTCCATCATTTAACCTCCAACCCGTCAAGCCCTCCTTCAGTTCAAAATTTTTTCCTCCATCATCCAACCCTCCAAGCCATCTAATCCCTCCTTAACTTCCACTCTTGTCCTTTCATCATCCAACTTCCAAGCCCTTTTCACTCCATCATCAAACCTATAACCCCAAAACACATAAGCCCTCCTTCACTTCCACCCTTTTCCCTCCATCATCTAACCCTCCAAGCCCTCTTTTAATTCCAACCTTGTTCCTCCATTATCCTACCTCCAAGTCCTTTTCCCTCCTTCATCCAACCCTCCAAATCATCCTTCTTCAGTTCCATCATAAAACCCTCCATCACATAACCTCCAATGCTCAAACACTCAAAGAAATATTTCACTTCCACGTGTTTCTCTCCATCATATAACCCTCCAAGCCCTCATTTAATTCCATCATCCAACCTCCAAGATCATTTTCCTCCATCTTCTAAACCCCAACCCTCTAACCCCCAAATACTCAAATCTCTCCTCCACTTCAACCCTTTTCCCTCCATCATGTAACCCTTCAAGCCCTCGTTTACTTCCACCCTTGTCCCTCCATCATCTAACCTTCAAAGTCATTTTCCTTCCATCATCCAACCCTCCAAGTCATCCTCCTTCACTTCCTCCCTTGTCCCCCTGTCATCTAACCTCTAAGATCTTATCATTCCATCATCCAACCCACAAACACTCAAAACCCTCCTTCACTTCCACCATTTTCCTTCCATCATCTAACCCTTAAATTCTTCCTTCACTTCCACCTTTTTCCCTCCATTGTCAAACCTTAAAGCCCTTTTCCTTCCATCATCAAACCTCAGACCCCAAAATACTCCAAACCCTTCAATCCCTCCTTCACTTCCACCCTTATCCCTCCACCATCTAACCTACAATATTTTTCCATCTATCACCCAACCTCCTTTAACCTTAAGTATCTAACCCTCCAATACCTCTTTCATGTTTACCCTTTTCATTCTATCCAAACCCTCCAAAAATCCCTTTCCCTTAAACTCTTTTCCCTCCATCTTCCAATCTCCAACCCCTTAACCTCCCCTTCCCTTAAACTCTTTTCTCTCCATCTTCCAATATCCAACCCCAAAATCTCACCAACCTCTCATTCCCTTAAACCCTTTTCAATCCATCCTCTAACCTCCAATATCATCAAGCTCCCCTTCCCTTCAACTCTTTTCCTTCCATCTTCCAATTTCCAACCCCAACCTCTCCAACCTCCCATTCTATTCAGCAATTTTTCATCTATTATCTAACTTCTAATCCCTCCAAAATCCCCTTCATTTCCAAGACCTTTAAACCTACCTTTCCCCTCATCCATTTTTCCTCTATCATCTAACCTGCACACCTTCAAACTACCCTTCACTTAATTCCTTTCCATTCCATCATCCAACCTTCAACTCTCCAATCCCTCCTTCAGTTTTACCCATTTACCTTCATTGTCCAACCTCCAACCCTCTAAGCCATCCAACCTCCATGTCCCTTCATCATCCAATCTCCAACCCTACAAACTTCTCTTCACTTTGATGCAAATCATTAATCAAACACAACCATCCCTTAATGATAGAATCAAGAATATTATTCAAACTTGTACAAACTTGCAAAAATGACTTACTTCTTCTGTAGACACAAAATCATGCACTTTAGACATTTATTTATCACGGTATCATACTACTATTTAGAAGGTTCTTGAGTGAATAAAGTAATAATTAACCCCCATCCTTTTTCCATATTTTTTATTTTATTTTGTAATTTGTGACCTATTACACCCATATGCCCAGTCATTTTCTAACATGCTACATAATTTTAGCCTCAACTGGAGCACCCATGGGCGTGCTGGTCCCACCTAGTGGAACCTAAATCCTTTTAGAAATTTTCCAATAATTTTGGGGCCTCTTCTAGCCATTTTTCATCCTTACCTTTCTTGTGGTCTTCATTTTCGGGGTTGATTACGAAATTAGAGCAAGAGAATCATATAAATTTAAAGTTATGAGACCATAATGAGGGACCTAGCATCACTTACAACTATCATTCCATCTAAAGTTGCATCCATATATTGCATTGACCTCCAAATAGCTCCATCATCAAGGCATAAGCTAGGACATTTGCATCACACTTCATAGGGGGGAGCGATTCTATTCTATTCTATGCACACATTATATTAAATTTTCTACATTTAGTTATTGTTCATTATTTACAAAGTGTGATTGGCATAAGAGAACCTAGGGCATGACATGCACACACTCACCAAAACTAAATTTAGGTCTGAAATGTAGTGCAACGCTCATTTAGTAAGCCCACTATTGTGGCAGATGAGGTCAGTATGACCCATTCATTTACATCTTTTTTTTAGGGCTTTGATACTTCCTTTTATTCTTTCATAGGTTATTTCTTCCTCTTAGGATATTTTAAGCATTCAACATAGTATAGGAAAATTAATGCAACAAATAGCGAAGGACAACAGTCATCTTCGATACTGTAAAGACAAATTCTGGACCTTTATTCAAGACCAAGTTTGGACCTTTATCCCAAACCAAGGCACCTTTTTTTCTTACCAAATCTTCTGTGGGCACCCCAGTCCTATCCCATGTGCTCCAGTCTAGCCACATCACCCAGATCTATCCTTTGCATGACCCCAACACATTCGCTCCTACTTTCTGATTTTTTGTTTATCGCTACAACACATTCTGACATGCATCTATTACTAGCTAATTCATTTCTTCTTCTCTCTTACACATTAGGGTTTAGTATTCCATTTTACATATTTACTTAGAATAATTAGCATACTCCTTTATTACATTTCATTTTGCTTAGTATAGTTGTTCATAACTTAGATTAACTATTATATACTACATAGTTTAGCTAATTTTAGCTAATCATTTTGGTGAACCTGACATGCTTATTCACACTTTTAGGATCTTCCTTCTTCCATTTTAATTTTAGGTATTATTCCTCTATTGCCATGGCTCACTCTCATGAGGATTTTACTGAAGCTCACCTTAAGTCTATCAACAATTACCTTGTTGAGCATCCCCAAGATCTAGATTTAATTTTACATGTTGTTTGCAAGGAAGTTACCAGCATGGCCAACCTCACCATTTATGTAGCCATACCCACTTCTTTTGCAACTCAACCACCTAATTATACTCTTTCTCCTTTTTTTTGTCCCCATTTTTGTCCCTAATCCTACCAAATTCTTTACACCACCTCTAGTTTCTCATATATGACAGGTCTCATCTATCAAAAACAAAGACTTAACTTCTCTTTATCATGACCTTTAGGCTCAAATTCGTAAGCTACAATAGGCCACCTCCCATGCATCGCCATCATTGGATTCTACTTTGCTATTGCATACTCCATTTTCTCCCACAATTTCTACTTATCCACTTCCACCTAACTTTGTCACCCCTAAGATTCCAATATTCAATGGGCATGGGGACCCACATGAGCATCTTAGAGCATTTCATGTTGCTTATCTTGACTTCTTTGATGATCATCTCCTTTAGCTAAGATTTTTCCTCATAGTCTCTATGATTATGTGATGCATTGGTTTTAAGACTTACTTGTTCACTCAGTCACCTCCTTTACACATCTAGTTGATGCGTTTCTTACTCATTTTTCTATCAATATTGGCTCTAAGATTTCTTATGCCCAGTTTACAAAAGTTAAACAATTCTCAAATGAACATCTCGCTAACTATGTTTTAAGTTATAATAATAATTTATCTACGATGAAAAATGTGATTGTGACTTTGAGCTTCAAGATTTCTTTATACAAAGTCTATTACCACCTCTACCAGAGTCTATTCCTTTGTTCGATCAACTTCGTCACACTCTTAAGCTTCGTGAGAATAAACTCATATCCATCGGAAAGATTGAATATCAAGAACACACTTCATCTTCTACTCATTTTCCTAACAAAATGCCCTTTAATCCATCTACAACAAAACCAAGTGACACTAAAGTTACCATCAACACTGTCACTCCTTCTAAAGAGGTTCACCCACAACAACCTTGATGCAAATTTATTACCTTTCCCATGGATCCACATCTTATATTAAGACAAATCTTAGACAACAACCTTATTACACTTCCCCATCCTCAAGTTAGACCCATCATGACTAAAAGGTAGGAACTATAATGAAAACTTTCGTTGTAAATATCATCGATGTGTGGGAAATTCTACAAATATATGCCTCAAACTCCACACCATCATCCAAGATCTAATCCATGATAACAAAATCGAGTTCCCAGACTCTACTATCCCTACCAAAATAACGACAAGGGTAAACTCAAGATTTTTAACAATGATTCTCTACAATGTGACAAGAAGAAACAGACTCCTCTACTAATCATGTGTATCACATAGTATCGTCTCTTGGATCTGGAGTTCTACATTTCTTAGTTACTAACAATGAAGTTTCGCCACCTATCATTTCCTTTCCTAACGTCAATTATCATGCCAAGTTTACATCTAACCATTTGCACATATGCACATCTATTGGTTCAACCTCCATTAATAATAATAAGGTTGATCCATCATGACCCATTAGAGTGTGTTCTATGGCACTCCTTAAGGCTATCAAGTATCCTCTATCTCAATTCAAATACCCCTTCAAGAAACCTTTTGGTGTTGTTCAACTACATGTCATGGTCAGCCATATTTAAATGATTGTGCCTTTCCTCGTTATAAACATAGTTAAGGGATGTGACATGCTCCTTGATCTTAATTGGATTCTTTGATCACAATCTATCATTTATATGAATCATCTATGCCTCAAATTTATATACAATAATCAAGTAATCTCTATTGATGATATCCCTCCATCTAATCCATGGTCATCATCTCCTATAAGGGTATCTAGCATATCCCCTACTTCATCAACCACATAACACTCTATGTTACTCAAAGCACAATCTACCCCTATTTTTTCCTACTCACATAACATCTCCATGACCGGATAGCTCCACTAGCCCTATACATCAGTATAGGCCTATTTGTAGGATAGTTATTGCATCACGACATAGATCCCCATGTCATTTCATTCCATGAATATCTTCTTCACCTTCACATTTTGTATCACATAGATCTCCATCACCAACACATTATGTGACACCACAACCTGATTCATAAATTCATCCCTCACATGTGCATAGACTTCATTCATCACTACAACATTTGTATACCATCCCTCCATTATTATAGCATGGTCATATGCTTTCACCTCCCGCATTAAATGAAATAAATCCTTCCTTCACCATCATTGGATAGTTCAATTATTCACACATACTTGGGGGGCATGACACTCCACCTTCCCCCTACCTAGTCTTAGCATATTGACAATCATCATCTTTCATATTCTTATGCATTTATATCCTTGCATTCGGTTCATTCATCATACATGATATCATCATTACTGATGAGGCCATAAATTGACCATAAATTACCATTATTTTGTCCTTTCAAGTCACCTTTGAAAGTAGATTTAAATGTTATGTGATCCTTCTTTAGTATAATTTAAATGTTATGGATTTAAATGTTATCTGATTTCATGTTATGTGATCCTTCTTCAGTATAATTTTTGTTGTGAACCTGCAGGTGTCTTTTTATCTTTCAGGTATTTTCAATTCAACAATTTTAATTTATACAAGTGTGTTTATATTTCTGCAAGTGTGACTTCCTTTATGCAGGCGTGCCTTTATATTCTTGTAAGTATATATACATTTTTGCAAGTGTGCCTTTGAATTTATGCATTGATTTATTTTATACAAGTTTTGTTCATGTTTAAAGGAGTTTCTTTCTAAGATCTTCTCTTAATGCATACAGCCTTCAGACACCAACTCATATTAACATCATTAATGGCGAAGATTGACAACCCTCATCATTTTGGCATCATTTCCAAGGAACATGATGTTATTAGGAGATTCAGAGTTCTCTAAAAGAATATTCTAGTGACAGTAGAATACCTTTTAGAAAATTCTGTGACACAAAGTATTTGGTAAGTAGTTTCTTTAGAATTTTATTTCCTACAAGTAGATTAAAATTTCATTTCTGCAATTAGGAATATTACATTGTAAATATTTATCTCCCCACAAACTAACTCTGTGTATAAGAAAACAATTGTGATGTTTGATCAAGAAGGAATAATGGTATGAACAAAGAATTCAGATCTGAAAATGGTAGAATATGATATTGAATCTGGAAGTAGATCCAATTGATAAAATATCATGTCATTCTTGATAACCACCACCATTTCCCCTTGTATCAAATAACAACTCAGTGATCTTATTACACACAACCTTAGAAAAAATGGCTTATTTAGTTTGTAATAATGAAGTGGTAGCATTTCTAGTTAACTCCATCCATATTCAGGGATTTCATTAGAGCCAAAATAAAAAATCACTCATAATAAATCCACCCATCCAAATTAGTTTTCATTCCATAATAAAATTCAATCCTTGTACCATATCCATTAGAAAAATTTGTTTTCATGTCTTTCAATTTATTCATTTTTGTATATGTTTATCTAACGTTAAGAAGTAATTATGGTGAATTTCAAGGAAAGAAATTTTTACGTACTAACATCTGAGGACTAGATCTATAGGAATTTCTAGAGTTGTTCTTGATACTAGTATGTAGATTTTGGAGCACCAACAGTATCAACCAAGGAGCATGCAGATTTTAAAGGGACACATAAATACCTTCACTCTCTTTTTTAATAATTATCCATCTCCTGATATCACTAGTCCGGGATTTGAAGATTACTATGGTGATTTCGATAATGCACAAGTCAAGATGGGCTTTGAAGACCTAGAAATTGTCTACACAATTTTTAGAAATCTTCTTAGAGTTACCAAGTATGCAAAAAAGTTTTTATGAGATCTCAGAAATTGCTTCCTATTTTACACAAGTTTTACTTTGATGAATTTAGTCTGATGATGGATCGAAATTTTCTCTAATCCTTCTCATGCTATCATTTCAACAAAAAAAGCAAAAAAAATCAAAAAAATTTGATTGGAAAACCAGCTTACAGGCAAATCAAAGGCAAAAAAAAAAATAAAAAGCTTTGACTGGAAAACCAGCTTGTTGGCCAATCAAAGGCAAATAAAAAATAAATAAAAAATTGATTGGAAAACTAGCTTGCTAGCCAATCAAAGGAAAAAAAAATAACTTTGATTGGAAAACCAGCTTGCTGGCCAATTAAAGATAAGAAAGATGGCTCTTCTTCAAAAGCAATCAACTATCACCTGTTGGCTTCTTTCTTGACACTATTTGACCATGTTAACAATAGGATGACAAGGACAACTAGAGGTATGATCAAGTTATTTTGTTCTACTATTTTAATTTTAAGTTTTATTGTAAGTTTTTTTATTACAGTTAGATCCACTTTTAAAATCTCCAAGAAAGACAAGATAAAATTCATATCTCCCCTACTTATATGAAAAATATGTGCACCTCTTTGCAATCAAAATTTTAGATTTTAATTTATGGGAAGCCATGAATAAACAACATGCATGAGGACATGCATGAGCTTAAGTGCGGGAGAGAAGGAGAAGCACGAGGCATGCATTTTGATATTAGAATATGAGACATAGCAGAAGGATATCCATACAAGAACCTATTGTACAAAGAAAAGAAATCAAAAGCAGACAGAAGGATCTCCACACAAGAACCTACTGTTAAAGAAAGAAAATCAAAAAATCAGAAGGAGATTCACACAAGAACTTGTTGCACAAGAAAAAAATCAAAAATAGCAGAAGGAGATCCACACAAGAACCTATTGTACAAGAAATAAAATCTAAAATAGCAAAAGGAGATCCACACAAGAACATATTGCATAAGAAAGAAAATAAAAAACAACAAAGGAGATCTACACAAGAACCTGCTACACAAAAAAGAAAATCAAAAACAACAAAAGGAGATCCACACAACAACCTGTTGTACAAAGAAAGAAAATTAAAAATAGCAAAAAGAAGATCCACAAGAACCTATCTTTGAAATATATATGGAATGCATACATGCATAAGCTCAATGTGGAGAAGACTCTAAGAAGAGGAGATAATAATATAGTGCATGATGACATGCATAAGATTAAGTATGGGGCAATGATGAGGCCATAAATTGACCATAAATTACCATTATTTTGCCCTTCCAAGTTACCTTTGAAAGTAGATTTAAATGTAATCTAGGAACTTATAGTTTACTTAAGATAGAATATAGGATATATATCTTGTTCATTCTTTAGAAAAAATTTGTTCTCTATTTTTTTTACTAATCTTATTGATTATTTTGGAAAAGATGCAATGTCTTATGTATGCAAGCCATAAAGGAAAGATAATGCTAGTATTGAGAAAAAGTGGAATTGATCATGGATGGTATATCTAAACTCAAATCTGATTTCATATTCAAATTCCTCTCGAAAAGTTATGTAAGTTCAAAAAACGAATCATCTCAATCTGAGATCATATGCAAAAGTTATAGTTTTTTTAAGTTCACAGGCTTAGCTCCGGAACTCGCAGGCTTAGTTCTAGAACTCGCATAGTTAGTTCTGGAACTCACAAGTTTAGTTCCGAGAACTAAGCATATTTTGACAGTTTTTGAGGAATTGTGAAAGATCAGAGAATCCAATGGAAATTTTGAGAGAGGTTTTTGTTCAAAGAAATGTGTTTAACAAAAACCTCATTCATATTTTCAACAGGTTTTACCATTGAAGAGAGATATAACTTTTAGTGAGTTGTAGTCCAAGGAAAAGTGTATTAGATGAGCGCTAAAAGTTCCATAAATAGAAAATAGAAAATTCAAATGGAAAATATGAGAGATTTTTTTCTTCATAGCAATTTTTTTAACAAAAACCTCATTTAGATTTGCAACAGGTTTTACCAATGAAGAGAGATCTAACTTTTAGTGAGCTGTAGTATGAGGAAAAGTGTATCAGACGAGCGCTAAACGTTCCATAAACAGAAATAGAAAATTAAAATAGAAAATATGAGAGAGGTTTTTGTTCATAGTAATGTGTTTAACAAAAAATTCATTCAGATTTGTAATAGATTTTACCAATGAATATAAATCTAACTGTTAGTGAACTATAGATCTAAGGAAAAAGCATATCAGACAAGCGTCAAAAGTTCAACAGTCAAAAACAGAAAAGTCAAATGGAAAATCTGATAAAGGTATTTGGTCAAAATCATATTTTGAGAAAAATCCTCCTTCTAATAATGTATAAGAATAAAATCATTATGATTCTTGTTACTTAAAAGCAAGGAGAATATTTGGGAGCAAATCTTCCTAAAATAAGTAAGTTAAGACTCCGACTCCAATAATATATTTTTCTCCATATTTTGTGGAGATGGAAATCTTAGCTGTTAAGATTAGAATAAAGATAAGATCATATTGTATCTCTCAAAATAAGGAGTTGGTTGGATGCATAAATTATAAATGCAACCTTCCCCACTTAGATATGTAATTCTTTTCTCCCAAGAAATAAAGATCCGTTCTTTCTTTCCAATCCTTTGAAGTAAAGTTATCCTGCAAGTTCTTGAATTAAGAAGTATGAATTAAGTCCTCTTATAAGGAATGAGCTATGGCCACTCATTTCAAGGAAGATGGATCAATGCGTTAATGTTTGTTTCTTTATTTCTACAATTTTCCTTTTGTTGTAAACTTCTGATTTCATGTTATGTGATCCTTCTTCAGTACAATTTTTATTGTGAACCTGCATAGGTGTCTTTTTATTTTTTAGTTATTTCCAATTCAGTAATTTTAATTTATGCAAGTGTGTTTATATTTCTACAAGTGTTATTACAATTATGCAAGTGCGCCTTTATATTCCTACAAGTGTGTTTACATTTCTACAAGTGTGCCTTTAAATTTCTACATGTGTGATTTATTTTATGCAAGTTTTGATTGTGTTTAAAGGAGCTTGTTTTCCAAAGATATTTCTTCTCTTAATGCATGCAACCTTTGGACACCAACCCAGATTGACATTATTAATGGCAAGGATTGACGACCATCATCAATTACCCGATGACACACTACATGTTAGACATTAGGTCTACATTTCACTTTTGTCACACAACACTACATCCGAACCTCTTGACATTTTCTACATTCCTAGGCATCTACACATTTCTACTTTTTTTCAATAATTATATCATCTACGTGTTTATGACCTTATGTTATTCAGATTACACTTATACATACATATATTAGGCCATCTACGTGCATAGCCACATCATACACCATCCATTCTATGACCTAGTCTACATTCTACATTCACTCATCTTACATACTACATATTATGTCATTATACGTGTTACATATGCCATTAGGCTATTTCACACTACACATTTATACATCACCCATATTTTACATACTACACTAGGTTACATTACATATGAGTCTAAGATTACATTTCATCACTTCATACTACATTACTAGTCTATCTACATATGTTACATTGCATTTTACACCTTACATATGTGACACATCCTACACATTTAGTTCATCACATTTATACATGATTTTTGAGGGTTTACACACCATATCCATGGACCTGGTACATCTCATACTACATTTTCTTACTACACACTACACTCACCACCCTATGACACACATTCCTAGTTCCTCGGTGACATACTTGATTGCTGAGGGTTTATAAATCAAATGGATTTTACATCCACCATGCGACATTTCATCTTATGAAATTCCTAGGCTAGCGACATACACTTTAGGCTAAATCGTCACTCACTTATGTCTATCCAGTAATGGTATACCACTATTAGGCTAGATCACCACCCCCATTATCTCATCTTCCTCATGGTATAAACCTTAGGTTACATAATCACATCCTTACCATTACATTATATAGTGATTTGTACTCTTAGGGCTAAATCATCACTCATCCTTTCACCATATAGTAATATACACTTAGGATAAATCATCACATCTTCCATTCACCCAGTCATGATTTATGCTTTCAACTATAGGGTTCATTCTCATACCTTGTCCACTAGGTTCATATTTCATCACCACTACACCTACACATTTCATCACAATGCTACTAGACATGATACAAACACTACTCAACTATTTCCCGATGACACACTCTCGGTTATACGATTCATTCTTGACTCCTAAAGGGGGAAAACAAAATGAACCTCATTGTATACACTTCCATTCACTTAGGGGGCACGCGGCTCCTATCATTCCATCTTGATTTCATTCCATCCATCCACATCATATTGCATTGTCTTGGAGCATTTATTCTTGTTTGTTAGTGTTTTACATGATCACTTTACTACACATGTTAGATTGATTTCTTATATGTCATTTATCTATACCATCCACACATGCACGTTCATGATCCTTTTTCTAGTTGTGATCGTAGATACAGATCTTTTACACGCAGCATATGATGCTCACCTTCTACCCTTCCTACACTAGTCATTGGGGGCATCCACATTCGATTCTTCCAGGCGTTATTGTTTCATTTTGTACTTAGCACTATTACATTACTTGGTTATTTAAGCTTTGACATATTGGTTATTTCTAACATGCTAATTGGTGTTCCATGTACAACACTAATTTTGCAAGATTACATGTTTCCATGACTACTTGTTTGTTTGTATGTACTTGTTTGTCATTGTTTCCATTATATGCAGCCTTTTCCCTATGTTTGTGTGCACACTTGCTTGTTTTTTGCAGCCATGATGGCCTTGCATGTCTTGCAACATCATGAGTGATGTCCCATGTTTGCAGCCCACTTTGTGTGACTTACTTACTTTACTTTGCATGTTTACATTTACTACACTGTTTGCGTAGCTTATACATGTTTTCTACATGTATGTTTGTTTACACTTGTCTTTGGCTAGCCTTCTTGTTTGTGTGTTCCTTGGTTTCTACCAAGCACTTTTATGGTTCTAGCATACATGTGGTTTTCTCTTCTTTTGGGGTCGCATGTCTCCTATCAAGCAATGTCGCATGCACCCCCAAAGAGGGGGACATCATTTGGGGGTTTTACATACTAAACAAGAGTATTATACCAGTTTAGTTTAGTTTTCATTATAGTGAGTGGGTTCAGACTAGTCTATGAACCCCATACACAAGCGTATTTTACAAGACATGATGTCCTTAGCATTCTGGGAAATAGTTACATGCTTGGAGGTTATAGTGGGTGTGCCTCTCTACACTACTTCAACCAGTGGTGTTGGATCACCCAAAAAACCAAGAGAATACATAGATATCTTCACACACATTCAGCGAAGCGTTAGAGCTTGGAGGACACAGAGCATTTACTCCCTACACTTCTTAGCCTAGGGTGGCTTGAGATCACCCAAAAAACTCACAGTATAGGATATCCTTCTACACTCTTTCTTGACATGGATCAGGTGCACATGTTCCTTTTACATTTCCATTTACATTTGTGTATTTTACATTTTCATACTTTACATGCATCTTTTACATAGTTTTTTACAATTACATACATACATATTTGACTACT
Organism: Taxus chinensis; assembly: GCA_019776745.2. NCBI lineage: Eukaryota > Viridiplantae > Streptophyta > Pinopsida > Cupressales > Taxaceae > Taxus > Taxus chinensis. The sequence goes on from CM034148.1 coordinate 674,375,119, forward strand.
TGATTGTTTTCTCCTTGCAGGTCCGACCGTATGAGAAACAAGCAATTCAAATGGGGGAAACAACAAAAAACAAAACAACAACATTATGTGACACCACACATGCTTTTACTAACCATACAGGTACACTACACATTGCAGTAACTACAACACACGCATTCTACCCTAGGTTCACTCTCATCACTTTTTTCTTTGAATTTTTCATCTATAGTTTCCATGCTCCTCCATATTTTTATCATTCCATACTTTTTTTATTCCTTCGGCACATTTCTGACTACACTCTTCATGGACATCAGGTACACATCTCTATCTACTTTATGCTACCAAGCTTTCCGCTCACCAACATAAAGTGGGGGAAAAATGTAATCACAAAATCATGCACTTTAGACAATTATTTATCTCGGTCTCATACTAATATTTACAAGGTTCTTGAGAGAAGAAACTACTAATTAACCCCTTCCTTGGCCATCTTACTTTACTTTTATTTCATCATTTCCGCACATTTTCATCCACATGCCCAGTCTCTTTTAGCATTTTCTTGTAATTTTAGCCTAGGCTAGGGAAAAAAGGGTAGTATTGGGGCGTTCATGGGTGCTCTGGTCCCACCAAGGGTGCCCCAATCCTTTTTCTACTTTCCTGCCATTTTTTGGGCTCTTTTAGACATTTCTCATCCTTGTCTTTTTGGTGATTGGCCATTTCAGGGTTAATTACAAAATTAGATCAAGAGAACCCTATAAATATAAAGTTATGAGACCATAACGAGGTACCTAGCATCATTTACTACTATCACTCATCTAGAGTTGCATCCATCTATTGCATTTTAATCCACATAGCTCCATCATCAAGGCACAAGCTAGGGATTCTGCACCACACTTCATAGGGGGGAAATTATATTCTATCTCATGCACACATGCTATTACATTTTATACATATATTTATCTCTCACTATTTCACATAATGTGACTAACAAAAGAGCACCTAGGGCACATTATGCACACACTCACTAGAACTATGTTTGGGTCTGAAATGTAAGCCCAATGTTGTGGAAGCTAAGGTCAGTCTGACCCTTTCATTCTACATTTTTCTTTTTAGGGTTTTTATACTTCTTTGTGGTTTATTGTAGGTCTTATCTTTAATCTCGTATTATTGGCGACATCTAGCATAGGACAATGAAGTTGATGTGACACACATCGAGGGTTTCAGATCACCTTCCAACCCCATAAAACCCATATCTTAATTTTTTACATAGACCAGGGTGCCCAGATTATAGTCCAGAGCGCCCCATGTACCCCAATCCTCCTTCAAGAGCTCCAGTCTTGCTAGATCCTCCAGATCTTTCCTTTTCAGGATTTCTGCACAGTTGTTCATCCTCCTAATATTTCCAGTCATGCCTATGACACAGTTCCACCACTTCATCAAATCAGTTGAGTTCTTTCCTCTTCCTTCTTGCACATTATGGTTTAACATTTTTTACATAATGGTTTAAATCATTTACATTTTTATTTACTTCATTTATTTATTTTATTACAACTGTGCATATCTTAGATTAACTATCCCTAAGTACCCATAGTAGTTAAATTTCATTTAATCACTTAGTTAACACTCTTTCCAATTTCAATGAGACATTCTAGTAAACCACAGAGCAAAAATTACAACCTTGAGATCTTTTTCTCATATGAATTGACAAAGACCTAATACGAAATTGTAAGACATGCCTTGTATACTAATTCATCTTAATAAAAACATTGAATACATTGACCTAATCTGAGACCCACAATATTTCATGACACTATCATGTTACTATAAGATTTGACTCAAAATTTTATGACTTAGAGACCTCAGACACTTTTGAATACTATGAGGACACCTTCACACACATGTATGCATCATGACAGTGTTACACACAACATCAATTTATTTTAACTAAATGAGAACAAGGACCTTGACAAACAACCTTTGATGACATATAAAAGACTCATAACATCATGACTAATGGGAGTAAGCACTTTGACAAACATCCTTTGGATAAATATCCAAACCACACACAAGATGTCAACATGACAAACTCAGACACTTGCAAGTAACCAAATCTAAAAAATGCACGGGAAGAGTCACTTTCCATACCTTATCACTCTAGAGGTATCCCAAAGACATAATTACTTCATATTTTCATGCACTAAATCATTGAGACACATGTTTCCTTGTCTTCTTCAACTAGAGAAAACATACCTCTTTGAGATGATTTGAACCCTTCTTTGACAAATCTCATTGGATTAGATTATAATTCAAACTAAGAATCATTTTTCTTAACCTCCTTAACATGAGCAACCTCCTTCTTAACCTTTGGATCTGATATGGAAATATTTGAATCATTCACAGGGAAAAAGTTTCTCTTAAAAACTCTTCTATTAGATGGTTAAAACTTGCTAACAACTCTTGGAGTTCCACCTTGAAGAAAAAATCAAGCAACATGTCCTTGTTTATGACACTTATGACATATAACACCATTTTTGTTTCTTCTTGGTTCAAAGCATTCTTAGATTCCATCCGCAATCCTTTGCTCTATGGCCATACTCAAAAAATGAATGAAATTCACCATTAAAGAACCGTACACCATTCCTAGGAGACCTCCTCTTGCAATCTCTAGCTCTATGACCAAAATCATGTCAAAGATAGTTGATGAGACCAAAATATGTCTCATTATATCACCAAATAACATTCTTATTCTCTCTCTTAAAATAAAGCTTTCAAGTGAATTTAGATGTAGTCTTAATAACATATAGCATATTTAAGGTAGAATATAGGATTTATCTTATCATCTCTTTAAGAATCTATTTGTAATCTAATTGTTGTTATTTCCTAATATTTCTTCTAAATTTGGAATGCAGTAGTGTGTAGAAAATAGTTCATAAGAAACTATACTCCAAGTTCATAAATTGCAGCTATCAAAAGTCTTCACACAGCTATTGAAAGGCCCAACTGTTCATAGATTGCTGCTAGATTTCTTCTACAGAAATTCTTCACACAGCTACAGAAATGCCCAGCTAGTGAAAGTATTTTGTTTTGTTCAAAATTAATGTAAAGGAGTACTGAACTATTCAGCCCACTCTTTGCTTCCATGTCATCAAAAAAGAATACAGATCCAAACATGTGGCAATGTAAAGTCATGCATGCATCTGGCGTTCCAAAAAGAATTCAAAATCATAGATTAACACTCCTCCATTTTCTCTCCATATCTCAAGGATGAGAAAATAGTGGAATAGTATTAGGAATGTTTAATAAGTACTCTCCCACTTTGTGTTCCTAGATTAAAGGGATGAGTTGTAAAAATATTCTCCACAGTAAGTGGTTTGTTGTAGTCAAGTTTGTTTAGTATTTATTTCTTTGAATAAATCTGACCAAGAATAGGTAGTTAGTTCTTGGTGTGTGGACTAAGTAAACTAGGAGTAATGTCTATAAATACCTCTTCCATATACTTGGAAGGGGGGGGGCATATTTTGTAAATAATTTGTTAAATCAATACAAGTGCAGTTTTAAATTTAATCGTAGTTACTACAAATCCGAAGGGAAGAGAATGGTCAAAATCCACTCTTCCCCAAGGAGGAGGATTTTTTTGTTATTTCTTAGCATAGTTTATTTACTGCAGATTTTTTTGAGTAATTTAGTTTTTGTGTGTTTCCTTTTCATGCATGTTTAATTTCATTATGTTTTCTTAGGAAGAAGTATTGTTGAATAAGATTTTCCTTTCTCCTTTTGCATACAACTTTAGACACCACCTTGGTTATAATGAAACCAACTTGTCTATGAGTTGGTTAAATGACTGGTAATACAATGACCCGTCACACTTGAATTCAACATTTATCCCAACTCCTTTATACTAGACTATGTTTAGCAGTGGCACAATCTTAATATTCTTAACTGTAAAAAAAGTTAGATCTCCACTTAAGCAATTAGATCTTCATCTGAGCTATCATACACATTCTTAAAGAGAGAAATCATTTATATTGTTCAAATTACTTGCACAAATAATCACCAAGTCCTCTTCCTTAAAATGACATAATTTCAAGTGATTAAATCAGTGGCCTAAAGACTAAAACATAACACTCCACAATGTTAACTCCATATTTTTTAGATAAATTACCTTCATACATATCTTAACACTAAAATTGTAATAAAAAATTAAAGGGAATGAGGAAAAATCATTCATGAAAACATATCAATCACAAACTTGAAAATAGTACATTGAATCACATGAAATAGAGTATTTCATAATACCATTACACAATCCTCCTCCATGCCTTTCCCTAGAATCATTCATTCATACCTATCCATCCATAACTATCCTCCTCTTCGATATTCTTCCCATTTTGTACATCTTCAACAAAACCTAACTATTTTTCTTAACTTGTAGATGGTCCTCATATGTAACTTATGAATTATTTTGAGGATTTTACTCTCATTTATCAATTTACAACTTAATGAGCTCTTAATGATCATAATGAGATGTTTATGATTTTCCCTTTTAAGATTTGAGACCCCTAAATCTTCTTTAAAAAATCCCAGAATGGGTTGGACCCACTAACAATTCAAAATGTCTCTTTTGGAGGGAAATCATTATTTTGAATTTCTAAAAGCTTGTTCTAAAAAAACATATTAATGTCTCTAATGACCTCCTGGAACACTTAGGACACCTTCACATACCAAAATTGGACCAACACACCAAAATGAGCACCTTGGAGAGAGATGCTCCTACATCACACTTCCACCCTTTTCTCTCCATTATCTAACCTCCAAGCCCTCCTTGACTTCTACCCTTTTCCATCCATCATCCAACCCTCCAAAAAAATTCACTTCCACTCTTGTCCCTCTGTCATATAACCTCCAACCCTCAAATACCTCAAAGCCCTCCTTCACTTCCATAATTGTCCCTCTGTCGTCCAGAATCCAAGAATTTTCCCTCCATCATCTAACCCTCAATCCCCAAATCCCTCCTTGACTTCCACCATTTTTCCTCCATCATCCAACCCTCCAACCAACTTCACTTCCACTCTTCTCCCTGCTTCATCTAACCTACAACCCTGAAAGTCCTCAAAGCCCTCCTTCACTTCCATCATTATCCCTCCATTGTCCAACATCCAAGACTTTTCCCTCCATCATCTAACCTCCGAACCTCCAAGCCCTCCAAACCCTCCTTCTCTTCCACCATTATCCCTTCATCATACAACATCCAAGCCTTTTCCCTCTATCATCTAACCTCCAACCCCCAAAACCCCCTCCTTCACTTCCACCCTTTTCCCTCTAGAATTCAACCCTCTAAGCCCTCCTTAAATTCCACCCTTGTTACACTATCATCCAACCTCTAACCCCCAAACCCTCTAACCCTCCTTCACTTCCACCCTTATCGCTCCATCGTCCAACCTCCAAGCCCTCTCCCCCCTCATCCAACCTCAAACCCCTAAACCCTCCAAGCCCTCCCTCATGCACACCCTTTTCCCTCCATCATCAGACCCTCAAATCTCACTTCCTTCACATCCAACCTTTTCCCTCCATCATCTAACCTCCAATCCTCAAAGACCTCCTTCACTTTCCCCTGTGTCCCTCCATCATCCAACCTCAAATCATGTTCCCTCCATCATCCAGTCTCCAACCGTGAAACCCTCCAAACCTTCCTTCACTTTAGCACATTCCCATCCATCATCCAACCTCCAACCCTTAAATCCCTCTAACCTTAGAATCCCTTCATCATCCAATCTTCACCCCTCCAAACCCTCCTTCATTTCCACCCTTTTCCCTCCATCATCTAACCTCACACCCTCCAATCCCTCCTTGAATCCCACCCTTTAACCTCCATCATCCAACCCTCCAACCACCTTCATTTCCACTCTTCTCCATCCATCATCTAACCCCCAACCCTTCAATCCCTCCTTCACTTCCACCATTTTCCCTCCATTATCGAGCATCCAAGCCTTTTCCCTCCATCACCCAACCCTCTAAACCATACTTCACTCATACCCTTGTACTTCCATCGCCTAACCTTCAACCCCCAAAGCCTCAAAGCCTCAAACCTTCCTTCACTTCCACCCTTTTCCCTCCATTTTACAACCTCTAAGCCCTACTCCTTCACTTCCACCCTTTACCCTCCATCATCTAACCTACAACCTTCCAAGCCCTCTTTCACTTTTAGCCTTGTACTTCCATTGTCCAACCTCCAACCCCCAAACCCTCTAAGCCCTCCCCCACTTCCATATTTTTCCCTCCAAGCCCTCTTCCTTAACTTCCACCCATTTTGCAACATCTTCTAACCTCCAACCATCCAATCCCTCCTTCACTTGCACACGCATCCCTCTATTATCCAAAATTGAATCCTTTTCCCTCCATCATCTAACCTCTAACCTTCCAAGCAATCATTTACTTCTACCCTTTTCCCTCCATCATCCAACCTCTAACCCTCCAATCCCTCCTACTACCACCCTTGTCCCTCCATCATCCAACCTCTAAGCCATTTTCCTTATATCGTCAAGCTTCAAACCCTATAACCCTCTAAGCCCTTTTCCCTCCATCATCAAGCCTCAAACCCTCCAACCCTCCAACCATCCATCATTCAACCTCTACTCCCTTTTCCCTCTATCGTCCATCCTCCAACCCTGAAACCATCCAATCCTTCCTTGAATTCCACCCTTTTCCCACCATTGTCCAATCCCCAAATCCTCTAAGCCCTTCTTCATTTCCATCATTGTTCCTCCATCATGAAACCTCCAATCCGTTTGCCCTCCATCATCCAACCCACAAAATCCTCCAAGCCCTCTTACTTATAGTTGTGTCCCTCTATCATCCAACCTCGAATCCCTTTTACCTCCAACCCCAAACCCTCCAATCCTTCCATTACTTCCACCCTTTTCCCTCAATAGTCCAACCCTCAAACCCTCTAATCCCTTCTTCACTTCCACCATTGTCTCTCCGTCATCCAATATCCAATCTATTTTCCATCCATCATCCAAACCCCTAACCCTCACAACCCTAATACTTCTAACCATTCCCATCCATCATCAAAACCCTCCTACTTCTAACTATGTCCCTCCATAATCCATCATCCAACCCCCAAACCCTCTAAGACCTTATTCACTTCCACCATTATCCCTCCATCATCTAACCTCTAATTTGTTTTCCCTCCAACATCTAACCCTCAAATCCTCCAAGCCATCCTACTTATAATAGTGTCCCTCCATCTTCCATTCTCCAACCCCCAAAACATTCAATCCTTCATTTACTTCTACCCTATTCTCTGCATTTTCCAACCCCCAAATTCTCCAAGCCCTAATCCCTCTAAGTCCTCCTTCACTTCCACCATTTTCCCTTCATCGTTTAACCTCTGTCATCAAATCCTTAAACCCTCCAAGCACTCCCTTACTTACACCCTTTTCCTTCCTTTTTCCAACCCTTCAATCCCTTATCCCTCTATTGTCCAACCTCCAACCCCCAAACCCTCCACTCCCTCCTTCACTTCCAACCTTGTCCCTTCATCATCCAACCCTCCAATCCTTTCCCTCCATTTCCCAACTTCCAACCCTCTAAGCCCTTCTTCACATCTACCCTTATCCCTCCATTGTCCCACCTCCAACTTGTGTTTTACCTCAACCATTTTACCTTTATCATCCAATCTTTAACCCTCAAATACTTTCCCTCCATTTCCTAACTTCTAACCCTCTAAGCCCTCCTTCACATCCACACTTGTCCTCCATTTTACACCCTCTAACCCATGTTTCACCTCAACCCTTTTCCCTTTATAATTTAGCCTCCAACCCTCAAAGTCCTCCTACTTCCACCCTTGTCCCTCAATTATCCAATCTCCAAGCACTTTTCCCCCACCATCCATCATCAAACCCATAAAACTTACAATCCTTCCTTTAGTTCAACACTTTTTCCTTCATTATCCATCCCCCAAATTGTCCCAGCTCTAACCCCCATTTCCCCTCAACCCTTTTTCCCTCCATTTCCTAACCTCCAACCCTCCAACCTCCCTTTTCCTTAAACCATTTTCCCCTCATCATCAAACCTCCAAATTCCCATTTTCCCTTCATTCCAACCCTTTTCCCTCCATCGTCCCATTATAACTATGTTCATCTATCGTCCAACCTATAATTCCCATTTCACCTCAACCCTTTTCCTTCCATCATCCAACCTCCCAAGCCTTATAGCCCTGCAACCTCCCATTTCTGTCAACCATTTTCCCTGCATCATCCAATATCAAAAATTATCTTTTCCTTTCATATTCTAACCTCAAACCCTATAATCCCTCCTTAACTGATAACCTTGTCTGTCCATCATCCCACCTCCAACCCCCATTTCCTTCAAAATGTTTACCTCCATTATCCAACCTCTGAACTCCCCTTCTCGTCCACCCTTTTTCCTCCATCCAACCTCCCCTCCTCCTCAATCATTTACTCCCTTCATCATTCTAACTCCAAACCCCCAACCTCGCCTTCCCCTCAACCCTTACCCCTCCATTTCTTAACATTTCTTAACATCAAAGCCTTCAAGCCCTCCAAACTCCCTTTCATGTTCACCCTTTTCCCTCCATCATCCTACCTTCAAACATCCAACCTCCCCTTCTCCTCAACCCTTTTCCCTTTGTCATCTAACATCCCATTATCCTCAACCCTTACCCCTCCATTTCCTAACCTCCAAGCCGTCAAACCCTCCAAACCCCCCTTCACATCCGACCCTTTTCCCTCCATCATTCTACCTTAAAAATTCCAACCTCCCTTTCTCCTTAACCATTTCCCCTACATCATCCAACCTCCCCTTCTCATCAACCCTTTTCCCTCCATCTTCCAACCTCCTAACCCTCTAAGCCCTCCTTAACTTCTACCCTTGTCCATCCATCATCCCTCCTCCAACCCCCGTTTCCTTCAACCCTTTTACCTCCATTATATAACCTCTGAACTCCCCTTCACGTCCCCCCTTTTCCCTCCTTCATCCAAGCTCCAAACTTCCAACCTCCCCTCCTTCTCAACCCTTTACTCCCTCCATCATTCTAACTCCAAAACCCTAGACCTCCCCTTCCCCACAACCCTTACCCCTCCATTTCTTAACCTCCAAGCCTTCAAGCCCTCCAAACCCCCCTTCACATTCACCCTTTTCCATCCATCCTACCTTAAAACTTCCAACCTCCCCTTCTTCTCAACCCTTTTCCATCCGGCATCCAACCTCCAAACTTCTAACCTCCCCTTCTCCTCAACACTTTTCCATCCATCGTCCAACCTCCTAACCCTCTAAGCCTTCCTAACTTCTACCCTTATCAATCCATCATCCCACCTCCAACCCCCATTTCCTTCAACCCTTTTACCTCCATTATCCAACCTCTAAACTCCCCTTCATGTCCACCCTTTTCCTTCCATCATCAAACCTCCAAATTTCCAACCTCCCCTCCTCCTCAACCCTTTACTCCCTCCACTATTCTAACTCCAAACCTCCAAACCTCCAAACCTCCCCTTCCCCTCAACCCTTACCCCTTCATTTCCTAATATCCAAACCCCCCTTCACATCCACCCTTTTCCCTCCATTGTTTAGCCTCCTAACCCTCTAAGCCCTCCTAACTTATACCCATGTCAATCCATTGTCCCGCCTCCAACCCCCATTTCCTTAAACCATTTTATATCCATTATCCAACCTCTGAATTCCCCTTCACATCCACCCTTTTCCCTCCATCATCCAACCTCCTCAAAAATTCCAACCTACCCTCTTCCTCGACCCTTTACTCCCTCCACTATTCTAACTCCAAACCCACAAACCTTCCCTTTCCCTCAACCCTTACCCCTTCATTTCCTAATCTCCAAACCCCCCTTCATGTCTGCCTATTGACAATTTTTGCACTTGTGTAAAATGGGGCAACTCGAAACTTTGTTATGATGGATAGCATTGGTGAAGTATACCTAAGCTAGGGGAGATCATATCAGATTATGTCATTACTACTGATTTATTTAAAATATTACATGAAATCTACAACTATGTGTGCTATTACAAAATGTAACAGATCACATAGTGTGCAATTTCATGGCCATCCTCAACAAAAGAACACAATCCCCGAAGGATAGTTGTGTTGTCTTGATGAGGACATCCAATTACAGAATAGGTGAAGTGTAAAGTTTTGGAACATAAAACATAAGTGCAGATCACATAATATCAGAGTTCGTTACCGAATGTTACAAGTTCTATTCAATGTTCTTTCTTTTATGATTAAGACATTCAATTTTGTTACTGAGTTGTTTAGTTCATTATAAAATCCATACAGAAAATAGAAATGTAGAAATAGATATAAAACTCATTTACAAAATTCAATGTTATATTCATAAGGAGTTTCGAAATGTTTCCCACACAAGCCGTGGGATGTAACTGAAAATTAAAATACAGCTACTAACAAGAAAGATACACATGCATGAAAGAGAAAGCAAAGGAGTATGAGTGAACCCATCATTGCCTTGGGGATTTTGTTCTTCATTTGAAGCATCTTCATCTCCATCTTTTGTTTATCTTTCATCTTCATTGTAGAAGCCATTGTACCTGAAAAGAAGAAAAGCTAAGTGTCAGTTACGAGATCAAGGAACAAACCATATTCATACACTATCCTACTTCATGCATATAAATCTTACCCTAACAGGAGATGTATTCTACTTAAAGAACATAACTACATGCATGCTTTATTCACTTAGAAATAAGAAAACATGGAAATCAGAGAGGCCCAAAAGCCTAATTATTTTATAACTATTTTCCTAAGTGTGCAGGTACAGGTTGCAGCCAAAAAGAAAAATAGACAAGTCATAAGTTCATGCAATAAAAGGAAGAATGTAACTAAAAATTCCAACAACTATTCTGAAATGGAAGAGGTTACATTACAAAAGAGAGAGTGTAAGATAGAAACACTTGTTTTAGTTGCAGCAGAAAAGGGAGAATCAGATTTCAAGAAGTTGAAGCTAAACGGAAAAAAGGGATTATAGCTAAAATGGGATGAGAGATAATGATTCTGGAAAAAATTTAACAAGGCTTCGCCATGTAAAATGGACATTTACAACTTTTGATCATTTTGTTTTCAATTACTACGTGCTTAAAAGGAACTATGCAAATCAAATAAGTGATACAGGGAGTAGAAAAGCATCACATGATCAAGATAAATAGCTAACACGTTTTCAGTTCTCAATTGCTATATTATCTCAGCAAGAAAAATGTTACATTCTGTACTCTGAATCAGAAAATACAACTACTATTTATGGAAATTCATTAAAGAAAAGATTCTGGGAAAAAATTTCCATGGCTTTGCCATGAAAAATCAACATTTCAATTTTTTTTAGTAAGCATCTAAGAAAAAAAGAATTGTAGAAAGGAAATAAAGCATCTGAATAAGGTATATTCCCTGGAAATAATATCTAAAATAGTTAAAATATTGCTTCTATTTTTCAGAAAAGCACTTACATATTACAGGTTCATAGATAGAAACAGTGCAACTACTATTATACTTTCACAGTCAAGTATTTTAGATCTAAGTAAACTGAAGAGAACATCAAAGGGAAGTACATTATTTAAGCAAAAGAATAAGAGTACAATTTTTCAACAAAGTTTCTGAATGAAGGGTTATGCCTTCTAAATTATGTTTCAAAAAGTGATTTACAACTCCCAAAAAGACACCAAAGGTTCAAAAAGAGATAAAACCCCAAGGCACCTATGTAATAAGCAAAAAGAAACATCAGGTAAGACCTTCATAAAGCTTTAGAGCATGTAATTATATGTAGAGACAAGCTATAGTCAGCTTCAAAGCTGAGTATGGAACAGTTCAAGAAGAGAAATTCTTTCCAAATAAAGAAGGAGTAAGATATTGTTGTACAGACCACAGGATCCTAAAAGATCTTTAATATCAATCGGTACATATTTGATATGTGAATTTCCAGGGGGTCATGTTTTAACCATTAAATGGAACCTACATAAAGGTATTTCAGACATAAAATAACATATTCAACAAGCACTAAGTTCCATCTCATTGTTTATCATAAGAATCAAACAACTCGGTCTATCAAAAGCATGAAAAAGGAAAACTTGAATTTCATATGGCAGTCATGACATTTCGAGCCTAGAAAATTGATGCAGAAACCTATAAATCCACTTAAATATGCCATCCCATCTTGGGTACACAAATTTAGATAAAAATAAGTCAATTCAACTCGAGAATCATCAGGTTCAGAATAGATCTTTAGAAGGCACCTAGAATCAAATACAAAGCTTCTGTGGCCAAAGATAATCACAGATTTAAATAGTTGAGGTCAAAATATACAACTATTCAAAGTGTAAAGGATAACAGGGACTAGATGAAATGTTTGATGAAGGCCTCCATCAGTAAACAGAGATCCAAGTCATTCCAAATGTCAAATTCTAATAACGAAGAAGAGATAACGAGTCCTTACCTTATGTGAATGGTACTACAAACCATAACAGGAGAGGTGGCCATTGATGCAAAAATAAGCTTCCAAAAAATAGAATCAACTTGGGAATGTGAATCCAGAGGCATCAAAAGCATGAGCATAAGAATGAAGAAAAATGGTGGCCATTGTGAAAAATAGAACTCCACATTGGTCAAGTTTCATGAGAAATCCAAATCAAAACCCTCACAACCATGCAACATCGAAGGACGGAAGAACCGAATAGATTCAAAGGATCAAAATGGTGTCCACAAAGAAACCTCAAAGGACCCTACGGAAGGAAGAAAACCTTTTTATCAAAAAATCCAAGCTCGAAGACAATGATAACTGGTAAAAAGATAGACCAAATCTTGCTCAGAAAACTCTTACCGAACAAAAAATGAAATATACGTGCATAAGGCTTTGCAAAAATGAATTTACAGAGTTCAAATGGAACATCCATGGTGGCAACTTCAAAGATAAGTTCACAGAGACAAAAATATACTAGTGCTCAAGACCTTTTCAACTTCAAGACCTCACAAAGTATGCAGATCTCTAAATAACCAAAAAATGTCAGCCATAAGACCCTGCAGAATAGATCAAGAGAAGTGAAGAACAACTAAGAATCATTTTGTCAAAGATCAGAGCTCAGAAAGTTTCAACGATGGATTTAATGAAAAAATTTCCAAGACTTCACCCGCGAAACAGAAAACCAAATGAGATGATCATTAAGGTCAATTTCCCTTTATTACATGAGCTCGAGAGGTGAGTTAAACAAAACACAACCATAGTCAAAAAATCAAAGGTAGAGAAGAAAAGGTACACAGATCAACGTCCTCAAATCAAGCTCCATGATCAATGTAAACCACCTGGGTAAGATGCCACCATCCACATTAAATGCCAGCTTAAACCCTAACTATAGGTCAAAGATTGACGGTCTGTGCTTAGACAAGACATCAAATCCATGGCACCAAATCATCGCAAGAATCAAAGAAAACTCAACCAGAGTTACATTTTCCACCGAAATAGTCACCAAGGGGTGAGTCACCATAGAGAAGGGGACATCTTACGTGTCCACTAAAATTATCATTGCAAATGACTTTCAAAAGTCTAAACTTTAGTGGATGCTCTGAATAATGTAAAAGGGCTGACCAAATCATACATCATGATCACCTAAAAGGTGAATCTTATAATATGCCAAGGCTGAAAAATAATCAAAGGTGGTCGAGCATAATATGGTGGCCTTTATAAAGTGCCCTTCATTTTTAAAACCATAGTATATGCTAATTCCACTAAGGTGGCCAAACTTGGTAAAGTGAAGGTGGTCCCCACTTCAAGGAGCTGGAGATGATTGGCAGTATGTCACTTTTGTGATCTTTGGAAGCCAAAGAGATGTCGGCATCATAACATGTACACATGGCAGGTGGTCTCACATTGGATGTTTCCCTTGCAAATATTACAAATATTTGAATTATTTACTCACAGGTAGAGAATTGATTTGTTGCATGCTTCACAAGAAGACACAATAGAGAAGAGACATATTGCAAGCCATGGAGAGAGACTTGCCTACCAAGTAATCTATTTTTGGATAAATTATTCACCCAACCTTATTAAAAATAGAACAGTCAATTTTAGTTGATTGAGATGTAATCAAAGGCTATTAATGCATCTTGCATTAGTTTGTATTATTTTATCCTTTTATTTATTATTAAATAAAGGATAAAATTAGGATGCATGGGCGAATACAACCTTAGGCTATTTTTAAGAAGGATGGGAAAAAAAAAATTGCTATATATTGGGTGTATTTGCAAAGCACAAAGGAGATTCTCAAGAGGACTTTTGGATATAGGTGTACTGAAGCAATTTTTGCAAGTTTTTCCTTCTGTGTGTGAAGTATTTTCTACCTTTCCAATTATTTGTAGTCTTGTGAATGCAAATTCCCTGACCAATCATCTTACCTTGCTGCAAAATTCAGTATTTTCTGCTAAATTTTAATGTGCATGTTAACTTATCAGTACTGTTGTGATTTTCCCTTAGTATAACCAAGTGTTTTCCCTTCAACATTCTACAGAAAATTGTTGGTTCGTGCATCAAGAATCCTTCTCGTAGCAATCGTGCATATACTCATTCAAAGCCCTCATATAAATTTGGTGTATGACCCCAATCCAGTTATTTCACATCCATATTTTACCCTTAATCCCATAAAATCAATTTAAGATATATCAATAATGAACCGACCTTTTAATCCTAGAGACTCACCTCAAAATAGGTATACCCACAGACCTGAGGCGTTTCCATTGTATCTAGGAAAGAGAGAGATCAATTTTTTCAAGACTAGAAAACTTGCATCCATCTCTCTACAGGGTGCACTTTCAAGAGATAATAGTTTTTGGCACGCCCACTAGGACAACGAATCAGACCTGTATGTAGACAACAGATTTACAGTAGATTAAAGTTTACTTTCGGGAGCAAGCTGTAGCAATTTATTCTAAAGATTCTATGATCTTTTGGCGACTCCGCAAAGCTGATTTCAGACTAGTATTGCAGCATGTTCCATGCCTAAAGTGACTATAAGATCATCAGTAAGAGGTTTTCCTCCTAAATTTGTTTCTTTACCTTTGAATTCTACTAGAAGGAGAAGAGTTGGTAATACTTTACCTTATAATAGACCTAGTTTTGACAACCCTCCTCCTGATATTCCTTCACCATGTATCAATTTCTCTATTAACATCCCAGTTTTTCAAATGGTTATTCAACCTCCTAGGAATTTTGTGACCTTTACTAATGGCAGTCCATTAGTAATCCCAATTTACCACGACATTCCTAATGCTGCCATGAAACGTTTTCCATCATTCATGGGTGAAAATCGGGTTACACCATCTAAACTTATCAAAGATGTTACAGCCCTATGTGTAGTCCATAATATCACTCATGAAGATGTGGCTCTAAGACTTTTAGCTACATCTCTTAAGGGGCAGACCTTGCAATGGTATAGAAACCTAGAAATTGGTAGCATAAGAACTTGGGATGAGTTAGGTGAAAAATTGCTGAAACAATTCCAAGATAATTTAGATCATTTGTCTCTCGTCGAATAGTTGTCTACTATTAAAAGAGCTCCAAATGAATTTACGTCTAGTTTCAATATTTGCTTTGCCAGAACTTGGGAGAGAATTCTAACAAGTGTCAAGCCTCAAGCTGATCATGCTTCCCTTTATTATCTTAGAACATCAAACAATGATATCTCAACCATGATTTAGTAAATGGGTCGAGAGACACTCCCAACAGCTTATGATATTGCTATCTGAGCTGAAAATAACATTATTCAAGCTGGAAAATTGGTGCCAAGGCCATCAATGCCTTTTTGGTAGATTTAGCACCTATTCCTCAGCCTATTACAATCATAGATCCCAATGTTGTAGCTCCATCAGATGATGTATTCAAAGCTTTACAAACTATGGGAAACAAATTAACTTCGATTGAGAACAAAATTGCATTACCTAGCAGACCCTACTAGGCTCCTTATCAGCCCTACCAACAGAATCAAAATTATAGGCAGCCTTACCAGCAAAGGCAGTTTGACACAAAGGCTCCTAGTTCATCTAATGCTTTAGTCCCAGTTAATATGGCTACAGAAGAGTGGTGTCAACCTTGCAATCAACCTCATTCAGCTACAACTTGCCCAAATGCTTTTCTGAATCTGAATCTTGTTGCACAACCTCCATATAAAACATTGTTTATGCCTTAAATGGAGGGTGGGCAGCAAGAGACTCATGTTCAGAAAGCACCTGAATAGAATTTAGTCAGTTTTAATGAGGAGGATTTCATTATAGTCACTATTAGGGCTCACGGGAGGGCTGCTAAAAATCAAAAGTAGCAAAATAGGCATATATTTCCTACTGTCACTGACAAGACAACATCTACAGCTCCAAAGTCAACTAACAACCCTGTTTTTCTTCAAAAATCAGCAAGTGTTCCAGTTGATAAAGGTCATCAAAGACAACTACAACCTGACCCAAGGAGACTGTTTATACCTCAGATATCTAAGGCAGCTGAAGAAGAATCAGTTTTTGCTAAAGCCTACTCTAAGACAGTTGATTCTGTCTCTAAGATAGTTGCTTCTTTTAACATTGTTGATGTAATGAAAAAGCATAATGTTAACATCTCAATGTGGGGTGCTCTAAGTATTTCTGGACAACAAGATTTACTTTCTCATGAACTAGTTAAGCTGCAGATTTCTTCAAATACAACAGAAAAGGAAGTTCAGAAGATAGACATGGTCCTTGGAACATTTGAGCAAGACCATATTAAAGAAGTTAAGTGGATGGTTTAGAAAGTTTTGAATGCTCATGACATCAAGAAACCACCACCATTTTATTTATCACTAATTATTGGTGAAAATCTAGTTCATAATTGCATGGTGGACAGTGGTGCAAGTAGCACAATTATGCCAAAAGTAATTGCAGAAAAATTAGGGTTACAGTATGAGCCTACAGAAAGGAGTGTCTTACATCTTGATGGAACTACAACTAATATAGTTGGTATAATAAAAAATTTAGAAGTGATGTTACATGCTTGCCCAAATGTTTCTATTCTGCAAGATGTTACTGTTGTGGACCTACCTCCATATTTTGCCTTGTGCTTATCTAGAGATTTCACAGGGAAAATAGGAGGTTACCTCTCTTCGGATTGGTCCTTATTTTTTACTACATGTTATGGAACTAAGGTTACTATCAATTCAAAACCATTGGCCAGATTCCATATTGAGCCTCATTCTCCAAATGCAGTAGCTAATTACTCAGCTTTAGAGCAATCTAATTTTGATGATGTAGCTCAGGTTTCAGCATTAGATGGTGTTTCTAACATGTTTATGGATGAAAATACATTTGAAGAACATGCCCATGATCCTTTTAAGGAAGTTGAAGAACATATTTTTGGTGTGTATTATATGCATGAAGAAAATACACCACTTCCCTTGCTTGTCCAAAAAAGAAAATTCAGCAGAAGGGATTTGGAAGCTTCATTTTGATGGAGCTAAGAACAAAAAAGGACAAGGAGTAGGTTTGATGCTCACTTCCCCAACAAGTGAAAGGTATTTCTCAGCTTTGAGTCTCCAATTTTCATGTACTTGCAATGTAGCTGAATATGAAGCATTAATTCATGGCTTGCTTTGGGCCAGAAAGAGAGGTATTAGCATGCTACAAATCTTTGGTGATTCTGAGTTAGTTATCAATCAAGTAAAAAACTTCAATGTTTGTAAGAATCCACTAATGAAGTCTTACAGACATAGAGTTTCAGACTTAATGGAAGATTTTGACGCTATTAATATTCAGTCTATTCCTAGAGCTGAAAACAAGCATGCAGATAGACTTGCAGTAGTTGGTGCTAGTTTCGAAGTGCTGGAACAGATGGAAAACAACAAAATTCAGCCTCATATTAAGCTAATTGTCAGGCCTTCTATACCTGATAACGAATCAAATTGGCAAGTTTTTGAAAGTGACGATCAAATCTACAGGTTTTTGCAGCAAGAAGATGAGTTTTATGTAGTTAATCAGGATAAGTTACAACATTTATATGGTGATCAGATTGTTTAGTTGAAGACAAATAAACTTCCTTGAGGTCTGGTCACATTGGAAGACATCTTCAGCACTAACGATCAGTTAAGAAAGGTGAAGACTAAAATGTCAACCCCCTCTGATAATTACGAAGAGATCTTGGTTGATGAAGGGAAAAATCTATTTCTTGGAAAGATATGTTCCTTAACTGAAAAGCAGTCATTTATTAATCTTTGCAAAGAGTTTAAGGATGTTTTTTCTTGGAAATACCAAGATCTGAAAGGATTTGATCCCAGTTCTAGCACATCATACAATCGAGTTACATCCAAATGCTAAGCCTGTTAGACAGAAACATAGGCCTGTGAATCCTAAAATAGAACCTCTGATGAGGAAAGAATTATCTAAATTGATTGAATCAGGTATTATCTTTCCAGTTAAGCATTCAAGTTGGGTAGCCAATCTTGTTCCTATTAGGAAGAAGAACGGTGAAATCAGACTATGTGTAGATTTCAGAGATCTTAATAAAGCTTCATTAAAAGATCATTACCCACTCTCGAATATGGATCAGATTTTGAGAACAGTCTCAGGTTCAGATAGACTATCTCTTCTTGACGGTTACAGTGGCTATAATCAAGATTTTAGTTTGAGAAGAAGATAGATACAAAACAACTTTTACCACCAAGTGGGGTACCTATGCTTACAAAAGAATGCCTTTTGGTCTTTCAAATGCCTGGTGCAACTTTTCAACGTGCAATGGACATGGATTTCTGGAGCTTGTTAAATAAATGTATTCTTGTTTATTTAGATGATATTACCATGTTCTCAAAAAATCCAGAAGAACACTTGATGCATTTAAGGAAGACGTTTCAGTTGTGCAGGTAATTTGGAATATCCTTGAACCCACTGAAGTCTATCTTTTCAGTACATCAAGGTAAATTACTTGGTCATATTGTTTCGAAGTAGGGTTTAGCAATTGATCCTTTCAGAATCAAATCCATATCACAGCTATCATTGCCTCATCATAAGAAGGCATTACAAATTTTTCTTGGGAAAAATCAACTTTGTTAGAAGATTTGTCCCATATTTTGTAGCATTGGTTAAACCATTCACAACTATGCTAAAGAAAGAGAAAAATTTCTCTTGGACCAGTGAAGGGAGAGAAGGTTTTGAAGCAATCAAAATAGCTATCTCTCAGGCTCCTACTCTTGCAAATCCAAATTTTGATAAAGATTTTACGATGTATGCACTTGCAGGAGCTGAAACAATCTCAGCTATTTTAACTCAGGTTAATGATGAGAATATTGAGCAGCCAATTGCTTTCTTCAGACAGAGTTTGCATGATTATGAAACAAGGTACACATTTCTTGAAAAACAAGTACTTTCAGTAGTCAGAGGACTAAATAATTTCAAGTATATGCTTTCGAACAATAAAATCCATGTTCTTGTTTCTCATCCAAGTGTGAAAACATTCTTACTAAATAAGGAGTTAAATGAGAAAAGAGAAGGCTAGATAACAAAGGTTATGGAATATGATGTTGATATTCGGGTTGCTAAGATAGTTTGAGGTAAAGGTCTATGTGAGCATCTAATTGCTGATATGGAAAAATAGCAAGCTGCGGAACCCGAAGATTCAGAACAACATGCTGAAATTACGTATCAACAATCAAATATCATGGTCCAACCAGAAAATCAGCAACCTGAACTTGCTCGAGAGATCCAAGAATCAAGGTGGATGACTGATTTGGTTAACTACTTATAGCATGGCACCTATCCGGAAGGTATGGATAAGAATAAAAGAAGATATTTCAGATTACAAGCAATTCCTTATCTTTTCATTGATGGTTTGTTGTTCAAAAGGGATATAAATGGAATCTTGCTACGATGTGTTGACTATGATAAAATTCAGAAAATATTATCAGAATTCCATGAAGGACCTGCAGGAGGTCACTTCTCAGCACGTACTACAGCTTTAAAAATCATGAAAGCAGGTTACTATTGGCCTAGCATATTCAAAGACTATTTTGAATGGATTAGAAAGTGTAAAAAATGTGCTTTCTTTGTTGGAAAGGAACGTCTAGCTTCGTTGCCTTTGCAGCCTATTTCAGCTGATCAACCTTTTATGCAGTGGGGTCTTGATTTTATTGGCATGATAAACCCACCTTCATCACAAGGACATAAGTGGATCTTAACTGCTACAGATTATTTTACACGATGGACTGAAGCAATAGCCTTGAAATATGCTAATGAAGC
Source organism: Taxus chinensis (assembly GCA_019776745.2). Taxonomy (NCBI): domain Eukaryota; kingdom Viridiplantae; phylum Streptophyta; class Pinopsida; order Cupressales; family Taxaceae; genus Taxus; species Taxus chinensis. Next base: position 674,395,361 of record CM034148.1, read on the forward strand.
TTCGATACTATCCTTTTATGAAGGAATAGTTTACAGATTTGGTGTTCCAACAACTATCATATCAGATAATGCTCTAGCATTCCTTGGTGCAAAGATAATAGATTGGGCTGTTAACTATGGAATATATCTAAGTTCTTCATCTAATTATTACCCACAAGGTAATGGCTTAGCTGAGAGTACTAACAAGAATATGTTAAGGATTATCAGAAGAACACTCAAGGATAATCAAAGAGCTTGGCATCTGATGTTGAATTCAACACTTTGGGCTGACAGAGTGACTCCTAAGAGATCAGTTGGTAATTCACCATACAAACTTGTGTATGGAAAAGAAGCAAGAATGCCTATTTCAGTTGAGTTACCCACATTAGATTTGCTGCATCAAATGGAGCTACTTGAGAATGAACCATTGTAGGTTCGTTATGCAGAGTTAATGGAATTACAAGAGCTAAGAGATCAAGCTCATTTAAATATGGAAAAGAATCAGAAACAAATTAAGAAGACTTTTGACAAGAAAGCCAAATTCAGAGTCTTCAATGAAGGAGATATTGTGTTAAAATGGGATGTTGATCGTGCAAAGCCAGGAAGACACTCAAAGTTTGATACACTCTGGAGTGGTCCTTACATGATTTCAGCTAGCAAGGAGCACAATGCTTTTCAGCTTTTGAAGCTGAATGGAGAGGAACTTCCCATTCCTGTGAATGGTATGTTTCTCAAACATTGTTATTGAATATCTTATAGTGATTGTTAGAGTAGGATTTCCCTTCAATAAGTGTAGTTTCTGCACATTGCATCATTTTTCAATTCAATAAGTGCATTCGTGCACGTGATCTGGTTTACCAGATCCTTTCCCAGTTTTAGTTTCATTTTGGAAAGGTTGGACTTTTCAGAAAAGGAAAATTGTTGTTACATGTTTGGACTCCATGCCCAATGGACAAGAGCAAGGCACTGGTATATAAGCTAGCAGGCAGCTTTCCCTGTAGGATCGCCAGAAATGTTGACAATTTTTGCACTTGTGTAAAAATGGGCAACTCGAAACTTTGTTACGATGGATAGCATTGGTGAAGTATACCTAAGCTAGGGGAGATTATATCAGATTATGTCGTTACTGCTGATTTATTTAAAAGATTACATGAAATCTACAACTATGTGTGCTGTTACAAAACGTAACAGATCACATAGTCTACAATTTCATGACCATCCTCAGCAAAAGAACACAAGCCCCGAAGGACAGTTGTGTTGTCTTGATGAGGACATCCAATTGCAGAATAGGTGAAGTGTAAAGTTTTGGAACAACAAACATAAGTGCAGATCACACAAAATTAGAGTTCATTACTGAATGTTACAAGTTCTATTCAATGTTCTTTCCTTTATGATTAAGACATTCAATTGTGTTACTGAGTTGTTTAGTTCATTATACAATCCATACAGAAAGCAGAAATGCAGAAAGAGATATACAACTCATTTACAGAATTCAATGTTATATTCATAAGGAGTTTTGAAATGTTTCCCACACAAGCCATGGGATGTAACTGAAAAGTAAAATACAGCTACTGAAAAGAAAGATACACATGCATGAAAGAGAAAGCAAAGGAGTATGAGTGAACCCATCATTGCCTTGGGGTTTCTGTTCTTCGTTTGAAGCATCTTCATCTCCATCTTTTGTTTCTCTTTCATCTTCATTGTAGAAGCCATTGTACCTGAAAAGAAGAAAAGTTAACTGTCAGTTACGAGCTCAGGGATCAAACCATATTCCTACACTATCCTACTTCGTGCATATGAATCTTCCCCTAAGTAGGAGATGTATTCTACTTAAAGAACATAACTGCATGCATGCTTTATTCACTCAGAAAGTGAAAAGAAAGAAAAAACATGGACATAAGAGAGGCCAAAAAGCCTAATTATTTTCTAACTATTTTCCTAAGTGTGCAGGTACAGGTTGCAGCCAAAAAGAAAAATAGACAAGTCATAAGTGCATGCAATAAAAGGAAGAATGTAACTAAAAGTTCCAACAACTGTTCTAAAATGGAAGAGGTTACAGTACAAAAGAGAGAGTGGAAGATAGAAACACTTGTTTTAGTTGCAGCAGAAGAGGGAGAATCAGATTTCAAGAAGCTGAAGCTAAATGGAAAGAAGGGATTACAGCTGAAACAGGATGAGAGAGAAGATTCTGGGAAAATTTTGACAGGGCTTCGCCATGTAAAATGGACATTTACAACTTTTCATCATGTTGTTTTCAATTACTACGTGCTTTAAAGGAACTATGCAAATCAAATAAGTGATACAGAAAGCAGAAAAGCATCACATGATCAAGATAAATAACTAACATATTTTTAGTTCTCAAATTGCTATATCAGTTCAAAGAAAAGTGTTACTTTCTGTATTCTGGATCAGAAAATACAACTACTATTTCTAGAAAATGCATTATAGAAATGATTCTGGGAAAAATTTTGCCAGGGCTTCGCCATAAAAAATCAACATTTCAAATTTTCCAGCAAGCATCTAAGTAAGAAACAATTGCAGAAAGGAAATAAAGCATCTGAATCAAGGTATATGCCCTGAAAATAATATCTAAAACAGTTAAAATATTGCTTCTATTTTTCAGAAAAGCACTTACAGATTACAAGTTCATAATAGAAACAATGCAACCACTATTATACTTTCATAGTCAAGTATTTTAGAAATGAAGTAAAATATGAGAACACAAAGAAATACTATAATGTCAATGAAGTACAATATTCATTCAAGCAAAGTAGTACTCATCTTGCACATGATCAAGAAGCCATTAAAGTAAACAAAGGAGCAAATCTCAAAATGATGAGCATTAGAAGTGCACCTATGTAATAAGCAAAATCTGACAGTTATAAAGGACCTTCAGAAAATTCAAGAGCAGTGTAATAATGCAGATACAAGCTATAGTCAACTTCAAATCTGAGTATGGAACAAGGTCAATATCAATGCTTTCAAACAAAGAAGGAGTAAATATTGGTATGAAGGATCTCTAAAAATCTTCAAATCAATGACATCCATTTGATATTGTTCCAGGGGGTCATGTCATAACCATCAATATCAAAACCTAGCATAAAGGATTATTTCAGAGGTAAAATAACATATTCAAGCAAGCACTACTCAAAATCATTGGTATCATAAGACCCTCAGACCATTCTATCAAAAGATGAACAAGGAAGAGCTTAATTTCATCAGCTACAATGATATTTGAGTTCTGAAAATTGATACAATAACCTATAAATCCACATAAATATGCCATCCCATCTTGGGTACACAAATTTGCAAAATGTATTCAAGAAACTTAGCTTCATCCTTTGGATTATATAAAAGATACTAAAATCAGAGGCCATTCTAGAGAATGCATTCATACAAAGCTTCAGAAGTCAAATACAAGAGTTTTGAGCTCACACAAAGAATGATAAAATGGGTTTTAAATCATCAATCATGAGAAGAAGATCTATCAAAATGAGCTTGAAAGACAACCATGGATAAAGCCACGTAAATCCACATAGGAATCCAAGTGGTATAGTGCTTTTACTCAGATAAGCCAATTCAGTTGAACTTTGCAGTCTTATTATTTTTTGTTGAATAAAATTGAGCAGTATTCAGAATCAAAATGAAAGAACTGATGGAATATTTTTCAATTACCCAGACAAACAACCCTGAAACCATGTAAAGTCCAGAAAATGCGACAATGGTAACCAAGAAAAATACAGTTTTGGTGGCTTCAAAGATAATCCCTAGATTTAATAAGAATCAAAATATGTCATAAAGATAACAAGAACTAGATGAAATGTTTGATCAAGGCATTAAAAAAGGAAATCCAAACAAACACCTAATACACGAATCAGAGTAGATAAATACCTGAGAGTCCTTACCTTATGTGAATGAGCTATGAACCATAACAGAGAAGCCATTGATGCAAAAATGAGCTTCCACAAAATGAATCAAGCTTGGGAAGTGAATCTATGAGGCCAAAAATGAGCATCTAAATGAAGAAAAATCATGGCCATTGTGAAAAATAGAAATCCACAGTGGTCATTTCATGAGAAATCCAAAGATCAAAACTCTCACAACCATGCAACTTATTGAAGGAGAAGAATCGCACAGAAACTGAAGGATCAAAATGGTCCTCCACAAAGAAACCACAAAGAATGCAGGATAGACCTTATTTATCAGAAAATCCAAGCTCGAAGACAATGATAACTGCATAAAAAGATCAATCAAATCTTTCTCAAGAACTCTTACAGAACAAAATCATGAAACAACATGCATGGAGCCAAGACTTTGCCAAAACTAAATTTAGAAAGTTCAAATGGAACATCCATAGTGGCCACAAAGACAAGCTTGCAGAGAAAAAAATATACCAGTCTCAGAGCAAAGAGGAAGACCTGAACAAATTCTAAAGTAACCAAACAAATGTCATAATGGACCCTCCAAAAAAGATTAAATAGCTTGAGATCAACCGATGGGAATGAAATTTTCCAGGGCTCCACACCAGACTCCAAAAGCTTCAATGAAATGGCTTGAGGGCTTCGTATTGAATACACTATTTACTATGCAAATCGAGAGAGAGTTAACAAAACCCTAACCGATGAGCTCAAGATTGATGATCAAGCTTCAACCAAGTACAGAGAATCAAACCTAAGGATCGAGCTCTAAAATCAAAGTCAACTAACTACTGGGTTAAAACCCACCAACCACATTCAATGCAGAGCTGAAAGCAATCAACCACAAGTCAGAGATCAATGGTCATTGATAGAGATAGGACATCTTCAAAAGAAGAGTTAATTAATGCAAACCAAATCATCATGTCAAGAAAATCAAAGCAAACTCAACATTAAGTTAAGAGCCACCGACAAATATTTCCAAGGGGTGAGTCACCATGTAGAGAAGGGGACAACCCACATGTCAACAAAATAATCATTGCAATTCAAATTTCAAAAGTCTAAACCATAGTGGTATGTCTTCAATAATGAAAAAAGCTGACCAAATCATACATAATGATCACCTAAAAGGTGAATTTCAAACCTATACACTTCCAAATATGCCAAGGCGACCAACAATATATACCATAGCATGTGTTAAATTTATCAAAAGGTGGTGGAGTAAATATGGTGGCCTTTTTAAATGTGACCCCGACATGTTTTTTATATATGCTAAGTCCACCAAGGTGGCCAAACCAAGTATAAGACAAAGGTGGTCCCCACTTCAAGGAGAGTGGATTGGCAAGTATGTCACTATTGTGACCTTTAGAAAAAGAGATGTCAACATCAGAGAACATGTACACATGGTCCAGGTGGTCCCACATTGGATAAATTATTTTGCAAGGTATTGCAATTAATGTAATTATTTTACTCACAGGACAGAGAATTGATTTGTTGCATGCTTCACAAGAAGAGAACAATAGAGAAGAGACAAGTTGCATGCCATGGAGAGAGACTTGCCTAGCAAAGCAATCTATTTTTGGCAAAATTATTCACCCAGCCTTATTAAAAATAGAACAGTCAATTTCAGTTGACTGAGATGTAATCAAAGGCTATTAATGCCTCTTGTACTAGTTTGTATTATTTTATCCTTTTATTTATTATTAAATAAAGGATAAAATTAGGATGCATGGGCGAGTACAGCCTTAGGCTATTTTTAGGAAGGGTGGGAAAAATTTATTTTGCTATATATTGTGTGCCTTTGCAAAGCACAAGGGGATTCTCTGGAGGACTTTTGGATATAGGAGTACTGAAGCAATTTTTGCCAGTTTTTCCTTCTGTGTGTGAAGTATTTTCTTCCTTTCCAATTATTTGTAGTCTTGTGTATGTTTCTATTAGTCTTGTGAATGCAAATTCCCTAACCAATCATCTTACCCTACTGCAAAATTCAGTATTTTCTGCTAAATTTTAATGTGCATGTTAACTTATCAGTACTGTTGTGATTTTCCCTCAGTACAACCAAGTGTTTTCCCTTAAACATTCTACAGAAAACTATGTTGGCTCGTGCATCAAGAATCCTTCTCATAGCAATCGTGCATATACTCAGTCAAATCCCTCATATAAATTTGGTGTATCACCCCAATCCAGTTATTTCACAGCCATCTTTTACCCTTAATCCCAGAAAATCAATTTAGGATACATCAATAAGGAACCGGCCTTTTAATCCCAGAGACTCACCTCAAAATAGGTATACCCACAGACCTGAGGTGTTTCCATTGTATCTACGAAAGAGAGAGATCAATTTTTTCAAGACTAGAAAACTTGCAGCCATCTCTCTCCTCAAAAATTTCAACCTCCCCTCTTCCTCAACCCTTTACTCCCTCCACTATTCTAACTCAACCCACAAACCTTCCCTTCCCCTCAACCCATACCCCTTCATTTCCTAATCTACAAACCCCCCTTCATGTCTACCCTTTTCCCTCCCTCATCCAACCTCTAATATTCCAACCTCCCCTTTTCCTCAACCCTTTTTCATCCATCATCTAACCTCTAAACTTCCCCTTCTCCTCAACCCTTTTCCCTCCATTGTCCAACCTCCTAACTTCCAACCTCACGTTCTCCAAGCCTTCAAGCCCTCCAAACCCCCCTTAACCTAAACCCTTAGCCCTCCATTTCCTAACCTCTATACCTTCAAGCACTTTAAACCCCCTTTAACTTACACCCTTTTCCCTCCATCATCCAACCTCCAACCTTCCATGCCCAACATCTCTATATCTTCTACCCTTTTCCCTCTAATTTCTAACCTTGCAACTCTTTAACTTTATCTTCCTCTTATACTTATCTACTTCCATGCCCAATATCCCCATATATTCTACCATTTTCCCTCAAATGTCTAACCTTTGCTTCTAACCTTTTACCCCTAACATCTAACCTTAGAAACGCTCTAACATTAATTTCTCCTTTACCTTCTCTTATACCCTTTTCTACCCCATATCTTCTAAGCTAACCATTTCCCTAAAACACCCAACCTATAACCCTTAAACCCCTCCATTTCCTTTTTTTCTCATGTCATCGTATGTCTAACCTTTCAAACCCTCCACCCTCCCCTTTGTTTCTACCCTTTTACCCCCAACATCTAACCTTAGAACCATCTAACTAGAATTTCTCCTTTACCTTCTCTTATACCCTTTTCTTTCTATCCTCCAACCTCCAAAATTCCATGCCCAACATCCCTATATATTCTACCCTTTTCCCTCAAATGTCTAACCTTGCAACACTTTAAATTTATCTTCTCTTCTACATATATAATTCCATGCTCAACATCCCCATATCTTCTACCCTTTTCCCTCCAACACCCATCTTCGCAACCTTGTAACATTCCCCTATTCTATCTTTTATACTAACATTTTCCCTAAAACACCCAACTTATAACCCTCCAACCCCTCCTTTTCCTTTTTTTCTCATGGTATCGTATGTCTTACCTTTCAAACCCTTAATCATCCCCTTTGTTTCCATTTTACCCCCAACATCTAACCTTAGAACCCTCTAACTTGAATTTCTCCTTTACCTTCTCTTCTACCCTTTTCCCTCTAATGTCTAACCTTGTAACACTTTAAATTTATCTTCTCTTCTACATATCTAATTCCATGCTCAACATCCCCATATCTTCTAACCTTTTTCCTCCAACACCCATCTTTGCAATCATGTAACATTCCCCTATTCTATCTTCTATACTAATATTTTCCCTGAAACACCCAACTTATAACCCTCCAACCCCTCCTTTTCCTTTTTTTCTCATGGCATCGTATGTGTAACCTTTCAAACCATTAATCATCTCCTTTGTTTCCCTTTTACCCCCAACATCTAGCCTTAGAACCCTCTAAATTGAATTTCTCCTTTACCTTCCGTTATACCCTTTTCTCTCCATCGTCCAACCTCTAAACTTCCATGACCAACATCCCTGTATCTTCTACCCTTTTACCTCTAATTTCTAAGCTTGCAACTCTTTAACTTTACCTTCTCTTCTACTTATCTACTTCCACACCCATCATCCCCATATCTTCTATCCTTTTGCCTAAAATGTCTAACCTTTGCTTTCTACCCTTTTACCCACAACATCTAACCTGAGAACCCTCTAACTTTAATTTCTCCTTTACCTTCTCTTATACCCTTTTCTCTCCATTCTCCAACCTTCCATGCCCAATATTCCCATATCTTCTACCCTTTTCCCTACAATGTCTAACCTTTTCTTCTACCCTTAGAACCCTCTAACTGTAATTTCTCCTTTACCTTCTCTTATACCCTTTTCTCTCCATTGTCCAACGTCCAACCTTCCAACCTATAACCTTGCAACTCATTATATTTATCTTATCTTCTACTTATCTACTACTGTTTTCCCTCCAATGTCCAATTTTGTAATCCTTGAATTCCATTTTTTGCTATCCTTTTCTATCCATCGTCCATCTTCTGACCCAGCCTTCCTCATCTTTATCATTTTCCATCCATCGTGCAACTTCTAACCTTCCAAGCAAAACATCCCCATATCTTCTACCCTTTTCCCACCAATGTATAACCTTGCAACTCATTAAATTTATCTTATCTTTTACTTATCTACTGCCATTTTCCCTCCAATGTCCAATCTTGTAATCCTTTAATTCCATTTTTTGCTGCCCATTTCCATCCATTTTCCAACATCTAACCTTTCAAATCCAACCTCCCCTACTCTTTATGATTTTCCATCCAATTTCAAACATCTAACCTTTCAAACCCAACCTCCTCCAATATTTTTCATTTTCCACCCAATGTCGAAGTTTGCAATCCTCTAACATTGCAATCCTCTAACATTCCCCTCTTTTATACTAACCTTTTCCCCGCAGCAACCAACCTCTCATCCTTCAATGTCAACCTCCTTTTCTCTTCTACCATTTTACCTCTAGCCTTTCAAAACCAACCTCCCCCATGCTTTTTAATTTTCCATTTGGCATCTATCTTTGCAATCTTATAACATTCCCCTCTTCTATCTTCTATACTAATGTTTTCCCCACAACAACCAACCTCTAATCCTTCAATACCAACCTCCTCTTCTCTTCTACCATTTTACCTCTAACTTTCCAACATCAAACCTCGCCTTTTCTTTTATCATTTTCCCTCCAAAATAAAACCTTTCAAACCCTTCATACTTCCCTTCTCTTCTCACCCTTTACCCCCAATATTTAACCTTAGAACCCTATAGCTTCCACTTCTACTTTATCTTATATTCTACTTATCTACTACCATTTTCCCTCTAATGTCCAACCTTGTAATTGTTTACTTCCCTTCTCTACATAAATTTTCCATCCATCGTCAAAATTCTAACCTTGTTAAACACTTCCCTTCTCTACATAAATTTTCCATCCATCGTCAAAATTCTAACCTTTTAAACCCAACCTCCACTACTTTTCTACCCTTTTCCATCTATTTTTCAACTTCTAACCTTTCAAACCCTTCATACTCCCCTTCTCTTCTAACCTTTTACCCCCAATATCGAACCCTAGAACCCTGTAGCTTTCATTTCTCCTTTATCTTATCTTCTACTTATCTACTACCATTTCCCCTCTAATGTCCAATATTGTAATCCTTTACTTCCATTCTTTGCTAACCTTTTCCATCCATCGTCCAACTTCTAACCTTGTAAACCCAACCTCAGCTACTTTGCTACCCTTTTCCATCTATCATCCAACTTCTAACCTTTCAAACCCAACCTTCCCCAATATTTTTTAATTTTCCATTTGGCATCCATCTTTGCAATCCTCTAACATTCCCCTCTTTTATACTAACCTTTTCCCTGCAACAACACACCTTTAATCCTTCAATGTCAACCTCCCCTTCTCTTCTAACCTTTTACCCACCAACATCTAACCTTAGAACCTTGTAGCTTTCATTTATCCTTTATCTTATCTTCTACTTATCTACTACCATTTTCCCTCTAATTGTAATCCTTTACTTCCCTTCTCTACTAAACTTTTCCATCCATCATCCAACTTCTAACCTTTTCAACCCAACCTCTGTTACTTTGCTACCCTTTTCCATCTATCATCCAACTTCTAACCTTTCATACCAAACCTCCCCCACTCTTTTTAATTTTCCATTTGGCATCCATCTTTGCAATCCTCTAACATTCCCCTCTTTTATACTAACTTTTTCCTTATAACAACCAACCTTTAATCCTTTAATGTCAACCTCCCCTTCTCTTCTAACCTTTTACCCCCAACATCTAACCTTAGAACCATGTAGCTTTCATTTATCCTTTATCTTATCTTCTACTTATCTACTACCATTTTCCCTCTAATTGTAATACTTTACTTCCCTTCTCTGCTAACCTTTTAAACCCAACCTCTGCACTTTTCTACCCTTTTCCATCTATCGTCCAACTTCTAACCTTTCAAACCCAACCTCCCCCACTCTTTTTAATTTTCCATTTGGTATCCATCTTTGCAATCCTTTAACATTCCCCTATGTTATTCTAACCTCTTCCCCACAACAACCAACCTTTAATCCTTCAATGTCAACCTCCCCTTCTCTTCAAACCTTTTACCCCCAACATCTAACCTTAGAACCCTGTAGCTTTCATTTCTCCTTTATCTTATCTTCTACTTATCTACTACCATTTTCCCTATAATTGTAATCCTTTACTTCCCTTCTCTGCTAACCTTTTCCATCCATCGTCCAACTTCTAACCTTTTAAACCCAACCTCCACTACTTTGCTACCCTTTTCCATCTATCGTCCAACTTCTAACCTTTCAAACCCAACCTCCCCCACTCTTTTTAATTTTCCCTTCTCTTCTAACCTTTTAAATCCAACCTCCTCTACTTTGCTACCCTTTTCCATCTATTGTCCAACTTCTAACCTTTCAAACCCAACCTCCCCCCACTTTTTTAATTTTCCATTTGGCATCCATATTTGCAATTCTCTAACATTCCCCTCTTTTATACTAACCTTTTCCCCGCAACAACCAACCTTAAATCCTTCAATGTCAACCTCCCCTTCTCTTCTAACCTTTTACCCCCAACATCTAACCTTAGAACCCTGTAACTTTCATTTCACCTTTACCTTCTCTTATACCCTTTTTTCTCCAATTCAACCTCCAACCCTTCCATGCCCAACATCCCCATATCTTCTACCCTTTTCCTTTTAATTTATAACCTTTCAACTCTTTAAATTTATCTCTTCTTCTACTTATCTAGTACCCTTTTCCCTCGAATGTTCGAACTTGTAATCCACTACTTCCCTTCTATGTTACCTTTTTCCATCCATCATTTAACTTCTAACCTTTCAATCCATCTTTGCAATCCACTAACATTCCCCTCTTTTATACTAACCATTTCCCCGCAACAACCAACCTTTAATCCTTCAATGTCAACCTCACTTTCTCTTCTAACCTTTTACCCCCAACATCTAACCTTAGAACCCTGTAACTTTCATTCTCCTTTACCTTCTCTTATACCCTTTTTTCTCCAGTCCAACCTCTGACCTTCCACGCCCAACATCCCCATATCTTCTACCCCTTTCCTTTTAATTTCTAACCTTTCAACTCTTTAAATTTATCTTCTCTTCTACTTATCTACTACCCTTTTCCCTCGAAGCCTTGAAGCCCTCCTTCCATCATCCATCCTCCCCTTCCCTCTATCGTCCAACCTCCAATGTCCAACCTCTAAAATACCCTTCATGTCCACCCTTTTCCCTTTGTCATTCAACTTCCAACCTCCCCATATCCTCAACCTGGGGCCAGCCCCACGGGTCCACCCTCTGTAAACCTCCCTCACAGCCAACACGTGGACCGAACCAATCGAACTTCAAAACTGTGCAACCTCACATACCCCTTCACAGCCACCCTTTTCCCTCAATAGAAAACACCCACCGCCAAAAAAACTTCCAATCTCCCTCTCATTAAGGCCCTCCTTCCATTGTCTAACCTTAATTTCCTCAACCATTTCCCTCCAAGTTTCAATCCCCCCTTCATCGTCCAACATCCCCTTCCCTTATCGTCCAACCTCCAATTTTCAAACCTGCAAACTCACCGTCATGTCACCCTTTCACCTTTTCATTCATCCACTTCTAAACTTTACCTCCCCTGCTCCTCACCCTTTTTCAGCAATTGTCGAACCCTCCAAAAACCTCCCGTCACATCCACCCTTGTACCTCTATCATCTAACTCATCCAAACTTCCAACCTCCCTTTCCCCAACCCCTTTTCCCTCTATACACTAACGTCGGTCCAAAATCCCCCTTCACATACAACACTTTTACGCTCCTTCACCCAACCTCCAAACTTCAACCCTCCCCCTCTCTCCTTGATGACCCTTTTTCCCCTCTTAATATCAATCTAACCTCCCCTCTTACCCTCAACCACCCTCACCCTTTTCCCTCATCTATAACCTCCCTTTCCCTCAACCCGTTTCCCTCATTCGTATAACCTCCCTTTCCCTCAACCCTTTCCCTCCAAGCCTTCAAGCCCTCCTTAAATCGTCCAAACTCGACCAACATCTTAACCTCTAAATCCCCTTCATGTCACCCTTTTCCCCTTTGTCGTCCAAATTCCAAAACTTCCAACCTCCCCTTCTCCCAACCCTTTTCCTTCATCATCCACGCCTCACACCTCCCTTCACATCCACCCCTTTACTCCATCATAACCTCCAACTTCCAACCTCTCCCCCTTCTCCTCAACCCTTTTCCCTCTTCCTTCCATCATCCACCTCCATTTTCCCTCCAGCCTTTAAGACCTCCCACCTCCAATTTCCTTTAAAACCCTTTTCCCTTCATCATCCAGCCAACTCTAACTACCTTGACATTTACACCCTTCCCTCTGTCATCTCTTTGTCTACCTCCCTTTCCCCTCAACCTTTCCCTCCAGCCCCTTCCACCTCCACCTCCCGTTTCCTGTAACGCCCTTTTCCCTTCATCATCCAACATCCTAAACTACCCTTGACATCCACCCTTCCTTCATCTCCAACCTTCACACTTTCAACCTCCCCTTCACATCCACACTTCTCCCTCCATCATCTAACCTTCAAACTACCAATCTCCCCTTCATGTCCACACTTTTTCCACCTTTTTACCTTCATCATCCAACCTTCAAACTTCCAACCCCCTTTTCTTTAACCCTTTTCCCTCTGTCATACAACCTTCAAACTCCTTTTCTCATCCACCCTTTTCCCTCCATCATTCAAAATTTCAAACTTCCAACCTACCCTTTCCCCTTCATCATCCAACATCTAAACTCCCCTTCATGTCCACCCATTTCCCTCCATCATCCAACCTTCATACTTTCAACCTCCCCTTCTCATCCACCCTTTTCCCTCCATCATCCAACTTTTCAAACTTCCAACCTCCCCTTTCCCCTTCATCATCCAACATCTCAACTCCCCTTCACATCCACCCATTTCCCTCCATCATCCAGCCTTCAAACCTTCAACCTCCCCTTCTCATCCACCCTTTTCCCTCCATCATCCAACTTTTCAAACTTCTAACCTTCCCTTTCCCCTTCATCATCCAACATCTAAAATCCCCTTCATGTCCACCCATTTCCCTCCGTCATCCAACCTTCAAACTTTCAGCCTACCCTTCACGTCAACAATTTTCACTTCATAATCTAACCTTCAAACCCCCCACCCCAAACTTTCCCTTTTCGTCAACCATTTTCCATCCATTGTCCGACCTCCAAACCTTCATTCAAACCTCCCATTTCCTTAAGCCCTTTCCCTCCATCGTCCAACCTCAAAAATCCCCTTCACGTCCATCCTTTTCCCTTTTTCATCCAACCTACAAGCGTTTACCATCCTTTTCTCCTCAACCCTTTTCCCTCCATCCTACAATCTCCAAAATCCCCTTCACATCCCGTTTTCACTCTGTTATCCAACCTTCCCTTCTCCTCAATGCTTTCCTACTTTTAACCTCTAAACCCCAACCTACTCTTCCCCTCAACCCTTTTCCCTTCATCATCCAACATCCAGACTCCCCTTCACGTCCACCTTTTTCCCTTCATTATCCAACCTACAAGTGTTTAACATCCTTTTCTCCTCAACCCTTTTCCCTCCATCCTGCAATCTCCAACATCTCATTTTCACTCTGTTATCCAACCTTCCCTTCTCCTCAACCCTTTCCTACTTTGAACCTCTAAACCCCAACCTAATATTCCCCTCAACCCTTTTCCCTTCATCATTCAACATGCAAACTCCCCTTCACATCCACCTTTTTCCCTTCGTTATCCAACCTAGAAACCCCCAACAACATCCTTTTCTCCTCAACTTATTTCCCTCTATCATCCAACACCCAAACTCCCCTTCACATCCACCTTTTTCCCTTCGTTATCCAACCTACAAACCCCCAACATCCTTCTCTCCTCAACCTATTTCCCTCTATTGTCCAATCTCCAAAATCCCTTTCACATCCACCATTTTCACTCTGTTATCCAACCTCCCCTTCTATTACAATTACCTCTATTACCCTTTTTCAAACTAACTATTTATGTACATCAATAATGTAAAATTACAATTATCTTTCCTTATTTTCAAAGTATCTAATTATTGTGAATAATTAATTATTCATATATGTCATATATAAAATATGCAGATCATATACGACATACTAAAATAATAATGATAAATTAATTGTACTATTATCATCCATTATTGGTAAAACCAAAAACACGGTCAAATAATCTAAATGTTTAAAAAAAATAAGCATTTGTTTAAAAAATGTTACTTCAATTTAGAATAATTGAAAATAAAAGAAAAAATCATTAACAAACTCCCTGTTTTGTTAGTATTGGATATGCAAATTACAAATACCTCATTTAAAAAAATAAAAAACATATCCGAGTATTTTAAAGTGGGCCAACAAGTAGTCAATGGAAAACTATTACCAACAAAATAAAGATAAATTACTGATGAATGCAAAGCCAACATGCACACAGAAGCGGCCTAAGCTACCCCATCTAGTCATATGGACGCTCAAAGACACCGTAATAAAGGGATTCTCTGTACAACGACTTTTCCAACATTGTGGGAGGAATGTGAGAGAAAAATAAATAGGATTCCTATCAAGAAATAATTCATCCTATTGCTCCGAATTCCAATAGGAGTAGATGATGGCAGCAAGCATGGATTGTTCTATCTATTTGTCTTTATTTAAATTCCCTCTTAAACTTACACAACACCCCTACTTTATTACTAGACCTATGCTCTATTTCCTATTTCTTACATCAAACTGGCATACAGAGAATACTTATGAAAAAACATAGCATATGACATACTAAAAATATTACTTTTGACAATTTTCAAATTATCCTGTATTTATAGGCTACAAAACAAATCTTAGCTTCTGCTTTCACTAATAATCAAAATCAATATGAATAATATGAAATCTGTGAACTTTTTGAAAGATTCTTCTCACCCAATTTATAAAACACCTCTTCCAGTAGAGGTGTTTTATAAATTTCATTGGCAGTAATATTTCTACCAACATAAATCACAACATTAACCTTATCATCTATCTAACTATCAAGTCTCACTAATAAAAAGAGTTCCATATGAGAAAGGGAATAGCTGTCTAGTGTTTTATAAATTCTCTTTTGTTCTTAGCTGGTCATCTATTTTTTCTTATTTTTACATGTTTCACCCAAAAGATACAAATAGATAAAAATATGGAAAAATAAACAATTGTAGCTACAAATAATAAGGAAACCACCTTCTAATGATATAAAATCTTTGACCCAATTAGTGATATTAAGTTAAACTTCACAGATCTTGCAAATGTAAAAAATGCATCGACTACTCACCCTTAAAAGATATAAATTTCAGACGCAGAAAAAGAGTCCACTAAATATTAGCAGGTCTTAAATCATTAAAATTAAGTAATCTAACCCTATGTTACCACAAAATGCTGGTTCCACCATACTCAAGGATGTTGTTCCTAAATGGGTAGGAAAAAGATGCTCCAAAACTTATGGTTGGATACAAAGACATCTCAGTAGAATACCTAACTTTAATTAAAATGATTGAAATATCAAATAAAACAAATAGACCTAACCAATAAAAGATGATAATAAAATAATTTAAAGCCTAAATTGCAATATTAATCCTTTGTATAACATTAAAATATTTCTAAAGGTAACAATAAATCTTAAAATTAAACACTGACTTTCTAAATACCCTTATTGCATCACTATCCTGTGAATTTTCCTTTAAAAATTTCTGTAAACCCTATTCCTATGGAGAGGTTTGGCCATTGATAAGAACAGAAAAGGCCATTGAAGATAACAAACAACAACATTAACCAAAATAGAAAGACAACAAAATAATTTTCACTACTAACCACTTTTAAGGAAGATGGACTCTGTGGAACAGAGCATAATCTCCTTATTCCTAAGTGGGTTTAAATTTTCTCTTCAAAACGTTTCTTTGTTGTCTTCGATATCTATAAAACAACATAAGATTTGTTCACATTAAATCTTAACGGTGTTTTTTATTTTTCTTAATTTTCTTAAATCTATCGAAACAAGAAAATAGAAAGATGGAATAAAAAAGATATCAGACTCACTGCCCAACAGTGATAATATGGTAATGATCACTTGTAAACACATCCCACACAACTAAGTTTGTGCCTTTTGCATAGTAAAGTGGTTTCCACAATACCCACCTGTTACCAATAAAAATATGATAATATATATACTGTCATGGATATTTCAAGAAAATAACAAATAAATAAAACAACTAGGTTACTGATAAGAATAGAAAAGGCCATTGAAGATAATAGAAAAAGACATTAACCAAAATATAAACAAGATATGAGCCTTGTGCACTCGTTGTAGAAAATCCCTACAGTGGAAATAACCCCAGTAACACAGCTAATTTTTTTTTCAAACTTAACAAATGTACACAGTTCACAAGCAACCAGAGCCTAAAATTGTGTCTAAACCAACAAATAACACCTAACTTTCATTAAAATGGCAGAAATACCACATAAGGAACAAATAGATCTAAGCAAATTATTAAAATAATAATAACTTAAAAGCCTAAATTACAAAATTAACCCTATGCATAACATTAAAAGGCTTCCAAAATAAAATGCAACTATAATCTTAAAAATGAATAGTAATTTATTATATACCCTTCTCTTCTCCACTGGGTTGTGGATTTACCTTTGAATTTTTTTACAAGCCCTATCCTAGGCGGAGGGTTGGACATTGAAAAGAACACAAAATGCCATTGAAAAGAGAAAACAAGGCCATTAACCATAATAAAAACAAGATACGAACCTTGTGCACTTTCTAAAGAGAAGCCCTACAAGGATTGATTATTAGATGTATAAACTCTAGCAACACACAACTAAATAGTCTACTACAACCTTAACAAATGTATAGAGCTCATAGGCAAATTGAACCTTAAATTGTATTTAAACCTGCAACACATAGGCGATATTCATTTCAAATTCCTTGTTCTATAAGGGAAAAATGTAATGCAATAGGCAACAGGAAATTTGAGCCCTCTGCATTTATTTGAAGGTCTATAGATTGTTTTAGGCTAAATAGGGGAAGGTTCCTTCAAAAATACCTAGTCCTATTAGCAAAGAATTAGCTAAAAATTGTAGTGATTATCAATAACCTGTAACTGTAAAACAAGAAGTATACTTACTAGAATCCTCCATTGTCCATCTCCTTCACTTTGGCTCCTGCTCTTCTCCTTAACGCCATTTTCTTCCTCACAAATTACAAAAACAAATACATGCCAAAAAAATCTAAATGAAAAAAATATTCGACACACAAATACAAACAGAAACAACATGGCCATGCGACATAAACTACAGACCGCCATAAACACACAACAAAATGAAATTAAAAACCAAAAAACACACAGAACAACATGAAGAAATATGAACTAGTCTGGGAAAAAGTTCTATTTTATAATGCCATTTAAGCAACGGGTCTTTCACCAACTATCACCTCCTCCGCTTTCCAGCTATCTAATATTTTTAAGAGAAACTTCTAGATGTAGCGCCTTCTAGCTGTTTACCATTTTAACAGCTATATTACTAAGATATTTCCCCGTTTAAATATAAGTAGAATTCATATTCCATAAAATTCTTTAAATAATTTAGTAGCTCCTAATTGCCAAATCTTTCCATCAAGGTAAATAGTTTGAGAAATATAGGTTACTCTTAATTTTTAGATTCTAAACCATTTTTTGGGATGAGAAGGGAATGCTAAGACCTAATATCTAGTGAGAGGCTCACAACCCCCTCTTTTTTTAAAGAAAGGTACATGTATTTATTGTTAGATATACCATAAATAAATATATCAATTTCAATGTTTATATTTTAGAGTTTTTATATATTATATTGATAAATAATTATATAATATTTTCAATTTTTCAATGATTGGTGACAAATATATAATTGTGTCGAGAGAAAAAATGATGGGCCCCAAATTTCACTCAATGGTTAAGATATTGTTATTTATAGATTGATTCCTCCAAAAATAAAAAATAAAAAATTAGGAATGATAAAATGGATGTCAAATTTAAGGTAAAAATATCTTGTGATGATCAAATTAAAAAGAACGTGTTTTTGCTATTATACCCCGCTCACCTATCCTTGGTGTCATTCTAGGATGATTCTAATCGTAATTACTTGTAAATTATATTATTCTAGTATATTTGTGTGTTTGTAGATTATTGGTTTAGATGAGGTTTTTATAAACATGTTTTTATGTCAATTGGTTGTATCCTCTATAAAAAATTTCTCTTTCACTTCTTTATATTTCTCTTATGTTATGTTGTTTGGTCAAGACCCATACAATTACAATTATGAGGTGCCTAAAATTGTAGTTATATTATCTTAGTTCATCACAATGGTGTTATTTGTTGTGTGGGACCCTTTCGACCATTGTTTGTGTCCCTTCGAGTTTTTGGACAATCTTTATTTATTTTCTCATCTATTTTGTAATAAGGTCCTAATTTTAGTTCAATAAGTCTATAGTTAGACGTGTGCATTTATACATTCAGGACACTTTGATAAGAAATTAATTTAAAATTACTTCATTGTGAATTCAATGTATTTCAAGAAATTTCATATTCAAATCATTCATTTCTTTAGCATTAATTAGTTATGATGATCGCACTTGACTTCGAGTTGAATTGCATTACACTTGTGTAACGCCCACATTTTACACACACAAAAAAAACAGTAAAAATACGAGGATAATTTTTTTTTATTTACATTGCTCACTTCACAATGCCACAAGGGCTCCATGTAAAGAAACTCAAAGATGCATACGACACTTACAAGACATCGACTCACATAGACAAGTGACAACACCATAAACATATTGATGCCACACTTTTCCCAATGAATGAATACTAGCAATGACTCCGCCACAAGAAAAAGACTCAAGCATTGGAAAATCCACAACACATCATTTCTTTACTTACATCTTAGTTACGATTAACATTCCAAGAACATTATTGTGAAAGGATAATTTTCTCCTTTTTCCACCTACAAATTCTTAAGTTCATTCCACATTTAATTTATAGTTTGACCATTTTGAGTCAGATTTTTTTATCCTTTACAAAAAATTCCATAACTTACATACTTATTTGGCATAATTCAAATTACATATAAAGTGCTTAGTTATCTTGTTCTTATGTTAAGAATATGCTTCTCAAACATTTATTCAAAGTCTACATTTTACCCTTGAAACTTGAGTGAATCTGAATTGATTTCCAGAAAGTAATATTAGGATTTAAGCAGGGGGAGGGGGGTGGTTTAGATTCAAGATACCATGTTACCATAAACATTCTTTGATCACGGTATCCTTATTTCCCGATTCAACATTCCCACAACAAGAAATTATATTTAGATTTTATATATATATATCTTTTGTTTTTCTTGAAGTTTGATCTCACCAAGGGAAAAATCATATTCTTTGTAACACATGAAAATGTTTAATTGAGTTATAAGGACTCCAAGAGTGTCATTATTCCTAACCTCAAAGCACATTTTTTTCTCTTATATGCTTTACTTTTACATAACATTATGGTCTCATTTTTAACATTGTTTTGTAATAGGAGTTACAGAAGTAATTGTCTAACATCTTGAAGATGTACATGATTAGAAGCCTTGTAACTACACATGAACCCCAAGTTAATCTCCTAATCAATTGAGGTTTATATTAATTTCAAATGCACCTAAGGATCTATGCCTCAACTATATATGAGATTTAAGGTGAGAGGACATATTTATGCTAGAAACCACCTTCAACAAAATTCCAAGGTGTTATGTTGATAGAAAACCAAGGTAACACATTTAACTGAGAGGAACTAAAGAGTTCATTAACAAGATTTTAAGTCATAGAACAACTATTTCACTCTCTCCATTTGTGTCATCCAGGGGTCTCACAAGGAATTTATTCGATGAAAAGAAAATCCTAAATCTAACTTTGTAAGGCTTATTAGTCCACTAGGATACCAAGGGATTAATAGTTCTACTTACTCCATAAATGGTTTGGTTACATCGACATAGTCATTGCTTCAAACAAGGACTCTTAAGTGACTTCCAAGGTGGTCTTCTCCACTCAACAAAGTGTCAGACTTGAAGAGAAGACATTGTTCTCGCAGTTATCAAACCTAGAAGGAAACCATATACTTCGGATAAAGTTGGACCATGTTCACGTTCCTACGATAATGGGCTAAACATACGAACTATGACGATAAACTCAATCTAGGGGTTTTATTTACCTAAACTAGGAGGTTCCATCGAGTGCAAAATTTAAGTTCATTATACGGTTTCAATCTCTTCTATGGTAAGAAGGATCACACATGAAGACATGTTATGCATGAATCTTATCCAAGGGTTGAGTGTTTTGATTAAATATCTTTATTACATTTACAAGGTAAGAATACAACACACTAATTAATTAATCATCTTATTGAACACTGAAATGCACTACAAGTTACTTACTCCAAATTCATTTACCATATATATATATCAAACCTTTTTACCATACTTAACTATGAATCAAATTCAACCTATGATTAAATGCACATTTCTAGATGTCCCTAAAACTAGCATCCCATACATATTAGCAAATTTCAAATATAACATTTCTGAAACATGAGACTACATTATACATATATTCATTTTATAATGACCTATAAAATTTACAATAATAAAAAATGAATTACACATCACCTTTTCACCATCATTCTTCATCCTGCAAAACCATATGAGCATGAAATCAACGATAAATCGCTGGCATGGAATCCACCCTAATCTAACATAATTAATTTCTTTAGTTTCCCATTTACATATAATAATAATTATAATTTGTATTCGAAAGAAAAGGTTTAGAAGACATGTATTCATTTCATTTCATTTCACTTCATTTCGTAACCAAGGAGAGAGAAAGGGAAAGGAAGAGAGAGAAACACTATTTGTCAAAAGTTTTGTTTCACACAACAAGTTACACTATAGAGTTTTCAAACAGTTATTTACATGCGTCAAAATTTTCCACGATGGTTTTACATCTCGACAGGGGTCCTACCACTCTCTTTTTACATTTTCCTGCTAGCTACAAAAGCATTCAAAACAGGCTCGGAGGCTAAGAAACCAATTTCAAAAGTTGTCTTCCGATGAGTAAACAAACCATGATTAAATTTCTACGTGTCCACTTATATACCAAGAGTTCATAGGAACTGACAGGATTCAGAACTGGCGAATGCTTTATGATTAGTGGCTAATTTTTCTGGGGCAATCGGTCATAAATGAGCTAGTTGTTAATGATCAAGAATGAGCTCGAGGGCTCAGAAAACCACATCCAAAACTAACGTTCGATGGATGAACGCGCAATGAAAAACTTCCTACAAGTTCCCCTATATATTGAGAATTCATCAGAGTCAACAGGACTGAGAACTAGAAAATAGTTTTCAAACGACGACATGTTTTATGGAGCGACAAGTCGTAATTGGTCCAGTTTGACCTCGTCAAACTTCGACCGGAGGCCTTACAAAATGCCTTTTCCAAACTAACCTGAAATGTGATTTTTTCGAACCGAAGGTTTTAGGTAATTGTCTAGTAAAAGTACTAGAGGTTTGCAAAGGCGGATAATAATTTCTCTATCTAGGTTTCAAATGGTGGTTAAAAATGAAAGCCAACTTTTTAGATTTAACAGCTTCCTACTGCTACAAAACAGTGTAATAGGGCTCCTATAAGGGCATCAAAAAGGTCACAAATGTTCATTCAGGGTCGATCCAAGGATTGAAATGACACCTCACATAACAAGGTACGCGAAGGAAGCTTAACCTCCCTTTTCTGGAGTTACGAAGGTTACTTTGCGAGTCCCTAGAAATTACAATTTATCTAATTAAACCAGGAGATGGTCAACATATTTACCGGGAAGTCAACCTCAACTTGTTGATAAAACAATATTGTAGTGATCTAGTTTGGTCAGGTAGTTTTCTGAATCACCTCAAAATGAGGGTTGAAGTTCAAGGTTGACTACAAAATGGTTGTTTTGATTGTGTGAGTTACGATGCAACATTTCATTATTTTGCAACAAGTTATTATAAAACAATTAAATGTATGATAATCCTAAGATTTTAAAATTATATTTCATTGCAAAAGAAAAACTAAAGTTTGAGAATTATGCAAGATAAGGAGAGATGAACCATGCCTAGAAATGAACGAACCCGAAGCGGGTAAGAGGTAATACACGTGGTTTTGGTGTTCTAAGAACCGATTAGAAGCTGTTAGATGGGTTTTAATCCTTGAAAATTTCACAACAAGGCTCCACCTGTGTAATCCTCATATCTTCTGTAATCCATCCATAGAAGGACCAAACTGGAAATAAGGAATGTCAAGATGATCTCTTTTTCTGCAGTATCAAAAAAAGAGGAGGTGGTGATAGGTTGGATCATCTGGAATTTGATCTTTCAATCCTTGGCCTATCCATACAATCAAACATTAGGTCCACATCAGGCACCAAGCCATGTACAATGTTCCAAGAGCTACAATAATCCCGAAATTGTGAACATCATTCTCCTTTGTATGTATGCATAATAGAGATCCACATACAATAGACCTTCCACAATGACCACCCAAAAGGCAAAAAATTCTTTGACAATAGCCCCCTGATTTTGTTTTCTCCTATTCAAGACACCCTCCACTCAAGCAAGATTTTTGTGAATCCACTGGAAAAAAAATAGGGCAGGATCGAGTTGTATTATGAAATATGAGATCATTCTTATTCATGCATGAGTGGATGAACCTCAGTGGCAAACTGCAGGTTAGGTAGGAGCACTGGAAAAAAAATGTGAAGCTCGTTTATACTTTCCATCTAACAAAATTCCTCTATCTTATATGCTTTGACGGATGTCCATACTCTGTTCCACAACTTGTATTTGGACACAGAATAGTAGACGCTAGCAGTGGTTATCGAATCTGGATTTAAATCTTCTAGTTACTTCTGAAATTCAAGAAGTTTCTATAGCCTTTTCAACAAACCCATTTTGTGTATAACCTGCAAGTCTATGCTATTCAACGAAGCACATTTTTTTTTGTTTGCATCCATATCTACCAGGGGACCAGGAAAACTGTTCAGGAGCTAACATTTTGGCGCAGGTTGGGAGTATGCAGGAAATGCGAACCGCTACAGGTTAGAGACCTATTGGTTGCGTGGGTGAAACAACGACTTGTTATATCATTCTTTCATTGGTCAAACATTGTACCATCTCCAAGGCCCATGCCATCCACCGCAAATCACCATATTCTGCTTTCCTCGATGCAATATCTAACTGCAGTTAATTTTTCAACAAGAAGTTGGGCTTCTGGGGTGGGTGTTGCATGGTCAAAACGTGTATATTATCAATTACAGTGCTTGCGTTATTATGTAAAGGACGTGGTAGGTCTAAAATTCCTTCTAGCCATCGCTGCAACTTTCCAATTACTGCTAAATTTACAAAGTTACATGTTTTGTTTTAGTTTTGTTTTTGTGGTTTTTGCCTTGAGGATCAAGTAAAGTGATTGTATTATTATTATGAAAAGACATTTCTGACTGGCCCATGTGCCTTCACATGGGGGTTACCTACTCCATTCCCATCTCCATAAAAAAAATCCACCCCTTACCTAATACCTTTTAGAACAAATCACCTCAACTTATTCTTTTATTATTAATTTTTTTATAAAATATGGTGCACACTACATTTAACTCCCCTTTAAAGAGTATCGTCCTTGATGCAACACAACACTGAAGCTCAAATGTTAGGTAGGCAATAAAATCAATAGTGACTCATGTCGTTTAACAAAAAAACTTTTTGGTACAACTCGACCACAAGGAAACAAATTCCTTTTAGAAATATCTTAAATTTTAATATTTTGTGAAAATTGGTAGTTATCTTTTACTTTATTAATTAGTTAGTCTTTTCCTTTGCTTTATTTCTTATTCTCAAGCTCTTAATATTTCATTGTTTCAAGATTTCACTTAATTTATTTTCATGGGTGCCCACTAGTAATTGGCCTCAAGATGTCACACAAAACTCAACACAACACAAATGACCCATGAGATAACTCACTACATACTTTAATTATTGTATCACATCACAAGACCTCTAATTCCACCATGGAAAGACAAACATGTAGTCCACATAACCAATAATTTCCAACAATTATGTCACAGGCATAGATCCAACACACACAAGTGTGACTAAAACACCGTGAATCATGACATTGATACAAATACAAATGGTATAACATGACTCAAATACCATGAATGTACCCACTTACTGCTAAGACAATATACAATAGTCCATACCAACCAAGGGGGGCGTCAAGCCTCAAACATAAAAATGTCTAACAAGACTCACAGGAGTACACATAACTCACTATACACAATCCACACATCACAAGACATCACAAAACAATCTCCCTATATCTCCCAAAGCATCAAAAAACAACTCCATATACCTCCCAAGCATGACAAAGGAAATACATATACCTCCCAAGAATCATAGGACAAATCCATGTACCTCCCAAAGAATCAATCACACCAACACAAATCTCTTATGCCTCCCTCAAGAAAATAAAATAAAGATAATTTTTCCTTTTCATTCCCCAAAAGAGGACGGTCACCCTATGGCCCTAGGCACATAGAGTCTAGATACCTCTAACTCAAGTGACATAATAACTCATGGTTCAATAACCCACTAGTTATCTCTAACTCCTTGGGGCATACCCCTATAAAAAAAATGGGTCCATAGGTCCCACCACTCCGTGGTGAATCCCATGACCCTATTCCAACACAATACGACATTAGAACTAGCATAAAAATACATATCAAATACCAAGTGGCAACAATCCCAAGCCTTGGGCTAGGCTATACTTTTTTAAAACTTGATACACTTTTAAAAATAAGAAAATCAAATGGCTAATTAGCCATAGTTAGTACAAAATCCAAATGTTGATGCAACAACCAAATAAATTCCCAAAATATAAGAACATGGTAGTCAAGAAAACTACTGGTTCTAGCAAGATAAGGGAAAGTGTTCAATTCATGAATAAAATGCGTGTAGAGAAATAACACATCACAATAACTATGTGGCCTTATACAGCCACCAAAGGGGTACTCAACGATTTGCTGGCACTCAGAACATCGAGCCTCAACTTGTAAAATAACATATCAAATAATACAACTGTCATCATCTCTATCTGAATCATCCTGCCACCACTTCGACAAGGCTCAACATAGTCAAAATCACATAGGTTGAATCCATACGACAACCATATCAGGAGAGAGAAAGGAGTACAATTTTTCATCTGCTGAGCCCAAGGTGTCTGCAAAACAAAATATGCATGATACTCGTTGAGCAAGTGCCACACATACCAAATGAACAAAAGTGGGTTTTCATCCTATTGGTACCCAATTTTTTTCTCCTTTTCAAACCAAATAGCAACACAGATTCAAAAGGGAGCTTAGAGGTAGATAGATCATAAGTGTATGTCATTTTGTAGCCGGGGAGAAATCTAGCTGTCCCTTTGTTACTTGGATTTTTGGAGAGATGGATAGCACCTCAAAAGGATGTGATCTTATCCTAACTATTTTAGGTTGTGCCTTTTAACCAAGGTAAGAGAACCTATTATGTAACCGTTGTTAATTGAAAGGAGATACATGTACCTTTCTTTTGCATAAATTTTATAGAGAAGGCCTTGGGGAAAATATGATCAACACACCAAATCTGACTCTCACGAGTTGTCACTTCTAGATTATGGAGATATTCTCACAACAAGGCAAAGGTTACTAAAGACATTTGGAAACCTGATCAGTTCTACATAGTTTAGTAAAAAGATTTATGTCTAGTGTGGCTATGCAAAGAAAAAATAGGGGTAGTATGGGTAGGATTGGTTGTTGTTAAATGAATTTTTGTGGGAGGGGAGATGGGATGGACTTGACTCACCAAATCATTGAGAGCTTATGTAAAATGGAAAGATTCAATCAACAAAATGCCACAAAAAGTTAAATTGTTTCCTCTACTAGAATATGTTCTTCAATGGAGGCCCAGATTAACACTCTTTCACATAACTTGTGGGATTCTATCACGAAGGATTGAGTCAGAGGAAGCAATAAAGCAACAATATTTAAACCAATTCACCCCTGAGGTACACCCATAGGCTTACAGAGAATCTCTATCAACAAAATGAAAGAAAAGTGATTTTAAACCATTTATCCCATTCCCAGATGAAGGCTCTTCTGAGAAATGAAATTACAGATGCCACTTAAACTATCACAAGGACTGAGACCTGTGTGATTGGACCCTATTTTGGTACAATATTGTAGTAGAAACAAGAAAAACTACTCGTATGCATTCAGAGATGAAATAAATACACTTTACTCAAGATTAACACAGAATAACTCAAAGTTTGATCAAATTTATCAGCAAGGGAAAGTTTCAAGAACAATCTGAAAGATTGTCAATGGCTGTACACTTGCAACCACCTTGACACGATAATATTTTACACAAAGAGAGATATACAAGCTTCTGTAGAAGACTTCTCAAAATGGATGGGCTCTGTCAAGCTTTTTTTTGCTGGAGAAAATCAGTCATTATCTTTCAAAAAACTCCCAACCATTTGCACAAAAAATTCATGCCATTTATAGAATTTCCAAGAGATCCCCTTTCTCCCAAAAGACAAAAACTTTAAATGCACTAGTGCTTGCCATGATTCTTTTGTGATTCACAGAATCAGATCTTCAAAAGTCAAGTGGTGCTCGAGGGAAAATCTCTTTGATTTCTTCCCACAATCAACTCCTTTCTCAAGAAAAACATGCCTCCATCCATTTGCCAACCACTTCCACCCCATATCAATCAAAGCTGGCCCCTTGCATGCTCAGGAGAAGAAAAATGGAAAACTAGATCAGGCTCGAGAATTAAACTACTTTAATGGAGAAAGACACCTCCAGATCTCCTCCACTAAACTCTAGATATCAAAATTAACTCTCTCCTCTGCTTGGCATGTAGAAAATAGCAAGAAATCATGAAGACTCGCACTCCAGGGAGTTTTACAGAAAAAAATGGGGGGGAAATCAGATCTAGACGCTCAACATCCGTTGATCTTTGATTTAAATGTGGGCCGTCCACGTGGAAGATGAAAAAACAGGTTCAGGGGATTCCTTTGACCTTTTCTGACCCTTTTGAAAAAATGGAAAAATTTCCCATTTTTCTCCACACCTCTGCTTCTGAAAATGGTCCCGACACGTGTCCTGAGGTGGGCCCCAAAAGAAACACGGAGAAATTCTACCATTTGACTCTCTTTTGGAAAAAGGAAAATTTTCCAAGTTTTCCCCACAGCTCTGCCCTTGAGAAATACTTTTGACACATGTCCCAATGTGGGTCCTAGTAGAACTATGCTTCCCCTTTTACTTTTAAATCATTTTTCTCAAAAGAAATTTTTTCCAATTTTCCTCCACGGGTCCGCGCCTCCGCTGTTGACCGGGGAAAAACATTGACTATTTACCATCGGGCTCGCGGGCCATTTTTGCTATTTTAAACATTTTGAAGCAAAGAGGTGAAAAAGTTTGAATTGCGTCCGATGGTCCGCCTCCCGGTCCCTCATGACTTTTCAAATTGCCACATGTCACCTTGGCACAACCTTGAGGCGGTCCCAAAAATTTGATACCTTGAATGAGCGCGGGCTCGTCATGTGTTCTGTTCCGATAAGGTTTTCCTGAATGCTTAAAGCTCAGTGGAAGGTGCCACATGTCATGCTCTGAGGCAGATTCCTTTTGGTTGTTGAAAATTCTAAGTAAAATGCAAAGTGAGTGGAGGCCTCCACATGGCAGCCTGGCGCTTCTTTAGAATGAATCTCAAGGGCCGGTCCCTGAACATGCATGGTTCCTCCACGTGTCTCCATTGTGTAACTTCAAGATGGTGCCCTAAGAAGAGAGCCTAAATGAGAGCAATATCGCCACGTGTCCTATTCCGCCAAACTGCCTCAACTATATGAAAATTTGTCTAAGTCCATGCCAAGTAGCGGAAGCCTCCACATGTCCTCTCGGCGCTACTCCAAGGCAAAGCCCAAAAATAGATCTTCAAATGAGTTTCATTCCTCCATGTGTCCTGGACTTCCCGAAAACCTTTTGAAATTTGTGTAGGTATGGGAAACCTAGCGGAAGTCTCCACATGTCTCTTTCCTGCCAACCCTCCACGTGTCCTCCTGACACTACTTCAAAGCCAAACTAGAAAGTTGATTCTCAAACGAGCGTCGTTCCTCCACGTGGACACATTTTAAAGTTGAGGCTTTTTATAGAATTTCTGAAGTGTCTGGCCGAGCCACATCTAACCAAGGGTGCCACGTTTCCCTATCGAATGAATGATGTAAATTTGACCAGGAGAAACACCCATCAAACTGTAAAAACATAGAGAAATGTCCATTCGAGCCAGAAAATGAGGTTTTCCTTGAGGACAAAGAATTTAGACTATTGTAAGGCTCAAACACAATCCTTAGAGACACATCAACTCATTTCTCTTTGAGTATTTAGGGCAAAAACAACAAGAAATATAGGTTACTCTTAATTTTTAGATTCTAAACCATTTTTTGGGATGAGAAGGGAATGCTAGACCTAATATCTAGTGAGAGGCTCACAACCCCCTCTTTTTTTTAAAGAAAGGTACATGTATTTATGTTAGATATACCATAAATAAATATATCAATTTCAATGTTTATATTTTAGAGTTTTTAATCTTATATTGATAAATAATTATATAATATTTTCAATTTTTCAATGATTGGTGACAAATATATAATTGTGTCGAGAGAAAAAATGATGGGCCCCAAATTTCACTCAATGGTTAAGATATTGTTATTTATAGATTGATTCCTCCAAAATAAAAAATAAAAAATTAGGAATGATAAATGGATGTCAATTAAGGTAAAATATCTTGTGATGATCAAATTAAAAAGAACGTGTTTTGCTATTATACCCCGCTCACCTATCCTTGGTGTCATTCTAGGATGATTCTAATCGTAATTACTTGTAAATTATATTATTCTAGTATATTGTGTGTTTGTAGATTATGGTTTAGATGAGGTTTTTATAAACATGTTTTTATGTCAATTGGTGTATCCCTCTATAAAAAATTTCTCTTTCACTTCTTATATTATCTCTTATGTTATGTTGTTTGGTCAAGACCCATACAATTACAATTATGAGGTGCCTAAAATTGTAGTATATATCTTAGTTCATCACAATGGTGTTATTTGTTGTGTGGACCCTTTCGACCATTGTTTGTGTCCCTTCGAGTTTTTGGACAATCTTATTTATTTTCTCATCTATTTTGTACTAAGGTCCTAATTTTAGTTCAATAAGTCTATAGTTAGACGTGTGCATTTATACCTTCAGGACACTTTGATAAGAAATTAATTTAAATTACTTCATTGTGAATTCAATGTATTTCAAGAAATTCATATTCAAATCATTCATTTCTTTAGCATTAATTAGTTATGATGATCGCACTTGACTTCGAGTTGAATTGCATTACACTTGTGTAACGCCAAAAAATTTACACACACAAAAACAACAGTAAAAATACCAAGATAATTTTTTGAGTTATATTGCTCACTTCACAACGCCAAAAGGGCTCCATGTAAAGAAACTCAAAGATGCATATGACACTTACAAGTCAATTGATTCACATAGAACACATGACAACACCATAGACATGCCGATGCCAAACATTTCCCAATAGAAGGAATACCAGTAATGACCCAACCACAAGAAAATAACTCAAGGATTGGAAAATCCAAAACACATCATTTCTTTAATTTCATATTAGTTACAATTAAAATTCCAAGAACATTATTGTGTAAAGGATAATTTTCTCCTTTTTCCACCTACAAATTCTTAAGTTCATTCCACATTTAATTTACATTTCAACCATTTTAAGTTAGATATTTTTTAATCCTTTACAGAAAATTCCATAGTTTACATATTTATTTGGCAATAATTCAAATTACATATAAAGTGCTTAGTTATCTTGTTCTTATGTTAATAATATGCTTCTCAAACATTTATTCAAAGTCTACATTTTACCCTTGCAACTCAAGTGAATATGACTTGATTTCCAGAAAGCAATATTAGGATTTAAGCGGGGGGAGGGGGGTGGTTTAGATTCAAGATACCTTTTTCCCATAAACATTCTTCGATCACGGCATCCTTATTTCCCAATTCTACATTCCCACAACAAGAAATTGTATTTAGATTTTTTTATATATATCTTTTGTTTTTCTCGAAGTTTGATCTCTTCAAGGGAACACTCATAGTCTGTGTAACACATGAAAATATTTAAATGAGTTATAAGGACTCCAAGAGTGGCATTATTCCTAACCTTGAATCACATTTTTTTTCTCTTATATGCTTTACTTCTACATCGCACTATGGTCTCATTATTAACATTGTTTTCTAATAGGAGTTGCCGAAGTAAATATCTAACATCGTGAAGACGTATATGATTGGAAGCTTTGAAACTACACATGAACCCCAATTTAGCCTGCTAATCAAATGGGGTTTAGATTAATTTCAAATACACCTAACGATATACGCCTCAACTATATATGAGTTTAAGGTGAGAGGACATATTTATTCTAAACCACCATCAAGAAATGTCCAAGGTGTTATGTTGATAGAAAACAAGTTAACACATTTAGCTGAGAGGAACTAAAGAGATCATTAACAAGATTTTAAGTCATAGAACAACTATTTCACTCTCTCCATTTGTATCATCCAAGGGTCTCACAAGGAATTTATTCGATGACAAGAAAATACTAGATCTAACTTTGTAAGGCTTATTAGTCCACTAGAATACCAAGGGATTAATAGTTCTACTTACTCCACAAATGGTTTGGTTACACCATATATTCGTTGCTTAAAACAAGGAATCTTAAAGTGAATTCCAAGGTGGTCTTCACCACTCAACACAGTGTCGGACCTGAAGAGAAGAGATTCTCCTCACAGTTACCCAAAAGTAAAAGGAAACCATATACTTCAAATAAAGTTGGACCACGTTCATTTCTTAAATATGGGTTCACGAAAATTGTCGCTAAACGTAATGACTATGTTGGTAAACTCAATCTA
The DNA here is from genome assembly GCA_019776745.2 of Taxus chinensis. Taxonomy (NCBI): domain Eukaryota; kingdom Viridiplantae; phylum Streptophyta; class Pinopsida; order Cupressales; family Taxaceae; genus Taxus; species Taxus chinensis. The sequence goes on from CM034148.1 coordinate 674,426,946, forward strand.
CGGGTTTTATTTACCTAAACTAGGGGGTTCTATCAAGTGTAAAATTTAAATTCATTCTACAGTTTCAATCTCCTCTATAGTAAGAAGGGTCACACATGAAGACATGTTAAGCACAAATCATATCCAAGGCTTGAGTGTTTAAACTAAATCTCTTGATCATACATTTACAAGGTAATAATATAACACTCTAATTAACTAATCATCTTATTGAACACTAAAAATGGACTATAAGATATTAACTCCAAATTCATTTACCATATATATATCAAACCTTTTTACCATACATAACTAATGAATTAAATTCAACCTATGATTAAATGCACATTTCCTAGATGTCCATAAAACTAGAATCCCTTACATATTAGCAAATTTCAAATATAAAATTTCTTGTAGCATGAGAATACATTATGCATATATTCAGTTTATAATGACCTATAAAATTGAAAATAATAAACAGTAAATTACACATCGCCTTTTCTCCATCATTCTTTCATCCTGTAAAACCATACGAGCATGAAATCAACAATAAAGCGTTGGCAAGGAATCAACCCTAATCTAACATAATTAATATCTTTAGTTTCCCATTTACATATAATAATAAATTATAATTTTGCATTCCAAATAAAAAGGGTTTAGAAAACATGTATTCATTTCATTTCATTTCACTTCACTTAATTTCGTAACCAAGGAGAGAGAAAGGGAAATGAAGAGAGAGAAACAACATTTTGTCAAAATTTTTGTTTCACACAACTTACACTATAGAAATCAAGTTACGCTATAGATTTTTCAAACAGTTATTTACATGTCATCAAAAGTTTCCATGGTGGTTTGGTCATCCTGACAAGGGTCTTACCACTCTCTTTTTACATTTTCCTGCTAGCTACAAAAACATTCAAATCATAGGCTCGGAAGGCTAAGAACCCACTTTGCAAACATTTCTATTCTGATGAGCAAACACTCCATAGTTAAATTTCTACGTGTCCACTTATAGACCAAGAATTCATAGGAACTTATAGAATTCAGAATTGGTGAACACTTTACGATTAGCGGCTAATTTTTTGGGGCCATCGGTCATAAATGAGCTAGTTGTTAATGATCAAAAATGAGCTCGAGGGCTCAGAAAACCACGTTCCAAAACTGGCATTCGATGGATGAAGGTGCAATGAGAAACTTCCTAAATTTCCCCTATATGTGGAGAATTCATCAGAGTTGATGGGACTGAGAACTAGAAAATAGTTTTCAAATGACGACATGCTTTTTGGAGCGACAAGTCGTAATTGGTCCAGTTTGACCTCGTCAAACTATGACCGGAGGCCTGAAAAATGCCTTTGCCAAACTAACCTGGAATGTGATTTTTCTGAACCGAAGGTTTTAGGTAAGTGTCTAGTAAAAGTACTATAGGTTTGCAAAGGCAGATAATAATTTCTCTATTTAAGTTTCAAATGGTAGTTCAAAATGAAAGCCAACTTTTTAGATTTAGCAGCTTCCTACCGCTACAAAATAGTGTAACAAGGCTCCTATAAGGGCGTCAAAAGGGTCACAAATTTTCATTCAGGGTCGATCCAAATATTGAATGACACCTCACAAAACAAGGTACACGAAGGAAGCTTAACCTCCCCCTTCTTGGAGTTATGAAGGTTATTTTGCGAGTCCCTAGAAATTGCAATTTATCTAATTAAACTAGGAGATGGTCAACATATTTACTGGGAAGTCAACCTGCAACTTGTTGATAAGACAATACTGTAATGATCTATTTTGGTCTGGTAGTTTTTTGAATCACGTCAAAATGAGGGTTGAAGTTCATGGTTGAATACAAAATGGTTATTTTGATTGCGTGAATTATGATATGAACATTTTCTTATTTTGAAACAAGTTATTATAAAACAATTAAGTATATATTTTAAAATTATATTTCATTGTAAAAGAAAACTAAAGTATGAGAACTATGAAGGATAAGTAGAGATGAACTATGTCTAGAGGAATGAAGCTGATAAAAGTTCTTGGCATTTGGTTCAACATCTTAGTAAGGGCTTTCATAAAATAGTTCACTGTCATGAGCATAACTCCATTGTTTTTTACAAGAGTGTCGGTTATAGGATTAAATATATATATATATATATATCATATATATATATATATATGAATTCATTTTCCTTAGATGGATTATCATAAAACAAGAAAATGGACCCGTCATACACATACCCAGAAGATGCCTTCAAAATTTGTGCACCAGAGAACATCCCCACCCTCAAACTGTCATTATTCATAGGATGAGGCATGTGGATTTACAACATAGGTTAAGGGCCTCTACAAAATCACCACAAGATTTAAAAGCTATTTATTTGAAGCTGAAGTTCAAATTTTTCCCCAATCTGGTTGGGCAGCCAACTACAAAACACACCCCAAAAATCATTATAGATCCATAATTTATATTTATTTTTCTCTTGCTACACAAAAGGCTACCCACATCCTTATTTTAAGCCAAAAAAAAAAGAGCTAATAAATCTAGAAATGAAAAATTATACAAGATAACGCCCCTAAAATTTCCTCTGCCTAAGGCACTTACAAGAAAGCAAGAACCCACACTAGGTTTCTTCTCATATCCTTCTCCAAACCTCATATATCAATGAAGACCGGGGAAAACATGTGGTGGCAAGATGAAATGATGTGGAAGAAACATACTAGTTGTATTTGTGAAACCATTGTAATGCTTCATGTGGATTCTTATTCTACTTGCCAAATCCCTGCAAGCTGCACTCATTACCATATATGAGACCACGTTTCATAAGGCATTTGGTCCAATAGCACACGTACCCTACCCTATGTGGCCACACCTATTTTGAAGCTCCGATTTAGCGCACTCGCAGAGAGGATGCTAGCGATGGCTTTGGTATTTGGATTTACACTTTCAAATGCAATGGCATGAGAATTTCTAAATTTTTTTTTCAACTAATTCCATTCATTACAATAAACTAGTTTCTGCTAAATGTGTTCCATTGACACAGAGGGTTCAGGATTGTCTATACCTTAGATGATAAGTTAAGTGACTGAATTATTAAAAAAAAGGAAATGATGGTCTGACTAGACGTTGAGGTAGCCCATGTGCTTTATAAGGGAGCCCATGTCTCCCCACTGCTCCACACCAAGCCCTTACACCGAGCCATTCCTTCTTTCATCAACTCTACCCACTGAAATCAATGTATTTAATTTATTTACCCCCTTTTTTTGGTTTTCCTGATGTGGCACTACATTTCCCTCCCCTTACAAGAGCATCATCCCCAATGTGACACAACACTGAAGCTTCAACGATACATAGGAAAGAAAATCAATAATGATACCTATCATTAGAAAAACAACTCATCGGTACAATGCGACCACAAGGAAGCAAACTAATTTTGGCAATATCTTAAATTTTAAACTTATGTGAAGATTGGTAGTGAGTTATCTTTCACTTATTACATAATCAATATTTTCCCTTACAATATTCCTAAAACTGAATCTCTTAATATTTAAATTATTAGGATTTTAGTTTATATATACATATTTTATTTTATTTAATTTTGTTTTATTTTTATTTTTGTTGTAGGTGACCATCTGATACTGACATCACGATACAACACAAGAACCAAACACACAAATAACGGTCCACAAGACATATCTCTACATACTTCTAAGACTATATCATGTCATAAGAGCTCAACCAAACCATGGAAATATCATACACAATCCACGCACATAGTACTTGTCACACATGTTTTTGACACAAAGGTACTCGTAACATGAGTAGACTACAAAAACATGGAATTCCAAACATGTACACATACAAGGGTTTCACGCAACTCAAAACCATAACTATATCTATATAGGATCGAGAAGGAAAAAAACATCATACCAACAAGGAGGAGCATCAATCCTTAACATCAAAAAACAAAACTGGACTCAAACGAGTACACATAAATCATAACACCAACACCATACACCTCCCAAAACATCACAAAAAAACTCCATATACCTACCAAAGCATCACCAATAACTACATATGCCTCCCAAAGCATCACAAACATAAAAAATATAACTCCAAGTCAACTAATCACACAAACATTTCTCTTATGTCTCCCTCAAGTCTCTTATACCTCCCTCGAGTATCTTATTCCTCCCTCAAATCTCTTATACCTCCCTCAAGTCTCTTATGCCTCCCTCTAGTCTCTTATGCCTCCCTCAAGTAATAAAATAAAGATAAATTTTTACTTTTTGCTCCCCAAAAGAGGACGGTCACCCTATGGCCCCAAGCGCATATAGTCTAGATACCTCTAACCCAAGTGACATAATAACTCATGGTTCAACAACCCGCTAGTTATCTATAACTCCTTGGGGCGTACTCCCCATATAAGGAAGTGGGTCCATAGGTTCCACCACTCCATGGTGAATCCCATGACCCTATTCCAACATATTATGACATTATAACCAGCATAACAATCCATTTCAAATGCCAAGTGGAAAAAAAAAAAACTCAAGCCTTGGGCTAGGCTATAAAACTTTTAAACTTAAAAATAAAATTTAAATCTATGCAAAACAAATGGCCAAATAGCCATAGTTAGTGAAAAATCCGCATGTTAGTGCAACAACCAATAATAAATGATCAAAATATAAGAACATATCAATCAAGAAAACTATTGGTTCTTGCAAAAAAAGAGAAAATATTCAATTTACGAATAAAATACGTATATAGGAATAGCACATTACGATAACTATGTGGCCTTATACAACCACCAAAGGGGTACTCAACAAGTTACTGGCACTCAGACATCGAGCTGTTGGTGTCGAAATGCAGCACACCTGGGACTCTATAATGCACTCGGTTGAAAGTCTCAGTGCAATTGCACAACATGGAGCTTTTCCCAAGTGTGGGACCTCGCAAAATCAGAATAGCTCTCCGGATGAAGGCCGGCTCCTATTCCTCTGTTCAGATGCACCAATGAAACGCAAAGGTTTACCCAAAAACCTAATCTAACTACCAAGGAGACAGGGAGAGAGAAATGCATAAAAATAAACCTAAGCTAAGGAGGTGATGCACCGAGGAATGAAGAACATATGTCTTGCCAATAAACACAAACCAATAAAAATGTAATGCAAAAGATATGCACAGATATCCAGATTCACAGTGAAGATTAGAAGGACGTAAATAAACACGTAGAGGGTTGAGAGAACATCCACAGATATGCATTAATTTGCTCCAAAGGGTGATACAACACTACAAAATGCCAAGAGGCAAGGTTGCATTACAATCTCAAATGGGAAGGTCCTTGCTCCACAAATCCACCTGCCAGGGAGAAGAAGGGAGGAGGCACAAAAAAAAATGTCCAACATTGAGAAAAAGCCCATCCTTTACAATTTATAGAAGGGAAAGAGATGGAGAAGTGAGAAAATTGAGATTTGCCCAACCACCTCCAAGACTGCGCTGAACTTGTTTCTTCATGGCGGTAGGTAAGAACCTCAACCACCCAAATGGCGAACTATCTTATTTCCCGCATCAGGCCCGTTCTACTCGGGTTCGAAACTCTCTTCTGCATCCGCATCGGGCTTGGAGGACACCACGGCATGTGTTTGATGTTCGTGCTTTCCCGAAACCCGCATCTGCCGCTATTACCAAATTTCCTTTGTTTTCGGGTTCGGGGGTGTGACTTGCATATGCATCAGGTTTGGGAGGTGGCGCAACATGTTTTCACCCCATGCTTTTCCAACTTGTTCGCCTGATCTGTTTTCCTGACTCAGAAACCTGAAATGCCTTGTGTCAGGTTTTACGACCCTTCCGACATGTCCTCCCTGTCGGGTTTTCTGTTTCCTCCGACATGTCGTTCCATCGTGCTTCTCCCCCCTGAAAACCCAATTTCCTTTTGCGTCAGGTTTTGGAGACCCTGCTACATCTTTTCTTGCATCGGGTTTGGGGATGGCCTTGACATGTTTTTGATCCATGTTGTTCTGACTTGTTTTCCCGATTCACCTTTGCGCTTAGCTATATTTACCCGAGGGGGTAAATATATACAACAATTTGGCGACTCATGGGGTTACCTACCTGCTAGGTAGAAGATCAATGGCCTTTTAGGAATCCATTGGGCATGGAGTCATAAGCAACCTGATATCTGATCCCGAGCTTGATACCACAACTCCTCCGAGAACATGCTGAACTGTAGAAAACCAACCTAGGAGCAACAAAACCTGTTCCAAAGCACTTAGGGAAACTGAAACCTAACTACAACAAGACAATGTGCACACACACTTAGAGGAATCGAAATCTAGGCTAATATTTACAAGGGTAGGACTTTTCTCTCTTCAGTAGCAATGTTTAAGATAGATTCCGTTGACCGGAATCGGAAGTTCTTCTCCATCCAATGTAGACAATTGGAAGGCATTGCCTTTTTTACATCCCGTGACCATATAGGGGCCACTCCAAATGGCGTCAAACTTGGAATGCCTTCCCGGTTTTTCCCGATCTGCATCGCATTTCAGAACTAAGTCTCCCTCCAGGAAGGTCCTCGCTCTTGCTTTCTTATCAAACCATATTTTTACTAAGGCCTGATCTTTCTCGATTGCTTGAACTGCAAGCTCACTAATTTCTACCAATTCCATCAACTCTGCATACCAGGCCTCCATTGGTTCGAACTCAGCCAAATCCAATTGTTTCATGAACTCCAATGCAGGCAGTTCTAATGATATAGGAAATACTACCTCTTTTCCATAGACCAACTTGTAAGGGGAATTACCTGTAGACCTCTTTGGTGTTATCCTGTCAGCCCACAATGCTGATTTTAGCCTGGTATGCCATGTTCTTTGATTTTCATCCAGAGTCCTCCTGATGATCCTTAGCAAATTTTTGTTCGTGGACTCTGCCTATCCATTACCCTGTGGGTAATAATTTGAAGAGGTGCTCAAATATATTCCATTCTTGATAGCCCATTCTGTAATCCTGGAACCTATGAATGCCAATGCATTATCTGATATGATAGTGGCCGGCACACCGAACCTGGTCACTATTCCTTCATAAAACTCTAATATATTAGACTTATTGGCCTCTTTGAGTGCTACTGCTTCAGTCCACTTGGTGAAGTAGTCCGTTGCCGTGAGAATCCACTTGTGGCCTTGGCTTGAGTTTGGGTTGATGACCCCAACGAATTCCAATCCCCATTGCATAAATGGTTGGTCAACCAAAATTGGGTGCAATGGAAGTGCTGCTAGTCTTTCTTTGCGTGTGAAGAGTGCACATTTATTGCACTTTCTTATCCATGTATAGCAGTCATTGAACACCATGGGCCAATAATATCCTGCCTTCATTATCTTGAGAGCTGTTACTCATGGGGAAAAAATGTCCTCCAGAATCTCCATCATGAAGATCTCGTAACACCCTCTCAATTTGACCTATCCCAATGCACCTCAACAGAACTCCATTGATGTCCTTTTTGAACAAAACACCATCAACAAGCACATATGGAATGGCTTGTAATCTGAAGTATCTCCTCTTTGCTTTGCTCATTTCTGGAGGGCATAGGCTTGTCTGTAGGAAGTGTATTATATCCTGAGTCTAACAAGGAGTAGGCACATCATCATTTTCATGTTCTTGGCCATCTTGTAGAACCAAGGTAGTCTCTTTTTCATCACCCGCTTCAACTTGTTGACTCAAGGCTAGTTGTTCGCACAGTCCCTTTCTACGTACTAGCTTTGTGACCTTGATCTCTATGTCATATTCCATGACACGAGTTATCCATCCTACACGCTTCTCATTCAGATCCTTGTTTAGAAGGAAAGTCCTTGACTCTCGCATGGGAGACCATCAATTGGATCTTATTGTTTGAGACTAGGTGTTTGAATTTCTTTAAGCTCCTGATCACTACAAGGACATGCTTTTCAATGAAAGAGTACCTAGTTTCGTATTCCTCTAAGCCTTGACTGAAGAAAGCAACTAGTTGTTCTAATCCTCCTTTGTTCCGTTGTACTAGGATTGCAAAAATTGTGTCTCCTCCACCGAAGGCATATAACATGAAATCTTTGGAGAAGTCTGGATTGACAAGGGTCGGAGCTTGAGATATAGCTTCTTTTATTGCCTCGAAACTTGCCTTGCCTTCAGATGTCCACGTAAATACCATGCTCTTCTTTAACATCAGCGTTATTGGCTTTACGAGAGCTACAAAGTTTGGAACAAACCTACAGACAAAATTGATCCGTCCCAAGAAGCTTTGAAGAGCCTTCTTGTGACTTGGCAATGGCAAAGCTTGAATTGCTTCGACTCTCTCTGGGTCAATTGTCAACCCCTCTTTTGAAACAATATGGCCAAGAAGCTTTCCCTCATGAGCCAATAATATGCACTTTTTGGGATTCAATGATACCCCAAATCTTCTACACCTCTGAAATACCTGCCTTAGATGAAAGAGGTGATCCACTGCATTTTTTGAGAATACAGTGATGTCGTCAAGATATATTAGAACTATTTTATTGATCAACCCCTTAAATGCCATATCCATGGCCCTTTGGAAGGTGGCTCCAGCATTCGATAGCCCAAATGGCATTTTCTTGTAGGAATATGTCCCCCATTTGGTGGTGAAAGCTGTCTTGAACTGGTCATCCTCTTTCACCATCACCTGATTGTACCCCGAGTAGCCATCTAGGAGAGAGAATCTCTCTGAACCAGATACTACTTGCAATATTTGTTCCATTGAAGGAAGCGGGTAATGATCTTTGAGGGATGCCCTGTTGAGGTCTCGGAAGTCTACACACAACCTAATTTCTCCGCTCTTCTTCCTGACCGGGACCAAGTTCGCAACCTAGCTTGAGTGCTTGATTGGGAATATAATGCTTGCCTCTATTAGCTTGTTAAGCTCCTTCTTCATTAGAGGCTCAATGTGAGGGTTGACTGGTCTCTGCTTCTGCCTGACGAGCTTAGCATCTGGATCCAATTCTATGGTATGTTGTGCCAAATTTGGATCGAATCCTATCAAGTCTTCATAGCTCCAAGAAAAGACATCTGGAAATTCTTGGAAAAGTTGTATGAAACCTGATTTTTCCTGCTCAGTGGCCACTTTACCAATTTGAAGTGTTTTGCCTTTTTCAACTAGAATTGGCTCTGAATCTTCCCTCTTGACCTGTATGTTATCTTTTTCCTTACGAAATTGGTCGTTAGGGTTGAAGATAGACTCCAACGTTACTAAACCCTTAGGAAGCTTGTTTGTCCGCAGTTGCACTACTTGATCTCCATATTGCTGCTCTAGCCTATCCTGATTTCTAGCTGAAAATTCAGCTTCTTCTTGCAAGAAATTGACGATCTGTTGATCGTTCTCAAACACCTACCAGCTTGTGTTGTTATCTAGAACTGCTGGCCTTACAACCACATGGATGTGTGGCTGCATTTTTTCTCTTCTGATGTTGTCAACCACATCAAACGTTGCTCCAACTGTTGCGAGCCTATCTGTGGCCTCATTTTTCTTCCTGGGTATGGACACAATGTTGAAAGCTTCGAAATCCTCAATGAGGTCCCATACCCTATTCTTGTAGCTCTTTAGCAAGTCGTTCTTTGTAGCATGTTGTCCCCTAACTTGGTTGACGATTAGCTCGCTATCTCCAAACACCTATAAGTTCTTTATGCCCCTTTTCCTGGCCCAATGAATTCCATGAATCAATGCCTCATATTCAGCCGTGTTGTTTGAACAAGAAAATTGGAAACGAAAAGCTGAATAATACTTGATGTCTTGTGGCGAAATCAACATTGCACCACCTCCAGCACCTTGCCTACTTCTCGAACCATCGAAGAATAATTTCCAAACTTTGTTTTCATCTCTTTGTTTAGGCTGAATGATGTCAGGAATGGGTGAATTTTCTTCATGTACACAATACACGCCCAATTCAGATTCTTCAATTTCCTTATAGGGGTCAAATTCATGACTTTTGTTTGCCCATTCATCCAAAGTTAAATCAGGGATTCCCTCAACCTTAGTACCTGCTTCTAGATCACTTGAATACTCCTCCTGATCAAAGGCTGAGCAATTTGCATTGATAGGACTTGGTACATGAGGCTCAATATGGAAATTGGCAATTGGTTCTGACCTGATTGTTGCTTTGGCTCCATACCTTGTCCTGAAAATCATGTGCGACCAATCTACAGATAAATATCCACCGATCTTTGCAGTGAAGTCCCTTGATAAACACAACGCGAAGAGTGGCGGGAGGTCAATTACAGACACATCTTGCAAGACTGTAACATTAGGACATGAATGTAGTGTTAGGCTTAACCCTTTGATGATCCCAACTGTTCCCACTGCTGTTCCATCTAGTTGCACTACTCCTTTCAGCATTGGCTCATACTTCAGACCTAGTTGATCCGCTATTTGCTTCGGCATCATTGAACTACTTGCTCCTGAATCTATCATGCAGTTGTGTACCAATTGGTTTCCAACAATCAATGAAACATAGAATGGTGGAGGCTTCAAATTTTTTCTTGTTTGGTCCCCATCATATTGCACTGCATTAGTGAGAACCTTCTCATGTCCTTGGTTTGATACATTTGAGGCAGACCAATTAGCCATTGCAGCCTGCAATAAATCTCGTTGCCCTGGGATCGCTAGTGATTCCCACATGGAAATGTTCACATGTGTCTTCTTCATTTGATCGATGATGTTGAAGGGGGATGAACTGTCTTTTTGCTGTCCCTTACTTGGTGCAACCTTTTCTGGAGCTTGAACAGGTGCATGTGTTGCTACAACAGGTACCTTAAGCTGATTTTGCACACTTAGAGCTGCGTTTGGTCTACTAACCCCTTGTTGTGTAAGAGTGGGTTTAGAAACAACTGGGTTGGGTGGTTGTTCCCCTACTATGCCTCTCTTCTTTGACCGTGTGTTGGCAGCCACGCCTTGAAAAGGCTGTTGGTTAACTCCACAGAAGTCTTCCATCTGCCAATTTGCCAATGTGGTTTCTGTCGGAGGTCCTTCTTGTTGCATTTCTTGCTGCTGATTCCCTTCCTGACTTGATTCTTGAGGAACACCAATGGTTTGCACCATCAAGGCCTGATTCAGTGCACCATTGAAACATGCTGACTGATTGTGAGGGAGATTGCATGGGTAACACCAGTCGTACTCCTGTGCCATGTTATTTTGTGTCGGGACCAAGGCTCTTGAGGACGTCACTGTATTTGGATCATACGGCCGAAATGGCCTGGTAGCTTGAGGTTGTCCTTGGTTTTGGTTTTGATTTGCAGCTTGAGGCGGGTGGTGGTCTATTTTGTTGGTATGGGGGCCTAGCTTGGTACTGCGCTTGAGGCTGATATGGTCTAGCACTTTGAGCTTGCTGTCTTTTGATATTTACTAGCTCATTTCCAAGGTTCTGCAGTTGTTTCATGACCTCCTGCAATTCCTTTGAAGTATTTGAAGATGTGGATGCCTCATTATTACTTTGATTTCTAGGAGTTGGAATGGGATTCAACTCTGGTGCTTGACTGGTTGTAGGATTTCCCATATCTGGATAGAGAGGCATTGGCGGTCTTGGTGCAAGCTTTCCGGCTTGGATCAAACAGTTCTCTGCTCTAATTGCTGTGTCATAGGACCCCGGCAGCGTTGTTCCTCCCATTGATTGGATCATCATGGCTATGTCTGAATTTATAGCCTTCAACAAATAAAGGAACGCTCCTTCGGTAGTTGGTCTGACAGTTATTGGGATCCTGTCCCATGTCCGTTGGAACCTGAAGTTGAAATCTTCCATTTGTTCATTAGGAGCCCTTTTGATTGTTATTAGCTGTTCTAATAAGGACAAATTGTCCGCCCTCTCCCCAAATTGGCTGCAAAGAGCTGAACAAAGTTGGTCCCAATTCGTAATAGATCCTGCTGCTAGGCTCCTAAACCATTGTAAGGCCTTACCTTTGAAAGATGAAGCCAACAACTTGACTGCAACATCCATTTCATTTATTTCATGGATTGCGCATACATTAGCAATATCCTGGATGTGATCAATAGGAGTAGTATGATTTTCTCCTGTGAAATAGGGTATATTCTTTAGCGCTGCAACTGGGATCTGATTCTGGGCATTTAGGGCAAGTGGACTACTGCCCGTGAAATTGACAAAGGGATTTGGTGGTAGATGTGCCATTATGATTGGCCTAATAACCCTGGTTGATGCGAGAAAAGGCCTACCAGGTGGAGGTGTAGACAAGGTCCTGTTAGGTGGAGATGGTGATCTTTGTGATCTTCTTCCTCTCCTTCCCCAATCTGGTGAAAGTTGCAAGTGGACAAATAGCCCTTCTTCTCGAGTATAAGACCTTGTCTGAATTCTTCTCATATGCCTGGGCAACTCGTGCTGCTACACCACTGAACTCTATTCCTTCGGAGTCGCCAGATGTGTTAGATAACAAGCCTCTAGAAGGTTGGATTTTGCCAAGTTACACACCAAACTTGACAATATTGAAAATATGATTTGAAATTCAAAAGACCCGGAGGAGACAGACTTAAAAAATGGAAATCGGGCCTTGCTGTGCAGCTGCGGATCCCCGATTGATAAAGGCGGAACTCAGGTCATGCAATACAACTGACAAAACCTGAAAAGCTATTATGTGTCGAAACTTGGAACATGTCCGACATCCCCCAAAACCCAAAAAGCTGTTTTGATGTTTTCGGACCCCGAAAACCCGAAAACACCGCTGTCGGGGGTAGGACCATGCAATGCATCCCCCGAAACCTGAAATACTACTGCTTCTGCTTTGATGCTCTCGGATCCTGAAATCCCGAAATCACTAAAAACCCAAAATTTTGGAAATCAGAATTTCAAAAAATCAAGGATACCCATTTGAAGATTACTGTCAAATCTACCAACTGGTGAATTTTTTCCCTGTTCCGAGAGAGATAAACCCTTGAAAAATGATTTCGGAGTTCAGGCTGGGAGGCGCAAAATCCAAAATTTGTAAAAACTGCACTTTTCTAGCCCAAAACTCACGAAAACTCCTTCGAATCTTGATGCAATGACCTCTTGGTCCCACCGGGCATGCCAAAACTGTTAGTGTCGAAACGCAGCACCCCTGGGACTCTACAACGCGCTCAGTTGAAAGCCTCAGTGCGATTGCACAACATGGAGCTTTTCCCAAGTGTGGGACCTCGCGAAATCGGAAAAGCTCTCCGGATGAAGGCCGGCTCCTATTCCTCTGTTCAGATGCACCAATGAAACGCAGAGGTTTACCCAAAATACCTAATCTAACTACCAAGGAGACAGGGAGAGAGAAATGCATAAAAATAAACCTAAGCTAAGGAGGTGATGCACCGAGGAATGAAGAACATATGTCTTGCCAAAAAACACAAACCAATAAAATGTAATGCAAAATATATGCACAGATGGCCAGATTCACAGTGAAGATTGAAAGGACGCAAATAAACACATAGAGGGTTGAGAAAACATCCACAGGTATGCATTAATTTGCTCCAAAGGGTAATACAACATTGAAAAATGCCAAGAGGCAAGGTTGCATTACAATTTTAAATGGGAAGGTCCTTTGCTCCACAAATCCATCTATGCAAGGAGAAGAAGGGAGGAGGCACAAAACAAAAATGTCCAACCTTGAGGAAAAGCCCATCCTTTACAATTTATAGAAGGGAAAGAGATGGAGAAGTGAGAAAATCGAGATTTGCCCAACCACCTCCAAGACTGCACCGAACTCGTTTCTTCATGGCGGTAGGTAAGAACCTCAACCACCCAAAATGGTGAACTGGCATAAGAATTTCCCACGTCAGGTCCATTCCAGTCGGGTTCGGGACTCTCCTCTGAATCCGCATCGGGCTTGGAGGACACCGCGGCAGGCGTCTGTTTGATGTTCGTGCTCTCCTCGAAACCCGCATCCGCCGCTATTACCAAATTTCCTTTGTTTTCAGGTTCGTGGGGTGTGAATCTCACGCACAAATTTCCTTTGATATGTCAGAACGCGCAACATCTGAGCATCGGGTTTGGGAGTTTAGCGGAACAGGCGAAACATGTTTTCCGCACCCTGCCGACATGTTTCTCTTTTCCGACTCTTGTTTTCGGCAGGCTTTCCGCCCGATCCCCCGACATGTCCTTGCGCCGTTATGTTCCATTTTCCCGACCCTGTTGACTCTTTTGCATGTTTCTCTTTGCTGCTTAGCTATATTTACCCGGGGGGGTAAATATGTCCCGGATGCTCAAAAAATAACATATCAAATAATACAACTATCATCATCTTTGTCTGAATCATCCCACCACCACTTCAACAAGGCTCAACATAGTCAAAATAACATAGGTTGAATCCATACAATAAACATATTGGGAGAGAGAAAGGAGTACAAGTCACCATCTACTGAGCCTAAGGTGTCTGCGAAACATAATATGCATGACACCCATTGATTAAGTGCCACATATACCAAATGAACAAAAGTGGGTTTTCAGCCTATGTGAGGCTCCACTTCCTATCTTGTATTCGGCTTGAGTGACTAGTCAACGGTACACATTTCCTCACTCCAAACATACACATTCTACCAATTTCCCTTAGGGTCAGTTAGTGTAGGGTCCACAACATAACATATAACTACATCACTAACACAATGGTGATTCACTCACATTAACCATAGCATCTTACACATGGTATATATACAAGGTATAAAAATCATTACTTTTACAGGTTATATACATCACATTGCCACATTCTACACCCAAAGTGCAATCAATGTACATTAAGGATCATACACTCACCATATGCCCCTAAATCATGACATAAACCATCACATTTTACATGAATTATATGTATGAGGAACACAATGTATAACCTTACAACATATAGTCAATTCCAATTACAACATGGTGACACACATGATTTATCACAACACAGATGATGACATCATGATAAAATCCAATTCACTTTACAACAATTTTGTCATGAAATATCTCAATACACCTTCATATGACATAATGTTAAAAAATGCTCCAATACTCCGCAATCCACAATAACATTCTTTTTCACACACAATAAGGTGGTAAATCACACATGAATTCCTCATTGAATCAACGAAAAAAGAGAGTGAATACTCTCATCACAAACACATAACCATCAAAATAAATACATACTAAGTGACACGAACCACATGTGCTTTGATAAGGTCATAATTACAACATTTTTAACATCACGCTTATATCACACTACTCTTCCTAATATCCACCACCATCATGGAACACCATCATAACTCCAATCTACCCCAGAGGTTTGAGAGCATGAACCTCCCCTCTGATACCAAATATAACGCCCACAACAGATAATTACCAGGTTTTTTAACTTACATTGCTCACTTCACAATGCCACAAGGGCTCCATTTAAACAAAACTCAAAGATGCATACAACACTTACAAGTTAGTGAATCACATAGACACATGACAACACCATAGGCATGTTGATGCCACACTTTTCTCAAAGAATGAATACTAGTAATGAACCAGCCATAAGAAAAGGACTCAAGGATTGGAAAATCCACAACACATCATTTCTTTAATTACATCTTAGTTATGATTAACATTCCAAGGACATTATTGTGCAAGGATAATTTTCTCCTTTTTCCACCTACAAATTTTTAAGTTCATTCCACATTTAATTTATAGTTCGACCATTTTAAGTTTCCTTTTTTATCCTTTATAGAAAATTCCATAACTTACATACTTATTTGGCATAATTCAAATTACATATAAAGTACTTAATTATCTTGTTCTTATGTTAAGAATATGCTTCTCAAACGTTTATTCAAAGTCTACATTTTACCCTTACAACTCAAGTGAATCTTACTTGATGTCTAGAAAGTAATATTAGGATTTAAAGGGGGTGGTTTAGATTCAAGATGCCTTTTTCCCATAAACATTCTTTGATCACGGAATCTGTATTTCCTGATTAAACATTCCTACAACAAGAAGTTGTATTTATGTGTGTGTGTGTGTGTGTGTGTGTGTGTGTGTGTGTGTGTGTGTGTGTGTGTGTGTGTGTGTGTGTGTGTGTGTGTGTGTGTGTGTGTGTGTGTGTGTCTATATATATATATATATATATATATATATATATATATATATTATTTTTTTTTCTCGAAGTTTGATCTCACCAAGGGAAATTCATATTCTTTGTAACACATGAAAATGTTTAATTGAGTTATAAGGACTCCAAGAATGGCATTATTCCTAACCTTAAATCTCTTTTTTTCTCTTATATGCTTTACTTTTACATCACATTATGGTCTCATTATTAAAATTGTTTTGTAATAGGAGTTACGGAAGTAATTGTCTAACATATTGAAGACGTATATGATTGGAAGCCTTGCAGCTACACATGAAACCAAAGTTAACCTCCTAATCAACTGAGGTTTAGATTAATTTGAAACGCACCTAAGAATCTATGCCTCAACGATATATGAGTTTAAGGTGAGAGGACAAATTTATGCTAAACCACCTTCAAGAAAATTCCAAGGTGTTATGATGATAGAAACCAAGGTAACACATTTAGGTGAGAGGAACTAAAGAGTTCATTAACAAGAGTTTAAGTCATAGAACAACTATTTCAATCTCTCTATTTGTGTCGTCTGGGGTCTCACAAGGAATTTATTCGATGAAAAGAAAATCCTAGATCTAACTTTGTAAGGCTTATTAGTCCACTAGGATACCAAGGGATTAATAGTTCTACTTACTCCACATATAGTAAGGTTACACCACATAATCGTTACTTCAAACAAAGACTCTTAAGGTGACTTCCAAGGTGGTATTCACCACACAACATGGTGTCAGACCTGAAGATAAGAAATTCTCCTTGCAGTTACCAAAACTTGAAGGAAACCACATACTCCGGATAAAGGTAGACCATTTCAGTCCAAAAAGATGGGTTCATGACAATGTTGCTAAACATAACGACTATAACGGTAAACTCAAACTAGGGGTTTTATTCAGCTAAAGTAGGAGGTTTCATCGAGTGTAAAGTTTAAGTTCCTTCTACGGTTTCGATTTCTTCTATGGTAAGAAGGATCACACATGAAGACATGTTATACACGAATATACTAGGGTTGAGCATTTTGATTAAATCTCTTTATTACATTTTTAAGGTAAGAATACAACACGCTAATTAATTATTCATTTATTGGACACTGAAAATGCACTACAAGATATTAAATTCAAATTCAATTACCATATATATATATATATATATATATATATATATATAACAATATGTAACTATGAATCAAATTGAATCTATGATTACATGCGCATTTCCTAGATATCCCTAAAACTAGCATCCCATACATATTAGCAAATTTAAAATATAACATTTCTGTAGCATGAGACTACATTATACATATATTCATTTTACAATGACCTATAAAATTTACAATAATAAATAATGAATTACACATCACCTTTTCACCATCATTCGTGCATCCTGCAAAACCATATAAGCATGAAATCAGTGATAAATTTGTGGCATGGAATCCACCCTAAGCTAACATAATTAATGTCTTTAGTTTCTCATTTACATATAATAATAATTGTAATTTACATTCGAAAGAAAAAGGTTTCGAAACATGTATTCATTTCATTTTATTTCACTTCATTTTGTAACCAAGGAGAGAGAAAGAGAAAGGAGGAGAGAGAAGCACCATTTTTTCAAAAGTTCTATTTCACACAACAAGTTACACTATAGAGAAAAAGTTACACTATATATTTTCAAACAGTCATTTACATGTGTCAAAAGTTTCCACAGTGGTTTGGCAACCCGACAGGGTCCTATAACTTTCTTTTTACATTTTCCTACTAGCTACAAAAAACGTTCAAAATAGGCTTGGAGGCTAAGAACCAAATTTCAAACGTTGTCTTCTGATGAGTAAACAATCCATGGCTAAATTTCTACATTTCCACTTATAGACCAAGAATTCATAGGAACTGACAGAACTCAAAACTACCGAATAATTTATGATTAGCGACTAGTTTTCCGGGGCCATCAGTCATAAATGAGCTAGTTGTTAACGATAAAAATGAGCTTGAGGGCTCAGAAAACTACATCCAAAATTGACGTTTGATGGATGAACACCCAACAAGAAAATTTCTACAAGTTCCCCTATATATAAAGAATTCATCAGAGTTGACGGGACTTAGAACTAGAAAATAGTTTTCAAACATCGGCATGCTTTCTAGAGTGACAAGTCATAATTGGTTTAGTTTGACCTCGTAAAACTGCGACCAGAGGCCTGTAAAATGCCTTTTCCAAACTAACTTGGAATGTCATTTTTCTGAACTGAAGGTTTCAGGTAAGGGTCTAGTAAAAGTACTAGAGGTTTGCGAAAGACAACTTTCTAGATTTAGTAGCTTCCTACAACTACAAAACAGTGTAACAAGGATCCTATAAGGGCGTCAAAAGGGTCACAAATGTTCATTCGAGGTCGATCCAAAGATTGAAGTGACACCTCACAAAACAAGGTACACAAAGGAAGCTTAACCTCCCCCTTCCGGAGTTATGAAGGTTATTTTGTGAGTCCCCAGAAATTATAATTTATCTAATTAAACCAAGAGATGGTCAACATATTTACTGGGAAGTCAACCACAACTTGTCGATAAGACAATACTGTAGTGATCTAGTTTGGTCAAGTAGTTTTTTGAATCACCTCAAAATAAGGGTTGAAGTTCATTGTTGACTAAAAAATGGTTATTTTGATTGCGTGAGTTATGATACGACATTTTATTATTTTGCAACAAGTTATTATAAAACATTTAAATGTATATTTTAAAATTATATTTCGTTGCAAAAGAAAAATAAAGTACGAGAATTATGAAGGATAGGGAGAAATGAACCATTCCTGGAGGAATGAAACCCGTCGAAGTTCCTGGGGTTTGGTTCAGCATCTCACTAAGGCCTTTCGTCAAACAGTTCACTACCGTGAGCGTAACTCCATTTTTTTTAACAAGGGTGCAGTTAGAGGAGTAAAAAACTAATATTTATTGTCCTTAGATGGATTTCCATACAATAACAAGAAAATGGACCCATGATACGCAGACCCAAAAGATGCCTTCAAAATTTGTACACTGGACATCATCCCCACCCTAAAACTCTCATTCTTCATAGGTTGAGGCGTGTGGATCTACAAAATAGGGTAAGGGCCTCTACACAACCACCACAATATTTAAAAAATATATATTTGAAGGTGAAGTTCAAATTATTCCCCAATATGGTTGGGCAGCCAACAACAAAACACACTCCAAAGAACATTACAAATCCGTATTTTGCATTTATTTGTCTCTTACTGCATAAAAGGCTTCCCACGTCCTTAATCTAAGCCAAAAAAAACTAAGCTAATAAAGCCATAAATGAAAAGTTATACAGGATAACTCCCCTGAAATTTCCTCTACTCAAGGCACTTGTAAGAAAACTAGAACCCACACCAGGTTTCTACTCGTATCCTTCTCCAAACCTCCCATATCAAGGCAGACCAGGGAAAACATGTGGTGGCAAGGTGAAACAACATGGAAGACACATACTGGTTGTATTTATGAAACTAGTGTAATGATTCATGTGGATTCCTATTCTATTTCCCAGATACCTGTAAGCTTCAGTCATTACCATCTATGAGACCATGTTTCATAAGGCATTTGGTCCAATAACACACGTACCATGCCCTGTGCATTCACACATGTTTTGAAGCTCCGATTCAGCACACTGGCAAGGAGGATGCTAGCGATGGATTTGGTATTTAGATTTACACATGCCAATGCAATGACATGAGAGTTTCTAAAGTTTTTTCAACCAATTCCATTTGTTCTAATAAACCAATTTTTGCTAAGTGTGCTATGTTGACAGGGTGTTTAGGATGGTCTATGCCTTAGATCACAAGTTCAACGACTGAATTATTAAAAAAAGGAAATGATGGTATGAATGGATGTTGAGGTATCCCATGTGCTTTGTCAAGGAGCCCATGTCTCCACACTGCCCCATGTGAACCCCTTACACCCAGCCATTCCTCCTTTCACCAACTCCACCCACTGAAATCAATGTATTTAATTTATTTACCCTTTTTTTGGTTTGCTTGATGTGGCACTACAACTTGTTATGTTGTTTTACTTATTTTTCAAACTTAGGTGGTTTATTAGGGTTCGAAGGAAGAAGAACAATTGTTCAAAGAAGCACAAGGAATTTTAGAAATATGTGCAAGGTTTTTGGATCCCTAGACTTAATAAAAAGTTTGGTTAAATCATATTTCACTTACACTACAGTAATGATAATTGTATAGTTTATATTAAAAAAAGAGTATATACATGATTGTGAAATTGTCCTCTATTCAATATGAGATTTATGGGTTTTCTCTATCTGATCTTGAAACCCAAAATTTGTCACATGTTGTTGAAAAGTATTTCTAGATTTTGTAAAATCATGTTTTCTTCTTAAACCTCATATTGTCTTATCTTACACTTGAAATAATTTATATAATTAAGCTTGATTTTATTATATAGATTTAACTACGATGTTTTTTGATAGGTGTATGCCATTGATGATGTGAAACCAATTTCTTATGAGAAATTTTAAAAAAATGATCTTACTATTTTTCCACAAAAAAGAAGGAAATAATGGAATTGTGCCACTACATCCTTCACATTAGATCGTAACTTAAGAAAACATGAAAAATTATCAACATGGAATGAAGGTTGACTCAATAAAACACCACTTTTTTTTTTTTTTTTTTTTTTGGGGGGGGGGGGGGGGAAGAATCGTATGTTAAAGAATCATAAATGTTCTTCAAATTATCTTACTAGTAAGTTCCAAGTATGTGGAAACCAAACCTCTTCATGGGTCAAGTATGTGGAAACCTAACCTCTATATAAACAAAAACAAAGTGAAAAAACCTTTACAAAAAAACCTCAACAAGTATAGGAATCGACAAGAAAATCATGTTACCTACCTAACATGGAAGTAAGAATAACCCCTTTAATAAAACACATAAAACAACCAAAGAAAAATAAGGTCAACAACTTACATAACTAATGTAAAACCACAACTAAAATTGTTGCACATATCAAGTCGTTGCTTCACATAATTAGAGTATAGAAAATTTTCATTGCTATATACAACTAACAATCATACATGAAGTGTATGATGGAAATGCCGAAGCGAATGGAGGGAAGAATGAAAACATGAGGAAACAAAATAAAGGAAAATAATTTAGGGTTATCAAGAAGGGGTTCGATGGAGGGGAAGGACATTTTGTTCCAATGTAGTGTCTCTACCTTACATGTATTTTTCACAGCGTTGTAATATGTGTTTGAAGAGGACAAACTAAAAAATGGGGAAATTTGGAAAGGTTCAATGTTTGATACCTAATTGAAATGCAGCTATCACACATTTTCCATAGGTCAAATTGTAAGACCCTAATAATATCATTTATTTGTGTTCCTTTTTGTTGTGAGCACAATTTATACTTAAAAGAGGCAAAATAAATAGTGGTAAAAATCTAATAGGTTTCAAGTTCGAAACCCAACTTAAATGCTTGTTTCTTGGAGCACTTTATAGCCACCCTTTATAATACTAAGCTTGAGTAAGTGGAGCTAGAAATATATTAAGTGTGAAAAATCATTGATAATCAAGTCGACATTATGCAAGTGAGTGTAATTTGTACATAAAGGTGAGAAAATAAGAAAAAGAAAATATTAATACATTGCCTGTTTGAAACCAAATTGAAATGCTTGTTTCAAGGCCTCAATACGCGGAACACAATCCATTATTTCTAGACTCATGGAAACCTTTAAGAGAGACCACTACCAATTACATTTATAGTACAATTTTCTACTACAAATTGTTAATGCATGAACAAGTATTAATAATTGAGCTCTTATAGTGATTACTCATATGATGTACAAATATATTTTATCTCCCAACTAATTTTATGGTGTCATACAATATAAGGGAAAGTTATTGACACTTATCAGGTGGCCTCTCCATATGCCTTACAATGAACATAATACCTAGTTATTCATAAGGTCGATACGACTTTCTATTTCGATGTCTCATGTTAGTCATTATTTCTTTCATCTTGTCACAGACCTATGCCATGGCTTAGTATGAATTCTTATGAGGGGAAACCTTAAGCACATTCTTGAAATCCTAAGAGAAACCATATTCATACATGTTCATGAAATCGACAACATAATAAACCCTCCACAAAAAATTGCAGTTTTTCCAACATATGTAGACTTTGATATTGAACTAAAAAATCTAACTTAGAATTTCAAGTACTCATTGACAACCAACTACAGGTCACAATGAAAAATGAAAGTATATAGACTTTATAAGATCTAATAACTATGTAATTCCCTGTTCGGTGTCATTAGCCCCCCCCATTGCGACCATGTCAATGGACATTGGTGGCATCTTTTGTTGATCCTCCTCCATCTACTTTGAGTGTAGTTAAATTTTTTTACTTATCTTTCCAAGTAGGATTTAATTTATAAGGTATGTATATTACTCTCTCCCTACATTTTTTTAAACATCAATACGATAATTATTAGTGATAATCTGATAGTACTTATATTGATGAATTATATATTGTTATAAATTGTGTATTATGTTTGTTTATTATTATGTGAGTTATAACGATGTTCCAACATTTTAACACTTACTCTTTATCCTAAGGTGATTTGACTCAACTTCAAATGGTGCATTTTTTTTCACATTGGTTGATAATCAATATTATATTCTTCCATCTCGCTTCATTTCATTGAGTTTTTCCCAAGTCCATGTGTGGCACTAAGATATTTTTTTTACCATGTGTTGTTTCTGCCATGTCCTTGAACAACCCGGTCCTAAACTCCACTATCCGTGGATTTCTCAAATTACAAAGGCTTGTTTTAAAAAGTTGGATTTTCTTAACATTATATATATATATATATATATATATATATATATATATATATATATATATATATATAATAGCTCGAGTATTGATATAGCTTTAGTAAACACTTTTAACCAAAGGGCCAAAACACACCAACAATGATCTTATAAAGCAAGTGGTGAATTTGTTTTATTCTTCAAATGACCATGCCATTATTTATTGGCCATTAATGAAAACCGATTGTCCTATGTTTTTTTTATTTGACGAGCTTAATGTGAAGGGGTCGATCTGCTAACAAAATTAATTGTTATTAAATGTCTTCTTTGTCTCCCTTGTTTGGTGACATACTCACGTCGATTGGATGTTGGCCACATTCACTATATTGTTAGTTATTAATTATTTTCTCTACATTTTCTTTGTTAGCCTACACACACCTGATAGGATGTTTTCCATCTTCCCCTTATGGCTTTATTTTTCCATACCTTGGGCTCATGATTGGTTGATTAGTAGAAGCCAAAACCTAGATGTCTGGCCAAACCTTTCTTTTAGTTATGTTTTTGCTTTGCAAATCTTCTCTGACGTTTGTGGACTGCCTACGTCAATCTTCTCGTGTCGCGTGAGTGTCTCTGGTGAAGGGCTGTGTTGAGGGTTGTAAAAAGGATTTGAGATTTTCATAGGAATGTTTTGATAGCTGGGTGCCTGTTTTTTTTTACAAGTTTCTTTAATTAAAATTTCTACCTCACTATTATTGTAACCCACTCACAAAATTTCTAGTTGGATGCATGAGATATTTTGGTGGTTGAAAATTCCTTTCCTGGCCGCATGTGTGGAAAATGTCTTGACCTTACAAGCAAATGATGTTTGCTATAGTTTTTCCACTACTGAGCCTTCATCCTCCTAGCTATGTCAAAACAAGAGACTTGTAACAACCATAGGTGTCTTGCATGCTAAAACAAATAAAGTTTCACCATGTGTGGCTGTTGCAAGAGCATGGTAGAAATTTTTCTTTTGCAAGTGCTGGACATACACATGCATGATAATGTCTTCTCATTTGTCTACTATGCTAACATTAACCATAACATGAAAAAAAAAAATCTTTTAATTACTGAAGTGGCTATTGCTTGGGGTTATTTTTGATTTTTACTTTTTCTTCTCACCTTCCAAGCTATGTTTTCAATTTCTCTCCTATGTTAGTTGTTTCTTAGGATGATTCCTGGGTAGATATGGTTCTACTAAGGGTCTTGGCACTTAATCTTTTACTTGCTCTTGTTGTTACCTGTATGCCAATGGTTACTTGGATTCCTAAATCACCCCCCGCTCGTATTGTTACACGCTTAAATACATTATTGGAATAAGAGTTTTCTATTCTTTTGGGATTTTATCGGAGAAACACAAAAAGTCACTTCTCTAAATTGTTAACTTGTTTTTGTGATTATATATATAGCCTGGATCTATTCTTCATTTTATGAAATATTATGTGGTTAAAATGGTGAATGTATGATGAAGATTGATCAATCCTTTGGATTCAGATAATGGGTTGCATATATTAAGTTTTCAACATGCATATCTTCCTTTTAAGGGCTTGATTAGAATAAACCTAATTTTTTTTTACTTCTAGAAACGTTGGTTTTCAAACTCTTGTGGAGAACTATTGTGTGGAATTAAATCATTGTGTGGAAAAATCTTAAAAGTGTTTTAAATACCAGCAAATTTTATTGGACCCTTAAGGAAGGTATATACATTCGGAATATTTGTTCTTTAGACTTGGCTTGCTTGGGTTTTGTAATAACCCCATTAGGCTACATGCGCCAAATGTTGTTTTACTTGCTTCATGCTAGTATTGGAGGTATAAGACCTAATTTTTGTTGATATTTGTTGGTCTATGTAATAGGTTGGTTTTCCTAGCTAATGGGTGATGCCTTTTACACCAATTGTTTAGCTAGTTGATGGGTTTGCACTTTTATGTACGTATAAATCAGTTTGGGAGAACTCGTATGTTAATATTGGCCTTGTGATAGGGGTTTTACAATCACCTAGAGTTGACTATTCCCTTTGAATAAATTGTTTATTGGAATTTAGTTTAGTGTTTGACTGAAGTAGAAGAATAACAAGTATATCGATAGTCTAAATCTGGGATCATTTTTGTGAAGGTTGTGAATATATGTATGTAAACATGACTAAGAAAAGTTTCACCTTGTTTAATACTTTGGTTATTTATTATATTATTGATTGAGGGATGAAGGTACCTAGGAGTGGCGAGATAAAATAATATGCTACTTTTCAAAAGAAATAAGATAGAGGGTTTTATTTTTTTTAATATTTGGATTTGTGTTTTAGTTGTTTAGGGTACTTGTCTCAAATGAGGGTGTTGGAATAGATTAAGGAAGATTAGAATTTTTGGTTATTTGATGGAGGAGATATGACTAAGTGTAATTTCATGTAACATCAACATATTGGTTCCTTTGGGACGGTTTGCTTAAATTTTATTGATATAGGTTCAAGGGTAATTAATTGATTGGTCTATAATTTAAATGTTGGTTAGACGGTGGCATTAGATGTATTTTTAATTGTTTGATTTACTGAATACAAGTTATTTCTTTTATCATACTTTTGACTATTGAACATAGCATGATAAGATGATCTTATGGTGCCATTTTTTTCTTTTAGAACTTACTCCGTATGTTCCTTTCAAGAAATTAGGTGTAGGCATGTTATGGGGTAAATTTTCTTTGGAAGGGGCAACTAGTGGTTAGTATGTGATGTTGAAGTCCTAACTTTAAATCTATTAGATCTTATGGCTTATTTAAGGAAATGTTGATTGATGTTTGATTATTGGGGTTTCAATCATATATTACATATGATTACATGATTGACATCCCAATGCACTCATCACTTTTTTTGAACTCATTGGGTCATTGACCCCTACCAGAATGATGGTTAGACTTTTGGTTGTTTTAGGAACAATGTTCATGACAACTTTTTATGGCTTCATTCTTAATGTGAAAATACTAAATCTTCTAGCATGAGTAAAGAAGTTGTAGAGGATTATAGCTTAGCACTGTTTCAATAAATAAAAGGTTCATTTTATGATATCGTTAATGGTAACATACTATTCATATGTGTAGTCCTGATCATGCTCAATTCTCACAAACTGAATTAGGCTATAAATATGCAGATGGCCTTTGTGGGTAGAAAAGGGAGAGTTGCATCGGTGTTGCTTCGAATCTCGTTTGTTCGTATGTGATTTATTTTGTTGAGAGACTCTAAATTTCTATTTTTTTGGAAAGTTTGAAGGTCCTAGTTTGTTCTATGGGTAATGTTGTCGTATGTGTCTTAACATGGAACTTCTAAATAATATTGTAAACAATATAACCAAATTATAACTTTATTTGAGTAATTAATTGTACTATAGAAAATTTGAAAGATAGATTAGCTTGGATATGATCAATGTTGTTACCTTTTTGTTTTCAAGTCAAATTTCATTAGAATCCTTTGCCACCTTTGGGTTTGTATGTCATGTTTGATAAAATGTGTAACCAATGTATAGTTTCATAAAAAGGGTAATGATAAACATATCTTGAGTTAAAATTTTGTGTAATAGCTCCCTCTAGGTCATGGCATAAATGTAAACCTAGGCATAATAAGGTGGGTTAGTAATCCTTATAAAAGTATTAAAAACAAAATAAGGATAATGTGGTTGTGATCTACTTGATAACATTTGAGCCATTAAGTGATCAAAGAAGAAATTTTTTTTTGTAAAGAAAAATTATATACCTTACTAACCCTATTTTAAACTAATGAACATTTTTCCCTTTCTTGGTGAACTCTTAAAATGACCTTAGGGTGAAATCAATGTTTATATTTTGGAAGGAAATGAGGTTATATTAAGTAGGAGGAAATTGATTAAGAAACCCTTAAATCTATCTCACCTGTTTTGAAAATGTAATTTGTATACCTATGTCAATCTCTCGGAAGAAGCCTAAATGAAACCTTTAATCATTATGGATAGATCCTTAAAAAAAAAAATCCAGACTAATTACTAATGAGGCCTTAAAGAGGAATCCAATTCAATCTCCTTCCTCTAGCTTCTTCCAAAGAGCTTTGTAATCTCCTCTTATTTTTGTTGTTTAAATGTTTGATCCTTGCAAGGAGGTGGTAGTTCTGAAACTAAGCGACACCTTTCTGCAAATAGAGCTTGTGCTTGTCACCTGTGTTATGGAGGTATGGAATAAGTTCCAGAGGCTTGAGTATGATTAATTAGCCTTGTGAGGAATGGAAAATGTCTTTTATAATCAACATATTAAGTAAGTTATCAACATATTATAGAAGATCCTCTTTTAGAAAACTTGGTCTTAAGATAATTAGGCAATAATATGAAAGAAAGAAGTCTTTAGTTGATAAATAATCTTCAAGGATTTTACTCTGTGGGATGTCCCTAAATGTAAGTAAGTATTGTGGATGGCCTACTACGTGATTGCCTTGTCGAAGAGAAAATTGAATTGTTCATGTTGGGTGTTGTATGTTTCCTTGTTACCTATGTAGTCAATGTTGTGTCAAGCTTATTGAGAGTTGGTCGTAGCCCTTCTAGCCTCTTTTGTTGACGTGTAAACTCCTAGTAAGTAAGAAAAAGTTATCTAAGTTTTTTCAGTGTTGTATTTGTGTGTGTTTTAGCGGGTGTTACACTTGGTATCAGAGTGGAGGTTCATGCTCTCGAACCTCTGGGACACATTTGAGAGGTGATGGTGTTGCATTATGGTGGTTGATATTGGAAGATTAATGTGATTTAAGCGTGATGTGATCCATGTCGTAATTTTGATATTATGAACGCACATGATGTATGTCACTTAGTGCGTAATTATTAGCATGTTGATGTGTTAGAGATGAAGTATTCTTTGTCCTTCTAGGAATTCAATGAGAATTTTGAGTGTGAAACCTTGTCTTGTTGTGTGTGTGGAAGAAATGTGATTTTTGATTTTAGAGTGTTGAATCCTTTTGATATTTTTGATGTGTGGGTGTGCTTATATGTTGTGTGACCAAGGTTGGCTTAGTGAACTAGATTCCATAATGATGTCATTATCAATTTGTATAGAAATGTGTATTCCCTGTAATAGGGTGATTGATTGTGTGTTGTAATTGTTCTCATCATAAGTAAAATTCATGTAATATGTAATGATTAATGTCATAAATTTGGGACATATGGTGAGTGTATGATCCCTATCGTAAAGTGAGTGCACTTTGGGAGTAACATGTGGTGATTTGGTATGTTGTAAACTATGAATGTAATGTATGTGATATACCCTATATCGGTACCATGCGTATAAGACGATATGGTTAATGTACATGAACCACCATTGTATTAGTGATGTATTTGCATGCTATGTTGTGAACCTTACGCTAACTGACCCTGAGGGAAATCAAAAAAAGTGTATGTTTGGAGTGAGGGGATGTGCACCATGGGCCAGTAACTCAAGCTTACTGTAGGTTTAGTATCTAATTACCTGTGCTCCTCCTCCTCTCTCTCCTTGTGGTTGTTGTATGGATGCAACCTAAGTGTAGCTATAACTGTGTTTATCCTTGTCGAAGTGGTGGCGAGATGATTCAGATAGAGATGATGATAGTTGTACTATTGATATGTTATTTTGCATGCTATGGCTTGATATTCCGAGTGCCAGCAACTTGTTGAGTACCCCCTCTGTGGCTAGATAAGGCCACATAGTCGGTGTAATGTGTTATTCTTATGTGTGTATTTTATTTGTAAATTTAACTCTCTTTTTTAAATTTTGTAAGGACCAACAATTTTCTTGATTGCAATGTTTTATATTTTTGGTATTTCCTTGGTTTATGGTACTAACATGTGGATTTTTGTACTAAGTATGGCTATTTGGCCATTTATTTTACTTGGATTTGGATCTTCTTTTAAATTTTAAAATTTTACCACCTTTCCCAAGGCTTGTAATTTTCCACTTGGCATTTGAATCAGATTGCAGATGATGGTTCTATTGTTGTGATGTGTGGCATAGGGTCATGGGATGCACCATGGAATGCTTGGACCTATGTAACCACTTCATTATATGGGGTTACGCCCCAAGGAGTTACAGATAACTAGTGGGTTGTTGAACCACGAGCTATTATGTCACTTGGGTGAGGGGTGCTTGGACTCTATGTGCCTAGGGCCATATGGAAAATAGACTCTTTAGGGAGAGAAAATGAAATTTATTTTATTATTACTACTTGAGGGAGGGTAACAGACTGAGGGAGGCATAAGATACTTGAGGGAGGCATAAGAGACTTGAGGGAGGCATAAGATATTTGTCTGTATGATTGATGTTTGGGATATTTGTTGAGTTATTGTGATGGCTTGGGAGTGTTCCTATGATATATGCGTTACTCACGTTTGTTGGATATGTTTTGTGATGTTGTGGATATGGCGTTGATGCCCTGTTGATATTATGAACATGTAGCTATTATTCTGAGTTATGTGAAATCTTCATCTATGGAATTGTGGAAATTTCTGGTTATTGTAGTACACTTTGTTTCGAGTAGTATATGTCAGTCATAGATGTGTGACAAGTACTATGTTATGTGGACTGTGCCTGTTTCCCTTCCATTATTTTTTTAAGCTCTTGTTTTGTAGTACCATCATGAAAGTATGTAAAATTATGCTTGTGAATCATTAATGTTGTGTATGACCCTCGTAGGGTGTTGTGATTACAGTTCATGTTGGGCACCCACAAGAATGAATAAACTAAAACTATACAACAATGAAATTTTAAAGAACTTTAATTTAGAATAATGTAAATGGAAAGAGTCTAATTAAATAATGAATAAGAGGGAACTGCCAATCTTCATAGAAATTTTAAAGTTAAAATATTCTACCAAAATTTTCTAAGGCCCCTTATGGCTGTGCATTAATGATTAAATTTTAACCATAGGGTGTGTTTTCATCATTATTTGTCCCTTGATGCTTACTTCATTTCCTTCCTTCATTGTTATGTCGCATCAAGGATGATGCTTTCTTAAGGGGAGGAGAATGTAATTCCCTAGTTCAATGTTACCCCAGCTCTTGCCCCAGTGACCCTATTGCTAAGCGTGGGAAGGCTGTGTGTGTACTTTTGTTGACCATTAGTTGACCTTTTCCTTGTCATAGGGAAGATTTAGCACCCTCCCTCTCCATCTTTCCTTCTCGAGCTTTTGTCAAAACCTTTGTATATTACTCTCTCCCTGTGGACTTATTCACCTTGTTTTTATTAAGGAAAATCTTTTTCTTTCTTTTTTGAGCTTGCCTGTCAGTGTTATTAATATGATTAATAATTATTATTTATTTTTTTAGGTCATTAAAAATAATAAAGATAATGATAATAATAACATTATAATTTAATTTTTCGATTGATGATTATTTGATTTTAGTGTCAAATTTTATCAATATTATTGTTAGTTACCTTACGCTATTTTACTTCTATTCTTGATCGTTTCTGTAGCGTGATCCACATTTTGTGTACATGAAGAGTTTTTCCATTGTGATTCTTGGTTGGTAGTTGTCCTGTGTTGTTGTTGTAACGCCAACCACTAGTTCTTTCCCCTTGGTCGATTTGGTCTGCAAACATTCTTTTTTTTAATGTTTTAAAATTAAAGGAAAATTTGATATTCCTTCTACCTCACCCCCCCCACCATTAATTGATCCCTACTAGCTGTATACAACACTTTTAACCATAAAAATAATGGTCATTAGTGTAAAATCCTTAGAAGTTAGACTCTGCCATTTGATAAATTCTGCAATAATGGTAATCATTTTGGACAGTATTTGGTAGGGGATCTAGCTGCCCATTTTTCTAAGTTGAATATTAATGAAACCTACCCTGGTGGTGTGGTGACCTCCTCCCATTTAATTCCTTATTCATGCCATGCCTTGGATCTCTACTTGAGGGAAGGAAATGCTAAAAAAAAACTTGAAGACTGGCTGTCTTCTTGTAATTATAGTTCTATTAAAATATTCTCTGCATTTTCTTTTGGTGGATGAGTATGCCAATCTTCCCTAGTTGTGTGAGTGTATTTGGTGAAGGACTGCATTGGGGATTGTTGAGAAGGCTTTGAAACTATGAATTCATGTGGGCCCTTATAAGTGGGTAGCAAACCCTTTTTTCTGGGTGGATTTGGAAACTTATATGGATGATTACAATATCCTTGCTAGGGTCTGTGAGATGCATAGACCTTCTGGATTCAAACAAATATAATATCTTGGGTGATTTCTATAGAAGGAATAATGTAGTGTAATACATTTCAAATAATAAGAAAGGAACACGTTTCTATTTGCCAATGATATTTTGAGTGGAGGACCTCTTTGAAAGGGGTATCTCGTAAACGGGTTGTTAGACTTTGACTAGGTAAGTTAATCGACATTAATTGATTTTTTTTTCATCTGTAATAATTTTGAATTGGGGCTTTCGATCTTAATTTTGTAAGATTATGGATTACCTATCTCTATTAAAATGTATTGTATCGTTGTTTTATATTTTTCTACCCTTCCTTATGTGAACATGTAGTGGAATGTTCCCTTGTCAAATCAGTCAAATCAAACTCCCTTGCAAATATGTTTGGTCTGTGAAGATCCTCCTACACTTGTTGTTTTCTCCCTTCCTATGCCAAAACGTGGCCATGAAGTTGGTCTCCCAAAGAAGCAACACGAAGGAATATTGTTAGATGTTTCAATAACGAAGGTATGGTGGATGTTTCTTCTTTTCTTAAGCTTATCAGGCATGATAATTTCTTCTTATCTTTCTATTATGCTAATATTAACCATAGCATAAAATAAATTTTCTTTTATTTATTGAAGTGGTTGTTGTTTGGGGTTATTTTGTTTTTTTTTTCTATCGAATCTCATCTTCTAGACTATGTTTTTAGTTTCTCTCCTATCTTAGTTGTTTCTTAGGATGATTTCTGGTTAGATTTGGGTTCTGCTAATGGTCTTGGCACTTAATCTTTTACTTGCTTTTATTGTTTACCTATATGACAATGGTTACTTGGATTCCTAACACCTGCTCGTACTATTATACTATTAAATAAATTATTGGAATAAGGGCTTTCTTTTTTTTTTTGCGACGTTATCTGAGAAATGTGAAAACCGACTTCTCTAACTCGTTAGCTTGTTTTTAGCATTTATATGGTCTGGGCTTGTTCTTCATTTTATGAAATATTATGTGGTTAAAATGGTGAATGTTTGATGATTACTAATCAATTCTTGGGATTCAGATAATGGGTTGCATGTTTTTAGTTTTCAACATGTGTATCCTCTTTTAGGGGATTGATTAGAATAGATCTAATTTTTACTCCTAGAAACGTTGGTTTTAAAACCCTGGTGGAAGACCGTTGTGTTGACTTAAATCCTCACTCAAAAAAATCTTAGAAGTTTTTCTAATACTAGCAGATTTTATTGGATCCTCAAGGAAGGAATATACATTAGGAATATTGGTTCTTTATAGTTGGCTTGCTTGGTTTTTGTAATAACCTCATTAGTCTGCATGATTCAAATGTTGTTTTATTACTTCATGTTACTATTAGAGGTATAAGACCTAATTGTTGTTGGTACCTTTTTATTTGCGTATTAGGTTGGTTTTCCTAGCTAGTGGGTGATTCCTTTTACACCATTTGTTTGGCTTGTTGTTGGATTTACATTGTTAATTAACTGTCTAAATAGGTTTTGGGAAACTCGTATGTTAATATTGGCCTATGTTAGGAGTTTGTACAATCATCTGGTGTTGACTTTTCCATTTTAATAAATTGTTTATTGGAATTTATTTTAGTGTTTGACTAAAATAGAAAAATAAAAGGTATATCTAATAGTCTAAATCTGGGATCATTTTGTGAAGGTTGTGAATCTATGTGTGTAAACATGTCACTAAGGAAATTTTCACCTTGTTTAAGAATTTGGTTATTTATTATATTCCTAAGTGAAAGATGGAGGTACCTAGGAGTGGAAAGATAAAATAATATGATACTATTCAAAAGAAATAAGATAAAGGGTTTTAATTGTTTAATATATGGATTTGTGTTATAGTTGTTTAAGATAGTTGTCTCAAATGAGTGTGTTGTGATAGATTAAGCAAGCTTAGGATTTTTGGTTATCTGATGGGGGACATTTTACTAAGTGTAATTTTTTTAACATCATCACATTGGTTCTCTTGGGACGGTTTGCTTAAATTTTATTGATATAGGTTTAAGATTAATTAAATTGATTGGACTATATTTTAAATCCTGGTAATACAGTGGCATTAGATTTAATTTAATTGTTTGATTTACTAAATATGGGTTATTCCTTTAATCATATTTTTTGACTGTTGTACATAACCTGGCAAGATAATCTTATGGTTGAACTTTCTTATCAGAGCTTACTCCGTATGTTTCCTTTCAAGAAATTAGATGTAGGCATGTTGTGGGGTAAATTTTCTTTGAAGGGGAAAATAGTGCTTTGTATGTGACATTGAATTTCTAACTTTTAATCTATTAGATCATGTGCCTTATTTAAGGAAATATTGATTGATGTTTGAGTATTGGTGTTTCAATCATATAATACATATGATTACAAGATTGACATCCCGATACACTCATCACTTTGTTTTGAACTCATTGGGTCATTGACTCTTACTAGAATGATGGTTAGACTTTTTCTTGTTTTACGAACAATATTCATAAAAAAAGTTATGACTTCATTCTTAATGTGAAAATACTAAGTATTCTAGCATGAGTAAAGAAGTTGTAGAGGATTAGAGCTTAGTACTATTTCATTAAATAAAATGTTCATTTTCTGATATCGTTATTGGTAGCATAGTATTCATATGTGTAGTCCATATCATGCTTAGTTCTCAGGGACTGACTCGGGCTATAAATGTGCAGATGGCCTACGTGGTTAGAAAAGGGAGAGTTATATGGTGTTGCTTCGAAGCTTGTTTCTTCATGTGTTTTATTTTGTTGAGAGACTCTAAATTTTTGTTTGTTTGGAAATTTTGAAGGGCCCAGTTTGTACTATAGGTAATGATGTCATATGTGTCTGAAAACGGAACTTGTAAATAATATTGTAAACAATATAACCAAATTGCAACTTGATTTGTGTAATTAATTGTATTATAGAAAATTTGAAAGATATCTTAGCTTGGATATGACCAATGTCGTTATACCTTTTTATTTTCAAGTCAAAGTTTATTAGAATCCTTCGCCACCTTTGGGTTTGTATGTCATGTTGGATAAAATGTGTAACCATGTATAGTTTCATAAAAAGGGTAATGATAAACATATCTTGAGTTAAAACTTTGTGTAATAGCTCTCTCTAGGTCAAGGCATAAATGTAAACCTAGGCATAATAAAGTGGGATTGTAATGCTTATAAAAGTATTCAAAAAAAAATAAGCATAATGTACTTGTGATCTACTTGATAACCTTTAAACCATTAAGTGATCAATGAATAAATTTTCTTTTGTAAAATAAAAGATCAATAAATAAATTCTATACCTTACTAACCATATGTAAACTAATGAACATTTTTTATTTTTCTAAGTGAACTCTTAAAACAACCTTAGGGTGAAATAAATGTTTAGATTTTGGAAGGAAATGAGGTTATATTAAGTAGGAGGAGACTAATTAGGAACCCTTTAGTCTAGCTGACCCATTTGTAAACGTAATTTATGTACCAATGTCAATCTCATCAGGAGAAGCCTAAATGAAACCTTTAATCATTATGGATAGATCCTTAGCAAAAAAATAAAAAATAAAAAAAATCCAGACTAATTACTAATGAGGCCTTAAAGATGAATCCAATTCGATCTCCTTCCTCTAGCTTCTTCCACGGAGGTTTGTAATCTCCTCTTATTTTTGTTGTTTAAACATTTGATCCTTACAAGGAGGTGGTAGTTATGAAACTAAGTGGTACCTTCCCTCAAACAAAGCTTGTGCTTGTCACCTATGTTATGGAGGTGTGGAATAAGTTTCAATGGCTTGAGTATGATTAATTATCCTTGTGAGGAATCGAAAATGCCTTTTATAATCAACAAATTAAGTAAGTTATCAACATATTATAGAAGGTCCTCTTTTAGAAAACTTGGTCTTAAGATAATTAGGAAACAGTATGAAAGAAAGAATTTTTAGTTGATAAATAACCTTCAAGAATTTTACTCTGTGGGATGTCCTTTACTGTAAGTACGTATTTTGGATGACCTACTACGTTGTGCCTTGTCGAAGAGAAAATTGAATTGTTCATGTTGGGTGTTGTATGTTTCCTTGTTTCCTATGTTGTCAACATTATGTCAAGCTTATTGAGAGTTGGTCATAGCCCTTCTGGCCACTTGTGTTGACATGTAAACTCCTAGTAAGTCAAAAAAAAATTATCCAAGTTTTTCAGTGTTGTATTTGTATGTTTTTATAGCAGGTGTTTACAAACTCCAAGTAGATGCCAAAATTAACATATGAATAAATACAATACAATAGATCATCCTCAATATAACCTAGACACCATATTTGCAACTCAGACAACCGAATTTAATACCAACTTACAAGATCAGTGGTTTTTAATACTCTTTCAAGTTGTTCCTACTGGCGAGAGTACAACCAAACCATAAAAATAAACTACAAAAATTACTTTTCCTACATGTCTTATATATACTCACCACATTTTTGCATTAAAGAAAAATGAACAATACCAGTGATTCAAACATTTAAAGTGCCTACTCCATATAGTTTACATACATATTTTATTATAAAAATTGTAACTTTAAGAAGCCTAAAAAAAATTCCTTTTCTAATATAAGTAGTTGTGGAACCTTGCTTTACAATTTTTTCAAAGTGCACTAAACTTTTGTGATTTATCAATTTCTAGGAATATGGACTCTCAAGGGATGCACCTACACATTATAATATTGTAAATAATTTTCACTAATAAAATTACAAAAAAATATTCAGATAAACAAAAACATGGCATTGCATGGATGCGAAAAGATAACCCTATTTTTTTCAAAAATAGTTCCTCAGCTATTACGCTCTTACAGATATGTTAGGGACATATGATTATTCCTTTGGGAAATTATTTTCCAAACATTTCGTTTTATTTTTATCTCTGTAAATGGTTTTGCACTTCATATAATTATACGAATTTTTTTAAAATACATACTGTAAAATAAGATTAATTGTGATTTTTTTCAGATAATAACACCCATTTCTCTAACAAACCATTTAAAAACATGTATAGTGGTCATGTTTTGAATCTAGAAAAAATCCAGTGGTGGAGTACGTATAATATGGAAAGCCTCTAATCATCTTCTTATTTATTGAAAATGTTTGCAGAGACGACGAATAAAGGCATAAATAATAAATGATATTGCCAAGAAAAATACATGCCCACCAATAGTTCGATCGCGTTAGGTAGTTCTTCACTTATCACTTCTGTATTTTTTAACTTCCATTGACGGAATTCAGAAAACATAAAATATTTGTAGTGTCATTGATTATTCTCATCCACGAGATCCTGGGGAACAAAAATCTGGGTGTTGAGTGGAGGGGTTATGATAAAAAAATATAAGATATTGGAAACTTATATAGCCACGAAAAGATTAAGCACAACAAAATATAAAGCGAGTAAAAAAAATTAAATAGCCAAAAAAGACACAAACCATAAACATAGATTTACGTGGTAAAACCCTCAAGAGGGAAACATCCACGGAGCAACGGTATCGATTCTCTTATTGTTCAAATATGGAAATTACAATCAGCACAGCTCTTCCTCTTACAACTCTATTTTTGTGTATCTAGCCTCAATGGGCATACATGGATTTATAGCATTCTCACAAAACTGAATTCATTAATGCGTTCCTATCCATATTCTAACTAAAGTTGTCTTGTTACAACAACAAGCTGAATAATAGGATCTTGATCCACCAGAAGAGGAATGGTTGTCATCTAATCTCAACAATCTCCACCTTGAAAACAATTAACCTGATACCTTGCTCATTGCTCATCACCTTTTTTGCAAGCCAAGAGAAGCCAAGCACCACCGCAACTTCTCTAATATAACCGGTTTCATGAACATGTCTGCACAATTCTTTTGAGTGTGGACCTTATCAAGAATCACCTGTCCCTTCATCAACAACATGTCTTACATAATGGTATTTAACTGGAATATGTTTCGACTTACTATGGTAAGCTGGATTCTTAGCCAAATAAATTACACTTTGAATATCACAGAAAATTTTTACACTTTTTTGAAACTGTCCTAACTCACCCAATAAACCTTTTAATCATAATGCCTCTTTGCAAGAATTGTGAAGCAGATACATACTCTGCCTCAGTAGTGGATAAAGCAACAATTCTTTGAAGCTTTGACATCCAACTAATAGGACCACCTGCAAGAGTAAAGACATAACCTGAAGTAGATCTTCTTTTGTCCAAACCACCTACAAAATAAGAATCAACATAACCACAAAACCTTATCACTGCAACCATCAAAAGTGATACAGTAATTGCTTGTGCCTCTAAGATACCGAAGCACCCATTTCACTGCTGCCCAATCTTCTTTACCTGGCTTTTGCCATGTATCTACTGACAACACCAACTGCATGTGAAATATCTGGTCTAGTACTAACCATCGCATACATCAAACTTCCTACTGCATTACCATACGGGTACACGAGACATATACTCCTTTTCTTCATCATTACTAGGACACAAACCTGAAGAAAGTTTAAAATGCGAAGCTAAAGGGATATTCACTGGTTTCACTTTATCCATATCAAATCTCTGAAGTATTTTCTCCACATACTTCTCTTGTGATAACCACATCTTTCCTTTCATCTTGTCTCTGTGTATCTCCATGCCCAAGATCTGTCTTGTTGCTCCTAGATCCTTCATATCAAATGTCCTAGCCAACTAAGCCTTTAACCTATTGATTTCAACCATGCTTTTGCTTGCTACAAGCATATCATCAACATACAATACCAATATAATGAACATGCCATTATCCAACTTTTTAAAGTAAACGCAATGATCATATTCACTCCTGGTAAAATTATGGCTCACCATGAAGGAAATCAAACTTCTTGTACCATTGTCTTGAAGACTGCTTCAAGCCATACAATGATTTCTTGAGTTTGCAAAAAAAAACCTCTTGTTGCGATTTTGAACGAACCCTTCTGGTTGTTCCATGTAAATTTCCTTATCTAAATCTCCATGTAGAAAATGCAGTTTTAACATCTAACTGCTCTAATTCAAGATTATGCAATGCAACTAGTGTTAACACCATACAAATAGAAACAATTTTTACAACTGGCAAAAAAATCTCATGAAAGTCCAATACCTGCTTCCTAAGAAAACCCTTTTGCGACCAGCCCTCGCCCTTGTACTTTGAAATAACATCATCAGCACCTTTATTCAACTTGTATACCCACTTACAACCAACCGATTTCCTGTTCTTAGGAAGTTCCACCAGATCCCATGTTTTGTTTTTAATCAAAGCATCAATTTCCTCTTTCATGGCATGTTTCCCATTTGTCACTATCTAAAACCTCTATTGCTTCTTTGTAACAACTTGGTTTCTCCTTCATTAGAAATTAAAGCAACAGAAGTGACAAAATCATCATACCTCGCCTTGGAAACTAATTTGATTCGTGTAGACCTTCGTAGAGCTTGTTGTGGTATTTCCTCAATTTCCTGAGGTGGTTCAATCTGCTCATCTTCCTGAGTGATTCTCCTCATGAATATCCTACTCACAGTCATATTCCTGATTTTCACCCATGGATGAATGTATATCAATTGAATTTTTTTGTGACTATGGTACATCAACCTGTTTCATAACATTCTTTCCATCCGATTTCATCATTGAAATTTCATTCAAATATAACATCTATGTTTATGATGATCTTATGGGTCGCAGGATTCCATAATCTATACCCTTCACACCATCACCATATCCAACAAAGACTAATTTCTGTGACTTAGGATCTAACTTGGAACGCTGACTCTTCGAAATAAGTGCAATAGGCATCACAACCAAAAACTCTAAGACTAGAATAATTACATGGTTGACCTGTCCATACCTCTTGTGGAATCTTGCAGTCAATTTTTGTCGATGGTGATCGATTAACTAGGTAACAAGCTGTAAGCAAAGCTTCTCCCCACAATTCCTACTGCAACTTTACATTGCTGAGCATGCTCCTTGCTCTCTCGAGAAGAGTCCTATTCATGTGTTCAACAATGCCATTCTGCTGCAAAGTGTACACAGTGGTTTTCTGCTTGTCGATCCCTTCATTCTTGCAATAATTCTCAAACTCCGTAGAAGTAAATTCCCCTCCATTATCTGTTCTAAGACATTTAATGGATTTACCTGTGCTCTTTTCAACCAAAGCTCTAAATTGTTTAAAAGTGTTAAATACCTCAATTTTCCTCTTTAACAAATAGATCCAAACTTTCCTCGAGTAATCATCTATAAAACTAAAAAAATATGATGATCCTCCATATGAGAGTTTCGGAGCTAGACCCCATAGGTCTGAATGAATATAGTCTAGGATACCTTTACTTGTATGTTTTTCAGGTTTAAACTTCTTTCTAGCTTGTTTCCCATAAACACAATGCTCATAGAACTTTAAATCTACAGTTTTTAAACTAGGAAGAAGTTTACAATCAACAATTACCTTAATTCCTTTCTCACTGATATGACCCAGTCGTTGATGCCATAAGCGAGTGGATTCACCTACATCCTCTGATGCGACTCCTTCTTGATCAATTTATGTCCTTCCTTTTATACAGGTTCCTGACTCTGTTAGCTTTCATGACTATCAAGATACCTTTTGATATCTTCAAAACTCCACCTTGAACTGAACCCTTATGTCCACTAGAATCCAGAACTCCTAAAGATATCAGATTCTTTCTCAAGTCAGGCACATGTCTCACATCTATCAGTGTTCTAACAATCCCATCATACATTTTAATTTTGATGCTCCCTATCCCAATATTTTTACATGTAACATCATTACCCATGTAAACTACCCCATCATCAATAGATTGATATGTAGAATACCAATTCCTAAGCAGACACATGTGATGGGATGCCCCAGAATCAATTAACTTGTCATAATGGTACTGTGAGACAATAGACGTAGATAATACCTCATAAACCATACCTGAGTCCTTCTCGGCTATGTTAGCCTCCTGTGTAGAGTCCTCCTCCTTAGATGCCTCTTTACGTTTCCAGCAATCTTTCTTGAGGTGTCCTGATTTGTTATAGAACCAACACTTCAACTTGCTATTTTTGCCCTTCGACTTGGATCTGGCTGGGCCCTTCGAATGTTGTCCCCTCTCAGTAGTTCTTCCTCTGGCTATCATAACTTATGTTGTCGAAGTTTCCAAAGAAGATATCTTTCAATTTTCCTCAAATATCATAGCTCTAACAACAACATCAAAGTTAATGACCTCTTTAGAACTAAAACTAATAGAGGTTACGAAATGATCCCAAGATTCAGGCAGAGAACTTAATAATGTTACCGTCTTATCTTCATTCAA
Source organism: Taxus chinensis (assembly GCA_019776745.2). NCBI lineage: Eukaryota > Viridiplantae > Streptophyta > Pinopsida > Cupressales > Taxaceae > Taxus > Taxus chinensis. The sequence goes on from CM034148.1 coordinate 674,467,330, forward strand.
AATTTTGTCACCCGTGCTGTCCAATTTACAAATAAGAGTATTAAAAGTATTTAAATGTTCCGAAATTTTCATACCTTCCTTCATACGCAAGGTATACAGCTGATGCTTTAGGAGGATTCTATTTGTCAAGGATTTAGTCATATACAAGCTTTCTAGTTTTGTCCAGAGTCCTGCTGCTGTTGTTTCAGACATGATGTTGAATAATACATCGTTGGCCAAACATAGGTGAATAGCACTAAGAGCACGAGTTTCCATCTCGTCCCAGTCATCATCTTCCATACTCACGGGTTTCTTTGCCTTTCCTGCGAGCGCCTTCACAACACTCTACACACACAGTATATCCCACATCTTGACCTTCCATAACTCAAAGTTATTGCTACCGTAAAATTTCTCAATCTCAAATTTAGCACTATGTGTCTTTGCCATCACGCTTCAACCTAGTGAATTAATTCACCCTTCAAACTCACCCCTCGTGGCCTCCCTCCAACCTTGCTCTGATACCACTTATTGGAAACTTATATAGCCATGAAAATATTAAGCACAGCAAAATATAAAGCGAGTAAACGAAATTAAATAGCCAAAAAAGACACAAACCATAAACACAAATTTACGTGGTGAAACCCTCAAGAGGGAAACATCCATGGAGCAACGGTATCGATTCTCTTACTGTTCAAATCTAGAAATTACAATCAGCACATCTCTTCCTCTTAAAACTCTATTTCTTTTTTCTTTTTTGTAGCCTCAATGGGCATACATGGATTTATAACATTCTCACAAAACTAAATTCATTAATGTGTTCCTATCCATATTCTAACTAAAGTTGTCTTGTTACAACAGCAAGCTGAATAATAGGATCTTGATCCACCAGAAGAGGAATGGTTGTCATCTAATCTCAACATAAGAGAGATCCTATTAATCCACCCTTTGTAAACAACGTAGTGTTATGCACTACGGTATCTGGCATTGTTCCATTCCTGCAACCAACCAATTATTGTGCAGAATATATAAATACCTTAGTAACAAGGAAATAGAGAATGAATTTCATACCTTTAAGGAATCCCCCAAATTGACAATGAAGGAATCTGGTGTAGGCTTGACATTGAACCACTTTCCTTGTTTGGATCAAATCTTGAGGCCTTCCATTTCATCATTGTAGTGGATAGTCATGCACCTTGGATCTGTGTGAGAAGCCACAACCTCCTCCCCAATTCTACATTTTTCATCACACGAATACTTATTTATAAACAAAGTAAAATGCACACATAAAACGTTGTGTTCTGATCAAAACAATATGTATTTGGAAGCCACTTCTACATGGGTAGGCTAGGGGGACACCTCGTCTGTGCCGTAAAATAATTACACAGATCCATATCTATAAACTCTCACAAGGGGAGAAATATCAAAATATGTGGAATCCGAATCCATTTCCATTACCAATCTCCAACCTTAAACACGAACCAAAACAGTACGAGGATCTCTGCCCCATCTACAAGTTGTACGCATTATTTGTGGTATAAAAGTAATTTATTAAATTTTTAGCATGCTACAACGAGATACAATTCCATGTTGGCGGTACCATGTGTAGGGGTAGGGAGACAACGGAGCATTTTTTCAGAAGTGAAGGTAACCCTCATATTTCAACATATGCTCACACTTTCAATCTCAAGCGTTTATATTCTGACTTGTGTCAAAATCACCAAGGGCATTCTCACTAGTAAAATGCCTTTGGCGTAATTATGCCAAACAAAAAAATGGGGTGTACAAGGTTGAGCGAATCCACTACAATATATAGCACTGTTCAATAGAGTCACATGCAGAGACAAGAACAATCATGCACAAAGAGGAATAGACATGAAAAAAAAAAAAAGAGTTTACATTGAGAAGAGCTAAAATTAAATTACAACCATATGACATGTCAAAGGCTCCATAAAATCCAACCTCCCTTCTCATAATTAATAGAATACCGAGAGTTACACACTCACATAGGAAAATATCTAAAATTATAGTTTCATATTGTAGTTCCCACTTCCCTTCGACACCTTTTTTATTATTGTTTTCGATACTGTTAACTACACTTATGGATATATTGTAGCTTTTTTATTTAGCATGTTATTAGATGTTAGAGATATTGGGCTGTTGTTGATTTCGACTCATAAATGATGCATTTGGATTATTAGATACATTTTATATCGATGTTGATATGCTATTGACATGGTTATTTATATAAATTTCTGACATGTGATGTATTTTTGTCACATTGAGTAGGCTTTGATAATTGAACTAATGTTGTGATCATTTTGACATGGATGAAACGTTGAATAGAAATGTTGCTAGAAATTGTAAATGATATCGTATTTTCCTAGATGATATTTGAGTCGTATATAGATGATCATGGATTTATATTGTACATTTTTTTGTAGATGTTTTTAATGTGGCCATGAGGCCAAAGGAGATATTTATGTGTTTTTCAGGTAAATTTATTCACAATAAACATCGAGGGGATTGGAGACCAACCACATTGGAATTCTAGATGAATTCAACTAGGGTTGCCATGGCAACATGTAATTGTGTGTGTGTTAGAATTATTTGGTTAGGGGAAAATTGTGACCAATGGGTCATGTGTTGCCTTTTTATTTAGTTTCCTTTATTGATGTTAGTATGTGATTTTTAGTGATGTAATTATTTGTATTATTTAATTGGAGTTTGGTGTATGTATTGTACCCCTTATTATTAATGGGTTGTAGTGTCTTAATTAGAGCTAATTTAACCTGTCCTCAACTAATTAAAGATGTGACCAAAGAAATTCATTTATTAGAGTAGATTTCTCTTAGATGTTGTGTTGTAAGTTGAGTGCTTGGGGATCTTGAGTGTTGTACACTCTACCCCTTCATGGAAATTCGAATTTGGCCTTAGAGGCCAATTTTGGAAGCTTGTGGAAAAGTCAAATTTGTCCCACACCTCTTAAATTGCTATTCCAACCCTACCCATGGGTTGGGGGGTCAAAATTAGACCCCATTAGGTGTTTTGGGAAGATAAAACGGTGAAATGTTTATTGCACTTTCTTTCAAGTAATTAATTTTGTCCTTAGGGGGTGTGGGCTTAGTTTGTGTGTGTAAATAATTTTTCATTTCTCTCACCCACCAATTATGGTGCATAAGGGTTGAGGTTTGCATTCTTAGGTGGAGTTTAGGATGAGTGATGTGACATCCTACATGGAGCCACCTCATCCTCTAATCTCCCTTTTATATTTATTGAAGTTCTTTTGCTTGTTTGGGGGTTACTTGATTATTTTGTGCTCTTGCATTTTTGGAGAGTTAGAGTATTTTTTGGAGTGCTTGTGGATTGTTGGAGATTGTGGATGCTTTCTTTGTTTTGAGGATCTTTGAGATTTACTCTTGGAACAAGCTCTACTATGGAAAGGTAGGAGTTTTATCTTGCTTATGTTATGCTTTATTTTGTGTTTATGTGCTTGTGTTGAGTATTGTTTTCTTTGGAATGATTTATGGGTGTGGGTAGATTGCCTTATTTTGGAGTAGGAGGAGATTATGGGGAGATTTCATGTAGTGAGGCATAAGAGTTTACTTTTTTGTTTGGAGTGAGCTTGGGTTGGGTGCCCCACCTTGGATAAGGAATGCTTGCATTTCTTACTTGTTCTTTTATGAGGGAGGCATAAGAGATTAAGGGAGGCATAAGAGTATGTGGGAGGTAATAGGGGTACTCGACGGAGTCCTAAGAGTATATGGAATTCCCTTTGTTTGAGATGACTTTATATGAATGTCTTTGTTTATCTATTTTCTCAAACATTCCCTTACATGTCTCTTGTTTACAAAAAAATAAATAAACCGGTGTGTATCCTCTTTTCTTCTTTCTTTCTTTTTTTTATGGTTTGCATTGATTGTAGTTGACATTTTCCCATACAATTTACCAGAAAAGAACATAAATGATTTCTATATGATTGGCCTATTTTTATTTTGAAATATTTAGATAATTACATAAGGATGAAATAAACCTTATTTTTGGTTAAAGGTTGCACAAGTGTAGATCCTATGTTTTAATTATTGGACCTTTTCCTCTCTTTGCTTGACCTTGAGTTCTGAAATTCAGTACCATCATTTACAACCCCTCACAAAAACCACCATAACTACCTCTTGTTGTGGTCATCAAATTTGATGCGTACGTTGGACTACTATCAGATGTGAACAAACCTCTCCATGTTTTTGTCGTGTTATTTTAAGAGGTGGCTACAAGCAACACCCTCTAGAAATGGCATGAGCAATTTGACAATCCACAAATCCCAAGGACTAACGTTGCATAAACACAAGTGTAGATATTAGACATACAAAACATTAAGTTCTTACTTTTATAACAATCTCCAAAGTTTGATCCCTTCACGAACTCCACATTTCCCGCTCCATTCTCATTCGAAAATAAATGTCACTCCAAAATGTTCCATCGTCCATATGTCAAAATTAGAAAGCAAGAAAAAGATGATGGCCTCACATCTCTTCAACAAATAACGATCTCTAGCATTGTAAAGATTGTAGCAACTTTCACTTTCTCCTTCAAACTCAGAAACTACTTTTTATTTTTTACTTCTTCCTGTACATTACTACAAACCATCATTACTCTTGTTGACGTTTCCATTACACACCTGGACATGTAATTACCAATATGAAATTAAATTATTAAAAACACAAACATTTACAAACAAATGTAGGGAAACATATAATTTTATTACGGTAGTTATTAACTTCAGTGTATCCTAATAAATAGAATAAAATTGTTGTGACAGCTACTTTTAAGTTAAAACCCTTCTTTTCAAATTTTATTAAAAGGAATGCCTATATTAATAACTAATAACAAGTAAAAATATAACATATTAAAAAAACTCTTTTGTATATACAAAAGATTAAAAATAATTGATAGGTAATTTTTAAGATTGTCTCTGTACGACGGGTTTGAATTCCTGGTAACCAGCAGAGGGCAGGATAAATTCGTAGTTACCACCGCCTTATTTCCAACTCTGTACGTAATAGGAATTTGGAAAAGACCATCAAATTCTTTGGGCGTTTTGAATTTTATATGTTAATAAGCTATGCACACAGAGGATACGATTCAATAATTTGAGTGTTTCGTCTGGTGGAAGTTTTTTCAGAGGTAATTAATTTTCAAAATTGTCGCGCACGACGGGTTTGAATTCGTTGTAAGATCAATTTAAGACCCGACATTCAAATTTAATTAGCAGACGGCAGCATCGATTCGTAGTCATGCATGACGTGGCAGAGTCCACATCGCCTTATTGAAGTAGTATGTGTTTTGGTTCACATCATGTATTAAATACGTTCAAAACAGTCCGTACGTTCACCAAGGCCTAGGCTGCAGGGATCAAATTTAAAGGACTCGTCTAAATTTTACTTTGAAGGGACAAGCTTTTACATGATGAAAAGTAATACAAATATTTTACACTTTAAATGATAAACAAGAATAAATCGAGTGTCCATCTTATAAAATTAAGAAATATTTTTTTTTTTTAAATGATTTTAAATTGTTTTTAAAAATTATTAAGTTCCTGGTTGATTGGTACCTTGAATAAAAGGAAAAAATCAGTAATCCAAACAAAATGGCCCGATCGAGAATAGTGTAAAATTAAAAATCTATTTAAACTAGTAAAATAATCAAATTATGATGTAATGAACACCCAAATTTGCAATATTCTGATTTCTTAAAAATCATTATTACTAAAATAAGCATTAAAAAATACATTTTAAAAAACATTAAATAAATTTAATAAATAAATACATAAACAAACAATTGAAATTAGACGAGAAGACATGCAAGTTAGTAAACACATAAAAACCATCAAACTATGTGTGGGACACGAGGATCTTTTATGAAAAACTTGTAAATAATAAAATAAATAACTTTAATTTCTACTTGGATTTTAGTGTGTAAAATTAAAACCCATTTGGATTCGTTATCACTTCAACAGAAAAAATTCACTCAGATTTTAACCACTAAAATTAAAATCCATGTAAATTTTAATCAATAAACTACATTAAATTAGTTTTTTTTTTCCAATTGAATTAAAGAAATTGTGCATCCATACATTAAAACATCTACACTATGTCACTGATAGATACATCGAGATATTGTTGGTTACATTCAGAGTCACGAGCTTCACCTTGTGCACAATATGCATTCATATCTACTACACACAAATGATGTATTGCCAAATTAGACTGCTCCATTTAACACACATACCCTTCATAATCCTTCATGAATCTTTCCACTACCCTTTTCCTCTGCTCCTTAGGCATATAGTTGAGTCGCATTGTCTTGAGCACAACTATAATATTAAATTCGTGTTGGCCTCCACATAACTGCTACTGAAATAATGGTTAGAGATAAGATACCAATGATCACTTGGATGGGTGCTTTCAATGGAAAAAGAAGTTTATCTCCGTATGTCCGCTCCCTCGTACAATGAGCTCTTCTCATCTATCATGCATTCTACAATCTCTCAGATAGGCAAAGGGGGATTAAGCCTTAGGCGAACTAGGCCAGTTGCCTAGGGGATCAACCTTTTAATTAGGGAAAAGCTCAACACTTAGCTTGGTTAATCTTTACAATGGTCATAATGGGTGAGCTCCTAGACGAGTGACTCGACCTTTGTTTTTCTTGAAAACAAGCCCCAACTACCTTTTCCTAAAACTTCTTTTCCATTGCATTACAAATCATGTTGATCCAATCATCTCGCCCCCTAAATTTTCTACACACCAAGCTCAAATTGATCTGGTGATTTGGATCAAGACCATTGCGAGCTCATCTTGCCCTTTAGCACAACTACAACTCACATAGAGGCTGCTCAACACCCTACATTGTGAGTCACAATTGAAGTCACCCTTCAAGATAAGTTCAACACTATTCTCCAAGCTCTCCCCCAACCTCACATATCCATCATATCCAATCTCATCCCATATCCAAGCTCGTGACCACTCGACATGTTTGATATATTCCAAATCATGTTGTGCACACTCCCAAGTGGGTAGATATTTGTGTACATGTCAATCCTAGCTCTTTTCTCCGCCTCTCAATGCGGCTCATGTAATTAAAAAAGTTGAAAAAATACAATGCAAAAAATAAAACATCTAAATGAATCCCAAGCAAAGTCCATAATCCTAAATGGTAATATTAAATCTTTTGGTTTTTAGGTATTTGTGCTCAAGTATTCGTTGAGATGGCATCGCCAACTTGCTAAAAACTTAGGATTTGACCTTAATAGTATTATATCAGTATATTTATTAAATTAAAACATTTGATAATTGTTTAATATGTATTGTATAATGTATTTACGAGTCACGCGCAGAGCCCGAAAAGCTAGACGTGATTGTTGTTTGTAGAAGTCATTAAAAATATTTTATAAGATTTAAAAAAATTAGACAAATTGTTGACAAGCATTTTTCATCATAGCCCTTCTTTTGAATCTTTTGTTTTTTATTAGTGGTGAAAAGTGTTAAGGGGACCCTACCTCGTACAACATGAGGAGACAAAGATAAAACATTGAGGAACTAAACAAACCATCCTCTACCAGTGGCGCTAAAGATTAAAAACAACAACATCAAACCCAATAACAATCTCAACAATATGGCCCCTTCCCTTTGGATCTTAACTGCATCTTAAGGGAGGAGAGTGTGCCTTTCTTTTTCTGACTGACAACTGTCTAACGCCTTTTCCATATTTGGATTTACATTTTCATTGTTATGGATTGGAATCAAAACTTCAATGTGTTCCGTAGAGTCATGGGATCCTGATAAGTGATCCGAAACATTCTTACAAACTTGTTGCACTTCCACCACTTCTGGTTCAACTGATTCCTCAAAAACTAAAATATAATCAAAATCAAAAGGATCATTCACAAACAGGTGATTAGGATTAGAGTTCTTCCACCAAGAGCTTCTACCTTTAGCATGTTTTCGAACCAAGTGACAATCTAATGCTAAATGTTCAAGAGATTTTTAGGCATTTTCTGCATCTAAAGGGAAACCCTTCATAATCCAGGTTTTGAATCCAATTTCTATCTTCAACTTTAAGTTCAATAGTGGCAGGTAAATCCAAAGTGGTATCCATATCAACCAAGATTCGAGCATAAGTAGTGTGCTCAAAATCTTCAGTTTTTGGGTCGATAGCTAAAAATTTCCCTAAAGTATTACCAATAACATTTAAACAACTCTCCAAATAGAACTAGAGGGGTAAGTAAGGTATACGCATCCACACCGGTTTAACTTGGAAAGTATCAGAAACCGGGTTAAAAAAAGGAAACCACTTATAAAAGTAACTTGCACTTTTTTATTGTCAAATGATTTTTACATTTTGAATTTTTTTGACATGCAAATTTTTCAGTTCCCTTTTTTAACGTGTTTGAGACCTTGGGAAGAGATGCGACAGGCTCAATTTTGAACACTGCTAGCTATGTTTCCCCTATAAGTTGATGTTGACGAGTTTATACCTTGGGTGATTTGGATAAAATGTGTTGGTCATAATGTTGGTATACTATTATTATACAGTCACTATTAGATGAATGAATTGGTGCATGCTACTTGTAGAAACTAATTATTATGAGAATATTAGAAGCAATTTTTTTATGTATACACTCAAATGCATGATATTCAATTGTGTATATATTTGCAATGCTATTACACTCCAATTTTACAATCACCTCCCACTGATTGTTAGACCTAAACAACATAATTTATCAAATAAAAATATATATTAGATAACATCATTATAGTGTGTTAAGGGATGGAATAATCTCATTGATCTAATAACACGTCATTTTCATTAAAATAGACTAAGAGAAATATTTTTATTGCATTCACTAGTGTTTCATTCTTTCTATATTACAAGCACTTGGATTTGGTCTTATTTTTTTCCACTAAGTTTAAATGATTTTTGTGGAAGCATTTGTTTGTCTCTCTATTAATAAAATACAATCTTAATGGGCTATCTATTTCTTATATATTCAATAAGGTTTCCTTCTATCCCCTGCAATGTATTTTTTAGTTGTGAAATGCTTTGGCTATCTCTTGGCTAAATTGTTTTAGAGTGGATAAAATAATCTACCTTCCTATAGAGAACTCCCTATAACTTGTTAATTTCCACTTTGCAGATAATTTCTTCATTGTACTAATTGAGTAGGGGAATATTAATCATGATATCCAATACATAAAATTATTCTACCTAACTTGTTAATTTCCACTTTGCAGATAATTTCTTCATTGTACTAATTGAGTAGGGGAATATTAATCATGATGTCCAATACATAAAATTATTCTACCTAGCTTTGGAGTCTAACATTAAGTTGATAAAAAATTAATGCTACAATAATTCCTTCAGTGTCCTCACTAGCTTCAATCCTACTCTTGGATGTAGATTCAACGTAGTGATATTCTTCAATTTCTTGGTATCCCTTTTGAATTTCAAGCCGGTCCTTCTAGTCTTTGGCTATAACTTATTAAGTGTTGTGAATAATTTACCCTACTATATCATTAACCCAATTCTTTAGGAACATCATTTCAAATTTGTTCAAGGATCCTTATTGTGGATTATGTTATTACTCTTCATTTTGAATTCCCTCATAAGTTTCATACCAAAAGTTAAAAATTCCTTAGGGATTTCCAATGTCCTATTTAAAAACATGGGAAAATATTTAACTGAGTTTCCTAAGAATTTTGCTATCTTCCAATGATATGAGAGGTCTCAAATTTCTTAATACCCATAAATAAGGTGTTTCACTTTCTACTAATAGATTATTTAAGTTACTAAAGTATTTGATGCTTGGAAAATGTTTTGTTATAAATTTAGTATTTTTCTTGGCTCAACCTTTAGGAAAACTACTTGGAGTTTCATAGCCTACTTATCTTGTGTGATCCTATTGGAGTTGGGGTATTTTTATTTCCAAAATTATATGGAATCCTTTACAATCAATAAAACATTGGACTTTGTGCAGTTGTGATGTTTTTAGTGATGACATTTTCATTACCCAACATTCCCTTTAGTGTTCTCTAGTTATTAATTTTTGTGGTGTTCCATTTGTAGATGTACATTAGGTTTGTTCCCTTCAATTTTTGAGATGTGGAATTCATTAGGTATTCATATTGTGTAATATGTTTAACAAAAAATATTTAGACTATGTTACCCTGGCCTAGTTTTAAAGATAATATTTTTATATAAAACAATGGGCAAAAATATTAGAAGGAAATTTTTGATGTTGTGCCTTCAAAATTATTGCACACAATTTCATTAACCTATGCTAATATTTAATGGAATGATTGAAAATTTTATGTTTGTACTACTTTCCTTAACTATAATTTCAATAATGAATATGACTATTTTTTTTAGCATTCCTTTGTATAAAAATATTAATGAGAGATTATCTATGCAGTATGTTGCACAGACCTAAAAGAAGGTATTTCAAACTATAGGGTCATCCATTACTGATCCCAAGTTAGGCTACATTTATTAATATTTTCTTTTTCATGGGTTTCTCTCAAAATTTCACCTCTCATCTAGGTGTTCCTCATCCCAAATAAACCTTAAAGAATCACAGGAAGATATTTAAATATTTATTTAGGTTCATCAATTCTCAACAAGCTTGGATGTGGATCCATGACTCCTTCAAACCCTTAATCTAATATTTTTAACTAGTATAATATTCTTCTAGGGGGTTTGATCCATGTTACCTACAAAATTCACACATCTATGCCATACTTTTAGAGTGGAAGTTATGTTATTTATTTAGAAATAGATAAATTCTATTATTGTCACTAGTACTATGGTAAATACTCAATTTTTTACTTACAACAAAGTAATAGCATTCTCAAATGTTGACATGTCCCATTTGTATATTGTTTATATAAATGTTATAGTTGGTTTCATTATACAATAAATGATGTAATATGATGAGTGTTATGATCACACAACTCATCTTAGAAATTATTATCTTTATGGAATTTCATTATATTTAAAAATGATTAATATTTTTGTATAGACACTAGAAAATACACCTTACATATAAGGTATCTTAAGATAAAATACAAAAAACAATATAAAACCACCATAATCCCTAAAAATCAAAACATTCCCATAAAATCCATGAATATTTAACTCCCAAGTTAATTGATGATAATTGTAATGTCCCTTTCAGGATAAAATTTGAGGAAATTGGATTTTACCCAAAACCTCAATGGAACATTTCTTGAATTTATGACATCCACATATATAAACATTATTTTTTGGAAAACCACACAAAAATTAGAGCCAATAAGTGTTAGAAACTTGGGTGACCTCAGTAAATTTTAGATTTTATTATTTCTTACACAAAAATTTTCATAAACATATTAGAAATTTGAAACTCTTGATGAAATAATGTTAAATATGTGCTTTATTCTCAAAATGTAAAATTTTAGAATTAATTATCTGCCACAAACAATAGAAACTTAAAAAATTCACATCTTCTGAATAGTCATATTTATAATGCAAATAATAGCTGAAAATGGATGATATAAAAACAAGTTTAGATTTTTCCAACGATCCAAATTGCGAAAAATGTTTTATTTCATGTTAGTGAATGTTAGATATACCATGCATATATTTTTATGCAAGCTGCCCCACAATCGTTGGATTTAAATGCAGTGTTAAGTAATGCATTTATTGTGCCGCTATATCGATCAAATCATGTGGAATGTGAGCCTACATTGCAGATGGGGTTTTTTTATTTTCATCCAGTTCTTTTATGGCTCTTTCCATTTTAATGAGTAATCAACTTATACATATAACAATAAAAATATGAGCCGGTAAATAAACTATTATTATGTATATTTAATATATAGTTTTAATTTTTCAATATGTATCAACTCCAATCCACAATTGTCAAGACTAACGATTTAGTACTTTGTTACCCCTATAGAAGGTAACAATGTAGTAAGTTTGTATTGTTACAAATTTATTGACCATTCAAAGTTATCCATGGTAATAATATATTGAGAAGGTAACAATGTGTTGTTGTTTTATCAGATAAGGTGATAAAATAAGGATTATGGCTCTAAAAAGCCTTACAACCAAAGATACATCATGAAAGCAGCATAAATAGAGATAGGAGAGATATAGGACCACAAAAAGATTTAAAAAACCTTATCCTAAAAAAACACCAAGTACAAATAGAAATAGACACATCAAAAAACTAGCAGTCCTCTACTAGAAATAGACACAGTTTGACAACAGTCCGCCAAAAGGCTAAAGTCACTAATTTTTCTTGAGATGTTTGAGGGGTCCTTCCTGGGAGTTGGGTTATCCTTGCATATTTTTATTTTCATCCACGCTCATATGGAATTTCACCTTCCCCTCGGCATCATCATCAGAGTTTTTTAGATGGAGTTAAAACCTTTCAGATCGCCGACCCTTTTCCAAATTGTCAATTCTCTCCTGTAGACCCTTAACAAAATTAATGATTCCTTCCAAATCATATCTCATGGCAAGTTGAGATATGTAGACCTATTTGGAAGCCTCAATACAGTCATACATGTTATCCCTCAAATCCTTAATGATCTCATCCATAGATTAATTGTCTTCTTCCAGATGCTTAATCCTAATTTTGAGATTCTCAAATGTCTCCTCCCATGCCAAATAAGCTTTATCCTTTCCTTTTGATGTTTAAACCTTCATACTTTCTATAGGAAATGGCTCATCTTGATATTCATTTGTCTCCTCCTGGGTATTAGTACCCTTTCCAATCCTAAGTTTGGTAAGACAATCTGCCAAATTGAGAGTATCATCCAAATCCACTTCAATCACTCCAACCTCTTGTGGAATAATTGTTCTTCCATTGTGGTATAGAGGAAGGATAAGCACATGGTTTAGGGGAGTATCCATCTTACCCTGCTAAAAGTCCCTAATCGATATCATGATAGACATATACAAATAAAATGGAATACTCATAACAATTTTGTGTCGGAACATGTTGAGCATGGACATGTGATCTGTATATATTTTCATGTACTTTCCTTCTAGGGTAATGTAATGCATAATATGGAGGCAAACAATATTCTATATACCACAGATACAAGACCTCACAATACCATCTATGAGACAATACACTTTTTCCTTACCTCGAAAGAAGGTTTGGATTTCATGGTTTCTCCTTATTTTGTCATTGAAGATTTTCAATCCCACTATGTCCATGTCAGTGGCCTCCATAATGGGCTTCTCAGATACAATAATTTCAACACCTCTAACCACAAATATGCCATTATCCCAAGCTTTCCTGAGTTTGAGGGCTAGGGAAGGGTTTGAACCTTTGAGTTTAGATATCAACTCCCTAAAACCTCTCATTTTGAAGATACACCACAAGGAGGGATTGTTATAAATTTCTTCATGGCTGGAGGATTCCACACATATTATGTAACCTCCAATATTATAATATTTCAAAATGAGAAGAAAATTTTATATAGGGAAGATAGTACCCCCTTTAAGTTCATTAAAAATAAATATTTTAGTAAATATTTCACACATGCGACCAATCTTGCCAAACCTAAGATTAATAATACACCCTTTGCTCGTGTGGCCATGAACCTTCAAATTATTTCCTATCATGAATAAGGATATTATTAAGTATAATTGATATTTCATCCCCTTGGTTCCAAAGTTTGAAATCATTACTAGTCACACCCATATTGGCTAGTCTATCGGCACATTTGTTGCCACTATGTGGAGTATGGAGAAATGTGACTTTATCAAAGTCCTTGAGAATTTATTTGGTGTCTGAGAGGATGTTACCAAGGATCTTGTTTGTAACCAAACTGATTCTCCCTCAGAAGCTGAAAATCATCACAATTTTGACAGGAATGTTTGAGACAAGCAGATCATGTTGTGTGTCGTAATATATCCAGGGAAGAAATGCAGCTTTCTCTTTGTCACTCAGATGTGGAGAAATGGGTAGCACCCTTAAGAGGATATGATCTATCCTCACTACTTTATGGTTTTTCCTTTCAACCAAGGTGAGAGGACCCTTTTTTAGCTTGTTGTTTTTGGAGGAGATGGAGATATCCTTCTTTGCAAAGTTATTAAGAAGACCTTGAAGAAAATGTGATCAATACAACAAAAATATAACTCTTACAAGTTGTCACCCTAGATAATGGAGATATTTTCCAAGAAAGGTTCAGGCTACTTGTTGGTTATCAAATAAGGAATTTATTGAAAACAACAATTAGGGGACAAAAATTCCCTCCTCTTTGATGGGAGTGGTTCCCTTATTTAAAGGAACAAACCTATTTACAAATGTACAATGTTTAGTTTTAATGAGGAACTCTAATATCATGAAAGTGTTTGATATAACAGATCATCAATACAAAAGGATAGAAGAATTAAGGAAAGGGAGGAGGTAGAATAGCACTTCTCAGGAAATATAGATAACAAAATAATTCCTTACGCATACCAGAATGGAATCATATAGAACAGAATCATTTGCATTGAAACCATAGGATGTTATCTCACAGACACAAAGTTCAAGAGATGAAATCCACAAGAATATAAATCTTCTTGAAGTAAAACAAACTAATGATTCAATAAATTTTAATAGATAGAAATGAAATAACAAGAACAGATGGAAACACAAAGAGATATCTTCTTGTATTGATAGCTTTTACTCGTTTACACTTTCAAAAGATAAACAGAGTTCCAGCCCCTAAAAATGGCACATAGAGCCCATTATATAGTTTACAAATTAGTTACACTTGGTAACCATTTCTATTAACTAAAATATTAATTAAGGAAGTGCTCAACACAATGTCCTTAATTAATTTACAATGAGCTTGATTCTAGGAAAAGAAAGAGACAAGGAGAAACTAGGAGAAACAACATTCACTTATTGTTGAGGAGGGCCCACCGACTTTAGAATCTGTTTCCAAAATATTTTCAATGCCTCATCTATCTCTCTACCTCATGGGACTAATGTGTTGGCAGTGGTGTGAGACCAAGTGCCTAGACATTTCTCCATGTTCTTATCAAACTCGGTATGTTCTAGGTATTCTTTATTAGCTTCTTCAATTGAAGATTAAAGAGAGAAAATATCCTTTATCTTCTCTTTGGTAATCAATTCTTCTTTGAAATGGCCTTCTTTGAAAAATGTCCTGAACTAAGTTTTAATCTCTTGAAGAGAGAAAGGAACACCTGAAGTTTCATCATGAAGATGAAAATGAATATCCTTAAAGGCAGATGCCACACAAATCTTGAAAGATGCCCCCTTCTACCAACGGTTTCTCAATTCTCCCAAGGATTTTTCTACAAATTTTATTTTCCATTCAACACTGAACACCCATGACCCTGAAAAGTTGTCCTTGGCATCATCAAAAACTTTACTAGCCAACAATATCTTTTCATCAGCCTCTCCCATCAGGCGAAGATCTATGATGTAATTACTCCAAAGCTTCAGTTCTTTGTCCATAGCTTTAATAGAGGAGGAGAGTTTTTGTTATAGGTTAACCAACTTCTCATTGGATTTGAAGGCCTCTTCAATGAAGTTCAAGCCTGCAATGGTCATATCATCAACCATGGCTTCCATAGCCCTTCTATAAGTGGAATATCTGTGTATATCCTTGATACTCTGAACCTCATCCTAACTGAGAATCATAGGAGGTGGGAGGGAAGCCAGTGGATCAGGATCCAAAACCTTATCTTTAGCCAATAATGACTTGATGAAGTTGGAAATAACTTGATTTTGTTCTTCCAACTGTTCTATAGTTTGTTTACCCTTTTCCACTCTCTCAATAACCTTGGTGACTATTTCTTAGAGGTTATGCACCTCACTCTTAGCAGTAGATTCTCCCATGGGAATTCTAGAAAGTTCCAAGTCAGAGGCTAATAGATCCTGCTCTGCCTTATCCACCTTAGGATTCGCAACCTCCAGAAATTGTTGTCCTTGAGCATCTGTCACTATCCTTGAAGTTTTTTTAGCTCTCTTTGCTGGAGGAGGAGGAGGAGTTTCTAACAAAGCTACCACAACATCAAAATTGGGCCCTGCCAAACGAGAAGAAGGTTTTCTCTTCCTACTATCAACAAAGGGTTGTACCCATGCAAAAGTAGAAGAAGAAGAAGAAGGGACAAGAGGTCCAAGAGAAAGTGAACCCATGGCACTTAAGGTATTCACTACTTTTACTTCCAGTAAAGAGGTGAGTGAGGCATCTGAAGCTTCTTGTGCAGAGGAATCTGTGGTACTAGGAGGTTTAGTTCTAGGTACCTCCTTCTCATCTTCAACTATTACTTCTGAAGTTCCTGTAGGGTTTGGTACTTAACCATCATCACTTTCACTGATAATAATAATGTTCTTTGTCCCTGAAGGTAATCCTGAATGATCTTGAAGGGGTTCTTCCTCAATTGGCTCTTACTTAACCTATTTTATTTTCTTTTGGTACACTTGAGTAGAAGAAGAGGGAGTAGATGATTTAGGTTCTTTAGTTGAGGAAGAAGGAGGGGTTTGTACAGGTACCTCTATGTTGGGCGTATGTGTTTCCTTCCTAGGTGTTGAAGTATCTCTGGAAGAAGATCCACTTTGATTCTTCTTAAGCTCTCAAACCTTCCTGTCAAACCAAACTTTGGTTCTTACAAAGACAAGGATCAAAATCCCAACCAAGCCATCCTTCTCCTTCTTGTACCAATCTAGATCTTCCAAAAGAGTATGTTTGACTAATGTCTCATATTCAAAAGATAGCAAGTTTGTATTATCATCCTGGAACCCTTCAGGAATTTGATAGAGAATGAGCTCTTTAATTAGTTACAAAGGGAATCTACCATAGTGCCTCTACCTTGCTTCAAAATCATCTGTACAATTGGCCCAATAGTCCTCAGTATCTAGTCTATGATGATAATTTATTCTGAGGTTCTGCTCAATGAAAATTTTCAAATCAAAACAAGTCCTAGGCCTAAAAAAGTGGACAGTGATGGGAGAAAGGGCCCTTTCTATATTTTGGGCATCCAAGGCTATTTTGCAGGTATGATTTCCCAAAGAAATAGGGAAGTGCAGACCAGATATTTTCTTGTCCCTATAGGTTCTATGCAATTTATCCAATTTCTTGCATACTTCAATTAGAGCCATCTTGTCATTACAAAAAATGGGGAACTTGAGAGGTGTGTTTTCATAGCCAGGCAACTTGATATATGAAAACCTCCTGAATTGAATGAAGAAATCTCGATACTTAGCTATTAGGTTCATGGCTTCATCATAAAATATCCTAGCAGTATCACCTTCTAAGAGCCTTACAATATACATGATAAAGGAATCATTAACTCTCTAGAAATTGTGGTTGCTAGTTTCAAGGGTGAATTGAGGGCAGTATGCATAAATGGGATCATCCTTTTGGCCCTCCATGTATGTGAATCCAAACCACTGCCGGGATGTTTCTAGGGAATACATGAGATAAGAAGTCATGTAGAACTTCTTAGTTTGTTGCACATTAGAAAATTTCTCGGTCAAATTCATGCAAATGATTTCTACCCAATTTATGTTCTGACTACGTTCACAGACGATGTTGATGAGAGGGCACATCCAGAAGTGAAATTCATTAGTAGAGGGAAATCCCATGACACGAGCTACAAAATGATGAAATCAAATAGCTCTTCATTGAAATCAGCCCTAAATAATTCCTTGGAAAGTCAGGATGCTCCCTTCTTAGGGTTCTTCAACCATGATTATTCTATTCTTGCCTTATATTTATCATTGTCCTGCTCGAATAGGGTCTGAGCTTGAGACTAAGTGATAATGATGGAGTCTTCAGTTTTTGGAATGCGTAGGGTGGCAGAAATGGTAGCAGTATCCAGTTTAGCAATCATCTCCCCATGCACATTAGACAATTCTTTGGTGTCTGAGTTAAAATGAGCTCCACAGGTGAGCACGGTGTTAGTACATTGTACAAAAATAAGGAAACCCGCCACATAAGCAAGACCGCACTCATTGATCATTTGTGCCACGGGGAAAGGATTAGGGCTAGTCAATCTATTCCAAAAATCCCTAAAATCCAGGTGTCGAACCTCCCTATCCTCAATATCGGGAACAAAGGTCTCAAGGGGTGATACATGTTCTTGGCCTTGGAATTTGATCTTCATGTTTGCAATAGACAAAGGAAAAACCTTCAAGGATTGAATTTGTAATGAAAAATGCA
Source organism: Taxus chinensis (assembly GCA_019776745.2). Classification (NCBI taxonomy): domain Eukaryota; kingdom Viridiplantae; phylum Streptophyta; class Pinopsida; order Cupressales; family Taxaceae; genus Taxus; species Taxus chinensis. Next base: position 674,485,536 of record CM034148.1, read on the forward strand.
AAGGGAGTAGGAGCACGAGAAAATGACCTTAATTACAGGGATTCGAGCAAATGATGGCAATTGAGCAATGTGTCAAATTCATAGAAAATAGTCCTATTAAATAGTTGTTTAGGATAGAGAAGGCCATTAAATGTGCATTAAATTAATATTGCATCGACTTAAAAAGATAAGAATCGTGAAGAGCAGAAAAAACTAGCCAGGATGGTCTTTGGTACATTTGGGACATGAGGGATGTGAAGATACAATCCGGTCGATGCGAGCGATGCGGGTAATGCGGGCCAAATGAGCACAGGTGGCCCAAAAGATTAGAAATGTGAGGGATGTGAAGGATGTGAAGATGTGATTGGGGTAATGCGCGTGATGCAGGAAAAGTGGGGATAGAAGGTATAGATTCTCGGGAAAAATGGGACAAAAGTACGCGAAGGACCCAATGCGGCCGATGTAGGCAATCGGGGAACAGAGAGCCTAAGCGAACTTGGGACAAGCGGGCCAAAAAGTTTCGACAGAACTGAAAGTTAAAGAATTTCAGGGAATGCGGCCGATCGGGGAACAAAAGGTCCAACAGAACTTGGGACATGAGCGATAAAAATGTCCGACAGACCCACAAAGCACCAGAATAACCCAAAAAAATACAAATTTTACTATCTCCTCAACTTTTCACTTCACTAGAACATCACTAAAGGGTGTCGATTCAAAATTTTCAATTTTTTGACTTTCAAAAAAGGGGAAATTTTGAGAAGACAACACTACTAAAGACAATGAAAACCTGATTGCTTCTACATGTTTTAGTAATAGAAATTATGCCTTTGTACACACATAGGACAAACAGGGGTAGTACGGGTAGGATTGGTTTTTTTTAAATGAATTTTGGTTGGAGGTGAGGAAGAGTGGACTTTGATTCGCTAGATATTTAATAGATTTTACAAAAAATGGAAGGCTTAATCAACAAAATTCTTGAGAACAACTAAAATGCTCCTTTAACCAGAAGGTGTGATTCAGTTGAGGCCCAGCTCAGCATGTTTTCACACATACTTTAAGAATCCAAAATGAAGTCTCAAATTGAAAAACTTAATTGAACATTATCAACCTTTGTTTTATCACACCTAAGATACCCTCAAAGGCTAACAAACAATCTTATCGTCATGCTAGGAGTAAAGTGATTTTAAATTTGTTTATTTCATTATCAAATGAAAGCTCTTCTGATAAATGAATTTGCAAATGCCACAAAACTATCACAAGGATAAGATCTTGTGTGATTCACAAAGATTTCAATGTAAGATTATAATGGGAACAAGAAAAACTATTTGTAGACATTCAGAAATGAAGTAGACACAATTTTGCTTAAAATAAAACATAGATTAACTCAAATTTGATTAAATGCATTAGCATGGGAAAGTTTCTAGAACAATCTCAGAGCTTGTCAATGGATGTACACTTGTAACCACCTTGATATGATCAAATTTAACACAAAAGAAATAAACAGGATCCTCATATGATTTCTCAAAAATATGGGCTCTGTCAAACTTTTCTCTTAGGAATTATCTCCCGACCTCTAACACTCCAACCATTTGCATGACAAATTCATGCAATTTATAACATTTCATTTACAACAGATATTTCCCCCCAAAATAAAAAATATTCAAAGCACCATTGCTTGTTACGATTTTGATTGTGATTTCTAGAATCAGATTGTCAAATAAGTTGTCGAGTGCTTAGAGGGAAAATCTCTCCAAATATTTCTAGCATTCAATTCTTCACCTGGTAAATCACTCTTCACTTCATGCACCAACTACTTCCTCCTCTAATTTGTCAAATCTGGTTTCTTGCATGCCAAGGAAGGAAAGATTGGAAAATCAGATCGAATCCGATAGTCAAATCACATCTTAATGGTAAAAGACTTTTTTAGATCTTCCCCACCAAATCATGATATCAACTTGTTTCTTGTGTGCCAAGGAAAGAAAGACTAGAAAATTAGATCGAATCTAATAGTCAAATCACATATTAATGGTAAAAGACATTTTTAGATCTTCCCCACCAAATCAAGATATCAAATTAATTCTCCTCTTCATTTGATGTGTAGGAGACACCAAGAAATGATAAAAAACCATAAAAATTTGCATTCCCAAGAGCTTTGGAGCAAAAATAGTGGAAAATCAGATACAGATGCACAGTTTTCATCGATTTCCCTTTTGAATTTGGACCGTCCATGTGGGAGATCCGAGTTAAGACGGGCCTAGGCATTCCTTCTTACCTTCTACAACTTTTAGGAAAAAATGTAAAATTTCTCATTTTGCTCTGTCCCTCTGCCTTTGAAAAATGGGCTTGGCACGTGTTCCAATGTGGGTCCCAAAGGAACCATGACTCAATTCTGCTATTTTACCTCATTTTTGGAAAAAGGAAAATTTTCCAAATTTTCCCCGCAACTCTACCCTTCCGCCTTTAGTTTCTAATGTGGGTCCTAGTGGAAGTGTGCTTTTTTTTTACACTTTAAGCCCTTATTTCACAAAAGGGAAAATTTCCAAATTTCCCCCAAAAGTCTGCACCTCCACTGTTGACTAAAACAAAATTTGACTATTCTCTGTCAGGCTTGCGGGTCATTTTGATGACTTTAATCTTTTTGACAATAAGGGACAAAAAATCCAAGTTGCTTCTGATGGCCCGCTTCCCCGCCTTTTGACTTTTCAAATTACCACATGTCTCAATGGTGCATTTTGAGATGGTCCCGAAAATTAGAGACCCCAAACAAACGTAGGCTCAACACGTGTCTCAATCTGGCAGAGTCTGTTAAAAGGTTGAAGGTTCAGCGGAAGGTGTCATGTGTCTAAGGTCCGAGATAGTCTTCTTCGGCCATTGAAAAGTCTGAGAAAAAAGGCAGAGTGAGCGGAAGCCTCCAAGTGTCCTCCTGACGCTTCTTCAAAATAAAACTCAGGGGCTGGTCCCCAAAAATGTGTGGTCCCTCCATGTGTCTTAGGCTCTTTAGGAAGTTGCTTGAAAATTCTAAGTAAAGGAAGGCCTGGTGGAAACCTCCACGTGTCTTTATGACGCAACTTTAAGATGGTCCTCAAGAGTGGAGGCCCTGAATGAACGTGGGCTCACCATGTGTCGCAGGCCTTAGAAAATTTATTTTAAAAGTTTAAGTACATATCAAAGCCAGCGGAAGCCTCCACCTGTCCCTCTTTCAAAAAATTTAAGGTGGGACCCTGAGGCAGATCCTTAAATGAGTGCCAGCCCACCATGTGTCCACGGCCCACCAAAAATGTACCGGTTGCATGAAATTTTTTCCTAATTCCAAGAAAAGCAGCGGAATCCTCCATGTGTCCCCCCCAGCACAACTCCAAGGCCAAACCAAAAGGTGAATCTTCAAATGAGTTCCGTTCCTCCACGTGGACACGTTTTGGGTTGAAACGATCGACAAAGTTTTTAGAGTGCCCCGTCGAGCTGCATCCAACCAAAAAGGGCCATGTTTCCACTGACGTAGAGATGTAAATTTGACGGGAAAAACACATCTGTCAAACAATAAATATGTAGGGAAACAACCATTTGATCCCGGAGATGAAATTTTCTTCAAGGACAGAGAATTCGGAAATGTTGTAAGTTTAAAACATGATCCTCTGAGTTACATGCAATCACATTTCCTCATGTATTTGGGACAAAAAATGGAAGGGACAACAACACACGACTACGGAAAATGGAAGGAAAGGAACATCCTGAGTTTTGTGATGGGTGTCATTATTCCCTTCATTTAATCAACTTCTTGTTGATGTCATATCAAACCAGGGGTGTGTCTAAAGCTATATGCAACAAGAGTAATCCATTGATCTAGTAGTTAACTGTAGTTGTTTTTGTATTTTCTAGGGGATCTCTTCAATGTCTTAAGGACTTCTTGGTAAAACCTTATTTAAATCATACTATGAAAAATTTGTTGAATGGAAACACACTGAAAGCTTTGCTGAAAAGAAAAACACTTTGCAGAATGGAAATAAACACACTTGCCTTGGAAATAAACACACTTGCTTCTGAAAGTAAACACACTTTCTTTTGGAAATAAACACACACAACTTATAATGCTTAAAAATGATTGCAAGAAAAATAAAAATCTATCTAGACACCTGTAGGAACAAGTATACAACAGAGTATAACTGGAAGAATTAAAAGCGATAAAGAATTAACAGATCTAAACTATTTTCTTAGGAAATATAAATACCAAATAAATGAATATCTTGGTCCTTGGGGGAGTGGGCCCTTGCTCCTCCTTGAATCAGGATTTAACAACTTAGAATTATCTCAAACAGGAATGGTTATTTTATTGATAAAATATTCGGTATTACAAAACATACTGGATCTATGTACTTAGTCTATATCTCTCTTCTCCATTCTATCTCTATTTCTTATTATTCCTTTCTATCTACTGTAGGTCTACTTATATATAAATTTACAATCATAGCTATCTCTACGATTATGATGAAATCGAATCATGCCCATAATAGATGTTGAGTCAGATTGTGGTTGATCAGACATCTGTAAGATAACTATCCTTGGATCTGTGTTCATAGATCTTCTCATCCTTTCCTAATTGAAAGGGTCATTGATGCAGAATCTCCAGATGTGGTTAAAATAGATAAAATTCCATTAGTTCCAGAACTTCAGAGAAGTTCCAGAACCATAGGAAATCGCTAAGGATCAAAACCATGAGAGTTCCAGAGCTATGCCCAGGAGTTACGGAACTAAGTCCGAAAATTTTGGAACTACATACTGGAGTTCTAGAACTAAGTCCAAAATTTCCGGAACTAGATGATGACTGTGTAATGGAGTTCTGGAACTAGCTTGGAAGTTATGGAACTAAGTTTTGTTATATCAGATGCTATCGGAAACATACTGAATGCTACATACTTCATTTCTTCAATTGATTAGACCTGCTTTATTACAAAATTGAATTTCAAACACACACTTTGTCAGGAATTTCAGAGATTTTAAACATTAGAATGAAAATCAATCAAAAGACAGAAAATTACATCCTAACTCATATTAGATCAAATAAAAGTCACAAAATGCAATCAAACTTAATAAAAAGGAGAGTAAGATGAGATCATATATTATACATTAATCGGGCATATTCTAGCCTCATCATTTCCCCCAAAATTACTTGTTTGTAAGTCCCTTTAAAAACTTAATTCTTCAAAAGTGGGGTTATATGTTCTACATTCCATTTGATTTATCAGATCAAATGGCTGAAACTATATTTTCCAATGCTTAAACTTAGAGGTACTGTACCCAGCTCCTACTTCTATTTTCCTCTCCCACTCTTCAAATTTAGTAGGATCTTGAGGTTCTATTTTTTGCCAAGGATACATGGGGGTGAGAAGTAGAGGGGGACTTGTTCGCATTCCCATGCATAATTTCTCATAGGTTTTGTTTCGCACAAAATTTCGTTCCAGAATAGAGTTTCTTCTATCCTTTCATTCTCTTGAGAAACAGATAAGGGTTAGGGCTAGGAGGAATACCTGTTGAATGTTGGGAAGGTGTGCACGTACCGTAGAGAGATCAGATCAATTGTGAAGAACTCCTTTTTGTCTGGGAAGGACTACCTGTAAGTAAGAATACAAGACCACCAGATCTTAGTTAGACAATAAGTGAGGGAACTGCCTTGGGCCCAGGAAATATTAGACTTCCTTTCGAAGGTGGTCAGTTCCCCTTTTAATACGAATTAATGCAAATGATAATAAAGAAGCTATTGTAAAATCATAATTTAGGTACCTTGTTAAAAAGTAATAGAGACTAAACTACCAATAATAAAATGTTATGATGTTTGTTTGGTCACCAGTTATTGATGCATTCAGATCAAGTTACAAGGATAGACCCAGCTGGATATGAGATTGTTTGGGGGTAAATAAGGGAAAGGTTGGTTTTGGTATAAGTCACAGTGACCGATGCCGGTCACTGAATAACCGACTGCGGTTATAACACCGATACCGGTAAAAGATAACCGATATCAGTAGGGGCAGTGATTTAGGGTTTTCGAATGGAATTCAGTTGTAAGGTGGTTATGATGTTTATAGGGTTAATAGATGATTAGGGGGGGTAGTAGGGTGATGGAGAAAACTCAGAGAGTGAGAAAACTGTCTTTGGGGCAATATCGGGGTTGATGAATGAAAGTTAGGTGCAGAGTGCTACCGGGTGGTAGATCTAAGAGTGAGCTTATAATTATTATGAATTAAAAGTTCAAGAAATGGTGTTTAGAAACATACAAGATACTACTTACTAGTTCTTGATGAAGATACAGGTCCGAGGAATGTGGTGGCGATAGTAAGGCTTAGTTGGGATGATTCGGCATTGGAATGCGAGCTGATGAAGCTATCATCAGTCTTTTCCAATGCTTGGATGAGTGTGACAACGATCTAGTTGCTCAGTTACAGTCTTGGGCTCGATCCTCTTCTCTACAACCCCTTCTACTTGTTTCACTTCTCTCTCTCCTCCAAAATGAATTCCGGATCCCTTGTTTTTGGTTGGGGGAGGTCATTTACAGGGAACTGATGGTGGTTTCCTAACCGACACTGGCTGCGTAGGGACCGATGTCGGTTAGGTCAAAGTTGGCTATTTTTAGTAAAATAGCCAACTTTCCCTCTTTTTCTCCCGAGGGGTTAGTTGTGGGCTTGGTCAAGTCATTATTAGGTTCGTTTTGATGCGGGTGAGGGGTGATGAGTCATGGGTGTGGGTCTGGACCAAGTCATAGGTCTTAATTAAGTTAGTTTAGGGTTAGGGCTAGGTCATGGTGAGGTGGTGAGATGAGGCGGCGGGGTTGGAGATGTGGATTTATTAATTATAAGGTAATTAATAAATCATTAGGTGTGTAAGGGTTAGGTGGTGAGGTATGGTTAGGTTATGGGATGAGATACGGGGTACAGGGCGTCGTAAGACACATATTTGGTGTCTACATTTGCCCCTTGTTGTCATGTAGCTTGTTGTGTAAAGTTGCACTGACAATAATAAGAAGTGGTTTCCCCAGTTAAGGGTATATGTAATCCCCCTCAAATCTATCACAGATTGAGACGATGTGAAATCAGGGATAGGGTTGATAAAGGGTGAATGATGATGATATGATGGTAAGATGGTGGGGTAATTTCAAGGAAGCAGACGCACGTTGAAATGCAGTAGTGCGACAAGGGTACACGAGTTAAAGAGCAAAAAAAGCAATTCATAGGCAAAGGTCGATAGTTTATCCAAACAAGGTTGATATAATCCTGGTATCCAAGGCATAAGAAGTAGCTCCGTGGGATATAATGGGTAAGGTACCGGAACATTTAGGCATGTTCGGTAGTACCAAATGGTTGGTTTGGTTGAGATAAACGTCACGGTATCTGTCTAAGCAAAGCTAGTTGGCTGATCAATTCAAGTATCCTAGTCATGCTAAAACACAAACAAGTGAGCTCGATTAAACAAACAGCTACATTATGGGTGGATAGAATCGTAATTTGCGGGCTTCGGTCGAGGTACTTAATTGGTGCAGCCGTGGGTCGGACCGATTGGTTGGTTGCGGCCTTGGGTTGGGTGAATTGGTTTGTTGCGGCCTTGGGTCGGACCGAGTGGTTGGTTGCAGCCTTAGGTCAGGCTGATTGGTTCGGTGCGGCCTTGGGTCGGGCCGATTGGGTTGTTGTGGAATTGGGTCGGGCCGATTGGTTGGTTGCGGCCTTAGGTCGGGCTGATTGGTTGGTTGCGGCCTTGGGTCGGGCCAATGAATTCAAAATAAGGCTATTTAGCAAAGGCCAAGGGTAGGCGATGTGGTGAAAAATAGAGTTTGGTGGAGAAGAGCAGGAGTTAGGGTAAACTAGGCAAGTAACCGATATCAGTTAGTTATGACCGGTATCGGTTAGAAGACCGATATCAGTTTTCTAGGGCGCACCATAACCGATATCGGTTAGAGGTTAAAACCTATAAAAATAAAAAATACGGCGTGTCATTTTCACATTGTGAATTTGAGTGCCAACTTGTTTCTTGTCTGAGTTTTGAATTGATTGGGTTGGGTATTTGGGCTGAGTTGGCACTAGTTGAGTGGGGGAGTGAGTTATTGGTAGGCCCCAGAGATCAGGAGGCAGAGTTTGATTGGTTGAGGACCCTGCTGAGGAGATTTGGAGCCTATGGCACAGCCTGGAGGAGCAGGAGGTGTTGTAGGAGCTGGACCACCACCACCTATCCCACCACGATGACGTGTAGTCGTATCGGTAGGCTCTAAATCCCTCTTTGTGTGAAGTTGATGAATTTAGCTAGGATGTGGGTTTTGGGGTAGGAATCTAAAATTTGAGAAAATAATGAATAAATGAAGGTAAATCATAAAATGGAGTGGGTAGATATGTTAGGTAAGTCAAAATGGTAGGGTGGGTAATTTTTTAGGCAATTGGGTTGGGTAGATGGGTAAAAAATAGAAAAAAGGGGATTTGGGGGCCGTTTTTGGTCCGGCCCCAAAATCCTACAGTGACCGATGTCGGTCACTAGGCGACTGGCATCAATCACAGCCAGAGTTGTATACAGTGGTGGTTATAGAGACCAGCGTCGGTCATGTGTCGACCGACGTCGGTGCATAAAATTCAGGTATATATAAGGAATGGGGGACCAATGGCGGTCAAGGGTGACCGGTACTGGTCACCATGGGTAGGAGGAAAGGGTTTGAAATTTTTTGTGTTGGTTTTTTGTAGGTGGGTAGGATAGATTTGTGGGATGAAGGGTGAAAAGGTAGAGTTGTTAGGAAAGGTTACTGGGGTGGGGGTAATCGGGTGGTGTATGAGTGGGGTAAGTGGTAGGTTGTGGGATAGGTAAAGGGGATATTGTAGGTGTTTGTTGGGTAGGGTTAGTGATATTGGGGTTATTGGGTAGTTGTTTTATAAAGGGTAGGCCTGATGGAATGGGTTGTTTTTGTAGGAACGCCAGTAGCTGACGATGCGGGATCAGATGCTGCCTCTACTGGGGCGGATGTGGCCACATGTGTCCGCAGCGCAGTGGGTAGTGATGCGGGAGGTTGGAATCGGTGGAGTCTAGAGATATAGGGCTATGGATAGGGACCACAGCCTGATGGTTTTCCTCATCAAGAGATGGGATCTGGCAACCAATGTCTTCCATCGCCCGACTGGAAAGATGACAGTCACACTAGAGGATGTGTATCGCATGCTGAGACTGCTTATCATAGGTGAGGCGGTGTTCCAGGTGGATGCTGAGACAGTGATGGATAGCATCCTACAGGTATTTGGGGATGTAGCCCCATTGATTACGTACCATAGTGCGAGCATCTGCTACGGCGATATGTATCGCGTACATCGATAGGAGACACGGCTTGTCGTGTTGATGATGATTGGTATCACCTGCTTCACCCTCCCGGACTCAGAGGGAGGCCACTTCCCACGGACTCTGATGGGAGCATTACATGATATGGTGGAGGAGCACACCTGCTATGCATGGGCATCGGTGTATTTGGTGCAGCTATACAGAGAGCTCTAGGGCTATCACCATATGAGGCGATTTGGGATATGCTCGACATTCTTGCTACACTACTGGGCCTACGAGCATATTGTGTCTTTATGACCAGTAGGGTTGCCCCAGCAACCAGGGCCACAAGAAGTGTATAGGTATGGGTTTTAGAGGTGGTTAGGGGTCGTGGGCCAGCCACGAGCGGTTATCACAGGGCGAGATGTCGCGTATTACAGGCATATGTCAGAGGGCCTGACCACACTAGATATTATATGGAGGCCATACAGAGGCCATCAGCCCCATGGAGGATCCTGAGCACAGCTGTGATGGATCCAGTACATCTTCTGGATAGCTGGACGGAGACCCAGGGAGCATGAGAAGATTCCCCTAGAGAGGGTACGACGACAGTTGGGCCTACAGCAGGATGAGCCACCTCCCTTCCCATAATATCAGAGGGAGGATGTACAGGCACCACTGTCTCTTCCATAGCCATTGGACCCAGTCTGGGTCGTAGAGAGACTGGCTGATGATACGGTGGACAACGTCGGTGTTACAGGTGCATTTTTGGTTTGGTGGGCAGGGCAGAGGGCAGCCATGAGAGCACAACCTGCACAGCCAGATTTGGTGGCTGTTATAGTAGAGAGGGACCGTCTCTTGGGTCAGGTGTAGTTATTACAGGGGCAGCTTGTTGTTGCACAGGCACAAATTGGGGCGCTACAGGGGCAGTTGGTCCAAGCACAGGCACAGGTACAGCCTCAGGCACAGGCATAGGTATAGCCTCAGGCACAGGAATAGGCATAGCCTCAGGCATAGGCGTAGGTACAGCCTCAGGCACAGGGTGTACAGGTAGTTCAAAGTCCACTTCTATTAGGAGCTGGGGGACTGGCCCCACCAGCCATGGTGGCACGGGCCTGATATATGGAGACGAGAGCAGAGGCCCAATATTATCAGGATGTACTGGATGGTACTGGGGCCAACTATCACCCATATGCAGTGCACAGAGCTGAGACGTCCCAGAGTCACAGGTCACAGGGGGCCGTAGCCACAACCGATGGGTCAGTGACAGGTAGGAGGCAAGATCTAGCACAGGGGCCAGCTGAGAGACGAGCCGAGGGAGGGGGAGAGAGCTGAGTCACCCCAGGAGCAGAGATGGGTTTTGTTGATTGAGACATCGGTCTGCGAACCGAGTGTGTATATAGAGGCTTGCGTGCCCTCATAGGATTTATGTATTCATTTTTGTTGTATATACCGGCCTACGAGCCGAGTAAATGTTTTATAGATGATACCGGCCTATGAGCTGAGTATATTTTTGACATGAGAGGCCAGCCTACGAGCCGAGTCAAGATTTTGACAGAGACAGCGGCCTGCGTGCCGAATTTGTATTTTTTTTCGTATGATAGAGGCCCCATGCAGGGAAATTTGTATATGTTGACATTGATTTGAGGATATATATAGATGATGAGTTGGATCCATATGGTGTGTATAATGTTTGAGTTGATGGCATATATTATAATGTTTTATGTGTTTTGTCGATGGTATTGGAATTTTTGTGATGTATATATAAATGATGTTGATGATGTTTTAATGATATGCATACGTTTTGAAATATTGATGTTTATTATGATAATGGATGTTGATAGTGATGTCATTATGTAGGGAAAAGAGGTGGGCGTCGCCAAAATTTTGCAAAAAACAAAGAGAAGGCCTGAATATAATCAAAATAGGTATAGGTTGACCGATATCGGTTAGATAACCGATGTCGGTCACTATTGACCGATACCGGTAACATAACCGACATCAGTTATGTTAAAACAAGATTTTCTAAAAATAGAAAAGATGGGGAGGTAATTTTAGATTCTTATTTTTAGAGCCATGCAACATGTTAAATACGAGGATGCGAAGCTGTTGTTGTCCATATAGGGTAGTTGCATGGGAGAATTGAGTGATAAGGAGGAAAGAGATAGGTAAAGTGATCATGAGCTTGGAGTAAGAAGGCGTAAAGGCAAGTAATAATGAAGAGGGTGGTGAACATGGCTGAACAAGGAGAAACATCTAGCGGGCAGAGAGGAGAGGGAAGACAGGTTCCACCTCAAACTATTGCATCCCAGGAGGTATATATGATTTTTGGTTGGAATTAAATTTTTGCATGCATATGAATAGGATGTGGGAAGGTAAGTGGGTAGAGATGAAAAAGAAAGGTGATAGGTAAAAGGTTTGGGATGGGGTGAGTGTTGTAGGGTAGGTAATCAGGTGTTGGAGATATGTGCGTAGGTACAGAGAGGGGAAAACGAGCGTAGAAGTTATCATAGGTGGTGTTTTTTTTTTAGCGGGGTGGTTGGAATTGACAGTGACAGATATCATTTGGGAATAACCAGTATCAGTTAGGTAACCAGTATCGGTTGTCTATAAATGATATCGGTTACTGTGTAAAGTTGCGGATTACGATAAAAAACACGTGGGAAGTTATTTGTTGATTTTTTGTTTATTGGTTTAATGTGTGTAGGCACAGGTAGGGTTAAGGATGAATGATAGGGTGTCAGCTTTGTCGTCACGGGTCCAAGTGTATGTAACACCAGTTGAGTGGGAATTAATAAACCATGTGGGGTTCAGCGGAATCCGCTATTATTCACGGATCGCACGCAATCATGCTATGTTGTAGGCACTGATTGAGAGATGGAATCCTGAAAATAATACCTTTTATCTGCCAATAGGGGAGATGACAGTGACGTTAGAAGATGTGTTCTAAATTTTGAGACTCCCAATTACAGGAAGACCAGTGTATCAGGTAGGGCCTAACGTGGCGTGGGCAGCGATAACGACAATATTTGGTCCAGCCACACGAGATTTGACACATCGAGGTTTGACATTCACTTATGGTATAATGTTTGCGGCACACCCTAAGGCAATAAGGTTGGCAGTGGTATTAATGATAGCGGTGGGGTATTATGCATTACCTCGAGTGGACAAGGGAAGATTTCCAAAATCATTGATGTGTATTATTCGTGAGATGATAGAAGGTAGTGTTACTTTTGCATGGGCACCTGCATATCTTGCGGAGCTATACAGGGGTTTATGGGCATGCAGGTGAAATCACAGGACTACACTAGATTGTGCATACTTATTACATTGTTGGGCCTATGAGCACATTGTGTGTGTGCGACCAATAGGCCGACCAATCCTAGGAGGAGAGACAAGAGTGCAGAGGTTGGGAATCAGACGATGGGTCCAGACAGAGCAAGAGGCAAGAGCTGAAACCGTGATAGATGAAGCCGAGTATTATAGGTAGATGTGGGAGATAGTGACAATTATGGATATCTGTTGGAGGCCTTATGGGAACTACATGGTGATGGTGAACATAGCTGAGGATTTGAGGGGTGTAGAGCGATTGAGGTGGATCGCGGGACACAGGCCAGGTGAGTATGAGAGGATTCCTCTAGATCATGTGCGGCGAAAATTTTAATTTGTTCAAGATATACTCATGGCTCATAGAGCATACAAGAGGATCGATGCCGAGGCACCCTTCTCACCTCCACGACCGACACTTCCAAAAGGACCAGAAGAGACAGCAGTCGATCGTAGGGTAATGGATACAGGAGTGACATAGTCTTATAGATTATGGTGGGTAGCAGAGCTATGAGGTACACGTGAGAGGGCCGATCATCCTGACATAGCTATGATTACAGTGGAGAGAGACCACCTGTAGGGTTTAGTTCACCAGCTTCAAACACAGGTGAATGAGAAAACAGGATTGTTAGAGGTTTCGCAGTCACGAGTGGAGAGACTAGAGGTAAGATTCCTCCATGTGAGAGGGCGTATTTGTATGTTACAGGAGAGATTGGTGGATCAGTGGGAGGAACCAATAGTAATGGCCCCTTTGAGGATGGAGAGGCCAGGTGAGTGGCGTCGACGATCACCATCACTACCTGGTTCGGGATGAGGTGCGCGGGCCTACGTGAATTTCATAGGGGTAGAAGAATAAATAAGGATGCCGACCTGCGCGTCGATGATAGAGAAGATGTATTTGTTTAACATCTAAATAAAACTGAATATGTATGTTGATTTTGAGTTTATGATAATAATAAGAAATTTTTTTGTTTTGAATGTTTGGATTGATAAAGGACAAAGGTGAGTGTTATCAATATAAATATGCGAAAACATTTATATTTTTAAGCAAAACACAACACATGATAGGTTATGGTAGGGGATGGTCGAGCTAACCTTGGGAGACCCCATGTCTCCTAAGTGTTGCCTACATAGCCCATTGCATAAAGTAAGGAGGGGCCTCAGACCGATGTAGTTCTCCCTTAGGACCAAGGAGAGGTGAATTCAGGCGATTTGGTTGTGGTTAGGCAATTTGTTGGTTGGTAAAAAATTTTGATATTGGTAGGGTAAGGTTGTTGGAGTTGGTAAGGTATAGGTGAAGTGAGGGTTATCTTACCCAAGCATTAGGGAACCGTGTCCTGATTAAAGTCAACACATAATCCTAGATTCATGTAAAAGAGGTAAAAATGTCCCATAGTTGGAAAGAGCTAAACAAACCACGTATTATCATAGAATGAGCTTGAATCTCTAGGTACCTTGCATATGCGAGAAGTCAATAGGTGGAAAGAGTTGTATAATCACAATATATTGGTTATACGTCGCGTCCCTTTTGTTGTTATGAAAAATGGTGAGGTGAGGTGGATGGTATGGCTGGGGCGTAGAGGACTTGTTATAAGGTGATTATTCTGACGAAATAGATCCAAACCTAAATAGACGAGTCCATGACTCAAAAGTACTTTTGAATACTACTTTTATTTTTTTGGATATAGACTGATCGATGCGGGAATTCTATATGGGATATGCATTTTGTTGTTTCTTGAGGTCTTCACAAAGCTGATTAATGTAAGAAGCTTCTGATAGAGGCTGACTTTGTATAGCTATCCTTCAAGGGAGCATTCTACTTATAGTAGCATGATGCGGCTTTGCACATAGCTATCCTTCGAGGGAGCAGTCTAGTTTATAGCTTAGAGGTCTAGATGTCCATTTGGCATGAAGTATCTAGTTTTGTAGGAATTTTGACTCAAGAATATCCCAAAATCATATAATTGAGAACTTTTTATTTTGATACTTTTAAGTCATGGACCAGACTAAAAAGGGGAAGGCATATTTAAGAGGAGGTGATGATCAAACCATGTGAGCTTGATTCTATTTTGAGATGCACGAAACAAGGTGTATGAGGTGGTAAATGAGCTCAAGGGACGAGTGCAAGGTAGATAAGAAATGATGTAACACTAAATTCAACAGTAGAATGGTCAGAGATGCAAGGAATTAAGGGGTTCAAGCTCGGGTTTACCATTAAGCGAAGCTAAACGATAAGTACCTAATCCATAGGTGTGAGTGATAATGTAAGGCCCAATCCAATTAGGAGAAAATTTTCCACGTTTGCTATTTTCTAGTTTGGTTACATGTTGATTCTCTTTGAGGACAAGATCACCAATCTTAAAGGTACGCTCATGAATTCTCTTATCATAAGCACGCTTAATGCGCTTTTGATAAATTTGAAGGTGGTCAATGATCTGAAAACGTGATGTTGTAATTTTATCACTTTATAAGTTTCCAAAGATCGTGATTTTCTTAACCAATTTTACATATTCTTGAATCCAAAAATTGATTAAATTCTGATTATTTTGCATCCATAGAAGTGCAGAAAACTTGTATAGCAAAGAAATAATCAGAAAAACTGAAAAGACTCAGAACAAAAGAGATTGTTTACGGGGTTCGGAATTCCTACGTCCCCGGGTTCAGATTGAACCGATCCATTAATAATATTGAAATGCAAGTACAATAACTCTTACAAACAATCAATAATGAATCACAACCTGTAAATGAGCTGATCAATGTCCCAAGAACTCTGAAAAATAGCAGAAACAGTCCCAAGAACGATCTGTGGCTCCTACAGTGTTTTCACAATGTGATCTCCCTGCAAATGTGTTAGAAAAACACCTACAAATGGATATTTAAAAACATTCCATGAAAAAAAATCATATGTCTGAGATCATATCTGAATTCTGAACATTTTTCATGTTTACACCAAGTCACAATTCGGACTAGAAGTGCATTGAAATTTGTGTTTTCCAACTGGCTGTCTTGAAGATCCCTGTTAAAATCTGCATTCAAAGCTTCCAAAAACAGGTTAAAAATCATCAAAAAAGATCAAACCTTATATCGTTGGAATTGTCTCAGAATTCTCTACATTTCATCTTTTTACTCCAAGTGCCCAATCTGAGTGCACGGCCTTCAAAAATGGAATTCTCTGCAATCTGGTCCTTGAGCTCCTTACACAGACCTGTACCTTCTCCTATTCAAATAGAATATAGATCCTTTTATATTGTTTAGGTGCCTCCTGGTATGACGGCTGGGTGCCTATCCTTTTACTTGGCCCACCCGAGTTCCATTCCCCTCCTTTAGCTTTTTGTTTATCCTTTTAGGATTAAGATCCCACATTGGGCGCATGAAAACTAGGAATGGGTTTTAAAATAGCAAGTGGGCGCTCATTTTGTGTGGCAAGGTAGCCACCTAAGCCTATGTAATAGGCGCTTTGACTTTGGGGGCGCATTTGGTGGCGCATGGCATGTTTTTTTAGGCACCTAATCCCTCATTTGGTGGACAGTTTAAAATAAGGCGTGGGAAGTGGAAAATATATTGCAAAGTGGGTAATTTAAATATGCTTGGTAAGTTTAGATATATGCGTGGCATTTGGAAATAAGGCGTATAATATGAAAAGTGGACTTATCAAGATCATATAATTTTTACCCAATTAATATAATGACATTCCAAATGAAATGTGGCAATAAAAGACCACTTGTCAACCCTCGATAGGCAAATCGAGAGAAAACCAACAAACAACTCCCTTTTGCCTTTTCGCCACGTGTCGCAGCGCGATTGGTCCATTATTGACCAGTTGACTAGAGTTGACATTCCGTTAACCGAACTTTGACCGGACATATCTAGAGCTCCCGATGTCCGTTTGTCGCGTTCTTACAGTCGTTGGAAAGCTCTCGAGATGATATTCTGCACTGACACCATTTAGGGATGTTTAGGGAATGTTTTCAAAAATGATCCCCTGATCACACCTCCCCACTGAGAAAGGCTTTTTGTCCACAAAAAGATGTGTATCAACCCACAAAAACATGCTATCTCTTCTTGCATTGCACAAACACATACAAGAACCCAAAATAACATTATAGGTTAAATAATTGCAAATAGTTGATTAGCTAGTCACATAACTGATCAGATAATAACACCCAATTAAGCTAGTGTTCAACTGAAACGCTGCAACCCTGTCAACTCTATGCACAACTGTGAACTGTCATACCCCACTGTAATGCCATCACAAATAACTGACCAGATAATAACACCCAATTAAGCTAGTGTTCAACTGTCACTTTGTGATACGGCCAATTACAAAAAAGTACAATTCCATAACACGGATCAGTATACAAGACATCTAAACTGCCCACGATTAGGCTAGTGCCCACTGCCCATCTGAAACTGTAACCACTGCAAGTATTCACTATCAGAATATAATAGACTATCAACGCCCAAAAAATCTATAGTCAATAACTGAATCAACATGAATATGCCAAAACACTGTATCGCCATCACAAATAATAAGTCAGATAATAACACCCATCTATAACAGAAGCTAGTGTTCAACTAACACTTTGTGATTATGCTGATTACTACTGCAAGTTTCAAATTTAGACATGCTACTGATGCCTATCCCTGCATAGTGTTTTCAACAATGGAACTACCAACCAATCTGAGAAAACAAAACATGAGTATGATGAACCTATCACTCAAATCTTCTCTTTAGCTGTTTCCATTCATTTTCAAAGCTTAAATATCAACTTAGGAACAAATCCTTATCAATCAATAGGAATCCCTAAAATATAGCTCTGAAATTTTTTTTTCTTACCTACTATCAACAATTTACTGTAGTGCAAATATAAAGTTAAGGAGTGTTTTTCCTAACCAATCACTTGGGTTTTTCTGTTTTGGTTGTTTTACCTCCTCAGTACCACAATGAGTTTTAGTTAGGTTTAACACTGTTGGTTTTACAATACTGTTCTTTTTAACAACTTTCCAATTTTGTTGTTTAGGAACAAACCAACAAACCTTAACATCATGACCATTACTATTACAATGGGAACAAAATTTAACTTCCCTGTTTTTAGGAATCTTACCCATTTTACCATTCTTAGAACTTTGTCTACGAGAATGATTCCCCTATTTAGGAGAGGTAACCTTCTTGCCATTTCTCGCCTTTCCTTGGTGAGATTGGTCTTTAGCACCTGCCTTATCATTCACAAAAGGCATTAACTTCTTAATCAAAATTTTCCTCTTCCAACAATATGCAACAGAATGATTAGTACCTTCACAAAATGTGCAAGGGAAAGCATATTTCTGTCTACCAAAGCTATATTGTTCCAACTAAAAGAGTGTATTAGAAGTTTTAGGATTTGATTTTCCCTTAGTGCTATTATTAGTGTAAGTGGAAGGAGGTGGAATCTGATTACCTCTTTTACCTATTTGCTTACACCTTTCATTGTTCCTCCTAATGGTGGAATCTTGCAATTCTAGTGGTGTAGATCCTTGGCTGTTGGAAGCTTGTCTTCCTTCAGCTGCTTTGGAACTTTCTCCAATTTCCAATTTCCCACTAGAGTAGCTCAAACCTGCAAATCGAGGCTGATCCTCTACCTGTATTGGATTAGCATCACCTTGTCTGTTTTTACCAAGGCCCGTTCCGTTAAATCCCATCTTAACCATTAGCTTAGACCCAATTCCCTTAGTGTGTTTTTCAAACTGACCCAAAGGAACATCTGAAACTGAATGAGAGGAAGAATTAAAATGTGAACAACTTACAGTGCATTCTTCTGTCATAGTACCTGCATCTGATTTGGAAGGTATTTCCTTCTTGTGTTCACCTTGTTGCAGCTTTTCCAAGAGGGCATCCTTGGTTCGTATTTCTTCCTGCAACTCTTTCACAAAGCCCATCAACTTCTTGCTCTCTTCAAGCATCTTGTTGACATACTCCTCTTTCTTGGTTATAGAGGATTGTGGCTCAGATTTTAACCACACGATTTCCTCTTCTAAGGAATAAAAATTAGCTCTCAAGAAAGAGTTTTCTTCTTGGAGTTGGCGGTTTATGGCTTCAAGCTCATCCAGTTGCTCTTGTTTGGATGACTTGCCCATGATTCCCTGTTCCTGCAAACACAACCTGTACTTCCAAAACTGCACACTGCAAAAGAAGATTAACAAGCCCCAAAATGTCTGCACACTGTAAACTGAAATCAATATTGAAACTGAAGCCAAACACAATTAGAAGCTAATCCGGCAATCTAACTGCTCTAATACCAAACTTGATCTGAAAACGTGATGTTGTAATTTTATCACTTTATAAGTTTCCAAAGATCGTGATTTTCTTAACCAATTTTACGTATTCTTGAATCCAGAAATTGATTAAATTCTGATTATTTTGCATCCATAGAAGTGCGGAAAACTTGTATAGCAAAGAAATAATCAGAAAAACTGAAAAGACTTAGAACAAAAGAGATTGTTTACGGGGTTCGGAATTCCTACGTCCCCGGGTTCAGATTGAACCGATCCATTAATAATATTGAAATGCAAGTACAATAACTCTTACAAACAATCAATAATGAATCACAACCTATAAATGAGCTGATCAATGTCCCAAGAACTCTGAAAAATAGCAGAAACTGTCCCAAGAACGATCTGTGGCTCCTACAGTGTTTTCACAATGTGATCTCCCTGCAACTGTGTTAGAAAAACACCTACAAATGGAGATTTAAAAATATTCCATGAAAAAAAATCATATGTCTGAGATCAGATCTGAATTCTGAACATTTTTCATGTTTACACCAAGTCACAATTCGGACTAGAAGTGCATTGAAATTTGTGTTTTCCAACTGGCTGTCTTGAAGATCCCTGTTAAAATCTGCATTCAAAGCTTCCAAAAACAGGTTAAAAATCATCAAAAAAGATCAAACCTTATATCGTTGGAATCGTCTCAGAATTCTCTACATTTCATCTTTTTACTCCAAGTGTCCAATTTGAGTTCACGGCCTTCAAAAATGGAATTCTCTGCAATCTGGTCCTTGAGCTCCTTACACAGACCTGTACCTTCTCCTATTCAAATAGAATATAGCTCCTTTTATATTGTTTAGGTGCCTCCTGGTATGACGGCTGGGCACCTATCCTTTTACTTGGCCCACCCGAGTTCCATTCCCCTCCTTTAGCTTTTTGTTTATCCTTTTAGGATTAAGATCCCACATTGGGCGCATGAAAACTAGGAATGGGTTTTAAAATAGCAAGTGGGCGCTCATTTTGTGTGGCAAGGTAGCCACCTAAGCCTATGTAATAGGCGCTTTGACTTTGGGGGCGCATTTGGTGGCGCATGGCATGTTTTTTTAGGCGCCTAATCCCTCATTTGGTGGACAGTTTAAAATAAGGCGTGGGAAGTGGAAAATATATTGCAAAGTGGGTAATTTAAATATGCTTGGTAAGTTTAGATATATGCATGGCATTTGGAAATAAGGCGTATAATATGAAAAGTGGACTTATCAAGATCATATAATTTTTACCCAATTAATATAATGACATTCCAAATGAAATGTGGCAATAAAATACCACTTGTCAACCCTCGATAGGAAAATCGAGAGAAAACCAACAAACAACTCCCTTTTGCCTTTTCGCCACGTGTCGCAGCGCGATTGGTCCATTATTGACCAGTTGACTAGAGTTGACATTCTGTTGACTGAACTTTGACCGGACATATCTAGAGCTCCCGATGTCCGTTTGTCGCGTTCTTATAGTCATTGGAAAGCTCTCGAGATGATCTTCTGCACTAAAACAATTTAGGGATGTTTAGGGAATGTTTTCAAAAATGATCCCCTGATCAGTCAAGAGTTGTAAGACGATGCTCATCAAGAAGCTCTAATTGGGATAACCACTCTTGGCGAAAGTCATCATTGGTGAGAATATCCTGAAGAGATATTCTGAGAGAAGGGATTTGTATTTCGAGAGGCAAGAAAACCTCGGTACCATACACCAGAGAGAATGGTGTGGCATTAGTGGAAGTATGAATTCTGGTACGATAAGCCCAAAGGGAAAGGGGATGTGATCATGCCAGTTTTTCCCAGAATTGTTAACGACTTTCATGAGAATTTTGATTAAGGTTTTGTTAGAAGATTTGGCTTGTCCATTTTCTTATGGATAGTAGGGTGATGAGAAGCTAAGTTTGATACCAAAGTTGTCACAAAGGTCTTGTAACAACTTATTTTTGAAATATTTTCCATTATCTGTTATCAGGCGATGAGGAACACCAAAACAACAGATAATGTGATGATTGATGAACTCAACGATTTTCTCTTTTTCGGTTGAAATGAGTGGAACGGCCTCCACCCATTTATTGTAATATTCAGTTTCCGTGATGATCCAACGGTGATGCTACGAAGAAGGTGGGTGAATCTCGCCAATAAGGTCTAAACCCCATTGTGAGAAAGGCCAAAGATCTCGTGCGACCTATAACGGGTAGCTAGGAGTATGTTGAAGGTTGGCATGTTGTCGACACATAACAAAACACTTAACATATTCACAGTAGTCTTTATTGAGAGTAGGCCAATAATATCCTAGGTGAAGGATCTATTTGGCCATGGCGAGGCCACTAAAGTGCCCGCCACAAAGTCCGTCATGGATTTGTTGGGTGGTATGAGCGACTTCAGTGCCGGTTAGACAGCAAAGGAGGATACCATCGAAGCCACATTTATAGAGGATTCCCCCCATGATGACATAACGAGAAACACTTTTAAGAAAAGCACGTTTGTCATTACTAGTAAGGTCAGGTGGTAGAACAGAGGTTGTAAGGTAGTCGTGAAATTGGTGATACTAGGTATCCTGCGAATCAGCAGATATATTATTTACCATACAAACATCCGTAACTAAGTAAGATGGGGCAAAAAGTTGTTGGACCAAGAAAATAATTTCCGAGTCAGTTGGTGAGGCTGGAATTTGCGAGGCCAAGCAAGCCGTAGTATCTGTAAATTTATTAGTTGAGCAGGGAATGGTTTGGATAGAATAATGAGAAAATAAGGTCAAAAGTGAATCCATGTAATGTTTGTACTTTTGAAGTTCCTCATTTTTACATTGGTAGATGCCAGTAAATTGATTTACTACCAATTGAGAGTCACCAAAAATATTAATAGACTTCACACCTAAGTGTAACGTGGAGACCCAAAACAAGGGCCTCGTATTCCGTTGTATTGTTAGTGTAGGGGAAATCGAGCCTGAATGAAAGAGGCATAGGTTCACCTTCAAGAGGAATGAGAACAACACTTGCCCCTCCACCGTGCTGGCATTTAGATCCATCAAAGAAGAGGGTCATTGGATACAACATATCACTGAGTGAAAGAGTTGCGATGAGTTCATCAGGGAAAGTAAAATTGGTAAATTGTTCCCCCGGTAAAGGGGCTTCCGCGAGTTGGTCTACGATAGTTTTTCCTTTGATTGATTTCTGGTGTACAAACTCAAGGTCGAGGTCGGTGAGGAGCATAAGCCATCGGGCGATGCGTTGGTTTAGATGAATTTTGGTGTACATATAATGTATGGGGTCAGTGTTGGTGATGACAAAAATTTTGTGATTCATGAGGTAATGTTGGAGTTTGGTGGCCACAAATGATAGGGCTAGGCATAACTTTTCTACGTGTGTATACCTAGTCTCGTAATCCACAAGAGTATGGCTTATGTAATAAACTGATTGTTCTCAATGATAAGAGTCATGATGTGTGAGCATGGCTCCTACAGCATGGTCGGTGGTAGAAAGGTAAAGGTAGAAATGGTGATCGTCCTGAGGTGGGACAAGCACGGGTGGCTGCAAGAGATAAGCTTTAAGAGCCTCAAAGGCTTGGTGCCACTCCTCGCTCCATTGAAAGACAATGTCCTTTTTAAGGAGATGATGGAAAGGTTGACATCGATCCAAGAGTTGTGAAATGAAACGTTGGATAGATTGGAGTTTGCCTTGCAAACTATGCAATTGTTTAAGGTTAGTGGGTGGGGGAATTTCTAGGATAGCTTTGACTTTAGCTGGGTTGACCTCAATGCCACGCAAAGAGACGATAAAGCCAAGGAGTTTTCCCGAAAGGACGCCAAAGACACATTTCTTTAGTTGAAGAAAAACACAGTATTGTAACAGGCGATCGAAAATAATGGTTAAAACATTGAGATGTTCACTGCGATGTTTGGATTTTCCAAGAAGATCATCAACATAATCCTCGAGGATAGTGTGCATAATGTCATGAAAAATATAAGTCATAGCCTGTTGATAGGTCGCACTAGCATTCTTAAGGCCGAATGGCATGACACGATAGCAGAAGGTCCCCCAGGGGGTAATGAAGGCAGTTTTATGTTGATCGGCCAGGGCTACCAAAATTTGATTGTATCCCGAGAATCCATCCATGAGAGAAAGCATCTCATGGCCCGCAGTGAGATCAACAAGTTGATAAATGCTAGGTAGGGGGAAGTCATACTTTGGGCAAGTGAGGTTAAGGTCCCAAAAATCTGTGCATATCCGAAGTCTCCTCATCGCTTTAGTGACAGGTACGACATTAGAAATCCATTGCGGATAGTGAATAGGTAAGATGAAAGAAACAAAAAGGAGGCATTGAAGCTCTTCTTTCACCAAGAGGGCAATGTGTGGATGCATTTTTCTCAGTTTCTATTTAACTGGTTTAGAGTCTAGTTTCAGAGTGATGTTATAGACAACAATGTCAGGATCGATTCCTGGCATGTTGGCGTAGGACCAAGCAAAATCTTGATTTCGGGCACGGAGGAAGGTAGTGAAGGCAGCTTGTTCTAATGCGTCGAGAGATTGTCTGATATTTAAAATGTGAGGATCGTCCTCCATGTGGATGTTGATTTCTATAGTCGATTCATTCAACATAGTTTGGGTGTCAGATGGTAAGGCACGTTGAATATAAGAGTCGTCCACACCAAGGTAGGTGAGGATGGAGTCATCATCCTGGCACTCCACAACATTAATTGAAGGTGAATCTTCTTCGATCATGTCTGGATACAAAAGGGGGAGAGAAGATGGGTCCTCAGTATCATGTTGATAAGTGAGAGGACCCAGGAAGATAACATTCATGAAAAAAAAAAGTTAGGAGGGATAGATTCCGGGTCTATCGAATCTGTGGGTGAAGATGGAAAAATGGGCGATGATGGTTCGGAAGGGGTGACTTTGTTGTTTTCCTGGATACAATTGACATGAGGTTTCTTTGGTGTAGGTGGTTCAAAAAATTCAAGACCATGACGATCTTTTTGTTTACGGTTAGTTACGGGAATGATCGTATGTCGGCCTTGTTCATAAAGACCGAAACCAAAACTCTTCCAAGCACAGCGTGTCAGGAAGGTGAGGGTGAAACGACGGTTGGTTAGATATTGAAAATCATATTGGAAGGGAACCACACCAAGGGGAGGTTCAAGGGTGACAGAGGATGTGTCGATACCCCCGTACGTTAGGTTGGTGTGGAAATTAGGTGGTCCATAGGAGATCACCTCCCCCACACGACGGTCGTAGGTAGGATGCGCATGTAACTGTCCGTACTCCTGTGGGGTATGAAAGGTGCTAACGTTGTATAGGTGGTATTCCCCCAGCGTAAGGTGTTGAAAAACATCTACCAAGGGGTCTGAAGTTGGGATGTTGTCCGCGGCGAAGGAAGTGGTATTCACGGCGGTAGGTTCATTGGTCGAAGGTGTGAGTGTGGTTAAGGTGGATGGTTGAGGTGTGGGTGAAGTAGATGGTTGGGTTGGATCAATGGGTGCCTTGACTAGTACAAGCACATCATTAGGGTGGTATAACATATTGCAAGTTTTGAAAGGGGAAGCGTCGGCTTTGACGGTGTATGACTTCCCCTCATACTAAAATTTGATGCATCTATGTAAGGTGGAGGGAACACATCCCATAGCCTGGATCCAAGGGCGGCCTAACAATATGTTGTATTGGAATTCTCCCTCAAGGACATAGAAGAGTTCAGGTAAGGTACGTGGCCCTACACGAATGTTAAGGATCGTGGTGCCTAAGGTAGAAGTAATAGTATCGTTGAATGAACGCAACATGGTGGGGTTGGTACACATGCAACTAGGAGGGATATTCATCTGTTGGAAGGCTTTGGAAGAGATGATGTTTAGGCTAGCGCCACCATCGATCATAACACGACGTACCCAGATGTCCCGGACATAAGCCGAGATGAAAAGAGTGGGATCAGGATCTTCTGCACCAAAGACGACAATTTCTTCTTCGAAAAAACTGACAGCAGCAGCTTGCTGTACAGGGACAAAAGTGGTTGTGGAGGTAGGTTTTTTGGTGAGAGAAGTGACATGGTTGGGTGTTAAAATGGAGGCGACGGGCAAGGTTTCATTAGGTAGGACCTTTATCCCATGAAGGATCTCAATTAAAGCTTGTCGATGCGATTCAGATGTTTGAATGAGATCATAGAGTGTCATTTTGATAGGAGATTGGTGAAGTTGCTTGATCATGGTGCGATGGGCAACTCCATCAGAGACGGGATAGGCAGGTCCACGAATGACCACTTTAG
This sequence comes from Taxus chinensis, assembly GCA_019776745.2. Lineage (NCBI taxonomy): Eukaryota > Viridiplantae > Streptophyta > Pinopsida > Cupressales > Taxaceae > Taxus > Taxus chinensis. Next base: position 674,510,642 of record CM034148.1, read on the forward strand.
GTGGTGGTGCGATTGGGATGGTAGAAGGAGAAAGAGAGGCCACAGGTGTCCTTTCTTTAGCTTTTCCATTGTTTTTCTGACCTCGAGTAGCAATGTTAATCATGTTGATCTCGTGAATACGAGAGGAGGAAGATGGCAGTGATAAGTCATTGTTCTCGAGAGGTGGGGTTGCAATGATGATAGATTTTGGTGAGGCGGGGATAGGTGGTATAGGAGAAGAGATCGAAGCTAAGGGCTTCTCTTTCTGTAAATTGTCTTTCTTAGGTTGTCTATCCGAGATAGGTGACTGGTGAAGGATGGCTTTCAAAGCTTTACATCCTTCTACATTGTGTCCTGGTGTGTGATGGTAAGCACAGATTTTAGATTCATATAACCTATAGGTCGACGTTTAGATGGATCATAGAGTCTGAGCGGGGGTAGGGAAATGGTCGCATCCCCTAACAACATATCAAGGATATTGGAGTAAGATCCTTTGAGTGGGTCAAATTCAGATGAAGATGAGGTTGTTGATTGAGTGGGTGAGATTTTTGATTGTTTTGGTAATGGTTGGGTACGAGTGGTTCATACGGGTGGTGATTTAGGCAAGGGACTTTGATGATTGGTTTTAACTAGGCGTGGTTTCTTCTACACAAAAGTTATGTTTAGCTAGTTAGATGATGAGGCCCCAGCTAACGTGGTGGCAAGAAACAACCACGAGGAGAGAGGAGTGATAGCAAACAAGTCCTTCGATGATCGAGTTTGCTTAGGGCTGGCAGGTAGGCAAGATACTTGGGGCGACGGTGTTGAGACACCCGTGAGTGTCTGTAGGGGTGCAAAATGTATAGGTCATGTTAAAGAAGGTGTGGGAGGCATGGTGTATTGAGGAAAGGTGGAGGGGTGAGGCCCTAATATAGAAGGTAGGTGTGATGGTGAAGGCTGAAGCCGTGCCTACTGTATCGGTGTGATCGGAGGTGAGGGTTTTAGTTATGGCTGAGGCATATATTGAACTCACGGAGGTTGGGCCTGTCTCCTAGATGGATTGACGGCATTATTTTTGGATAAATCTAACCGTTTAGGTGGGTGTGTCAGGCTGGGAATTGGTGAAGTCCCAAGTGTAAGGGAAGGTTTGGTTAGGTTGATAGAGGTGGATGAGGGATTCGATAGAGATGAGGGGGGTGAAGGTGAGGACATAGGAATTTTGAGCTTTTGTAAACACCTCGGGTATATGGTAGAGGTGTCTGGATTAGTCCTCTGCATTTGAGTAGAGCATGGTGTACTCAAACGCTCCCATAAGACTCGTCTATCTTCTGGGGGATAACAATCTTCACGTGTGAATAGGAACTTTGGTATGGAAGAGAGGTGGGTTGTGATTCTGGTCCACTGTGGGTGTGATATAGGGGGTAAATGAGGCGTTGTATCAATGGGTATTAAGAGGTCAACTGGTCGTTGGAAATATTTAGGTGATGAAGAACTAATAGGTAGGAGGGCATGTTCGAGGGGATCCATCATGATTAAGGAGTTTGGTGATGTAGGCTCAAGGGGTTTCTCCTCTAAGGATGATAGAAAAATTGGCAAGCCTTCTTCTTTTGCAGCAAGAGTGGTGGAAGGAGATGTTTGGGAAATAGATAAGTTAGATAACATCCGCTCACAATATTGCAGGGATGTGGTGTAAGAAGGTTCATTTGTGAGAAGAGAACTCTGGGCGGTTAATTCCTTTATGGGTAAAGGAATAGTGGGACTGTCCTCTTGTCCTGATGAAGGAGAAGGGGGCAAGAATCCCTGCGTTGGTGAAGAAGCTTGATTCAAAATTTCCTCAAGAAGCCCTGGGTTGGGAGTTGAAAATCGCATGGATCTCATGCACACTCTTCTCCTTGGCTGAGGCGTCTTGATTTTTTTAACTGTTAGATGCATGGTTTGGAAATGGTTTGTTGAAGATTTTTAAATTTCGATTAGCAGGGGAATTAGGATTATCGAGAGTTATATCCCTTTCATCAACCATTTCCTGCACTATGTTTTTCAACATCTTGTAGTTTTTGTGACTTTGTCCCTTCACGCGATGGAAGTTACAAAAGTCATTTTATTTATACCACGAAGGTATAGTATGGGTGGAATCAAACCCAAAGTGAGGTTTAACAAGAGGCAAGGTGATAGCTCCTGCTTTAAGCAATTTTTCTAAGATCACACCATAAGTTTCTCCTAAGGGAGTGTAGTTGATGGGCTCGGCTTTATACTTATAGGTGGCTTTCGGATGGGTATTAGATACTGCTTGAGATTTGACTGTCACTGCATGTATGGCACCCTTTGATTTCGAAGCAGCCGATGCGTGAGAGTTGGTGGTGTTGGGTTTGGTGGTAGAGTCTTGGGTCTAGAAATTTGAGCTTTTGTTGCGTAACCTCAATTTCTCCTCCTCTAAGGCTCGAATCTCTAGTTTCTGAGCCATATTAAAGGCCTCATCAAAGGTGTAGAAAGTTTGAATTTGGAGGGTGGGAGAAATGTGTTTAGCGCAGGCCCACATAAAGAGTTGGATGAGCTCGGCCTAGGTAAGGCATAAGTCAGTTGGTTGATGATGCCCCGCCATCATCCAACAAAATCTGCGATAGACTCGTCTTCAAATTGTCGGATGGCATAGAGGTCGGTAATGGATACTTTCTTGGCAATATTGATGGAGAAGTGATCCAAGAAATATTGGGCTAACTAGTTAAAGGAGAAGATTGAGTGTTGGGCTAAAACACTGTACCACTCCAAGGTAGGTCCTGATAAGGACATGGGAAAGGTACGGAGTAGTAAGGCATCGCCATGAGCAATCAGATAGCAGGCATGTCTAAATGATCACAAGTGTTATTGAGGGTCCTCCTTACTATTAAAGCGAGTAAATTTCGGTAATTCCATTGAGGAGGATATGTATGAAGGGGGATAGAAGGATGAATAGGCTCCCGACAAACTTGCTTGTATGTCAGGGTGTTACGACTTCCTAAAACAGAAGCTTCAAGATTTAGCATCTTGTCCATCATCTGTTTGATTAAATCATTGGTTGGTTTAGATGATGGTGTTGTCATTGTAAACAGAGGAGGATTGGTCCAAAAGCCGCTACTAGACAATGGTGGGATTGAATATTGATAAGATAATGGTGATGAATGTGTTGGGGCAGCCAAATAAGGGTGTCCTATATAAGAGGTTGAGGCCACCGGATGAATTTGTGGAAATGAAAAGGTGGGTGGAGCTTGTGAGGGAAAGCTCGTGTGTATAGGTGGCAGAGAGCAAGTTATAAAAGAGACAGTCTATGAGAGAGATGAGGTAGGGTCAGTGGATGGTAGTGATATGTGGGGCCCCAGATTAACGAAAGGAAAGTCAATTGGTGCAGTATGAACCACCGAAGCCACTGAGCTGGGAGACGGGGCTAAGGATGAAGATGGTGAGGCGGAGTTATTAGGTGGGGAAGGGGCTAAGTGAGCGGCGATACTAATAGGCATACGAACAAGGATCTGACCTTCGGGTGTACGGTCAGGGGTATGAGACAAATAATATTGTATGGCGCTAGGATTAGCATCTAAAAATTTGAAAAATTCTTTATCTCCTATAGGGATCTTGGGAAAATTACCGGTATCCGTAGGATTCCCCATAGGATGTGAAGGGGGTGATTCAGGCAAAGGCACGGAACAGGCATGTGAAACCATGGCTGCAGCTTGTTTCTGGGTGATAAAAACCATGGACAAGAGAACACAGCAGGGATTTAATCAATCTGGAACAGAAACAACAACAAAATGTTGGAATTGATAGGTTGGTGGTTTGTCAAGAACTGTTAAACACAGTAACCGATATCAGTCAGATAACCGATGTCGGTCAGAATATAGCTGGCGTCGGTCAATTAACCGATGTCGGTAGTATAGGACTGGTGTCAGTCACTGTGAAAGCAAAGAGAGGATGTAAGAAGATGCTGGTTTGGGGATAACAATGCTTAGTATACCTACCAAACTATCTTGAAGTGATCACTGAAACAGTGTATGACAGAGAAAAAGAACTAAAAAACAACAAGATGCACAAGCAAATCAAGAGACTAACCCTATGATTAGTTTTAATCACTTTGGGTTTATGCCTTAGACGCCAGATGATGTCAATCCTAAACAAAAGACCTAAGGGAGATGTCAAGTTTGTTTTGGCTCATAAGGCTACCTCAATCAAGTGGAGGAATACCATGGGAAGGGGGGATGTTTGAGCTGTTGTGTTGATTATGATGTGATTTGGTATGTGTTGTGCAGTGAGAGTAAGATTAATTTCTTGTTAATACCGTGGATATTACCCCCACGTGTACAACCTGTTACTTAATCTACGTTCACTAGAATTAAAAATAGCAAGAAAGAATGTGATGCACGTGTTTTAAACCCAAATCGAAAATGATATTCAATGAAGAAAAGGAGATGACTTTCACTAATGAAAAGATGTGAAAGAAAGACAAATTATTTTACCAAAATGACAAAATATTTTGTGAATATTTAGAAGAAAGAAACAAGTGTGCTCCCTATATGAAAGCAAGCAAGAAAGAAAGAAACCCGAAAAGGGTCCCACCGGGCGTGCCAAAATGTTTCACACAGAATTTCATTCCAGAATAGAGTTGCTTACATCCTTTCATTCTATTGAGAAACAGATAAGGGTTAGGGCTAGGAGGATTACCTGTTGAGTGTTGGGAAGGTGTGTGTGTACCGTAGAGAGATCAGATCGATTGTGAAGAACTTTGTTTTGTCTGGGAAGGACTACCTGTAAGAAAGAATACAAGACCACCAGATCTTAGTTAGACAATAAGTGAGGGAACTACCTTGGGCCCAGGAAATATTAGACTTCCTTTCAAAGGTGGTCAGTTCCCCTTTTAATACGAATTAATGCAAATGATAATAAAGAAGCTATTGCGAAATCACAATTTAGGTACCATGTTAAAAAGTAATAGAGACTAAACTACCACTAATAAAATGTCATGATGTTTGTTTGGTCACCAGTTATTGATGCATTCAGATCAAGTTACAAGGATAGACCCAACTAGATATGAGATTGTTTGGGGGTAAATAAGGGAAAGGTTGGTTTTGGTATAAGTCATAGTGACTGATGTCGGTCACTAAATAACAGACTGCGGTTACAACACCGATACCGGTAGAAGATAACCGATATCGGTAGGGGCAATGATTTAGGGGTTTCGAATGGAAGTCAGTTGTAAGGTGGTTATGGTGTCTATAGGGTTAATAGATGATTAGGGGGGGGGTAGTAGGGTGATGGAGAAAACTCAGAGAGTGAGAAAACTATCTTTGGGGCAATATCGGGGTTGATGAATGAAAGTTAGGTGCAGAGTGCTACCGGGTGGTAGATCTAGGAGTGAGCTTATAATTATTATGAATTAAAAATTCAAGAAATGGTGTCTAGAAACATACAAGATACTACTTACTAGTTCCTGATGAAGATACAGGTCCGAGGAATGTGGTGGCGACAGTAAGGCTTAGTTGGGATGATCCAGTATTGGAAACCAAGCTGATGAAGCTATCCTCAGTCTTTTCCAATGCTTGGACGAGTGTGACAGCGATCTAGTTGCTCAATTACAGTCTTGGGCTTGATCCTCTTCTCTGCAACCTCTTCTACTTGTTTCACTTCTCTCTCTCCTCCGAAATGAATTCCGGATCTCTTTTTTTTGTTAGGGGAGGTCATTTATAGGGAACCGACGGTGGTTGCCTAACCGACGCCGGCCGCATAGGGACCGATGTCGGTTAGGTCAAAGTTGGCTATTTTTAGTAAAATAGCCAACTTTCCCTCTTTTTCTCCCGAGAGGTTAGTTGTGGGCTTGGTCAAGTCATTATTAGGTTTGTTTTGATGCGGGGTGAGGGGGTGATGAGTCATGGGTGTGGGTCTGGACCAAGTCATAGGTCTTAATTAAGTTAGTTTAGGGTTAGGGCTAGGTCATGTTGAGGTGGCGAGATGAGGTGGCGGGGTTAAAGATGTGGATTTATTAATTATAAGGTAATTAATAAATCATTAGGTGTTTAAGGGTTAGGTGGTGAGGTAGGGTTAGGTTGCGGGACGGGAAAGGGGTACAGGGCATCGTAAGACCCAAATTTGGTGTCTACAGGTATTGTTGATCTGAGGAATTATTGTGCATAACAATTTTTCCCTTTGTAAACTCCAGATCAGATTTGTGGGGGATATTACCTCCCTTCTTCTCAGGGAAACAGTAAAGAGTTCCCACCTCTTCGAGCATCCTTCATAAATATCTTTAAACTTCTCCTCCTCATAGGAGGTAAAGGCATTAATACTCTTTTGTAGAATGGAAAAATAATGTGTCTTGAATCGCTCATCAAAGGCATGAGTTCTAAATTGTATGAGGAAGGCAGAAGGTTTACCATAGTGAGCTCTCATACAGAGACTAGTTGAGCTAGCTTTCAATAAAAACTCAAATTCCCTTTCCTTCCATGCAATTTGGTTTTGTAGAACAAAGACAAATTCATTGAGCTGGCTCTCCCCCACATATAAATTGATCATAAATCATGTGTTTTTCTCTAACATAAAATTACAAAGATAAAATCCACATAGAAGATTTTTCTGCTCAGGATTGGATAAAAAGTAAGCTTTCATGAATTCAGATTCATCCTTTAGTTCATGTGGAAGTCCAAATGCAATCCTAGATAGCTCTCAATGAATGAACTGCTCCTCTAAAATCACACTATATACAAGAGAGGGCCTACTGCAAGCAAGAATTTTTTCGGTCATAATGCAGACCATATGAATTTTTGTAAGACATTTATATATGTTTCCTTCTTCCTTATAAAAATTTTCTTCCCACTCTTTTCTTGCCTTCTTCTCTTCTTCCATCTTGGTCTTCAAATATTCATTTGATGTTTTAGCTTCTCTAAGTTCCCTGCAAGTGTCATTCCATAGTTGTTTGAGTGGCAAATAGGTTAACTCAGTCTGTGCAGAGACTATGGACACATCATTCTATTTTCTAGAAGTCTGACATTCTTCTTCTTTTTTAATCAGTTGTTTCTTAATTACTGATAACTCCTCAGCCCTGGCTGTAAGCTGAGTTGTTAGCTCTCTAATGAGAATTTACCTTTGTTCTAATTTGAGTTTGAGGAAATCCAATTCCTCATACTTTTATCTGATAATGATATTTTCTCTAGACAAGAACAAAGCCTGTTTAACCTGATGTCTTTCTTTTTCCTTTGAAATTACTTGAGGAGTTGAGCATTCTTCCTCTATCAAAGGTTCCTTTTCTTCTCCAGGATGTCAACTCTTCTTCTTCATGTGGTAATGTTGATGGTTCAACCAATTCTTGAAACTCCTACTCTTCAAGTCTCTCATCTTCTCTATCCATTTCATCTTGGCTTGGTTTAGGAGGAGTCATGGCCATGCTACCCAAAATATCAGCAGCTTCTATTTCCATCTTTTCCTACTCACTCCCTCCCTCTGGGTTTCCCTTTTCCTTTTATGAATTTTCCTTCTTTGGGGGATTTCAACATGCCCAGCGGTGGATTTATTTTTAGAGATTCTTCTTAGTCTTGTTTCTTGCTCTTGCACAGGTGAGCTATCACCGTCAAAGAAAGATATTAGCTCCCCTGAAGCTGCTGCAGAAGAAGGAATTTCCTTCAAAGGCATAGAAGGCTCTGCTGTTTTGATTTTTCTCACAGACCTTCTTTTTGGTATATTCTCTCTTTCCACTTCCTTTTGTTCTTCTGTAGGGGCATCAATTTCCAAATTATTTGAAGGAGAAAATGGAGCTGGTATTGTCCTTCTAATAATATTAGGGTTTTTCTTGAACTTTCCAAGAAAATTTTCCCAAATTTCTTCTCCATTTTTCTTTGACAAAAAATGGTGGTGGCATACTAAATGAATTAGCCCATGATGCTTGATTGTCCCAACACCCCAAGAATACCTTTGGGCCATGGTATGGATAGAATAAAAAAGAAACCCTAGAAGGTGTATTATGTACTCAGGTTTTTTGGATCCATACTTCAGATATATGAGTATTTTTAGGACTTCTTTTCCTACTGACCCAAATTGACCATCACAGGTTAAATATTTCACTATCTAAAATGCTACCCTGTCAAAGGGTTCAGGAAAACTATCCCTTCTGACCCCTTTTATGATTTTCTTTGTATTGTAGATGTACTAGGGTTCAGTTTCTCCTCCATGTAGTAGGATTTCAACCAGTTCTTCAAGGTCCCTTTGGCAGGATGTGGGACATGCACAATTGGCACTCTAGACAAATTACTTATTGTATTTACAAAAAAAGGAATAAATATATTTCTCACCTTCGTCTTGGATTGCTCTAGGTTTATGAAAAAAATTCTTAATAATTTGTCATTATACTTTGAAAACTTCTTCAGGAACTCTAGCCATCCTACATGATCAAAGATAGATGTCACTTATTCGTCCGCGAGTAGCTGGGAATCATCCTCTAGTTCTAATTTATTTTTCATCCCATATCGACTCGAGTTTTGTTTCCTTTGATTTTGTGCAAATTTGTTGCAGGCCTTCTTGCTTAGCTATGGAACTAATGATTTTAGCTGCGTAACCTCTGTTCTTAGCTACAGAACCTCTGTTCTTAGCCATGAAATCCAATGTTCTTTGTTGCGGAACACAAGCTTAATTTGTTGCTTCTCAAAATCCCTTTACAACTTATTTCAGTTGTTTTTACACTTAATGATTACCAATAATAACCATTCCACCACTTATTCCATCCATATAATCTTCATGATTACTCACTTGTAATCATAATGTATAAATAGATTACTCATCATACCAACTTTTAAATCAAGTCAAATCACACATGTAAACATTTAATTTAACCCTAAATAAGTTCAAAGATATAATTATCATCCTTGATGATGTAATCCTTTTGTTATGATGACTTGTCAGTCCTACAAGTGGAACAAAACATGGTTAGATAAGATAGTTGGAATTCAAAAGAATTCCCTTTTATTTGAATTAGCCAAAAGAAGAGGTCAACCACCATTGCTGGTTTTTAATTGACCTTCGAGAGAAATATTTTTATTATTATTATTTTTATTTTATATATATATATATATATATATATATATTTTTTTTTTTTTTGGGGGGGGGGGGGGGGGAAGAAAATGCCATTCACGTGTTTTCATTTTCTTCCCTTTATTCTGGATCTATCATCTGGTTATTTGATCATCTTGGAAGAACTTGGTTCTTCCATATGATCAAATTATTTGTTTGCTTCAATCTTCCTCAAGAATTCATCCTTAGTGGGAGGCTTCCTATAAAGTTTCAGCCTATGTCCATTTACCAAGAGTGTTCTTCTACTGCCATCAATGGGAAGTAACTGAATAGAACCATTGTCAAATATCTTCTCAATCTGATAGGGTCCCAACTATTTGGTTCTCAATTTTCCCTTGAATTATTGGTACTTAGAATCAAACAGTAATGCCCAGTCTCCTACTTTGAATTTCCTTCTCTTGATATGTGTGTCATGCCATTGCTTCCTTTGATCTTGGATTATCTCTATCTGTTGAAGTTCTTCCATCCTCAATTCATCCAACTCATTGAGTTGAAGGATTATTTCGTTTTGAGCTACATCCAACTCAATTCCCACCTTAACTGTTGTCCTCAATTTCTTAAGTTCAAAATCAATGGGCAACAAGGGTTTTTTCCCATAGACTAGTGCATATGGTGAAAACCTTGTTGCAATTTTCCAAGTTGTATTATAAGCCCAAACAACTTCAGGTAGTCTCTTTAACCAATATTTTCTCCCAACTTCAACTGTTTTGGTAAGGATGTTCTTCAATTCTCTGTTTGTTACTTCAGCTTGTCCATTTGATTGTGGGTGATAAGGAGATGAATTCATATGATTGATTTGGTAATACATTGTGAAATATTAGATCATATTAGACATAAATTTTGGTCCCTGATCTGAAACTATGCTTCTCAATGCTCCAAAATTTACCATAATTATATTCCAAAGAAAATCAGCAACTGCTTCTTCAGTGGAATTTGTCAATGCCTACACTTCTGCCCACTTTGTCACATAGTCAATAAACACAATAATATATTCATTTCCTTGTGAAGGAGGATTAAAGAGACCAAAAAAATATAATCCCCATCGCTCAAATGGTTCAATTAATACTTGAGGTTGAAGAGACATTTCATTGGTGAAAGTTGGTTGTCCCATCCTTTGACAAGGATCACACCGCTTGATATATCTCTTTACACCCTTATACAAAGATGACCAATAATAACTAGTGCCAAGTATCTTATGAGTTGTTCTTTTCACTGAATAGTGTCCTCCACTTGGTTCATCATGACATGCTCTGAGGATGTCAAATATTTGATCTTCTTTTACACACATGTGTAAAACAAATTGTGCACTAGTTTTGATTAACTTCTTTATTTGTTTCTTAGTGAAAGAAGGAGGAAACTTCTCTTTTGCAAGATAATTTTCCATATCAGTAAACCATGGTGTACTTGCTGAGATAGAAAACAGTTGTTCATCTTGAAAGTTATCCTTGACTAGATCCTGCTCCCCTATAGTGGTTAGTCTTGACAAAAAATCAGCTACCACATTAGATTTACCTGGATTGTCCATAATGGTAATATCAAATTCTTGCAAAAGTAATAACCATATAATTATTCTTCCTCCAACCACTAGTTTGTTCTTTAAATATTTAATTGTTGAATGATCAGTGTGTACAAATATCTTGTAACCTGTAATGTAATGTTTGAATTTATTGATTGCATAAATTACAGCAAGAAATTCTTTTCAGTGGTGGTGTAATTATTTTTCGTGGGAGTGAGATTCTTACTAAGATAATGAATAGCATAAATTTTTCCTTCTTCATCTTTATGTCCCAAAACTACACCAATGGAATTATTTGAAGCATCTATTTGGATATGAAATGGCATTTCCCAATTAGGTCCTCTCAATATTGGAGCAGTGATTAAATTTTCTTTAATTTCTTCAAAAGCATGTTGAAACTTTTCATCCCAAAGAAATTCATAGTCCTTAGTTAGGAAATTAAACATGGGGGCAGTAATTTTACTAAAATATTTTACAAATTGCCTATAGTACCCAGCATGTCCTAGAAATGACTTGATATCTATGGGGGTATGAGGAATAGGTAAATCTGAAATGATCCTAATTTTATTTTGATCAACCTGAATTCCTCTTTTTGAAATATGGTGTCCTAATACAATCCCCTCATCAACCATCATTAAACACTTTTAATCACTAAGAGATAGATTGTGTTGTTCACATCTTGTTAACACTCTGTCCATATTTCTCAAAGAATCATCAAATGTATCTCTGTGTATAGTGAATTCATCCATATATACCTCAACACAATCATTTGTTAGATCAACAAAGATTACAAGTACAACTCTCTGAAACATTACAGGAGCATTGCATAAGCCAAATGGTAACACCCTATAGGAAAAGGTACCCCATGGACATGTAAATGTATTTTTATCCTGATCTTCAGTAGTAACTCTGATTTGATTTTATCCACTAAAGCCATCCAAGAAAGAAAAGTATTGTTTACTTGAAAGGTTGTCTAAGAATTGATCTATGAATGGTAAGGGAAAATAATCTCTCAGTGTGGCTTTGTTTAGTTATCTATATAGTCAACACATATTATCCATTTTCCATTCTTTTTAGGAACAGTTACAAGAGGAGATACCCACTGACTATCTAAGATAGGGTAGATAAAACCTACTTGTAATAGTTTTTCAATTTGTTGTTTGACTATATCCCTAAAGGCTCAGTTAATCCTTCTCTGAGGCTGCCTAAATGGTTTAACATTTTTAGTATAGATGTGATGAGTGAATATAATTGGGTGAATTTCCTTCATGTCTTTGAAATCCCAAATAAAGGATTTAGTATGATTTTTTAAAACATCAAACAATTTAGCTTCTTCATCATCCTTCAACCAGCTGTTAATGTTCAAATTTTTACCTGGTTGAATCTCCACATGCTTGGTTCCAATGTGTAATGAAATGATTTGTTGAAAGGGTTCCATTAAAGTATTTAGTGGACATGCATGTGGTAACAACATATGGTATGTAGTAACATCTTCAAAATTTCCTTGAGACAAAATAATGGAAAAAGGATAGTAATGAGAATTATAATACTTATCTCTTTGCAAGCCAAACTCTTCGTCACTGCTACTTTCCAGAAATTCTTCACCACTCCCTAATGTATTTGTAACTAAAGCTACTGATTATTCCTCTCCCAATGAGAAATCTCATTCCTATTGAGTGAAATGATTCCCAATCATAGAGAACTACAGTTTTTGTCGTTCTAGAACTAAATGTGGTGGTTCCAGAACTAAATTCACAAGTTTCAGAACTAAGTTTGTAGGTTCCAGAACTATAGTCGCAGTTTCTAGAACTATTTCTGATTGCTTCGAGGATAGTTGGTGCTCATCCAATGGTGGATTAATCATCTCTTTTAATTCTTTTACATGATCTTGCAGTGTGATCATAGCCAAAGAAGACAAATTTTGCTTATTAGTACCAAGAGAATCAACCCACAATTTTTCATGATTGTGAGTAAAAGGTCGTGCAGAAGGATATAAGGAAATTTTCTTAGATTTCTTACCATTCAAGATTGTCATATCACCTCACCTGCAATCAATTAAGGTAGCACTGTAGCTAGCCATGGTCTACCAAAAATAATGGGATAACCTAATGTTTTACCTTTTGGCTGCAATATAAGGAAGTCAACTGGATATTCCCATGACTCCATCATAACCACCACATCTTCAATAATCCCTTCTGGTTTTGCAACAAACTAGTCTTCCATTTGTAATATGGTATTAGTAGGTTGTATACCCGTTAATGGTAATGTTTTCAGAGTAATCACTATCATTACATTGATAGCCGCTCCTAAATCTACCAAAACATTATGTGTATCCTTATTCCCTATAGATACAGAAATAATAGGACTTCTAGGATCTCCATATTTGGGAAGTAAAAGTTTTCCTGCTAACAAATCAGCAAGTTTTCCATCTACTTTGATAGTCCAGGTTTTTTCAAACATAACATTTTGATTAATTTGTTCAATTCGGGAATGTCTTTAATTGCTTGTAACAGTGGTATCTCAATATTCAATTTCCTTAGTTCTTGTACTAGTTCAGACTCCATAGTTTCTATAGCTTCTTTAAATCTCTCTGGAAATGGAGTCTTAGTAGTGTCACTATCTGGCTCCTTTTCTTTTCTTTTTATATCCTCTTTTGGAACAACAGTACTAGGGATCTCATTTTCTTCTATCATTTCAGTGATTATAACAGGTGGACTACTAATTATTTTCCCATATTTAGTTTGAATATCCTTACAATCCATAGCATGTAGATCAACTGATTTTTCTGGTTTTGTTCCATAAACAAGAGTTGTTTGTTTGTTTCTTAGGTTATCTACTGGTTGTGCTAGTATTTGCATTTGGACTACATTCTCAGTTTGTGAATTTTGTGCAGGGGATCCCATGATGGCCTGTTGATACTGATTTGGATATGTTCTTCCTTGAGCATAGTTACTAGGGTTCCATCTAGGTTGTGACCAAGCATAAGGACTTCCTTGACCAGCCCGTGGTTGTTGATTTCCTTGAGCATACAAAGCTTGACTTGCCCAATCTTGAGGGTTCCATGCTGGTTGAGGTACATGTACGATGGAAAAGTGACATGCGAGCATGAGAATCTACAAGTAACTCTTCCTCGCACCCGACCTCCCGAGGTCGTGTCGAGATAGCTGATGGGGATAGAATACATGCGGGATGCAGATAAGCTAGTTAGGTAATCTTATGTCTTCAACATGCAATAGCGGGATCTATAAATCTAAGGTAAAGAAGGCCCTCCTAACTTGAACCAGTGTGATAGATCATTCAGAGAGGATAGCTGCTCGAAGGCTCCAATCAATATCAAGCTCTACCGTGATCCGATCTATGGGTTATGGAATACGTGGAAGATGACATGTGGGTGCTTCGTATATATTCCCTGACAAGGTCATGAAAATGTTGGTAAAATGTGTAGTGTATTCTATGGGGTTTTATGGATGATTCTCTGGTTTAGTCCAGAAATCCTTAGCTTGATTGGCTATTATTTTTAATAATGAGAGTTGTGTGATAATATCTGATGGGAGTGGAGAGGACCTAAATACTAATGTTTGCAAACCAGCGTCAACGATGGATTGATTTGGAGGCCCGTTGGGTTCTAGAACCTATGGATCACAACTATAAGTTTGTGGTTGTTGTGGACCTCTTATGGTCATATAAAGAGTCAACCTATAATTCTGAGTATCTAGTAGTTGTATGCCTTTTTGGCCTCTACGTTTAGAACTAGAAGTTGTATGATTTTCTCGGAGTACATAACAAGTGTTCTGGCAACTTGGATACGTAAGCTAGTGTCTATATCAACAAGGAGGTCTCCTGGGTCTGGCTATGGGACTACTGGATCACAACCAAATGTTTGCTCTCTTTCAGATCCTTCTACAGTCATATAGATATCTATCAAGGCAGTCTATAATTTGGCTGATTTGACCAAAATGTGTGTGCTTTGTCGTCTTCTATGTTTAATACTCTTAGCTGTGCGTTGATTTCTTGTAGGTCTGTTGTTCTTTGGAAGACCTAAATTCTGAGATTTTGGTCTATGTCAATTAATGCTACAACAAGATTGGGTTGAGGAACGATTGGCTCAAAAACATATTCCTTGGGCTCCCTAGGTCCCGTGATTGTCATACAAGATCAATATAAGCCTAACTGAAACGAAATAAACTAATTATGCAAGATATATCTAAAACATATATATATATATATATATTCCTCTATTTTTGTATTTTTGATAGAATTTTGAATAGAATTGAAAGATCAACTAATCTAATACATTCAAAAAATGACAACTAGTCTAATAACAAAATTAAAACAAGCAAGGTAGCCCAGTGTAGCTACTTGCCTGTGTAGTTGTGAGTATATACTAAATAACTAGATAGCTGATTAAATTAATTGAAATATTCTCGATCCTACCTCAGAAGTGAGGAATGAATCATAGTTTCTCATAAACTATCAATCCCCACAGCTTCCATGGCAATATCGAAAATGAAACTTAACTGAAATGAAATATTTCACTACTCTATTTGATATGTTTTAACTAGAACTTTGACAGATAAAACATGGAATTTTCATAACAATGGTGAATCTAGTAGTGTATGATTTTGTCCACTCAGAATTATCTCCTCATTCCTTCATGTTCACATGAGTCCAGAAGAGTGTGTATATGCTAGCATCAACAAAAAAAGGTATTTTGAACAATGACAACTTTGGATATAGACCGAATATAATCCGAGTAGGAGAGGGACAGTGCAAGTGACAGAGCTTGGCGTATGCAATTCCTAGTGGGATTTATTGCGGGAATACAACACAAGTGTACCGAGAGATTCTAGAATATAACTTTTGTGAAGAACACAACTTGTAATTCTAATGGATTCAATCTAAAAATGACACTACTCTGCTCTAAACTAATTTGTATGAACAACAATGAACAAGACTGAAGCAAGAAGATCGAATGGCTTCCAACAACAAAGAAAAACTAGCATGGATGCAAACATGAAAACAAAATGAGCTCTAAACAAGAAATTGAAAGACTAAACAATGAAAATGAGAAGTTGAGGGGCAATTTGGTTGAAAACAAGCTAGCTATTTATATATTTCACATTCACCCAAAGGTAATTCCTATTAGAACTCTTTTACCATTAAACAATGAAGAAACACTATTCCAGGGAACATAAAACATTAATACGAGCTAAGGCGGTTGAGAAAAGCTGGTGAACTTTGAAAAATTACATAAGTCGTGATCAAAGGAATGTGCTGGAAAGCGCGTGAAGGACTGCCACCCTGAGCAGGGAGGCAGTCACAAGACCACCGCCCTGGTAGGGTGGCGGTTTCGTCACTGAAGGTCAAAAATCTTAGAAAAGGAAGGCAGAGGATAAAGCGAAGCACAAGGAAAATGGATAAAGCATTTGGGATGTTAACATATACTTCGTGAGCTTCTCTGGATCCCGAACACCTTGTGAGGTGACCTGTATCATCATTGGGGCATGTGTAACATCATTCCAGTGGTACGGTACCCTAAAATTTTAATTACATACGTCTTGCCTCCTTGGAGAAGCGTTTTAACCATGAAGATGCATAAAACGGTGGGTCCGAGTATGGTGGTCCCAAAAATGGGAAGCTATAAATTATACCTGACACGCCCGTGTGTCAAAATGTTTCCATCTGAGTTCCCGCTACCTGCAAAATAGAAAGAGGACTCAAGTGCAGATAAAATAAATTGAAAATTAAATACTAAATTAGTATGAAATGAGGACTTACCATTTGCGCGGGGATGAGAACTTACCTCCATTGGCACTCTAAACCTACGAAAGGGGCATTCAAAATGAGTCAAAACACTATATAATATATATATATATATATATATAACGGGACCATTTTCCTATTCATTTACGCATGTTGATTTGATAGTTTTTTAGCTCTGGGACCCACGGTGATGGTTTTCAACAAGAGTATAGTTGAAACGTTCGTATCGAGATAGCGATCATGCCTCCGTGAGCAGAACCTCGACCCGCAAGATCCCAAGTTAGTTCTTCTTGATTTAACGTTTTTGCACCCAAAATGTTTAAAATGATGAAATCTTTGTTGTGGGGGGGTTATTTTTAGAAATTTCAGTTTTAAATGTGTCTCTTAGGGAGGATGACTAATGGGTAGGCTTTTTTTTTAGCTAAAACGGTCAATTTTTGTATTTAAAAGCATTTTTAGGGCATGCAACCCATTTATAGTTGTGGGATAGAACCACCGCCTTGAGCAAGGCTGTGGTTACTGGACCACCATCTTTTAAGGTGGCAGTTACGGAACCGCCGCCTTGCTTAGGATGGTGGTCCTCTACAGAGTGTTAAAACAACACTAGTTTGAGTTTATTTTTGCATTTTTAGTATTCTTACTTGCTTTAATGATTTTTCCAATGTAATCTTAGCACTAACTTGCTTCTTTTTACGTGTTTTTTGGGTGTTTTATAGAAGAAGGAAGAGTACATTAGATAGAGCTGAGAGAGGGAGTTTGATTGGCTTCCAGCAGTGTTAGATGCACTCTCTCAGGCTGAGCAAGATACTCTCCAAAGGGCAGGTATATTGAGGATTGCACAGGTCCCCCACGTTGCACCTACCAGTCACATATTATGTGACTTATTTTCTTAATAGGATGCATATCAGAACACCTTCCAATTTCCAGGTGTTAGGGGTGAGTGGAATATCACCCTAGAGGATGTCTACTGCATTTTAGGAGTCCTGATTATTGGGAGGAGACTTTCATTTGATACAGCAGTATCCAGAGCTCATGTGACTAAGTGGGCCACCTATATGGGAGACGCAGTTGTCTTAACTGGTTCGAAGAAGGGGGTGAAGGTCTGTTCTATTCCTGGCTTGCCCATCCCTCTGATCTGTTAGGCCATGATGGGAATCCTTGCTTCGAGATTGATCAGGGACAAGGGAGGGGATACTTTGCTCTACTACTGGGCCCCCATCATCGCACAGATTGAGGCCCATGGTTTGATTTATGCCTGCGGAGACGATATACTTGGGACCACCTATCATGACTTATACAAGGTGGTCTGATTACAGGGACAGTCGCTGAGCCATATGACCTTAGTTATGAGCTGGGTCTATGAGCGTATTATCCCTTATGGGAGGGGCGTAGAGGTGGAGGATCCCGGGGCCGTGAGGGTAGCTAGATGGATAGAGATGACGGTGCTTAGAGCACCCCACCAGCCAATTTATTCCCTGACTACTGAGGATATGGAGGTCAAACCTTATCAGGACATGGCAGGGTTGTGGGGCGAGGAGACTTTTACTTTGATTTCCTACTCTACTACAGGATATCTTGTGGACAGGACAGGGAAGGTAGAGACACACCCCTTTGATCGAGTGCCTCAGCAGTTCGACCTTGCTTACATTGACATGCTTCCCCCAGTGGTGCCAGTGTCCAAATTAGTTCGGGAGGCTAGGGGAGGTCCTAGAGGCTGGGGTTGGAATGTTGTTACTCTTAGGGTCCCTATTGCAGCTAGGAGGGTGGTACGCGCTCGAGAGAGAGCCGGTGCTCCTCAGGCACCTGTTATCCAAAACTCACCCCCCAG
This sequence comes from Taxus chinensis, assembly GCA_019776745.2. Lineage (NCBI taxonomy): Eukaryota > Viridiplantae > Streptophyta > Pinopsida > Cupressales > Taxaceae > Taxus > Taxus chinensis. The sequence continues at coordinate 674,528,785 of CM034148.1, forward strand.
GGTAACTTTGATAACATGCATCAGAATATTCAAGTCCCAGGAACATTGATTGATTCAGAGCAAACATCATGTTTCTGGGGTTCCCTCAGATTTTTTCTAACTCCCCTGGCCAAAGAAGGAAAGAGCAAGCTCTGAGAAAGTGCAGAAAAAGTTGCAGAAGGCATGAAGATTGATCCAGGAAAAGTCATAAAAATGACTAAGTCCTAGTCCTAGGGGTAGTCGGGACATTTGGGACATCTAGGCACGGACCGGCCGAAAAGCCTCTAGGTAGTCCGAAAGCAACAGGGACATTTGGGACAGAAGTACACGGCGGGTGCGAGAAGCCGATCCAGCCGAAAGAGGAAGAAAAATGACTAACTGCTGAGCGGGACAGTTCGGGACAAGAGTACGCGAAGTACGCGAACCGGCCGGATCGGCCGAAATGAGAACAAATAGTCCGAAAGCAATTGGGACATTTGGGCCATGATGACACGAACCGGCCGGTTCGGCCGAAACAGGAAACTTCCGCACAAGGACAAGTGGGACAAAGGGACGCGTGGGACGCGGATCGCCGAAGGAGCCGAAAGCCAATCAGATTGCACCACGTGTCATCGGCAGATAAGGGACAAGGAAGCCCATTTCGGGTGGATTGGAGGATTCTGTCCCAAACAGCACTAAGACATCCGGGACAAAAAGATGCGAAGGGCGCGAAAGAGCCGGCAGACCCGTGGACCAACCAGGAGATGACACGTGTCACAAGGGAAAATTCCAAAAGTCAAAGGGGCAAGGTTTGAAGCGCTGGCGTGAGCCAATAGGAATTGGACACGTGTCCAATGTAGCAAGGAAGTGCAGAGTTCGGGGAGGACTTAGAAATTTTGCAAAAGTCTTGGGCCCAAAGTTTAAAAGACAAGGTTGACCCCGCGCCCTGTCCTCCAACCAGATCATGCCACGTGTCGTATAAGTGGCAGTGGAGCGGGAAAAAGTGGAAAATGTTCCAAAATCATCAAAAAGGTAAAAATTCAAGGAAAAACCCGTGGGTGAGCAAAGAAGAGAGAATCACACGACCAATCAATGCATGCCACGTGTCATCTACGTGGCAGAGCGCGGGAAGAAATTTCAAAACATGTTTTCGCCTGTTTTGTGCCCTAAATCTTCAGACCTCCATATCTTTCAATCCAGAGCTCGGATTCGCACGTTCTTGATATCAACGGAAAGCTTGTGAGATGCTCTACATGATTCCAGGGTCAATCTTGCATTTTAGTGCAGTCTAGAGAGAAAATTTAGAAACGTCTCTGGTGCATGGTAATGCCAGAAGTGATGCTTCAACAACCAGCTTTAATGCAGCAGACAGCCTGCCGTTTTGCCAGGATCCACCGCTTCTACCATAATGAGATGATTTAAAATGCGACCTAGAAGTGGTTGTGGTAGTTTTGAATTTCCTCTCTTCCCTCTCTCTTTCTTCCTATATATTGTACAGAGGGGCTTCTTTCAAAAGGGGGATATAACAAGTTGTTCATCTTTTAGCTCTGCCCTCCCTTCTTTTCTTCTCTAGGGTTGAAAATGGAGTTCGAACCTCCTCCCTTGCTCTGTAATGGCATTTTTTACCTTTTACTATTGAAATGATGTTCTGTGCAAACTTCTAGAGCAACAAAACGTGTTTTGTGATGCATCTGTCCATCCTTGCTCATTTTTGCTTGTTCTCTTCTTGTCTCTCTTCATTGTAGGTATTTGTGCATGTTTGAATGTTCATTGCAGGTTTGGAGCTGTGTTCATGCAGTTTTGGGACATTTTCTGTGTGAAATCTATCCTTGGGCCTGTGATGCATCTGTCCATCCTTCCCATTGCTCACCTCTCTTTGTCCCATGGCAGTTTTGATAGAGGTTCAACATTCTCCTTCTCTGGTGTATCACCGTTTTAGTGTAGGCTTTTGTTCTTTTCCTTCCTCTCTCTCTCTCTCTATCTCCTTGGCATGGTTAGATTAGGATTAGATTAGCTTGCCTGCACTGGAATAGCTTGTGGCAGGTAGTTTAGGAGCAGGAACCAGCCTTATCTAGAGATTCCTCTCTCAGTTTCACAAGTCCCACGCTTGGAGAGAGGTTTCCATGTTGTGCAATCACACTGGATGCCTGAGTGATCAACCTAGATGCCTGATCAGCATCTAGGGGTGCTATGATTTTGCACTAACAGTTTTGGCACGCTCGGTGGGACCTTAGAGGTCTTCCACTTCATCTTTTACAGGTTGGTGTGTTCCTGTGAAGATTTCAGCCTTTGGATGCACTTGCAAACACATCTGGAGACTCCATCTGGTCAACAACCCATCTCTGAAGTTGCAGACCTTCCTTTCCATTCATTTTCATTCTTTTCTATCCATTCTTCCTTCCATCTCTTCCATCATTCTTTCATTCTATGAAGTTGTGCAATCATGACTTCATTTCCATCATGGAATTCACATCAACAACAGCAGTATATCACACCTCCAACATGTTTTACAAATCCTCCAAATCAGCATTTTGAGCAGATTCAAGATCAGTATGCATACCCATATGAGCAGCTATGCCAAAGTCAGTTTGGCTATGGAGCTTTCCATGAGCAAGAGTATGCATATAACGAGGACCATCAGGTGCAAGATGCTGGTCTGCTGGATAAAATCCAAAAAATGGAGGAGGGGATGGTGTAGTCCAGGGCTCAAGCACAGATGAGAGCATTTGGAATTGGTTATGGAGCACCCTATCCATGGGTGGGACCTTTTCCAAGGCATTACAGCCCTCAGGAGAAGCTTGACTTCATGATTGCAACGCCGCCTTTTCTTGCAAAGTGGATTGAAGGAATAGAGGTGTATGAGAGAAGTATTCAGCAACCTTGTCAACGGGTAAGCACACCATCTCATACCTTTCTGTTTCCTCTTTCCCAATATGTTCCATTTTAGCAGTGTCAAGTTTCAAACTCTCCATCTGCTGTCCCAAATGTTGAATCCATGTCTCCACCTCTCAGTCTTCCATCTCATCTCGATTCTTCTTTCCTTTTCCCTTCTAAACAGTCATCCTCTCCACAAGAGCTAAATGAAATACCTCCCACTCCAAAGAAACAAGAGGTTTCACCTACTCCACCACCACAAAAAAATGTAAAATCAGTTGAGTTACAACCTATCCCTCCTCTTGCATTCCCAATTCCATGTGGGGAAGAAGAAATTGCAAAATTCAGTCATCAAGGACAGCAAGAGGAAGAGCCAAGAAAAGAAGAAATGATTAAGAGCTTAGTAAGTTTGGCTGCCAAATTTGGGATGACAAAGATCCCTTTGTTGGTCAAACCTACAGAAGAGGCTGAGGTTGAACAAATGGTGGTGAGGACTATTTTTGTTGAAGAAGAAGATCTTGCAGTCCCAACTTGTCCTCTAGAGCAGTAGATCGAAGAGTTTGACTTAACAAACTTCATGCTGGAGGAAGAGTTATATCAAGAGCAAGATTGCCTTCAAGTAATAGAGGAGGGAGAAGCTGCTCCAAATCCAAAAGAAGAGGAGCACATTCTAGCTGTGGAGGAGAAAAGTGCAGATCCAAGGGCTTTGAGCACAAAACAGGCTACAGGAGAACCTTCAGTTCTTCTTTCCACTTCATCTCTCTCAAGTTTTAGTACTGAAGAGGAGTTTGATTTCTCAAACTCAATATTGGAGAGTGAAGGAAACCATGGTGGTCAAGTTACAAATCAAGAGGAAACCATGGAGGAAGTTGAACATGAGTAGCAGGACAGCAATGAGGCAGTTTATCTGTCAGATTTGGAGGACTGTTTTGATGGAGAAGAGCCGGTTGAGTTTCCACTAGTCTCTCTTTCATCATCCACATTCCAAACACTTGAGCCTACTGTCATGAAGGAGAGCATTCATTTGCAGCAGCCCGCATCTTATAACAGCTCTTTGGAATCAAGACTAGAAGATTTTAATCTTTCATGTTCTTCATTGGAGGAAGAGAAAGGACAGAAGGATTCCACCATTTCTTCCACGACATCCATCTCAGAGGATCTACAAGAGAACTCCATTCTTGGAGTAGAAAATCAGAGCTATGGGCATATCAAATGGACCATACCTTGCCCAATCAGGTATTTGGCTTCATTGGAGCCAAAGGAGGAGTCACAACCAGTCATGCTTGCTTCTAAGCATGAGGGTGAACTACAAAGTACCAAGGATCAGCTGCCATACCTCTTCAATCCAAATGCAGAACAACTAAAAGAGGTATTGAATTTTCCTTCAGCTGATACCTTGATGATTTGGGTGGAATACCAGCTTCTTGTTGATTTTCCACTCATCCTAACAGCCATGATCAGCTCCAAATCAATTGCATGGCTGCCACTTTTGAGAAAGGGAAGCTATTTCTCACAACCAATTGCAGGGTTTATTTAGCTTGCTTTTGCTTCCAGTTAGAGTAGAGTAGGTAGGTTTGCTTTCAGTAGAAGAAGTGCTTGTGCACACTCTGCATGTTCCATTTGGGGCATGTATGATTTTCAATTCTGTACATAGTTTTTGGTGTTACTGATTTTGCTCTTGCACAGTTCGTTCCAGTGGCATTTTGGTAAGAACAACTCCATGTGCGGTGGGTTTCAAGTGGCTCAGAGGGAAGTTTTCAAAGTTCAGATCAGTTTTCAGGCTTGCTTATGACTCCATGCCCAATGGATTGCTTCAAGCTACTGATCATTCATCTAGCAGGTAGATGACCCCACTGAGTTGCCAAATTGTTATCCAAAATTCACCCCCCAGGGTAATTTTGATAACATGCATCAGAATATTCAAGTCCCAGGCACATTGATTGATTCAGAGAAAGCATCACGTTTATGGGGTTCCCTCAGATTTTTTCTAACTCCCTTGGCCAAAGAAGGAAAGAGCAAGCTCTGAGAAAATGCGGAAAAAGTTGTAGAAGGCATGAAGATTGATCCAGGAAAAGTCATAAAAATGACTAAGTCCTAGTCCTAGGGGTAGTCGGGACATTTGGGACATCTAGGCGTGGATCGGCCGAAAAGCCTCCAGGTGGTCCGGAAGCAACAGGGACATCTAGGATAGAAGTACGCGGTGGGCACAAGAAGCCGATCCGGCCGAAAGAGGAAGAAAAACGACTAACTGCTGAGCGGGACAGTTCGGGACAAGAGTACGCGAAGTACGCGAACCGGCCGAATCGGCCGAAATGAGAACAAACAGTCCGAAAGCAATTGGGACATTTGGGCCGTGATGACGCGAACCGGCCGGTTCGGCCGAAATAGGAAACTTCTGCACAAGGACAAGTGGGACAAAGGGACGCGCGGGACGCGGATCGCCGAAGGAGCCGTAAGCCAATCAGATTGCACCACGTGTCATCGGCAGATAAGGGACAAGGAAGCCCATTTCGGGTGGATCAGAGGATTCTATCCCAAACAGCACTAAGACATCCGGGACAAAAAGACGCGAAGGGCGCGAAAGAGCCGGTAGACCCGTGGACCAACCAGGAGATGACACGTGTCACAAGGGAAAAGTCCAAAAGTCAAAGGGGCAAGGTTTGAAGTGCTGGCCCGAGCCAATAGGAATTAGACATGTGTCCAATGTAGCAGGAAAGTGCAGAGTTCAGGGAGGACATAGAAATTTTGCAAAAGTCTTGGGCCCAAAGTTTAAAAGACAAGGTTGACCCCGCACCCTGTCCTCCAACCAGATCATGCCACGTGTCGTACAAGTGGCGGGGGAGCGGGAAAAAGTGGAAAATGTTCCAAAATCATCAAAAAGGTAAAAATTCAAGGAAAAACCTGTAGGTGAGCGAAGAAGAGAGAATCACGTGACCAATCAATGCATGCCACGTGTCATCCAGGTGGCAGAGCGTGGGAAGAAATTTCAAAACATGTTTTCACCTGTTTTGTGCCCTAAATCTTCATACCTCCATATCTTTCGATCCAGAGCTCGGATTCGTATGTTCTTGATATCAATGGAAAGCTTGTGAGATGCTCTACGTGATTCCAGGGTCAATCTTACATTTTAGTGTAGTCTAGAGAGAAAATTCAGAAATGTCTCTGGTGCATGGTAATGCCAGAAGTGACGCTTCAACAACTAGCTTTAATGCAGCAGACAGCCCGCCGTTTTGCCAGGATCCACCACTTCTACCATAATGAGATGATTTAAAATGCGACCTAGAAGTGGTTGTGGTAGTTTCGAATTTCCTCTCTTCCCTCTCTCTTTCTTCCTATATATTGTACAGAGGGGCTTCTTTCAAAAGGGGGATATAACAAGTTGTTCATCTTTTAGCTCTGCCCTCCCTTCTTTTCTTCTCTAGGGTTGAAAATGGAGTTCGAACCTCCTCCCTTGCTCTGTAATGGCATTTTTTGCCTTTACTATTGAAATGATGTTCTGTGCAAACTTCTGGAGCAACAAAACGTGTTTTGTGATGCATCTGTCCATCCTTGCTCATTTTTGCTTGTTCTCTTCTTGCCTCTCTTCATTGCAGGTATTTGTGCATTTTCGAATGTTCATTGCAGGTTTGGAGCTGTGTTCATGTAGTTTTGGGACATTTTCTGTGTGAAATCTATCCTTGGGCCTGTGATGCATCTGTCCATCCTTCCCATTGCTCACCTCTCTTTGTCCCATGGTAGTTTTGATAGAGGTTCAACATTCTCCTTCTCTGGTGTATCACCGTTTTAGTGTAGGCTTTTGTTCTTTTCCTTCCTCTCTCTCTCTCTGTCTCCTTGGCATGGTTAGATTAGGATTAGATTAGCTTTCCTGCACTGGAATAGCTTGTGGAAGGTAGTTTAGGAGCAAGAACCAGCCTTCTCTGGAGATTCCTCTCTCAGTTTCACAAGTCCCATGCTTGGAGAGAGGTTTCCATGTTGTTCAATCACACTGGATGCCTGAGTGATCAACCTAGAAGCCTGATCAGCGTCCAGGGGTGCTGTGATTTTGCACTAACAGCACCTTTACTTCGGATTACTACCATTCCTGCCCATAGCAGTGATGACCCCATTGATATAGACTCCGATTCTGAGGAGTTCACAAGGGGAGAGACGAAGGAGGAGACCAAGGACATGGAGATCAACGAGTCAGGTGGGGAAGAGGATAGTGATCCCGAGTGGCATGACACTCAGGAGATCTTATAGGCTGAGAGGGCAGAGCAGAGCGTGGAGAGGGTGACTCTAGTCTCAGAGGAGTTACTTTCTCAGGACCTAGGTGGAGAGGACGAGTCCGTGGTAGGATGCCATGTTTCCCGAGACTGTAGGAGGGGGACACCAGTCAGCGGTGGCGTCCGTGGCGGGTGCAGATCCCAGAGATCCTTCTTGGAGGCCCTGGAGATCCGAGTGAGTTGTCACTCTTCTTTTGATATTTATTTTAGCTAGAATTGCCTTAGTTGCTACCTCTCTTTTTGTTCATCCTTGGTTTCACCTTTTGATTATTTTCTAATTTGTTTTCTCCTTTGCTTGCAGAGACTACTGATGAGTGGCGAGACTTGATTCACCGGGTATGTACTAACACCCTGATGCTCCCCATGGAGAAGACTCGTGTCGAGCTATCCATGGATGCAGGGGAGCCTTCAGTAGACCGGTAGGCATACCGATGTTTTTTCCCTATCTGGCATGTGGCCAAGATGGTGACTTCCCTCCATGATGAGGTAGCTAGGTATAGGGCTGCAGAGTGCCTAATGAGGAGGAGCCACTCTCATAGCGAGGCTATAGCTACTATTCGGGACTGCATGAGCCCTCAGTACACTCAGAGCGCCGGCGTAGCTGGAGTCCTAGATGTGATCATGTGCCTTCGGAGGGATCCCATAGGGATTGAGAGGCCACTTGGCTCTTTTTGTAGTGACCTTTGTTAGGTTGTTTATATGAGTATTTTTGTACTTTTTCTGGGCTCATTGAGCATTTTGACCATGCCTAGTGCATGATGGCATTGTATATGAAACCTGATTTGTATATATATATATATATATATATATATATATATATATATATATATATATCTTTGGATCTAGACTCTTGGTATCTTGAATTTTGTGACTCATTTTCTAAATGTGTTTTTAGATGTTTTTAGAATATTTTCTTTTCATGTTTCCAGAATGTATGCAATGGACAACAAATGATAGTAAATAGAATGTTTTACTTTATATGTTTTTTGTTGTGCTGATATGAGATGATACTAACATATGGTAGTACTGAAATTTTAAACTCTTTGGGAAGCATTTGTAATTCCTTCTTATATTGGAAAAATGTGATGAATGCATAGTGATAAAGAGATGAACTTACCCCAATCCCAAATCCACGCAACTAGTAAGACACGAGGGCTCAACACCAAGAATTAGGAAGGGCACAAGTTGTATGAGCTTGATTGAATGGAATGATGAGAGATAGACAAACCAAGAACAAGAACCAAATTTGGACCTACACACCCACCCTACTCAGAACTACTACCAAGCTTAGAAGGCTACTTACTTTTCAGTTTATCTAGACTTAGATTCATAAATGGCAACCTGGTTGACAAAATCTGGTTTTGAGGATTTGATCTCTTTGGAATTTGGATGTTTGGATATTTGCTTTCTCTTAACATAATTTGACTTGTGTTTTTAGCATACCAAGATTTGTTAGTTTGTGTGACTGGACCCCCCACACCCTGCCTCATGCTACTAGTAAGAAGCATGGGTTTGTCACCAAAGGCAAGATACAGGTGAGTAAGGGCACTTCTTTCCTTTCCCAACCTCACATCACTAGTAAGAGATGTGGGCTTATCACCGAAGGTTGATGGGGCAAAGAAGTGTGTAAAATAAAATATTTGTTTGCTTGGTGCTTTTGATTTCATTTGACATTTCTGATCTAAGACTTTAGGATATCCTTTCGTTCCAAGAGATTTTAAGAGGGATAGATGTGACACCAAGAAGCTTCCAGAACAGACCGTAGGCAAGGACAACTTTACCTAGTAGAAAGAAAGAACAAAGCCAAGTATGCAGGTCTTGGTATGGTTTCTGTCAATGTTTGTCTGTCAAAATTGATGAGAAGATTTGAAAATATTTGATGATGTTTGAAGAGATGTGATATGAATATTTTTGCCAATATCTTCAGAAATTTGTAACAGTTTTTTAAGAGTAAGCTCCTGAACTATCATTTTTACGAAATGGACAGAATGAAGTAGCTAAAAGACTAATGCAATGTAGGTAGCTATAATGTACTAGCAATGACTTTGACATTTTATGCGTAAAACCACTTAAGGTGCAAGGAATTGATAGTTTCACCAAATTCCTCACCTTCTAGTGTGCACAAGAGATACGCACCATTTCCGTAGTCCTTCATGACTCAGTATGGGCCCAACCATTTGGGCCGAGAACTTTCTTCCTTCGCTGGTTTTCTTATCGATCTGGCTGTCTAGTCTTAGAACTAGATCTCCTTCATATATTTCTCACTCATAGACTTTTTTGTTATACTTCCGGCACATCCAGTCAGCATAGGCTCTGTGCCATTGTTCAGCGTTTAACCTGGCCTCGTCAAGGCTTTCTAGTTGAGAGAGGCATGCCTCCCTATAAGCTTCCTCATCCAGAATCCCTTGTAATGAGATGCGGAGACTGGGTATTTCAACCTCAAGTGGGAGAACTGCTTCTGCTCTGAATACCAGTGAGAAAGGAGTTGCTCTTGTTGGTGTTCTTATTGAGGTTCGGTGGGCCCACAAGGCCAGATATAATTTTAAATTGCCAATCTCATTTGTTTTCCTTTACTGTTTTGAGGAGAATAGCTTTCAATGTTTTGTTTGTCGCTTCAGCCTGCCCATTGGCTTGAGGGTAGTAAAGAGAGGCTATGTGATGGTTTATCTTGAACTTGCTACATAACTCATGAACCTCATCATTCTTAAAGGATGTGCCATTATCTGAGATAATGACTTGTGGGACACCATACCTGCAGATAATTTGGTTCAAAATGAATTTGGCAATCACCGAACCTGGTACAGTGGTGAGAGGCATGGCCTCCACCCATTTGGTAAAATATTTCATGGCTGTGATTATAAAATTATGGCCATCGGTTGATGAGGGAGAGAATTTCCCTATTAAGTCTAGACCCCAAGTGGAGAAGGGCCATGGAGTCACTATTGGTTGCAGGGATTGTGCTGGCATGTGAATCTCATGAGAGAATTCTTGACATTTGTGGCACTTGCGTACAAATTCCACTGCATCATGTTCAAGAGTGGGCCAAAAATAGCCCATCCGATGTATTTTGTGAGTGGTGGCGTGACCACCGAAGTGGCCCCCACATATCCCACTATGGGATTCATGAAGAATCCTCTTGGATTCTTCTATGTCGATGCATCTTAGAAGCATGTCGTTGAAGGCTCTACGATAGAGCACTTGGTCTAAAACAACATATTTAGCAGTAATAATGCGTAACCACCTTCTTTGTTGTGACGTGGCACTTTTCGGGTATGTATGGTCCATGATAAAATTGATGATATCAGTATACCAGGGACATGTAGAAATGGGGGGTCTGGTTTCGACAAAGTATACACATTCATTGGGAAAGTCTAGATCTACCAGCTCACCTCCATCTAGTGGATTGTCAGCTAACCAGTCTGTAATGATTTGTCCTTTAATGGATTTTTGGTTTACGAATGTTAACTCAAATTCTCCCATTAGGGTTATGAAATGGCCAGCCTTTTTAGATAAAGATCCTTGTGTGAGAAATGTTCGTAAATGGTTTGTCTTTACAATGACCCTTGTTTCCTGGTTTAACATGTAATGTCTCAAATGTTTTGTTGCAAAAATTATGGCAAGGCATTCTCTCTCTTCCTGTGTGTAACGTGTTTCATAATCAAGCAACGTTCGGCTAATGAAATAGATCACACGTTCTCGTTTATCATCATCTTCTTGAGCCAGCATGCAGGCCAGCGAGACATGAGTGGCTCATGAGTATAGGATCAAAGGGCGGTCTGGCTTGGGAGGCATTAGCATGGGTGGTGACAACAAGAAGCACTTAACTGCTTCGAAGGCCTCATTGCAATCTTCAGTCCAATCGATACTATAATCTTTCTTGAGTAGATTGTTGATTGGATGAATGGAAAAGCTTAAATCTGGGATGAACCTTCGGATTGCACCAAGTTTCCCAAGAAATGACCTGATTCCAGACTCATCTGAAGGTGGGATCATTTTGAGAATAGCCCGTATTTTGGCCAGATCAACATCAATCCCTCGTGAAGATATAATGTATCCTAGAAGTTTGCCTCCTGTTACACCGAAAACACACTTCTCTGGGTTTAATGTGACACCATACTCAATTAGTCATGAGAGGATGATACAGAGCACTTCCGGATGATCACAACATTTCTTGGCCTTGGCCAACAAGTCATCCACATATGATTCCACAATTTTATGGATAAGATCATGGAATATATAAGTCATTTCCCACTGATACGTAGCGCCGGTGTTCTTAAGACCAAATGGCATGACAACATAACAATAAGTTCCCCATGGAGTTATAAATGTGGTTTTGGCTTGATCTTGTTTAGATATTTTAATCTGATTGTACCCTGAGAACCCATCCATGAGGGACAGTAGTTCAAATCTAGTTGTTGCATCAACGATAACGTCAATGGATGGTAATGGGAAATCATCCTTGGGACAAGCTTTGTTAATATCCCGAAAGTCTATACAAATGCGTATCTTCCCATTCTTTTTGAGGATGGGAACGATATTAGACACCCATTGTGAATAGTCAATGGGCTTGATGAATCCTACTTGGAGAAGTTTTACTACTTCCTCTTTTACCATGAGAGCCACTTTTGGCTTCATTGGTCTTGACTTCTGTTTAATTGGCTTCGCATCTAGTTTAGTGACAAGATTATGTACCGCAACTTGTGGTGCGATACCTGTCATTTCTTTATAATTAAATGCAAAATCCTTTTGATGTTCTTTGAGGATTTGGGTGTGTATTTCTATTTCTTCCAGAGTTAGCGAGGATCCTAACTTCAAAATTCTTGGTTCTTCCTCTGTTCCAATGTTTATGTCAATGGTTTCTTCTATCAAAGAAGTGTTACCTTCTTCAAATTCAGGTGGGGCTGGAGGTAGTTCCAAGCTTTCTCCATTTTCTATCTCGTAGATATCGAGATCCTTCTATGGAGGAGACTCTACCATGGGATTTCCAAAGTAGGAAGAGGAGTGTGGTATTAGGGAAAGATCAACTATAGGGTGAGCAAGGTGTAGCTCTGCATAGGCAGTTTAGATATTTGAGAGTGACTTTATCACTATCAACATGATGTAAGATAGAAGATTCATTCTCAGTTGTATGTGTTAGAAGAGGGTTTGTTGACATTTTCTTCACCAATGGTTCAGTACGAAGTGATACCTTGAAACTTGTATCTTCCAACTCATTACTTGGGGTAAAACGTGAAGCTGAGGTTGCTATTGAATCTGCGAGAAGGTTCTGTTCTCGTGGGATTGCCTCAATGGATATGAAGTTGAATCCTTTGCTTAGATCTAATACCACTATTTTATAGAGCTGTAAGTGCTCAGCTCTAGTCTCATATACTTCAGAGACTTGGTTTGCAACTAATTGTGAGTCTCCTAACACTCTGATGTCATTAACACCAATCCTTTTGGCTATGAGGAGGCCAAGGAGGAGGGCTTCATACTCAACGTCATTGTTTGTACATTCAAATTTTAACTTAAAAGCAAAAGGTAGGATCTTTCCCTCAGGAGAAGTAAAGATCACACCTGCCCCGGCTCCATAGCGACATCTAGCTCCATCAAAGTGGAGAGTCCAATATTTACTAGGAAAAATGGATGTTGGGACATTCTTTACATGTCTGTTTCTTCTGTTTCGGTTACTTCTACCATGCAAAGTTCCTCTGCTGGAAGAGAACCAACTCCTAGGGTACATCCCATACCTGTGGAATCAAATGGTAGGAAAATTGGTAGATCTTGTTCCAGTAACTCGACAATTTTTGCAGTAGTTCCTAATGACATTGTTTCTACAATGTTAGCTTCATCCTTGAGGGCTGGGATGCCCTTGACTAGGTTCGTAATTTCTAGTTCTGTTGTAGGTATTAATTTTTCTTCCGGTTTTGAGTCGATTGGTTTGTTAAGTTGGTTTGTTGGGAGTTCAAACTCAGAGTGAATGCCTGGTCTTTTCTTCAGGTCTGCTAGGTGTATGTCGAATGGTTTTGGGTCACCTTTTGCTATGAATATCTTTCCTAGGTGTAAGAATCTTATTTCCTGGAATAACGTAGAAGGGATTGCTTTCATGCGATGTATCCATGGTCGATCGAGGATCATATTATAGTTGGTTTCCCGATCTATGATATAAAACTTGGTGAGGATTGTCTTGGGTCCTAAGGTGACTGGTAGTATTATAGTCCCAATTGAAGTAGCTTTAAGGCTGTCATAACCTCTTAGCGTATTTCTTGTTGTGGAACAGTTTGTTTCTCCATATCCTAGATTTTGAAGGAAAGAGAAGGGGACAATGTTAACTACTGCCCCATCGTCAACCATTACGTGTTTAACGTAATTATTGTAAACCCACACCTGTAAATGCAAGGCCGGATCACCTCTATGTGTAATTTCAGCATCTGTTGGCATTTTGTTTATGTCGAATATAAACTCGGTATCCCTATCTGGCTGCCCTGGAGGGTGGATATCGAAGTCTATATGGTTTACTTGTGTTTCGGGAGGTGGAGTGATGTTAATTAAATGACCTAGACCTAGTGCTTCTAAAAGAGCAGCCCTATGGGTAGGAGAATTTTTCAATAAGTCCAAAAAGGAGATGTGAGAGAAGGTCTTTGTTAAGTCATTAATTAAATCATAAGCACCTATGGGTTTTACCAACGTTTGTTGAATGTTATCTGGCTCTAGTGGATAGATTGGATTTGGTTGAGAAGAATATTCTCATGCTCTTGTTATGGCTTCTACATGTAGCTCAGTATCTAACTCCACTAGACCAACTATCTTGGTTCGTGGCTGATTTCCTAATTGTGGTGCGACAGGTGGATTTAGTGAAGTTGAGGCTTCATGATCGTTATTTCCTGTCATTACACCTTTGTTCATCCCATTTGGATTTAATTTATTATTGTTATTGTGATTTGGAAGTGGATCATTAAAGATCTTAAGAGGTGTGTTTTGAGGGGAAACTGCCCCTGTGAAAGTATTTGGCATAGGTGTCACAGAATCTGTTAAGAACATATCTATGAAGAGTTGTCTTTGTTCTTCTGGAAAATGTTGCATGAACTTATTGTAATCGTGGCAAGTCCTAGTGTCATGGCCTCAAATTTTGTGGAAACCACAATACGAGTTGGGATTATAACTCCTAGGTTGTTGGTTTGGCACGTGTTGTGGTCCAAAACTCTGATTAAACTGTTGACTATTAGGATTAAAGTTTTGCGTTTGTTGTCTTTGGTTTTGGTTTTGATATCCAGTTGAGTTTTGACTTGGACCCTGTGTCTGGATCTATCATTGTTGTTGTTGTTGTTGTTGTCGTTGGGGATGATTAAAATCCACTGCGTTGATTGTTGGGGTAAAATTGTTGTTTCGTTGATTGTTAACTGGTGGTGGAACATTTACAATGTTTTCTTTTTTTGTTTGGTCAGTCACTCCATCTGTTGTCACTCCTGTGGTTTTTGTTAAGGATTTTAGGTCCTTGATTGGCATTTGTGGTAGTAGGATAAGTCGTAGTGTTTTGGTTGGGGATGATTAACCTCCCATTTGTTCCATATGTCTTGCGACCGCTATCTATTGTAGCTTGATCTATTCGGAGAGAGCTCTCGAGCACTTCATCATAAGTTCTTAGTGGGAACTTCTAGACTTCTTCCTTTATCTCTCTGCTGAGAGAATGAAGGAATAAATCACATAGTTCCATCTGATCCATGTTTGGAGCACTTGCTAAAGAATAGAGGACTGTACGCCATCTTTGGATGAAATGAGCAACAGATTCATTGTGTTCTTGTTTAATATGCAAGAATTCCCTGATTCCTGTTCTCAACAATTTTTTCATGTTGAACGCCTTGATGAACTCTGAAATGAGTTGTTTAAATGAATGTATTGAGGCTTCAGGTATTCTGTAATACCAATCGAGGGTGATACCCTCTAAAGTTTTGGGGAATATTTTAGCAACAACTCCATCCCAAGGGAGCAGTTCTCGAATGGCTGTGGCATAGGCCTTAATATGTGCATTTGGGTCTCCCTCTCCTTTGTACTTGGGTAGATCGGGGAGAGGTCTTGGAAGCATGACGCTTCGTATAGTGAAGTCCAAAGGTTCTTTCAAATATTCTGAATAAGTCCCTATCACATAGGTTTCGACCATTGATGGTGTTTGCTGAGGGGGTGGAGGTGGAATGGGTTGTTGATATGGTGTAGCATATGTATTTACAGGGGCATAAGGGAATCCCTGTGGTTGAGTGAACATGCGGGAGAAGAGAACATATCTCCCTGTGGTGATTTGGAATACATGTTTAAGTATGGAGGAGCATTGCTCAGGAATGGATTGTTTTGTACTAAACCGGGAGGTATCATATTTTCAACTGGAGTGGCATTAGAAAACACGGTTCTAGTTGGTGTTTGTTGTGAATACTGAGGAGGCATGCCCAACGTGCCTATTCCTGTGAGGAGGTCTACTTGGCTAGGATGATGTGGAGGATTGGAAGTTCCTGCTTGCATGAACTTGTGAATTTTGACTTGCTTGAGCAAGTTCCAACCCTCTAACCTTCTCAACTAAGGCTGAGATGACCTCGTTTGGTGAAGATATGGTATTTTTCTTTAGTGGTGTTTGTTGTATATCTTGAGGTTGTATAGGCATATGGTACCCTACTATGAATTGATCAGTGCCCTGCCAAGTTTCACCGAGGGCATTTCCTATAGGTGGAGGAATGGGGGTGTTTTCTTGGAACGAGACCTCAGGTTGTGTTTGCAAACCTCCTATAGGTGGGTACATATTTGGAGAGTGTTGTTCACTCCTAGCATAACATGCTAAGTATTCATCATCTAAAAATAGATATGGATCTGACTGTCTACTAATTTGTGGTCTAAGCAACACCTGAGGAGATGAACCAGATTCTCCAGTGAGCATCATATTGTTTGAGCCTAAAGGCTCTGGTTGTTGCGTTTGAGTGAGCTGATCCAACTCCTCTATTTGGAAAGAAGAACTATATCTAGTCCTTTGAGGTGGAGTTTGTGTTGAAAATTGGTTAGTTGAATAGTTGTCACCCCATGCTGAGAGCGAGGGTGATGGTTGTCTATTTAGTTGATCGTAGTATGCTTCAAGACCTAGGAGAGGTCTGCCATATGCATCGTATCCTGACATATTCGGGGGGTATATGAATACCCACAGAATAATGGGAAAGAGCGAAGGTGGATGAAAGAACAGAAAGAGGAAAATTAGTTTGTTCGATTCACGTCAGGTTCACCAATTTTGTTGGTGAAGCTGATGTGGAGGCTAAAGAGGTGGAAAAGATGAAAAGTAAACTAATTGGAAGAACAAGTAGAAATAAGACTCCGAATCAGAAGGTAGGAAGTTTCATGTTGGGTTCACCAATTTTGTACGATGGAAAAGTGACATGCGAGCATGAGAATCTACAAGTAACTCTTCCTTCACACCCGACCTCCCGAGGTCGTGCCGAGACAGCCGGTGGGGATGGAATACACGTGGGATGTAGATAAGCTAGTTAGGTAATCTTATGTCTTCAACACACAATAGTGGGATCTGTGAATCTAAGGCAAAGAAGGCCCTCCTAACCTAACCGGTGTGATAGATCGTTTGGTGAGGATAGCTGCTCGAAGGCTCCAATCAATATCAAGCTCTGTCCATGATCTGATCTATGGGTTGTGGGATACGTGGAAGATGACCTGTGGGTGCTTCGTATATATGTCTCCTGACAAGGTCATGAAAATGAATGGCTAAATGTGTAGTGGATCTTTGGTGTTTTATGGATGATTCTCTGGTCTAGTCTAGAAATCTTAGCTTGATTGGCTGTTATGTTTAATAATGATAGTTGTGTGATGATGTCTGGTGGGAGTGGAGAGGACCTAAATACTAATGTTCGCAAACCAACATCAACGTTGGATTGATTTGTAGGCCCGTTGGGTTGTGGGACCTGTGGATCACAACCATAAGTTCGTGGTTGTTGTGGACCTCCTATGGTCATATGAAGAGTCAACCCCTGATTCCGAGTATCTAGTAGTCGTATGCCTTTTCGGCCTCTACATTTAGAACTAGAAGTTACATGATTTTCTCAGAGTACCTAACAGGTGTTCTAGCAACTTGGATATGTAAGCTAGTGTCTATATCAACGAGGAGGTCTCCTGCGTCTGGCTATGGGACTAGTGGATCACAACTGAATGTTTTCTCTCTTTCAGGTCCTTCTACAGTCATACGGATATCTATCAAGGTAGTCTATAATTTGGCTGATTTGACCAGAACGTGTGTGCTTTGTCATCTTCTATGTTTAATCCTCTTAGTTGTGTGTTGATTTCTTGTAGGTCTATTGTTGTTCGGAAGACCTGAATTCTGAGATTTTGGTCTATGTCAGTTAATGCTGCAACAATATTGGGTTGAGGCATGATTGGCTCAAAAACGTATTCCCTGGGCTCCCTAGGTCCCGTGATTGTCATACAAGATCAATATAAGCCTAACTGAAATGAAATAAACTAATTATGCAAGATATATCTACAATATATATATATTCCTCTATTTTTGTATTTTTGATAGAATTTTGAATAGAATTGAAAGAGCAACTAATCTAATACATTCAGAAAATGACAACTAATCTAATAACAAAATTAAAACAAGCAAGGTAGCCCGGTGTAGCTACTTGCCTGTGTAGTTGTGAGTTTATCCTAAATAACTAGATAGCTGATTAACTTAATTGAAAGATTCTCGATCCTACCTCAGAAGTGAGGAATGAATCATAGTTTCTCAGAAACTATCAATCCCCACAGCTTCCTTGGCAATATCAAAAATGAAACTTAACTGAAATGAAATATTTCACTACTCTATTTGATATGTTTTAACTAGAACTTTGACAGATAAAACCTGGAATTTACAGAACAGTGGTGAATCCAGTAGTGTATGATTTTGTCCCCTCAGAATGATCTCCTCATTCCTTTGTGTTCACGTGAGTCCAGAAGAGCATGTATATGCTAGCATCAACAGAAAAAGGTATTTTGAACAATGGCAGCTTTGGATATAGACTGAATATAATGTGAGTAGGAGAGGGACAGTGCAAGTGACAGAGCTTGGCGTATGCAATTCCTAGTGGGATTTATTGTGGGAATACAACACAAGTGTACCGAGAGATTCTAGAATCTACCTTCTGTGAAGAACACAACCTGCAACTCTAATGGATTCAATCTACAAATGACACTACTCTACTCTAAACTAATTTGTATGAACAACAATGAACAAGACTGAAGCAAGAAGATCGAATGGCTTCCAACAGCAAAGGAAAACTAGCATGGATGCAAACATGAAAACAAAATGAGCTCTAAACAAGAAATTGAAAGACTAAACAATGGAAATGAGAAGTTGAGGGGCCATTTTCTTGAAAACAAGCTGGCTATTTATAGATTTCACATTCACCCAAAGGTAATTCCTATTAGAACTCTTTTACCATTAAACAATGAAGAAACACTATTCCAGGGAACATAAAACATTAATACGAGCTAAGGCGGTTGAGAAAAGCTGGTGAAAGTTGAAAAATTATGCAAGTCGTGATCAAAGGAGCATGCTGGAAAATGCGTGAAGGACCGCCGCCCTGAGTAGGGCGGCGGTTATACAGGGTGGTGGACTGAAGTGGCTTAGAAAAGGAAGGTAGAGGGTCACCCTGTTAACATATACTTCTGAGCAGGGTGGCAGTTTTGTCACTGAAGGTCAAAAAGCTTAGAAAAGAAAGGTAGAGGATAAAGTGAAGCACAAGGAAAATGGATAAAGCATTTGGGATGTTAACATATACTTCGTGAGCTTCTCTAGGATCCCAAACACCTTGCGAAGGTGACCTGTATCATCATTGGGGCATGTGTAACATCATTCTGATTGCATGCTAATGGGTTGTCAAAACAATACCTGAGGAGATGAATTTTTTTTCACTAGTGAAATTCTTGTTGTTATAACTTGATTATTCATGAGGATATGTCTGTGCGAGCGTGGGAATCTACAGAATCTACAAGTAACTCTTCCGCGTACCCAACCTCCCGAGGTCATGCCGAGACAGCCGGTGGGGATGGAATATGCGTGGGTATGCAGACAAACTAGTTAGGCAATCTAATGTCTTCGACACGCACTAATGGAATTTGTGAATCTAAGGCAAAGAAGGCCCTTCTAACCTGGACTGGTGTGATAGATCGATCGGCAAGGATGACTGCTCGAAGGCTCCAATCAATATCGAGCTCTGGCGTGATTCGATCTATAGGTTGTGGAATACGTGGAAAATGACCTGGGATAGTTTCGTGTATGTCTCCAGATAAGGTCATATGGTGGATGGTGAATATAATTGACTCTACGGATGATTCTCTGGCCTAGTCCAGAACTCTCTAGCTTTGTTAGCTGCTATATCTAGTAAGGATAATTGTTCGATGATGATGGGTGGAAGTGGAGTAGATCTGAATACTAGTGTGTGTAGGCCAGTGTCTATATCTGATTGACTTATGGACTCGTTGGGCTGTGGGATTTGTGGATCACAACCGTAGACTCTTGGTTGTTGCGGTCCTGTTATGGTCATGTACGAAATCAAGTCCTAATCCCTAGTATCCAATAATCATATGCTTTCTCAGCTTCTATATTTAGAACCAATAACTGTGTGATCTTCTCAGAGTATCTCACAGGCGTTCTTGCAACCTGGATTCTTAGACTAGTATCTATATCTGTGAGAGTGTCTCCTGCATCTGGCTGTGGGACCAAAGGATCACAACCAAAGGTTTGTTCTCTTTCGAACCCTTCTACAGTCATGTGAATGTTTACCTAGGGTAATCTGTAGTTTGGTTGATTTGACCAAAATGTGTGTGCTTGGTCGTCTTCTATGTTTAACCCTCTCAACTGAGACTGATCAGTTGTAAATCTGTTGTTGTTTGGAAGACTTGGATTCTAAGGTTCTGGTCTATGTCAATTATTGCTGTGACGAGATTGGGTTGAGGCACGATTGGCTCAAATACGTATTCCCTGGGCTCCCTGAGGTCCCGTGATTGTCATACAAAACAAAATGTAAATCTAACTGCAACAAAGCAAATTTAACTACGTGAAATAAATCTAGAACATATATAACTTCTATTTTTGTATTTTTCTAAGAATTTTAACTTTAAGAAAAGAAAGCACTATTTAAATATATCTAGAAATGACAACTAAATAAAATTTTAAAACAAACAAAATAACCGAGTATAGTTATTTGTCTGTGTGAATTGTGTAGATCTATTCTAAATAATGAAATAACTTCTAATCTATTTACAAGATTCTCGATCCTACCTCAGAAGTGAGGAGTGAATCATAGTTTCTCAGAAACTATCAATCCCCACAGCTTCCCTGGCAATATCGAAATAGAATTGACTGAAATGAAGTGATTATCTACTCTATTTGATATGATTCTAATTTAGAACTTTGAAAGTTAAAACCTGGATTCCGCAGAACAGTGGCGAATCTGATGGTGTGTGTGATCTTGTCCCCTCAGTATGATCTCCTCGTTCTTCGTGTTCACGTGGATCCAGAAAAGTGTGTAATGCTAGCATCAACAGGAAGTAGATATTGGAACAAGGGACAGCTTAGAATACAAACAGAATAGAATGCGAGTAGGAGAGGGATAGCGCAAGAGTACAGAGCTTGGCTTATGCAATTCCTAGCGGGATTTACTGCGAGTCATGCAACATAAAGTGTCCAGAACCTGAAACTATCCTATTTGAAGAGCAAAACCTGCAACTTTAATGGCTTCCTAAGCTATTCTACTCTAATGGATTGGATAAAACAACAACACTGTTTGCACAAGCTGGATATGTGGCTTACCAACAACTGAACAATGCTAACTAAGCATGCAATGAATTGAAACTATGACTTCTAAGCAAAATGAAAGCTAACTATTGCAATGAGAAATACTGAGAGAAAATGAGGGGATTTGTCTTGAGCACAAGCCAATCTATTTATAGCATTTGCATTCACCCCAAAGATCAAAACCAATTTGAACTCTGTAAACATAAACAATGGCAAAACACTATTATAGGGGACCAAAAACATCAATGCAAGCCCAAAAAAAAAAGCTGGTGAAACATTGATCTTTACGTGAGTCCTAAAAACACTTTCTAGAAAAATGCGTAAAGGACCACCACCCTGAAGGGCGGCAGTTGACCACCGCCCTCACAGGACGGCGGTCACAAGACCACCGCCCATTCAGGGTGGTAGTTTATAACTGAAGAGCATAAGGCCAAGAAAAGAGGGGAAAAAGGAAAAAACCAAAATGTGGGGGCTAAGCGGGGCATGCAAGATGATAACACATAGGGAGACTGGATCCCAAAACAGGAACCTGTATGCATCATTGGGGCATGCTCAAGTTGTTCTGGCAAAGAAAGCTGGTGAATCATTGATATTTACATCATATATAAAAGTCGCTTAATAGTTGTCAAAAGAAGTGTCCATTCTGGAAAACAGGGTGGCGGTTACAGGACCCTTCCCCTGTTCAGGGCGGCGGTTTCGTCACTGAAGATCAAGAGGTCCAAGGAAAGAGGGAAAAAGGGGAAAAAAAGGACGCGAGGGCTAAGTGGGGCATGTGGGATGTTAATGCACACTCCGAGGGATCTTTTTCGGATCCTGAACACCTTGCGAGGAACCTGTATCATCATTGGGGATCTTATTACGCTGTTCCGCAGTACAGTACCTTACAATTTTGGGTACATACATATTGCCCCCTCAGAGAAGCGTTTTAGCCATGAAGAGGCATAAAATAGTGGGTCCGAGTATGGCAGTCCCAAAATGGGAAGTTAGAAGTTATACCTAATACGTCATTCGTGTGTTGAAATGACGCCATCCGAAACTCCCGCTATCTGTAAAATGAAAAGAGAACTCAAGTGCAGATAGATACAATAAATTGAAAAATAAACGCTAAATAACAGGGAAGGAGAACATACCATTCGTGCGGGGATAGGAACTTACCTCCGCCAGTGCTCCAAAACCTGCGAATAAGTCATTTAAAATGAATTGGCGCGCTATATATATGAAAGTGGGCCCATTTTCCTATTCATTTGTGCGAGTTGATTTCATTGATTTTGAGCTCTGGGACCCACGGTGACGGTTTCTTGCGTGAATAGAGTCAAAACGTCCGCAGCGAGATAGCGATCATGCCCCCACGTGCGGAACATCCACCCTACGAGATCACAGGTTGGTTTTCTTCGATTTAATCCTTTTTCCCCCCTTAATTTTGAAATGTTAATTCTTTCGTCATGGGGGGGTCAATTTTGAAAATGTTAGGTGTCAAAAGGTCACCTAGGGGGGCGCCTACTAGGTAGGCTCCATTTTTACGTTAAAATGGTCTATTTTTACATTTTTTGGGCTTTTTGGGATTAGAAACCCGCGCGGGTTTTCGGACCACGACCGCCGCCCTGTTCAGGGCAATGGTTACACGACCGCCATCCTTTCAAGGCGGCAGTTACAAAACAGCCTTCTGTGGCTTACGACGACCGCCCTCCCTGGGCGGTGGTTCTGCACAGAATGCAAAAGGAACTTAATTTTTGGGATTGCACTTGTATTTTCTTAGCACTTCTCTACATATTTATGACTTTCTCAGTATTAATTCAGATTCTAACTTGCTCTGTTTTGTGTGTTTTTGGGTGTATGCAAGCGAGAGAGAGAGTATATGATTGGAGTTCTGTCAGAGAGGGAGTGTGACTGGATGCCCTCTCATAGGATGAGGAGGACACACTTACAGCGGGCTGGGATACTACGCATATCACGCGTGTGCCTCATGTTACACCATCTAGTCACATTCTTTGTGACTTGTTCTCATATTGGGATGCAGATCGGAATACTTTTCCGACTGCCAGGGGTCCGTGGTGAGTGGACCATCACATTGGAGGATGTCTACTCGTATTTGCAGGTCCCGATCATCGGGAGGACGACTCACCCTAGAGACAGCGGGCTCACGGGCACAGATCGCATAGTGGGGCACATACATGGGAGATGGAGTCATCTCCATGGGGTCGAAGAAGGGAATGAGAGTCTGATCCATTCCTTCTTTGCCTATCCCCTTACTTCGACAGGCTATCATGGGGATCCTTGCCTCGAGACTGATCGGGGACAAGGGAGGAGATACTTTGTTATAATGCTGGTCCCCCATTATTGCATAGATAGAGGGGCATGGCCGGATATATGCCTGGGGTGTAGATATGCTAGGGACCACCTACCATGACTTATACAGGGTAGTCCGTCTACAGGGACAGTCATTGAGCCACCCGACTTTAGTCATGAGTTGGGTGTATGAGCGCTTCATCCCTTATGGCAGGGGTGTGGAGGTGGCAGATTCAGGAGCTGTGAGGGCAGCCAGATGGACAGACATGTCGGTGCTTAGAGCACCTCATCAGCCAGTTGCCTCCCTTACTACAGCAGACATAGAGGCCACACCATATCAGACTATGGCTGGCATATGGGGAGAGGAGACTCTTACATTGATTTCTTGCTCCACCACAGGGCAGCTTATTGACCTATAGAGTGGGACGAGTGGAGATACATCCCTTTGGCAGAGTTCCTCAGCAGTTTGGCCTACCATATATGGGTATGCTTCCCCCGGTGGCGCCAGTCTATAGATCAATCCGAGAGGCTAGAGGGGGGCCTAGAAGGCCGGGGTTGGACAGTGATTACTCCTGGCATTCCTATTGCAGCCAGGAGGATAGTTTGGGCCAGAGGGAGAGCTGGTGCACCTCGGGCACCTTTGCTTCAGATTGCCGTGGGTCCTGCTCATAGCAGCGATGACCCCATAGACATCGACTCCGATTCTAAAGAGTTTACAGAGGGAGGAGACAGAGGAGGAGACTGATGACAGTGATCCTGAGTGGCATGACACTCAGGATATCATGCAGGTAGAGAGGGCCTGAGGAGAGTGCAGAGAGGGATACTCTTAGCTTCAGAGGAGCCACTCTCTCAGGGCCATGGTGGAGAGGATGAGTCAGTTGCGGGGCGTCATGTTGCTCCCAGCCACAGGAGCAGCCCCTCATGTCGGAGCGTGGCATCGGCGGCGGGTGTTGGCCCCATAGATCCATCTTGGAGGCCGGGTGATCTGAGTAAGTTATCCTTTCCTCCTTTCAATGTGATTTGTTAATTTAGGATTTAAATCTCTCCTTAGTTTGCTATCTTATGTATTTTAGCCTCTTGCCTAGGTTTCTAACTTAGTTTTTTCTCCTTTGTTTGCAGAGACTGTTGACGAGTGGCGGGATTTATTCTGCAGGGTATGCACTGATTCCCTGATGATCCCCATGGATAGGACCCGCGCAGAGCTATCCGTAGATGCCATGGGGAGCCTTCAGCAGCCGGTAGGCATACTAGACGTCTTTGCTCCAGTTTGGCACGTGGCCAAGATGGTGTTCGACCCTACGCACAGAGTAGGTGGGCTATAGGACAGCTGAGCGCCTTATGAGGAGCCATTCTCATGTGAGACCGCGGCGGCTCCTCGGGACCCTGAGCGTCCGTGCATTCAGAGCGTCGGCATAGCCGGAGTCCTAGGCGAGGGCGTGCACCTTCGGAGGTGTCGCGTAGGGATTGAGAAGGCCAGTTGGCTCCTATGTAGATTTTGTACCATAGATTCTTTTGTATATACCCGGGCTCTTTGAGCATTTTGACCATGCCTCGTGCATGATGGCATTGTACATAAACATTGATTCATTTATATATATGCATTGTTTTTGGATCAAAAGCTTGGCACTCATGGCTTTCCTTTCTATTTCCAGTTTCCTTGTGTATACTACGATGTATGTTTTGTATGCTTTTTAGAATATATGCATGGAGAACAAATGATGTAAATGCTTTACTTTTCTTTTTTATTTCATGATGCTGATACATGATAATGTAGATATATTGTGATTTTGAATCTTAGCTTCTGTGAGCAATTTTGGATACCTCATGTTTGTTTTGGCAAAGTGATGAAAATAACTAATATGATGAACAGATAAACTTGCCCCTACTCCTAACTCCACGCAACTAGTAAGATGCGAGGGCTCATCACCAAGAGCTAGAAAGGGCGCAAGTTGTGAAATGTGGTGAAATGAAAGTGATGAAAGACAGACAAAGCTTTGGTGGAACCAAATTGGAAGCTACAAGCTTACTCTACCCGAGTGACTTCATAGTTTAGAATGCATGCTTACTTTGCGGTTTATCTAGACTTAGATCCATAGATGGCCACATAGTAGACAAAATCTGGATTTTTAGGATTTTAACTCTCTTGGAATTTTGAACATCTAATTCATTTATCTTTGATTTAAGACCTCAAGATTTGAATTGTTTGCTTATGACCTTTAACGTTTGCTTATCCAAGAGGACCCCCTATACTTTTCCCCATGCTACTAGTAAGAAGCATTGGGTTTATCACCATGGACAAGGTATAGGCGAGTAAGAACTTCGTATTCGATCATCTTCTTTTGATCACACCTTCTCCTTCTTTTATCTCTCTAATAGATGCATTTCTCCATTACCGAAACAATTGGTGGGGCAAGGATTAATGTGTAAGTCACTTAAATTTTTCTGTTTGATCACTTTTTGACTCGTTTTCTTGAGTAAAATGTCAGTATGTGCTTATTTCCAAAGAGATATATATATGGGATAGATGTGACACCATGAAGCTTCTAGAACAGACCATAGGCAAGACACCTATCCTAAGAAGAAACTAAAAGTGAGAACAAGCCCGTAGATCTTGGTATGGTTACCATTTTAAGGCTCGTGACGATATGATGTAACCTAGGAGCTTTCCTCCTGTTACACCAAAGACGCATTTCTCTAGATTTAGCGTGACTCCGTATTCTATTAGGCGTGAAAGAATGACGGGGAGTACTTCTGGATGGTCATAACACTTCTTGGCCTTAGCCAACAAGTCATCTACGTAGGATTCCATGATTTTATGAATTAAATCGTGGAATATATATGTCATAGCTCGCTGGTACGTAGCACCAGCGTTCTTGAGACCAAATGGCATAACAGCATAACAATAGGTTCCCCAAGGAGTTATAAATGTGGTTTTGTCTTGGTCTTGTTCAGATATTCTGATTTGATTGTATCCCGAGAATCCATCCATGAGAGACAAGAGTTCAAATCCATCTGTTGCATCAACAATGACATCTATGGATGGTAATGGGAAGTCATCCTTAGGACATGCTTTGTTAATGTCTCGGAAATCTATGCAGATGCGTATCTTCCCATTCTTTTTGAGAATGGGAACAATATTAGATACCCATTGAGAGTAATCGATTGGTTTGATGAATCCTACTTGTAAGAATTTTATTATTTCGTCTTTCACCATGAGAGCCACCTTAGGCTTCATGGGTCTTGATTTTTGTTTAACTGGTTTTGCATCAAATTTAGTGACGAGGTTATGTACCGCAATATGTGGTGCAACGCTTGTCATTTCCTTATAATTAAATGCAAAATCTTTCTGATGTTCTTTGAGGATATGAGTGTGTATTTCTACTTCTTCTGGGGTTAATGAGGACCCTAATTTTAAGATTTTTGGTTCATCCCCTATTCCGATGTTAACATCAATTGTTTCTTCGATTAAAGACGCATTACCTTCTTCAAACTCAGGTGGGGCTAGAGGTAAATCCAAATCATCCCCACTTTCTACCGTGTATATGTTGGGTTCCAATATGGGATTTCCGAAGTAAGAAGATGAATGTGGGATTAAGGACAAATCTATCATATGATAGGAGAGATGTAGTGCCGCATAGGCGTTTAAGTAATCCAAAGTGGTCATATCACTATCAACATGGTCTAGGATAGTAGATTCATTTTTGTTTAAAAGAGAATTTGTCGTTGTCTTTATCAATGGTTCATCATGAAGGGATACTATGAAACGGGTATCCTCTAACTCATTGCTTGGAGTAAAATGTGATGCGGAAGTTTCTATTGAATCAGTGAGAAGATTTTCTTCTCGCGGGATTGCTTCAATTGATATGAAGTCAAATTCCTTGCTTAGATCTAATACAGCTTTTTTGTAAAGCTGTAAATGCTCGACTTTGGTTTCATATATCTCAGAGACTTGGTTTGCTACCAATTGTGAGTCTCCTAATACTCTGATATTATTAATACCGATCCTCTTGGCTACAATGAGGCCAAGGAGGAGGGCTTCGTATTCAATGCCATTGTTTGTACATTTGAAATTGAGTTTGAAGGCGAATGGTAGGACCTTTCCTTCAGGGGAAGTAAAGATTACACCAGCCCCCGCTCCATAACGGCATTTAGCTCCATCAAAATGGAGAGTCCAATATTTAGCTGGGAATACGGACACTGGGATATTTGTTGTATTTGCACATTCTACTTCCACCATACAGAGATCCTCTGCTGGAAGAGAACCAACACATAGGGAATATCCCATGCCTACAGAATCAAATGGTAGGAACATTGGTAGATCATGTTCTAGTAATTCAACGATTTTTGCAGTAGTTCCTAATGATACCATTTCTATAATGTTAGCTTCATCTTTTAAGGCTGGGATTGTCTTGACTAGATTCATAGTCTCAAGATCCATTGTAGGTACCAACTTCTCCTCTGGTTTTGCTTCAGTGGGTTTATTAAGTTGGTTTTTTGGAAGCTCAAATTCCGAGTGCACGCCTGGTCTTTTCTTTAAGTTAGCTAGGTGTATATCGAAGGGTTTTGGATCGCCTTTGGCTACAAACACCTTTCCTAGATGTAAGAATCTTACTTCTTGGAATAACATAGAAGGGATTGCCTTCATACGGTGTATCCATGGTCGGCCGAGGATCATATTATAATTAGTTTCCCGATCTATAATATAAAACTCAGTTAGGATTTTTTTGGGTCCTAAGGTGACTGGTAGTGTTATAGTTCCAATCGAAGTGGCTTTAAGGCTGTCATAGCCTCTCAATGTATTTCGAGTGGTGGAACAGTTTGTTTCCCCATATCCTAATTTTTGAAGGAAAGAGAAGGGGACTATGTTAACTGCGGCCCCATCGTCAACCATTTCTCGTTTTACGTAGTTATTATAAACCCATACTTGTAAGTGTAAGGCTGGATTGCCTTGGCATGCAATCTCAACATCCGCAGGCATTTTACTTATTTTGAATATGAATTTGACATCCTTATCCGGCTGCCCCGGAGGATGGATATCAAAATCTACGTGGTTCACTTGTGTTTCAGGAGGCGGAGTGATATTAATTAGATGACCTAAACCTAATGCCTCTAGAAGAGCAGCTCTGTGGGTAGGAGAGTTCTTTAGTAAGTCCAAAAATGAAATGTGCGAGAAGGTTTTTGTTAGGTCGTTAATTAAATCATAGGCACCCACGGGTTTTTCTACTATTTGTTGACTCTTATCTATTTCTGGCAGGTGACTTGGGCTTGGTTGAGAGAAATATTCTCATGTTCTTGTTATAGCTTTGATAGGTAGTTCAGCATCTAGTTCTACTAAACTGACTATCTTGGGTCTCAGCTGATTTCCTAATTGTGGCGCAACTGATGGACTTAGTGAAGTTGAGGCTTCATGATCATTGTTTCCCGTCATTACGCCTTTGTTTGTCCCATTTAGATTTAGCCTATTATTATCATGATTTGGGAGTGGATCGTTAAAGATCTTGAGGGGAGCATTCTGAGGGGAAACTGCCCCTGCGAGCGTGCTTGGTGGTGGTGACACGGGATCTACCAAAAACAAATCTGTGAAGAACTGTCTTTGTTCTTCTGGCAAATGTTGCATGAATTTATTGTAGCCACGGCACGTTCTAGTATCATGACCTTGAATTTTGTGGAAACCACAATATGAATTGGGATTGTAATTCCTGGTTTGTTGGTTTGGTGTATATTGTGGCCTAAAACTCTGATCAAACTGTTGCCTATTAGGATTAAAGTTTTGCATTTGTTGTTTCTGGCTTTGATTTTGGTTTTGATAACCAAATGAGTTTTGGCTTAGACCCTATGTGGGATTTCACCGTTTTTTTTGTTGTTGAGGATGATTAAAATCCACTGTATTGATTGTGGGGGTAAAGTTATAGTTTTGTTGATTGTTCATTAGTAATGAAGTATTCACAGTATTTACCTTTTAGGCTGATCAGTTACTACCTCTGTTGTCACCCCGTGATTTTTGTTAAGGATTTTAGGTCCTTGATTGGCATTCATGGTAGTAGGATAAGTTGTAGTGTTCTGGCTGGAGGTGATTAACCTCCCGTTTGTTCCATATGTCTTACGACCACTATCTATCGCTGCTTGATCTATTCGAAGAGCACTTTCAAGTACTTCATTGTAAGTTCTTAGTGGGAACTTCTGGACTTCTTCCTTCACCTCTCTGCTGAGAGAATGAAGGAATAAATCGCATAGTTCCATCTGATCCATACTTGGAGCACTTGCTGAAGAATAAAGAATTGTACGCCACCTCTGGATGAAATGGGTGACAGATTCATTGCGTTCTTGTTTAATGTGCAATAATTCCCTGATTCCTATTCTTAACAGTTTGTTCATGTCAAATGCCTTGATGAACTCTGAAATGAGTTGTTTGAACAAATGGATTGAAGCCTCAGGTATTCTGTAATACCAATCAAGAGTGATGCCTTCCAAAGTTTTGGGGAATATTTTAGCAACAACCCCATCCTAAGGGAGTAGTTCTCGTATGGCTGTGGCGTAAGCCTTGATATGTGCATTTGGATCTCCCTCACCTTTGTACTTGGGTAAATCAGGAAGAGGTCTTGGAAGCATGATGCTTTGTATGGTGAAGTCTAAGGGATCTTTCAAATATTCTGAATAAGTCCCTATCGCATAGGTTTCGACCATTGATGGTGCTTGCTGAGGGAGTGGTGGTGGGATGGGTTGTTGATATGGTGCAACGTGTGCGTAGGCAGGGGCATAAGGAAGTCCCTGTGTTTGAGCAAAAATTCTGGGAGAGGAGAACATATCCCCTTGTGGTGACTTGGAGTACATGTTTAAGTATGACGGGGTATTGTCCAGGAATGGATTGTTTTGTACTAGACCGGGAGGAATGGTGTTAGAGATGATGGGCCTAGTTGGCATTTGTTGTGGATACTGAGGAGGCATACCTAACGTGCCTATTCCTGTGAGGAGGTCTACTTGGCTAGGATGGTGTGGCGGATTGGAACTTCCTTCTTGCATGAATTGTGAATTTTGACTTGCTTGGGCAAGTTTTAACCCTCTCACTTTTTCTACTACCGTTGAAATGACTTCATTTCGTGAAGTCACGGTGTTTTACCTTAACGGCGTTTGTTGTATACTCTGGTGTTGTATAGGCATGTGATATCCTGCTATGAACTGATCGCTATCTTGCCAAGTTTCTCCTAGAGTATTTCCTATATGTAATGGTATAGAGGTATTTTCTTGAAAAGAGACCTCGGGTTGCATTTGTAAACCTCCTATAGGTGGGTACATACCCCGAGAGCGTTGTTCACTCCTAGGATAACGTATTGACTGTTCATCATCTAAGACCAGGTATGGGTCTGATTGTCTGCTAATTTGTGGTCTAAGTAGCATCTGAGGAGATGAACCAGATTCTCTGGTAAATGTCATATTATTCGAGCCTGAAGGCTCTGTTTGTTGTTTTTGAGGGGGTTGATCTAACTCCTCAGTTTGAAAAGATGAATTATATCTAAATTTTGGAGTTTGTGTTGACAACTAATTAGTTGAGTAATTGTCACCCCATACCGAGAATGAGGGTGATGATTATCTATTCTGTTGGGCGTAGTATGCCTCAAGACCCAAGAGGGGTCTACCATATGCATCGAATCCCGACATATTCGGGGGGTATATGAATACCTGCAGAATAATGGGAAGGAGCGAAGGTGGATGAGATAAGATGAAACTTCTCAAAGAGAATGTGAAACAGTTGTTGGATTCACGTCGGGTTCACCAATTTTGTACGCCAGAAAAGTGACAAGCGAGCGTGGGAATCTACAGGTAACTCTTCCGCGTACCCGACCTCCCGAGGTCATGCCGAGATAGCCAGTGGGGATGGAATATGCGTGGGATACAGAAAAATTAGTTAGGTAATCTAATGTCTTCAATACACACTAGTGGAATTTGTGAATCTAAGGCAAAGAAGGCCCTTCTAACCTGAGTTGGTGTGATAGATCAATTGGCAAGGATAACTGCTCGAAGGCTCCAATCAATATCAAACTCTGGCGTGATTCGATCTATGGGTTGTGGAATATGGGGAAAATGACCTGGGATAGTTTCGTGTATGTCTCCAGATAAGGTCATATGGTGGGTAATGAATACAATCGACTCTACGGATGATTCTCTGGCCTAGTCCAGAATTCTCTAGCTTTGTTGGCCACTATATCTAGTAAGGATAACTGTTCGATGATGGTGGGTGGAAGTGGGGTAGATCTGAATAATAATATGCGTAGGCCAGTTTCTATGTCTAATTCTCCTATAGATTCGTTGGGCTGCATGATTTGTGGGTCGCAACCATAGATTCTTGGTTGTTGTGGTCCTGCTATGGTCATGTATGAAATTAAGTCCTAATCCCGAGTATCCAATAATCATATGCTTTCTCAGCTTCTATATTTAAGATCAATAACTGTGCAATCTTCTCAGAGTACCTCACAGGCGTTCTTGCAACCTGTATTCTTAGGCTGGTATCTATATCTAGAAGAGTGTCTCCTGCATCTAGCTGTGGGACCAAAGGATCACAACCAAAGGTTTGTTCTCTTTCTAACCCTTCTACAGTCATATGAATGTTTTCCTAAGGTAATCTGTAGTTCGGTTGATTTGACCAAAATGTGTGTGCTTGGTCATCTTTTATATTTAATCCCCTCAACTGAGAGTTGATCTGTCGTAAATCTGTTGTTGTTTGGAAGATTTGGATTCTAAGGTTCTGGTCTACGTCAACTATTGTTGTGACGAGATTGGGTTGAGGCACAATTGGCTCAAATACATATTCCCTGGGCTCCCTAGGTCCCGTGATTGTCATATAAAAGCAATAATGTAAATCTAACTGCAACAAAGCAAATTTAACTACGTGGAATAAATCTAGAACATATATAACTTCTATTTTTGTATTTTCTGAGAAACCTTGAGAATCAAGAAAGCAGCTATCTAGAATTGACAACTAAGATAAAAATTAAAACGAACAAAGTAACCGAGTGTAGTTATTTGTCTGTGTAATTTTTAGATCTATTCTAAATAATGAAATAACTTGCCTAATCTATTTTCCAGACTCTCGATCCTACCTCAGAAGTGAGGAATGAATCATAGTTTCTCAGAAACTATCAATCCCCACAGCTTCCCTGGCAATATCGAAAGTAAACTTAACTAAAAAGAAGTGATTATCTACTCTATTTGATATACTTCTAACTTTTAGAACTTTGAAAGCTAGAACCTTGATTCTGCAGAACAGTGGCGAATCCAATGGTGTGTGTGATCTTGTCCCCTCAGTGTGATCTCCTCATTCCTTCGTGTTCACGTGAATCTAGAAAAGCATGTAATGCTAGCATCAACAGAAGTAAATATTGGGACAAAGGTAGCTCAGAATACAGACTGAATATAACGCGAGTAGGAGAGGGATAGCGCAAGAGTACAGAGCTTGGCTTATGCAATTCCTAGCGGGATCTATTGCGAGTCATGCAACATAAAGCGTCCAGAACCTGAAACTATCCTGTTTTGAGGAGAAAAACCTACAACTTTAATGGCTTCCTAAGTTATTCTACTCTAATGGATTGGGTGAAATAACAGTACTGCCTGCACAAGATGGATATTTGGCTTACCAATAGCTGAACAATGCTAACTAAGCATGCAAAGAATTGAAACTATGGCTTCTAAGCAAAATAACAGACTGAACTATTGAAAATGAGAATATGAGAAGTGAATGAGGGGCAGACCATTTGTTTGTGCACAAACCATTTATTTATAGCTTTTCATTCACCCATAGATCAAAACC
This sequence comes from Taxus chinensis, assembly GCA_019776745.2. Taxonomy (NCBI): domain Eukaryota; kingdom Viridiplantae; phylum Streptophyta; class Pinopsida; order Cupressales; family Taxaceae; genus Taxus; species Taxus chinensis. The sequence goes on from CM034148.1 coordinate 674,561,765, forward strand.
AAACTGAACTCTAAAACTATAAACAATGGCCAAACACTATTCCAGGGGACCAAAAACATAAATGCAAGCCCAAGTCGGTTAAAAAAAGCCGGTGAATCGTTGATTAATAAGACTTTTCCTAAAAGTTCCGCTTCCTTCAGGTGACTGATCTAAGAATTCCAAAGGTGGCAATTTTCTTTCTTGTATGATAGGGGATGATGGTGCCTCCACTTCTTGATCAATTTCCCTATTTGGACTAGAGGATGTTGCAAATTCTTGTGAAGATGTTCTTGGGAGGAATCTACTTTTTGAGTCTCTTGGTCTACTCATATATTTTATGATATAGTAGGGAAGATCCTTCAACTACTAGATGTATGATTTTTTCTCTTGCTAACACTTAATTAGAAAATTCCAACTAGATTATCCCCGGCAACGGTGCCAAAATGATGGGTGTCATTATTCCCTTCATTTAATCAACTTCCTGTTGATGTCATATCAAACCAGGGGTGTGTCTAAAGATATATGCAACAAGAGTAATCCTATTGATCTAGTAGTTAACTGTAGTTATTTTTGTATTTTCTGGGGGATCTTTTCAATGTCTTAAGGAATTCTTGGTAAAACCTTATTTAAATCATACTATGAAAACTTTGTGGAAAAGGAACACACTGAAAGGTTTGCTAAAAAGAATAACACTTTGAAGAATGGAAATAAACACACTTGCCTTGGAAATAAACACACTTTCTTCGAAAGTAAACACACTTTCTTTTGGAAATAAACACACACAACTTAGAATGCTTAAAAATCATTGCAAGAAAAATAAGAATCTATCTAGACACCTGTAGGAACAAGTATACAACAAAGTTTAACTGGAATAATTAAAAGTGATAAAGAATTAACAGATCTAAACTATTTTTTTACGAAATATAAATACCAAATAAACGAATATTCTGGTCCTTCGGGGAGTGGGCCCTTGCTCCTCCTTGAATTAGGATTTAACAACTCAGAATGATCTCAAACAGGAATGGTTATTTTATTGATAAAATATTCGGTATTACAAAATGTACTAGATATGTGTACTTATTCTATATCTCTCTTATTTTTTCTATCTCTATTTCTTATTATTCCTTTCTATCTACTGTAGGTCTTCTTATATATACATTTACAATCATAGTTGTATCTACGATTCTGATGAAATCAAATCGTGCCTAGAATAGATGTTGGGTCAGATTGTGATTGATCAGATAGCTGGAAGATAACTATCCCTCAATCTTCATTCAGATATCTTCTCATCCTTTCCTAATTGAAAGGGTCATTGATGTAGAATCTCCAGATGTGGTTAAAATAGATAAACTTACATTGGTTCTGGAACTTCATAGAAGTTCTAGAACCATAGGAAATTGTTAAGGATCAAAACCGTGAGAGTTTCGGAGCTATACCCAGGAGTTCTGAAACTAAGTCAGAAAATTTCGGAACTAAATACTGGAGTTCTGGAACTAAGCTATGTTGGAACATATGCTACTAGAAACATAATGAACGCTACATACTTCATTTCTTCGATTGATTAGACCTGCTTTATTACAAAACTAAATTTCAAACACATACTTTGTCAGGAATTTTAGATCTTTTAAACATTAGAATAATAGTCAATCAAAAGACAGAAAATTATATCTTAACTTATATCAGATCAAATAAAATTCACAAAATGCAATCAAACTTAATAAAAAGGAGAGTAAGATGAGATCATTTATTATACATTAATCAGGCATATTCTGGCCTCGTCATTTTACACCCAATTTATAGACACTTTAGATGGACAGAGAAATGAAAAATGAATTATGAATTGTTAAGTGATATTTGACCAAGGAAGGGACTAATCATGACGACCAAATGGAGGACAGAGTCCTCAAGCACCAACATAGGGAGATAAAAAATGTGACAAAGGCCACAAACTGAGGGATTTTAATGGAAAACGGGGCGAGACTAATTTGAGCACCAACATCAGCTCTGAATCGGGGATGGGCACTTCCTGTGAGTGCCACAAGAACCAAATAATAGAGCAAGTGCCAAAAAAACATCCATTGGGAAAAGGAGTCAGCTTGCAGAGTAGAAAACTAGAACCATCTCCTAAAAATGAACTGAGAAACCAATAAAACCAAGTCACCAAGGACCGGAACAAGCAAAAACACAAAAGACAGAAATCAACCAATGAACTATACACTATACAAATGATGCTCACCTTGATTCTAGAGAATCAATCAAGGAAATGTTTCAAATGCCTTCCATTAAAATGAAATTTGAGCAATTCTACATCCAAGTCTTTCAAGAATAAGTTATGTTCACTAATTTGAATGTAAATGGAGTAAGGGCCCATCCATAATGCATCAAATTTACCATGCTTGCCCTTATCTTCATGTCTACTATCCCATAATAGCACAAGATCCCCAATGCTGAAAGCTCTTGGAGTGACCTTCTTGTCAAATAACTTCTTCAATTTTTATATGAACTTCGCATGCCTTTGGTGAGATCCCCTCCTTTATTCATCAAGTTCAACAATCTGGTTAATGCAAGCATCATATGGACTAACTTCTTGATCTTCTAGTTGTTGAATGAATCGATATGAGGATAATTACATATGGAGGGGCAGCAGAGCTTGAGTTCCATACACCAACTAAAATGGACTTTTTCCAGTAGCTCTTTTAAAAATAATTCTATCATCCCAAACAACAAACTTCAACTGCTCACCCGACTTCCTTTTGTTCAGCTCCAAGGTTCTCCTAATCATCTTTAATATATTTTTATTGTTGAACTCTGCTTTTCCATTTCCTTAGGGGTTATAGTTAAAGGCATATGTCAAATTGATCCCATATTCTTTACACATTGCAACCAAAGGTTTATCTCTGAAGCTCATGGCATTGTCAGCAACAATTTTAACTGGCACTCCAAACCTACAGATGATATGGTTCAGCATGAAGTCCATGACAAATTCGTGTGTTGCTCTCTTGGTGGGGATTGCCTCCACCCACTAAGTGAAGTAATCAATGGCTAAAATAATCCACTTATGGCCAGCACTTGAAGGGTCTGAAATATCACCAATGAAATCCATTCCCCATTTCTTGAACGAGGCTTCAATTGATACAGGCTGCAAAGGAAGGGATCCTGAAGCTTTCAATCTTCCAAAAACATGTTGGAAACTCTCACATCTTTTAACCAACAAATTTGTCTCCTTGAAAAAAGTTAGCCACCAATAACCAACCCTCAAGATCTTGTGTGTTGTGACTCTTCCATCAAAATTCCCCCCATAAAATCCTCCATGGATATCATAAATTATCTTGGGGGCTTCATCTTCAGTAATGCACCTTAAGAGAACTCCCTCAGGGTTCTTCCAAGCTAACCAAAAATCAGTAATGACTTATTTCTGGGAATCCAACTTAAGAGCCCTTTTCTAATTTTTACTCAAATACTCAGGGTAGTATAGATATCTAAGATAAAAAAAATGTATCTTTGTACCATTCATAACTCATCAAATTTTCAAGGACATCCACCCTTCCTTCTTCTACTTCATTCACCTCAATAGTTTTCAAGTTACTCTCAGCCATAAATTTAGCTAAACCCAAACCTCTTATCAATTTCATGGTTTGGATATCCATGTCATACTCCTACAACTTGTTCACCCATCTGCATCTTTTGCTTGAGACCTCCATCTCTGATAAGATATCTTTTACCATGGTGTGGGGAATATAAGCAACAACTTTAGAGCTAAAAATGTAAGGTCTGAAAACCTTTGTTGCTTCTATCAAGGAAAATTCTTGCTTATCCATAATGGTGTACTCCAACTCAACCCCTTATAATGCCTTACTGAAAAAGGCAATTGGCCTCTCAACCCCTTCATCATCCTTCTGCAATAAGATAGATGCAATAGTGTTTTCTGAAGCAAAAGAAAACATTTGAAAAGGCTTCTTATAATCTAAAGCTACTAAAATAGGGGCATGCTTTAATAGTTCTTTGATCCCATTGAAATCCTGAATGGCAGCCTCTTCCCATTTAATAACTTGGTCCTTCTTTAGCATACAAGTAATTGGAATGGTCAACTCAGTAAACTTTGATATGAATCTTCTGATAAAGTTTATTTTCCCAAAGAAGGACTGAATTCCCTTCTTGGTTCTTTGAATTGGGACCTTGCTGATGGTCTATACCCTCTCATGATCAATCATGACACCATCCCTTGATACAATGTGACCAAGAAACTTGGCCTTTTGCACTCTGAAATGGCACTTCTTTGGATTGAGTGAAATGTCATACTCTTTACATCTTATCAGCATTTTTTCCAAGTGCTGCAAGTATAAAGGATCAAAGATCCAAACACATTCACAAGACAATAATATTCTTCACACTATATTATCATGCTAATACAATGGCTATTAAATAGCCATGAATGAAGTTGAACAAATTCCTATAAAATAGGAAGTATACAAAACAATAACATACTCGTACAACCTATTTACGTGAGTTTGGTTAAACTCACATAACAAATAATAGTTATAACAAAACATATAACTAATAATATGAGTTGTTAACCAACTCATATTATATTACAAATAATAATCATGATTAATAATGTAAAAAATATTAATCCTAACATTCACCCCCTTAGTGTGAACATTATTAATCACTAATCTTCACCCCCTTAATGTGAACACGGTGAAGAACCATATTCGAAGAAGTTAAACCACCTCATGAAAGCACTTCTTAGACTAGGTACAAACTCCATATATTATCTCTTTGCCCTCGTAAAGGTGTAGTGTCGAGCTGAATTATGCAGGAATGATCCCTTCCTCTTTGGGTTCCTGTGGGACTTTCCCTTCCTTCCTAGGCACCCAAATTCTAAATCTCCAAGATCCACAAGCTTCACACTAGCTAGATAACCATCCCTTGAGTCTACCTCAAAATATTCTCCTACTCCCAAAAGTGAGTATTCTGAAAACATGACTCCTCCAAAAATCTTAGAAAAGGGTTTATTCAGCAAACCATCACACTACAAACAGGAACACTGAAAATGAAAAAAAAAAAAACCACACTGCACACATGTCACCAAACCATCTGTGCAGCCCCATCATTGGTGACTGACGAGAGGTCGATGTTTGACCTCCTTCCTTCATTTTCCTCCATTCTCCGATGTCATGTTGCTAGCTCAAAAAAATTGGCTTTGAGGCTTAATAATTACATAGCTTACCCGAATGTTGGATTCCACCAAAAATGCGTTCGTAAGGCATTTTTTTTTTAAATTTTAGACTTTTGACAATGACACTTATGGATATATATGGACTTTGGATTTAACATATTTTTACAATGATTAGTAAATTTAAAAAACAATGTTTTTACTACTTTTCACCGACTACCAAAGACAACCAATATACTAAACTACTATTTTGAATATCACCGTTAGAAATTTGATATATGTAAACTAACAACATGAATACGTGAACACATACGTGGAGATATGAAATGTCCAGCAAAAAGGAGTACAGAAAGGTGGTTTGAATGCACAGATGTGTACTGATTTTTAGACTCTACAGATCCTTTGTTGGAGTGTTAAGCCGCACTACCGAACCGATATTCAATGAGCTCAACTCCAATGAATAGTTTCCTTAACGCCCTCTAGTAACATTGAATGAATATTGTATATACTCCCGGGATAGACATATTTCTTTAGGTGGATCTCAAAAAATGTTCTCCAGTCCATGAATTTTGTGTATGAAGCTATAGAACCATGTGGAAAAGTAATTAAAATAAGAAAGGTGTTGATAGGTTGGAAACATCCAAGGAGTCTATGAGCTCTTCTAGAAAATATGGAATAGTTACGAGATTGAAAACGGATTTTGAATATATAGCCAGTGCACCAAGTGACAACCAATCCACAACTTTTGAAGATTGGACCACAAATCCAATTCAAATCACTTTAGTTGTTTGAATGGATGTGAAGCATAGATTAATACAAATTCAATGCTCAATACAATACAACAATGATTCCAAGTGAATGTAATACAACAAGAATAGGTGGTCGATCTAATACGTACATGATCAGGTGCTAAAACTACACATCTACTGCAACAGATGATGTTGAGCACATGTTTTAGATTACCAACTCATAGGAATATGGTGCTTATACATTGTCCCTCCTCAAAAAAAAAATACCATACATTGATATATGGGTTACTCAAATTTTTAATTCCACAGTGCAGGGATCAACATTACATACAGTAGAAGATGTATATCCACTGATGTTTGAACACATATATATTTAAATCATGTACCTCAATAATTTGCAGCCGAACCCAATACAAATGTGAGTGAAATGCGTCCAACTGTCAAGAAAGTGTCCCCCTATTTATAGTGACACATCCTTAGGCAAATTTGATTGCAATAATTTTCTGGTCCGCTCATTCCAACGTATGGATTCATGGAGATTTATTTACATTAAATGACCAGCCGCGTGCCAAAAATAGAGAAATGATCTGCACTCTAAAACTGATCAAGCCGCATGTTTTAGATCACAATAGTTCATCATATCCATGTTGGATGAATTTGAAAAGGATAGGTTTATCAGATATTATACACACAGATATGAATTTATCTAGGCTCAACTCAGATTAGAGAAAAAGCAAAATTGTTGCACCAAATTTTTCTTTGTGAATGGATCCAAAGGTTCACAATTCCATAATGATATCAATGGATCATATCTTGATCAAACCCACCACATTTCTGAATTGGAAGGTACAAAAAAAGATCTACAAAGTCACATAAACCACGATCTTGACACCCAAGTCATCTTTATCTTGCATAATAGAGAATACCTTAATCTGCTCCTTAAATTCATTTAAAGAGAATATTAAAAACTACCAAAAGACTCTCATATGAACTAATCATGCTCGGATACCAAATATAAAGGATCAGAGAGTTGAACACATTCACAAGACAATAATATTCTTCACACTATATTATCATGCTAATACAATGGCTATTAAATAGCCATGAATGTAGTTGAACAACTTCCTATAAAATAGGAAGTATACAAAACAATAACATCCCTGTACACCCTATTTACGTGAGTTTGGTTAAAATCACATAAGAAATAATAGTTATAACAAAACATATAACTAATAATATGAGTTGTTAACCAACTCATATTATATTAAAAATAAGAATCATGATTAATAATGTAAACAATATTAATCCTAATAGCAAGTGATCACTTCTCTTTTTGGAAAACACAATCACATCATCTTGGTAAACAACAATAAAATCTTTAGTGTAACTAGCAAGAGCAACATCCATTTCTCTTTGAAATTTTGCTCTAGCATTCATTAATCCAAAAGGCATTCTAAGATAGACATAAGTTCCCCAATGAGTGGTAAAGGATGTCTTAATTATTTCTGACTCCTTCACACAACTTGATTATAGGTAGAGAAACCATCCAAGGTAGAAAGTAGCTCAGAACCAGTCACTAATTGCAGCATGTTTTCCATGTTTGGTAAAGGATAATTATCCTTCATTGATGCTCTTTTCAGATTTCTAAAATCCACGCACAGCCTGATATCACCATTATTTTTTCTAACTGGCACTAAGTTTGTGCAACCAAGAAGAATACCTTGTGGGTTGAATGATTCCTCCATCCCTCAACTTTCTTCAGTTCTTCTTGAATTTTCAAGAGACAAGGAGTGGATTGATGGGCATGTCTGTTTTTTCCTGAATGGTTTTGACATTAGATTCAAAGGAATCTCATGTTGAAACAGATCCTCTCTGTATGCCTTCAACTCAGAATAAGACCAAGCTAGGCAGTCTTGATATTTTTCAGCAATTAGACATAGGACTGCTTTTCCTCCTTTTTTAGATTGCTTCCCAACCAGTATCTTCCTTGGTTTCTCCTTTGTACCAAGGTCATGCTCCTCAACATCCCTTGAGGTTGTTATATGTCTATTAATAATGCAATCAGCATTATCAAAGTTTGATTCAAGAGGAACCAACCCTCTAGGAATGGTATTAGTCTTTCAGTTGGATGATGTCTTTCCCAAAAAATGTTTCTTTACCCTCTGCTTGCACACACCATTGGCTCCCAATCAATACATTGATCAACAAACTCCCCTTTTTTCTGAAGAAATATTTTGACCTGAACATCATCATCAAAAAATTTCCAATGTTTAATGTTGTCAAGGACAGATGGCCTTGTTAACACTTCAACATCATATTCACAATATGGGGACATTGCACAATTATCAAACCAAGATCCCAATACTCCAAGCTTTTCTGCCATAACATTGAACTTCCTATCATGATGCACAATATTAAATGAATCAAACATCTCAATCAAGTCCCATACTACATGCTTGTACTGTTTCATCTCTGATTTTTGTAGCATACAATTTTTTCTAATTTTGTTTGACAATTAGTTCTGAATCTCCCTTAACAATGATGTCTTTAACATAGTATTTCCAAGCAATTCTCAAACCTAACAACAATGCTTCATACTCAGCAATGTTGTTAGTACACTCAAAGTTAAGTTTGAAAGAAAAAACAAACTCTTCCAAGCTTGGAGAAATAAGAACTACACCAGCACCATTTCCAAATTTGGAGCAAGCTCCATCAAACAACAAAGTCCATGGAGAGCCTAATTGTTCAAGACCCTTACATTGATCCATTTTGTTCTCTTTCCCATCAACAAATCCAACAAAGTTATCAGCATCAACACTTGTGTACAACACTTCATAAGATGCATTGTTGGGATCTTCAATGAGGTGCAACATCTTCTTTTCTCCATACAACTTGACAAGGTTGCCCTCAATTGGGATGGTGGCATAGGACATATCCATTTGAACACTCCCACCAACACTTGCAACCCATTTTCTACACAACAACATACCCCACTTGGTTGGGAAATCAACAATAACAACATCAAGTTTCAAGTTCTTACCTGGATAAGCTGCAAGTTGTACCACCAAACCTTTCACACATCCCACCACTGGACACCTCTCTAAGTCCATGGCAAGTGCACTTCCATATGATGTTGTTACTTTGATATTCAGTTCATTCATGACTTCTAGAGGCATAACATTGCATGATGCTCCCGAATCAAACATACAGTTGTGTAGAAATTTGTCCTTAATGATCAGAGTGGTGAAGAATGGATCTACATTTAGCTGAGACTCTACCAAGGATGTTCCCAAATAAACCTCAGGTGGTTCACCTAGTTCTTCCAATGCTGGTGGTGTTTCTAGCTCTTCAATGATTGGAGGAGTCTCCACAATGTTTACATTTCTGCCTAGGGTAGTCTTCTCTTCTTTCAATCCCAAATACTCAAATTCCCTCTTCTTGTTCTCAGGAATCCTAAGCAGCTCAACAATTGGAACACTAACTTTGATTTGACTCAAAACTTGGGCAATGTCATATGGAACACACTTTGGCAAGGCAACATTGGAAGGGAGATTGACAAACTCATCAGATGGACATGGGATTTTTGACAGTTTGGGCATGAGGAGAAGTATGAATTTTGTTTGGGATAGCAAGGCCTTTGGAAGATGCATCTTTCTTAGGAGCCTCTTTAGGAATACTAGTAAGCAATGGATTTTTAGGTTTGGCTTGAGGCCCTGGTCCTTTGACAACTCTACTTCTTGTATTATACTCCTTTTCTTGAGCAACAACAACGTTCATCAACAACTTGCATATCCTCCTTAGATGGGATTCCTCCATCATACTTCTTTATCATTAAAGCTCTTAAATATTCAAATTCATTATTAGGTAATTCAAAATCTTGTATAGTATCTATTTCTAAAGTATGAGAGGAAGGAAGAAGAGGTACCCAGTGAATGCAATCCCAAAAACTTGCAGTCAGTTCTAGCACTTATCACTTTAGTTGAAGTTGCTCCTTGCTATGAGCTTGGAGATAACCCATCATGCAAACATCATCATCAGTATTATCATCATCATCTTCTTCTTCTACTTGCTGATCTACTTCACATGGATCATGGGGTATGAAACATCTGTCACACCAATCAATTACATATTTCATCAATCAACAACAACTCTGGTAGCCAAAGGATCAAAACCATTCTATTTTCCCTAGCTTGGGGATGTCTATTTGCAAATCCAACATGGGTCCCTTACCTCTGTCATAAATATCTCTTCTCATTTCTAGGATGATTTGCAAATCTGTCTTGGCCTTGTTGCTTGTGCTGACCTTGTGAACTCTACCCAATTCCTTTCTCTACCCTGGCTAATTTGTATGAGATTTCTTTGACATCCCCTGCCAAAGTTTTCACAACTTCCTCTAAATCAGTAGCCTTGCTTTCTTGAGGTTTTTTTGAGTTAACTGGTTTCACACCTTCCCTGATTAGGAGGTTTTCCACTTGCTTAAATGTTATTCTCAATTTGCAAAGCCATGGTGAAGGCCTGTCTTAAATTGGTAGGGATTTTGTCCCTCAAATAGTAAGAAAATTTCTTATCAAATGCATATGAATATTTTATAAGACAATATTCATCACATAGCCTTTAAACTTTCTCAATGTCTTATTAAATCTAGTGTTGAAATCATGCACTGATTCATTAGGATTCTTTTTAATATTTTCAAATTCTCACAAAAGAAACCTAGGGTCCATTTTGTCACCATACTGCAATCTAAATGAATTATTCATTTCTGTCCAAGAATCAATGGAATTATCTAGGAAAATATTTATACCAGTCCCTTGCATCTTCTTCTAAAGTATGGATAAACAATTTGATATATACATCTTCAAATTCTAATCTCAAAGATCTTCCATCATGTTGATAAAAACTTTAAGTGTTGATCACCAACTATATAACATTATTTCCTTGGAACTTTGGCAACCTAGAATTTTGGTATTCTATTTCTTACATCTTGGGGAACTACATTTGGATAACCAGCCATCCCTCTAAAATTTATAGGACCAAAAGTATTTACAAAAAATGGAGGTCTCTGGTTGGGGATGGGCCATGTTGTTTTAAGGAGGTGACCTTGGAAGAGAATCAAACTGATAAGGGACAACGGGGTCTTTGAAACACAGGAGTATAACTTTCAAAATGGATATCCCCTAAAGGCATTGTTTCTTGGAAAACACTATCAACTTTGGAAAACATAGGGGCAGAATGAGAAGCAAAATTTTCAAATTTCAAATGAAGGCCCCTCTCCATATGGAGAATTCAATTCCTTAATGTCTTACTAAACCTGATGTTCAGAAGCACTTAAATGGCAATCTTCAATGATTTTAGATCACTTTGACATCAATGGACCAATCTCTTTTCTTGACTTTGTGATCTCCAACAATGTCTCTAGGATCTTCTTCCTTTTGACTTTGTTCAATGGAAGCTCTGGAAAATAATTTATACCAGTCGCTTGTGTCTTCTTCTAAAGTATGGATAAACAATTTGATATATACATCTTCAAAGCGTAGAAAATCTTCTTTCTTCCATCTTTGAAAAGATTAAACAATATTTCACTTGATCACCAGGTTAAGACACTGGTATTTATCTTAAAAAATCAAATCAACATATTTCTTACATCCTAGGGAAATGCATTTGGATAACCAACCATCCTATTTTCATGTGAGAAAGTGTTGAAGACTATAAGACTAGAAGTATTTACACTTTCCAAATTGTCTCACTGGGTTCGGGGGATGGGCCATATTTTTTTGAGGAGGTGGCCTTGGAAGATGCCCAATCAAACTAATAAACGTGGGTCCTTAAAACATAAAGTATGGGTTTCAAAATGGATATCCCTATAGGCGCTTGGATGGTTTTGGCCCATGGTTTTGATCAACTTTTGTAAAACTGCAGTTGGGGGCAGTAAATGAGAATTTATATGGTTTTTCAAATTCAAATGAAGGCCCCTGCAGATCCAGATGGAGAATTCAATTCCACAATAAAGACTACCTAATTCAGAAGCATCTGGAATGGAAATATTCAATGATAGGCGATTACTTTCATCAATCTAATCTCTTTTCTTGGACTGCAAATCTCCAACAACTCTCAAGCTCTTCTTTCCTTCTGTTTTTTTTTCCTACTTCTCTAGAAATAATGTCCTAGTAGGATCCCTGCATCGAAGAAAGATACTTCTTCCTTCTAGATTATTTTGCAAATATTAGTAACTAATCTCACTTGACAAAGGCTAAGACACTGGTATTTATCAAAAAATTAGATCAACATGGAGTTGCCACTAAGGATTTCCACCTTAGTTGTGCAAATGCACTAAAAATATGATCTGTCAAATGTCTGTCAACACTAGAAACTGGAAATGGAAAGATCTGACCTTCCATTACCCAGATTTATCAATGAAACTTAGTGCAATAACTGTAGAAACTGGAAATATTGCACACAACACTTGTAACTTTGAACACTTCTTCCAGGCTAAACAATGATGATTTGAAACAATGTACTAGCACTTAGAGCATATAAGAAATGTTTACCAGGGTATGAATATGAACTGCAATCACAATGTCCCCGACAACGGCGCTAAAAATGGTGTTGGTACCCAAATTGATTTTCCCTCAGAAGTTGAACAACATCACAGTTTTGACAGGAAGCTTAGAGACAAACAGATCATGTTGTGTGTCATTTTGTAGCTCGGGGAAGAAATGCAGCTTGTCTCTTTGTCACTCAGATGTGGAGAAATGGGTAGCACCCTTAAGAGGATTTGATCTATCCTCACTACTTTATGGTTGTGCCTTTCAACCAGGGTGAGAGGACCCTTTTGTAGCCTATTGTTTATGGAGGAGATGGAGATGTCCTTCTTTGCAAAGTTATTAAGAAGACCTTGAAGAAAATATGATCAATACAACAAAAATCTAACTCTCACGAGTTGTCACCCTAGATAATGGAGATATTTTCCTAAGCAAGGTTCAGGCTACTAAAGACAATGAAAACCTGATTGCAACTGCATGTTTTGGTAATATAAATTATGCATTTGTACACACACAAGACAAACAGGGGTAGTATGGGTAGGATTGGTTGTTTTTAAATGAATTTTGGTGGGAGGTGAGGTAGAATGAACTTGATTTGCCAGATCTTTGAGAACTTTTACAAAAAATGGAAGGCTTGATCAACAAAATGCTTCAGAATAGCTAAAATGTTCCTTTAACTAGAAGGTGTGCTTCAATGGAGGCCCAGATCAACACATTTTCACACAAACTTTAAGAATCCAAAATGAAGGCTCAAATTGAAAAACTTAATTGAACATTATCAACCTTTGTTTTATCACGCCTAAGATACCCTCAAAGGCTAACAAACAATCTTATCATCATGCTAGGAGTAAAGTGATTTTAAATTTGTTTATTTCACTATCAAATGAAAGCTCTTCTGATAAATGAAATTACAAATGCCACCAAACTATCACAAGGATAAGATCTTGTGTGATTCACAAATATTTCAATGTAAGATTGCAATGGGAATAAGAAAAACTATTTGCAGACATTCAGAAATGAAGCAGACACAATTTTTCTCAAAATCAAACACAGATTAACTCAAATTTGATTAAATGCATCAGCAGGGGAAAGTTTCTAGAACAATCTCAGAGCTTGTCAATGGTTGTACACTTGCAACCACCTTGACATGATCAAATTTAACACAAAAGAAATAAATAGGTTCCTCAGATGATTTCTCAGAAAGATGGGCTCTGTCAAAATTTTCTCTTAGGAATTAGCTCCTGACCTCTAACACTCCAACCATTTACATGAAAAATTCATGCAATTTATAACATTTAATCTACAATAGATTTTTCCCCCCAAAACCAAAAACATTCAAAGCACCATTGCTTGTTACGATTTTGATCATGATTCCAGAATCAAATTTGTAAAAAAGTTGTCAGGTGCTCAGAGGGAAAATCTCTTCAAATATTTCCAGCATTCAATTCTTTCATCTGGTAAATCACTCTTCACTTCACGTGCCAACTACTTCCTCCTATAATCTGTCAAATATGGTTTCTTGCATGCCAAGGAAGGAAAGATTGGAAAATCAGATCAAGTCCAATAGTCATATCAAATCTTAATGGTAAAAGACATTTTCAGATCTTCCCCACCAAATCAAGATATCAAACTAAGTTTCTTGCGTGCCAAGGAGAAGAAAGATTATAAAATTAGATCAAATCTGATAAAAATTCACATCTTAAGCTTTGGTAAAAGACATTTTCAGATCTTCCCCACCAAACCAAGATATCAAATTAATTCTCCTCTTCATTTGGCATGTAGGAGACACCAAGAAATGATAAAAAAACCATAAAAGTTTTGCATCCCTAGGAGATTTGGAGAAAAAATGGTGGAAAATCAGATACAGATGCACAGTTTGCCAGTTGATTTCCCTTTTGAATTTGGACCATCCACGTGGGAGATCTGAGTTAAGATGGACCTGGGGGTTCCTTTTTACCTTTTACACCTTTTGGGAAAAAATGCAAAATTTCTAAATTTTTCTCCGCCCCTCCACCTTTGAAAAACGGGCTTGACACGTGTCCCAATGTGGGTCTCTAATGTCAGGAACCAGTGGCATTAATGTTGCTATTTTACCTCTTTTTTGGAAAAAGGAAAATTTTCCAAATTTTCCCAACAGCTCCACCCTTCCACCTTTATTTATCTGATGTGGGTCCTAAAAAAACCATGCTTCCTTTTTACACTTGAACCCCCTTTTTCACAAAAGGGAAATTTTCCAAATTTCCCTCAAAAGTCTGCACCTCCACTGTTGACTGAAGAGAAATTTTGACTATTCTCTATCGGACTTGTGGGTCATTTTGATGACTTTAATCTTTTTGACAATAAGGGGAAAAAATCCAATGTTGCCTCTGATGGCCTACCTCCCCACCTTTTGACTTTTCAAACTGCCACGGGTCTCAATGGCACATTTTGAGATGGTCCTAAAAAAGTAGAGACCCCAAACAAGTGCACAGGCTCAACACGTGTCTCAGTCTGACAGAGTCTGTTAAAAATTTGAAGTGTTTAGCGGAAGGCACCATGTTTCTAAGGATCTGAGACAGTCGTCCTTTACACCATTGAAAATTCCAAGTAAAAAGGTAGAGTGAGCACGGAAACCTCCAAGTGTCCTCTTGGTGCTTCTTCAAAATAAAACATAGGGACTGGTCCCCAAACATGCATGGTCCCTCCATGTGTCTTAGGCCTTTAGGAAGTTTCTTGAAAATTCTAAGTAAAGGAAGGCCTGACAGAAACCTCCACTTATCTTTATAGTGCAACTTCAAGATGGTGCCCAAGAGTGAAGACCCTGAATGAGCGTGGGCTCACCACTTGTTCCTAGGCCTTAGAAAATTTCTTTAAAAGTTTAAGTACAAAGCGGAGCCGGCGGAAGCCTCCACCTGTCCCTCTGTCGCATTTGTTAAGGTGGGACCCTGAGGCAGATCTTCAAATGAGCACCAGCCCACCACGTGTCCATGGCCCGCCAAAACTATACCAGCTTGTTATGAAAAAATTTTGTCTAAGTTGGGAAAAGCAGTGGAATCCTCCACGTGTCCCCCCGGCACAACTCCAAGGCCAAACCAAAAGGTGAGTCTTTCAAATGAGCACTGTTCCTCCACGTGGACAAGTTTTGGGTTGAAACGATCCATAAAGTTTTTAGAGTGCCCCACCGAGCCACATCCAACCAAAAAGGGCCACATGTTTCCACTGATGCAGAGATGTAAATTTGACGGGAAAAACACACCCGTCAAACCGTAAAAATGCAGGGAAACCACCATTTGAGCCTGGAGATGAAATTTTCTTCAAGGACAGAGAATTTGGAAATGTTGTAAGGTTCAAACATGATCCTCTGAGCTACATCCAATCATGTTTCCTCAGGTACTTTGGGACAAAAAATGGCAGGGAAAATAACACATGAATGTGGAAAATGGAAGGAAAGGAACAACCCGAGTTTTATGCCCAATTTACAGACACCTTCAGATGGACAAAGAAACGAAAAACAAATTCTGGATCTTTAAGTGATCTTCGACCAAGGAAGGACTAATCATGGTAACCAAATGGAGGACAGAGTCTTCAAGCACCAACATGGGGAGATAAAAAAATGTGACAGAGGCCGCAAACTGAGGGATTTCAGTGGCAAACAGTGCGAGACTAATTTGAGCACACACTAACCTTTTTGGCAGAAGAAAATTTGTCTCTAAAAATTCTATTGTTTCATTCCTTCCACAAACTCCACAAGAAATGGGGAAGAGCCATCCTCTAGCAATTCACCAAGACCAGGTATTTAAAGGGACATTACCTTTGTAGATAGAGATATTCCATGGAATTGGGAAGAATCCATTGAAGATTAAAAATCTCTTGAACATAGGAAAAAACAGCCAAGGAGAAAGAGAAATGAATAAACAATTGGTTAACATGCTCCTCTTACTTACCACATAGAATACACTTACTAGGAATTTTCATTCCCATCTTTCTAAGGTTCTCTGGAGTGAGGATATTTTTTTGAGCTAAAAGATAATAAAAAATGTGACTTTAGGAATTATATCCTTAACCCATAAGGCATTCCAGTAATCTTTCTGTTCAAGAGATTTGAAATTTAGGAGATAAGCTGATTTAATTGAAAAAATGTCTAGACTCTTCCTCCCTTCAAATGACATAATCTTCTTGCCATTGAAACCTTAGGATATGAAAGGTTTTTATTTTTAAATTGAGATACAAAAAATGTTTCTTGGATCCTCTGAAGTTTGGAGGAGGGTGTAGGACACCTGTAGTTTTCTCAATACACTATTATTTCTAATGGTGCACTAACGCTTCTTCCTTTTGCAAATTGATGGACACATCACCAGTTAGGCCCATCTAACTCCCTTCCTACAACACCATTTTTGGTCATTTTTCCTCTTATAAACCATTTAAACAAGCAGTTATCAGCCTCATTCTAACTACATTAGCTTCGTATTCTCTTCTATCTTGCTTCTATTTAGCTCCCCCAAAAGATCAATCCACTTCGTTGGATTGATTAATCCCTTCATAACCCTTCCAAAACCCTAATTACTCTTCTAAGAGAGATTAATTAGTATAGCCTAGGTTAATTACCCTCTAAACATAGTCAAATCACACTTTGACTTGCTAAAGTGCTTTTTGGACTTTAGCCTTTGTCCCACATGTACCCAAATCTCCCTTTTCTTCCAAACCAAAAAACTATAAATAGGGCTATGCCCCCTCCCTCATTTCCTAAGAAACCTCTCTTCTTCCTAGCACAAATTATAGCAATTTAATTGGGCTTTAGTTTGTATTTCCATCTTCTTTCATTTGAGTTAAAAGCATTTAATCTTATATTTCATAGCATTAACATAGAGTAAAAGGGAAGATCCATTGGCCTTGAAGCCATTAATGGGGAGATATCTTTCTCTTAACACATAAACTGATTGCTTAGATCCTCTTAGGCTCATTATTTGAAGCTTTCAAAGAATAGAGATTAACTTCATTTTGCTTAGTTTGCATGTTTAATTCAAATTAATGTATGCAAAGAAGGAAACCTTGCTCATTTCTTATCACATGGTCCGTTGATCAGATTATTAAAATCCTTTAGGGGTTTCTTTAGAGATTATTACCCCAAATCCATGGATTTTACAACTTTTCATTAAACACATTTGGCACAACCCGGTGGGACACTTATGTCCACCCTCCATTAATGGAGGTCTTTTAGGTTTTTCAAAGCTTCATTTTAAAGTTTTTCTGCTTCGAATCACTTGTTATTTCCTCATTTTTATTTCTAACCCTAGGTAAACGACCATCATTTATGTACATTTTGTGGGTTTGATCTAGAAATATGACACATTGACTAACAACTAACCTATTTACTCTTAAAAATTTGAAAATCCATGTTTTTCATATGATTTTTTAGAGGGTGCACATAGGTGTCCGAAAAGGGACGCATGTACATGTCAGAACCCCAGTGTACTCATCATATCAGGAAGTGTACCTATCAGAAGGTCCCCATCATTTGTAAACCAAAACTGCTACACAGACACACACGCATATCCATCATATGGAGTGCATATACGTCTCTCTGGATGCGTAGGCGTAAAATGCCCTGACTGAGTAAGAAATCAGAAATAACCTCATACAAAAACACGTACAGTGTAACGCCATCATCTAGGGCACGTATTCGTCTCTTTGGACGTGTAGGTGTAAAAGATTTGACTGTGTAAAAAAATTTTACAGTCCTCTATTTGGGCTTAATGCGCATACACGTCATAACTCTGAGTGTTCATGTCAATATAGGTGTGTCCCCATCATATTGTGAGCGTCTGTGTTTACTTCTTTGAGTTTTATTAATTTTTTGAGTACAGGCATACCCATCAGGTGGAGCACGTATTTTTCGGTTGGGGAGCATTGGTGTTAGTATAGGTGTGCATTGTGTCTGTGTTAAGAAAGTGAATTTTTTTTACAATCTGCAAAAAAAAAAAATTCTAATCCATCATTGCTAGGTTTTTAGGACTAAACAATTGGAAACATGGTTCTTTCTTGAAACGTTTTAGTTTGCATAGGTTGAAAGTGTTCTTTGTTTTTAACTTAGAGGTATTTTTTGTAGAAGTGTGTATGCTCTCTCCTTGTGTCTTCCAAAGATGATCTTGGAGATCAAAAACACCAATACAAAACTCATATAAATTGTGTCAAAAAACACTTGTTTTATAAAAGGTTGAGAGTAAAAAATTCATGTGATTTCAGTGGAATTTTTCACTGTTGTGTATGCTCTTCCTTCTCACCTTTTGGTGATCTTAGGAATCAAAAGCAAAGTGAAAAACTCTCTTTCTTAAACATCAACCTACGGAATCGGAAAATTACTGAAACTTGTTGTCTATAAGACCTAACGATTGTCAAAGAAAGGAGGAGCTAAGACAAAAACACAAAACCTTCTAATACATGTGTTCTTACAGGTTACCAAATGGTGTGCTACTTAAAACCACATTAAGCTAACCAAGATAAAAAACACACCATATTCAAAACATTGTATTGCAGGTTTCGGAAAAGGGTACATCCCTATCCGCTCAACTGGAACATAACCCCTTTGGCATAACGCCTTAAGCTACA
Source organism: Taxus chinensis (assembly GCA_019776745.2). NCBI lineage: Eukaryota > Viridiplantae > Streptophyta > Pinopsida > Cupressales > Taxaceae > Taxus > Taxus chinensis. The sequence goes on from CM034148.1 coordinate 674,580,793, forward strand.
ACAATGGGGGTGGTTCTAGGAACCCTAAAGTAGTCCACCGCTGTGTAACCTCGTGGATGAAACAGGAAGCGCTCCGCTTACCCACTTGACTAGTACACCTTGTGAGTTAGAGTTGCAAGTTGTCTGTATCGCAACCTTAGTAGAAGTACACGATGGATGCATTCATTTCCCACTATACTTGAAAGGGGATAAAGCCAAGATACTCCCAAACTAGTCATTGTGACTTTTTGGGTAAATCACGCCTCACTCTTAGACAATATTGTAACACCTAGTTGAGAGAACTTTTTAGGGAAGCCATTTTGTCAAGGAGCCCACTTTACTAGTCCTTGTTGTGTCAAGCCATCACAAAGTGACGGCTCATCTGGAATCTAAACCTTGTTTGTTGAAACAAGGCAAAGAACCCTTGTGAGTTCAAACTGAGTGTCTTTTCATCACAGACCTAAGCTATGTCCCACTTTTTCTTAGTTTTGTTCTTGTCTTTAGATGAGGTAAAGCTCTGCTTAAGTGTTTCTTAGCTTATGTCCATCTTTTGATTAGTACCCTTGCATTCTCATCGCCCATTATTTGGGGTGAGAAAGGTGCATACATCATGCATTTTTATTAGAGATAGTGCTCATCACTTTTTTTTCCATTTATGCCCATCCATGTTTGCGGCTGGGTTGTTAAACATCTAAAGTACGTGGGTGCACTTTTCACATCTTTGATAAAAGTCCTTTCATCTTGATTTCAAGATCATCTTCACCGCTATGTATTCGGTTCATCTTTTGTCTCTTCTTGAGTTAATAGTCTTGTTCGCATCTTAGACGTACAATCTCGGTACTTACATCATATTCTCATTTTTGTGAGGAAACGGTATAAGTCCCCTTATTGCGTGGTTACGCTACTCACACAATTAAAAACTCCTTGTTATACTTATTACTTGGTTTCACTCTCGACGTCATCTTAGTCTTCTTGAAGAGTGTTGATAACGCTTTACATATATCATAATAAATTTACCATGGTGCTAACACCTTGCTTTCTAGGTTAATGTATCATGGTGATGTTATTACGCTATATCTATTCGTGACTTCCATTTTTCAGAAGGTTTGGCTTTCATCAGTATTCAAAATAGTTTTAAGTATACCTTGTCAAGGGACTGCGACAACATCCGTCAGTGCTTAGACCTTGTTGGGGTTCTAACTTGGCTTACATATTGGTACATATTTGTCACTATCTTAGGGTATAGGATTGGAAATAAAAAATTGAGTGAATCATAACATAGGATGTGCATATGAATGTTTCTTGGTAAAAATGATTGCATAAAATTACATCTACGATACACTGTGATATAATTCCAACATCCCCTTAAATGGCTTGCAGAAAACCATACACTTAGGGGTTACGCTAGCTACATAAAGACGTCCACTAGTGATGCCTAAAATCATAAAAATGGCAGCCAAATCAAATGAGCAACACATGGGAGAAAACCCTTTTGACACATTCCCATTTAGTGGTCATAATTCAGGACCGCTCTTCTCTCAAGTCAAAGATATAGAGACGTTAATCGATCATAGTGGAGAAGATTCAGACTCTTCAGGAGAACAACAAAGGTTAGACCTAAATAGATTTGACGAACTCTTATATTATAACAAAGATCAAGTACTTGCGAGAGTCTTGGAGTTAGGAGCTAAACTTCCACACAAGCACGAAGAAGAAACAAAGGTCATTGACCCTAACTTAGGAGAGCGAAGATTTGTCTTAGACACAGATAATCCTTTCGATGTGGGATATGCATCCACTTATGGGCAACATAAGGCCGCTGTCAAAGGTGAAACATCACGTAAACCTCACTTTAAGGCTTTGCCTAAAGTAAAAACTGAGCGGAAGGCCTCCCCTCCTCCGAAATTTGATGAAGAAGAGGATCCCCTGGTTGAGGAGGAGATCCTCCAAAAACAGATCTTGAAGTTGAGTTAGAAATTAGTGAACCTAGGCAGCTTCAAAAAGAAACATAGGTAAAGACAGACAAAAAAAAACTTAACGAGTTTCAATTTGATCCGCATATAGACTATACCTTTAAATCAACTCAGGCTCAAAGGTCAATATCACCTACTAAGGAGCAACTCATTCAGGATGAATTGAAATCTATGAAAGATATGCTCACAACATTATAACAGGGAAATGTATGCCAAAACAGAAAATATTCGTATGAAGAACTATGTCCTTACCCCTTCGATAAGGACATGCTACAACAGCCTTTCCCCAAACATTTCACTGTTCCCAAGTTTGATAAGTATAAGTGCAAAAGTGATCCTCATGATCATATAAAAGACTTTTACATGGCTTGCCAAGAGGTCATGTATAGCGATAATTTCTTGATACGAATTTTTCCTCACAGCCTAGGAGCCGTGGGATTGGAATGGTTTTATAGCATACCTAAGGGCTCCATTATAACATGGCTCGCACTAGTAGAGAAATTTGTAAGACATTACTCCTATAATATGGAGAGTGACATCACGATGAATGATCTATGTAACACAAAACAAAAACCCAATGAGACATTTGCAAGATTTTTACAACGATGGCACGGGTTAGCTAGTCGCTTTCCTTGTGCCTTACCCAAAAAATAGTTAGTGAGTATATTCATTCCTAACTTGAACCCAAAAATAGCCTTTCACTTGCAAATGCATTATGGCTCAAACTTTGAAGAAGTCATAGAGAAAGGTAGTCAAATTGAGAAAGTGCTCATTGCCAAGGGCACGCTTAAACCGGTTATTAAAAACAAACATGAAGCCAAATCCATAGACAAACCTAAATTCTTCAATAAGAATAAACATGTTGTTGGTGATGGCATTACAGACTCCAAGAGAGTCCAGGCCGTACAGACAGGTCCACTCTTGAAACTTTCACAAGGGCCTTGTCCCAAAGTGCCTACAAAACGTACATTCACATCTTTGATAGAATCCTTATCTACCATCCTAAAGCAGTTAGATGGTGCAAATATGGTAGAATATCCAACGGCAACAATGCCCTACCCAGAAGACGCTCCAAAACCGGTTTGGTTCAAAGACAATGAATATTGCGACTTCCACCGTGTCAAAGGACACAAAATGGATAGATGTTTGAGATTACACCATTATATCCAAGACCTCATAGAGGAAGGGAATATTTCTGTAGAGTCTCCCCCGGAGGCCGGTAGAAGTTCAAATGAAAAAATGGGTATTTACAAGGAACCTTTTCCTGACCATGCGGATAAAAAGAAAAAGAAAACAAATCAAGGGAAAACTTCTAACGACTATAGGACTACTGCCTATGTGTACCCTACAAATGATAGTCCTTATGATTCCCTCATTGGATGTATTAACTCATCTAATGAATAGATTAACACCATTCAGATCTTAGAAAAGAGCTACGCAGTCGGGACAAGACGTGCCCGCTTAATCATACCAGATCCTGTACCTACCCTTGAGGAAAGTCAGTATAACTTGATAGAGAAATTAGAAAAAACGTCTGCTAAGATATCTATCCTCAATCTCCTAAAGATCTCCAATGCCCATAAAAACATATTGTTCAAAACTTTGCAAAATTCAAGGGTTTCCACAGAAATAGATCCCGTAAACCTTCAAGCCATGATTGCACGCTTAGACACCAATGATCAGATTACTTTTGATCATACTACAATCCCGCATAATAACCCAGAGCATAACTTGCCATTATATCTCGAAGTGGTGGTTACCCGTTGCAAGATCAAAAGAGTACTTGTAGATGGGGGATCTGGTCTTAATATTTACACCTTGAAGCTGGTAAAGCAGCTAGGCCAGTCAGAAACAGAGCTGGGTGCTAAAACTATCACAATCACAACATATGAAAATGAAGAAAGAGAGTCAACAGGGACTATAGTGGTCCCCATGGAGGTAGGACCAACATGTCACGACACAACGTTCCATGTCCTTGACTTGGACCTTCCATACAACATGCTCTTGGGACACCCATGGATCCATGCCATGCAGGCTATTCCATCAATGTTTCATCAGTGCATCAAGTTATATCATGAAGGGAAGGTAGTTACCATTTTGGGTGACCCATAACCTTTCACACATTGTAGGGCTTTGCACATTTTTTCTCTTGTAGCTTATGAATGTCCTTCTGCGGATGTTGTAGTCCCTTTACAAATGAAGGCCATGAAGAACCGAGTGGATTCAAAATCTCTCACGCCTTTCAATTAGGATTTTCCCTTGCTGGTCAATCCATTTGCTTCATGGGAGGATACATCAGAAAAATATGGCCCAAGTAGGCCATTCACTCTTGAGCAGGCTCTATTGATATCAGACCTATCAGTATCCCCCAGGACAAGGGGTAAGCCTTACTTTCAGTTCAAGAGCACCCACAAGCAATGTCCTAAACCTTTGGAGAAAATTTTCCATAGTGGCCTCTTGTCTGAGGAGAAAATGTTAGAAGACCCTACCAGCAGAGTACCAGAAGGCACCATGGCTTCATGCAATCAAGCACCTCAGTACGTCAAAGGTCCTCGCATGATGTTTGTCATGGGCTATGATGGGTTTGGATGTGGCGTTAATGCACAAGGCCGGTTGGAGCCTATCCCTATCCCTCATTTCAAAACTGATAAAAATGGCCTTGGATTAAGGCCCCATGATGCTCTCTACCTTCTGAGAACAATGCCACTTCTTCTAAAAGTGAGGACATTTTGCCTCATTTTGATAGTGATCCAAATTCCCAATGTAGCCTTTACGAAGATCTTGCCTCCACGAACCTATTCCCAGATTCATTAGTCCTTAGTCCTTACCTTATCCAAATCTATCCCCTTAGATAAATATCCAATAGCCCTTGTATATCCTGAGCTTATAGATTGGGATCAATAGCTTCATATGCCATTGGATTTCTTTGAAAATGATGAGGCATTCACGGAGTTCATGGGACTCAGGGACTTTATTCCCAACTGGAGACCACAAGAAAGGATTTAAGATTCAACTAGACACTTGTGCCTATTTTGGGGAGGAATTAGAGATGTGCGGATGGTTGAATAAAAAGGTTGTAACTAAAGGTATACCTACCTCTCAGAAACCGAGCAAGAAGGCTCAACGGAAATCCCATAGTGACAAACTCTTTGGTGAGCTCATAGACAAACAAAATGAAGATTCTAAAGATGAAGTGATTTATCCATTCAAAGATGATCATGAACTACCACAGGAGGTTGATCTTACTCTTCCCCCTGATCCTACACAAATGGAAGACACTTCTAAAATACTTATTGAGGAAACAATCAACGTCAACATTTGCTCAGAGGAGCAACCCAGAATAGTCAAGTTGGGAGCTTCGCTCTTAGCTCAGGAACAAAATACCTTTACAGAACTCTTAAAAGAATACGTGGACATATTCACATGGACATATGTAGATAAGCTAGGTTTAGACCCTGAGCTAGTTGTGCACAACCTCGTTGTGCACCCAGAGGCCAAACCAATCAAACAAAAGTTAAGAAAGATGCATCCTAAAGTGGCGCTCTTGGTCAAAGAAGAATTAGAAAATTTGTTATCTATGGATTTCATAAAACCTATTGACTATTTAGAATGGATCTCTAACATAGTCCCAGTACAGAAAAAACCTGTTGGAATAAGGATCTGCACGGATTTATGTGACATCAACAAAGCATGTCCTAAAAGATGATTTTCCCCTACCTAACATCGACATGATAGTCGATTCAACAGCTGGCTATGAAATGTTGTCCTTGATGGATGGTTTTTCAGGTTATAACCAGATACGAATTACCGAGGAAGATCAGACATAAGACAACATTCATCACCCCTTGGGGAACATTCTACTACAAATTCATGCCCTTCGGGCTTAAAAATGTTGGGGCTACTTATCAGTGGGCCATGATGGTTATCTTCCATGACATGATAAGTGACATCATGGAGGATTATGTTGATGATATCCTAACAAAATATAAGAGTAGAAAAGAACACTTTAAAGTTTTGAGGCGTATCTTTCAATGATCTAAGAGACTATAAGGTTCACCTGAACCCTAAGAAACGTGTCTTCAGTGTCTTATCAGGAAAACTCCTAGGGTTCATTGTCTCACAAAGAGGGATTGAAGTGGATCCTGCAAAGGTTACGGCTATCACAGAAATGCCACCACCTACCACTCTCAAGAAGCTAAGGAGTCTACAAGGAAAGATTCAGGCAATCCGTCGCTTTATCTCACATCTTGCAGATAAGTGCCACCCCTTTACTCATTTTCTCAAGAAAGATGTCACATTCAATTGGGGACCTGATTGTCAAAAGGCCTTTGTGTTACTCAAGTAGTACTTGTCCAACCCACCTGTACTAATCCCACCTACCCCCGGTGAACCTCTCCTCTTATACATTTCTCGCTACCCAGTTTGCCATTGGTGCATTACTTACCCAATATGACTTAGCCCATAAAGAGAGAGCAGTTTACTATCTTAGCCGCACCTTGATCACATACGAGCTGAATTATCCCCAAATAGAAAAGGCCTGCTTGGCGGTTGTATTCACATTTCAAAAGCTTTGCCATTATCTCCTAAATAATAAGACCAAGCTCATATCCAAAGTTGACCCTCTCAAGTACCTTTTATCCAAACCCACCCTCACAGGCCGAATGGCTAATTGGATCATTCTCTTGAGTGAGTTTGACATTGAGTTTGTAAATCAGAAGTCTTTAAAATGACAGGTACTAGCCGATCAAGTTGGAAGAATCTCCTCTCTCTAGGAATGGAACCTTTGTTCTTAGATTTACCAGATGCATCCATCATGTATATTGAAGAGTCCGTAGAATGGCAGGTTCATTTTGATGGATCTTTTACCTTCCATGGATCTGGGAGCAGGAGTGGTCCTCATCACTCCAAATGGTGATGTCATACCATGAGCATTCTGGTTGGGATTCCCATGTACAAATAACATTATAGAGTACGAAGCACTCATCGTCGGCCTTAGGCTAGCTATTACATGGAATATCAGACAACTACGAGTCATTGGGGACTCTCAACTTATCATAAAGCAGGTTAATGATGAGTATAAGGTTAAAGATGAGAAATCTTATTCCATATAAGAAAATGGTTGAAACTTTGAAGGAATATTTCACACAAGTCATATTTGAACAAAAACCAAGGTCGCATAATAGATCCGCGGATGCTATGGCTACTATTGGGTCTCTCTTGTGCATAGCGCCTGAAGAAAGCAAAATGTCTTTCTTCATGGAACATCTACAGGTACCTACATATGATATGCCAGAGTCATGTTTGGCATGTGAAGTTGTTGGTCATTTATCCCCTTGGTATGACCCTATCTTCCAATACCTACAAGATGGCACCTTTCCCCCTGACATCACCCATTCTGAAAAGAAAGCCCTTATTCACCGCATAGCCCATTATACCCTCCTAGGGAGGTACCCTTTATCGTCGTGGCTATAATGGGAATCTACTTCATTGTTTGGATGTCACTGATTCTATCCACGTAATTAAGGAAGTACATAGTGGTATTTGTGGAGCACATACTAGTGGCATGGTCTTAGCTAAGAAGCTATTGAGAGTAGGCTATTATTGGCCTACCATGGAATCCGATTGTTGCAACTTTGTAAAAAAGTGTGAACTATGCCAGAAGTATGGGAATTTAATACATGCGCTGGTGTAAGCCTTACATCCTATTGCAATGCCTTGGCCATTCTCTAAATGGGGCCTAGATCTCATAGGGAAGCTCCATCCTTCTTCATCAGACGGTCATACTCATATCATCACTGCCACTGAATACTTTACCAAATGGGTAGAGGTTGTTCCTCTTACCTATGTCACTGGTGCACAGATTTCAAAATTCATCATGAACCATCTCATATGCCGTTACGGGATCCCCTCCGCCATTGTCATTGATAATGGTAAATATTTCAAAAATAAAATGGTTAAAACATTGTGTCAACGCTTCCATATCAAACTTAAGTGGTCTACCCCTTATTACCCTCAAGGTAATGGACAGGCGGAAGCCACCAATAAAACCCTTGTGGATTATGGAGAAAATGGTCAGTAAAACTGGTCGTAATTGGCATCTGCAGATACATCCCGCCCTCTGGGCCTATCGTACTTCCATCCGCACTCCTACTAGTGCGACCCCTTATTCACTTGTCTATGGCACTGAAGCCATCATACCTCTAGAAGTGGAGCTTCCCTCCCTTGAGAATATCTCTCAGAGACTATCTTGATAAAGATGAAGACTACAGAGTTGCTCGCCTAACAGAGTTAGAACTATTAGATGAAAGGCGTATCAGAGCGTTCAATCACCTAAAAGTTTATCAAAACAGAGTGTCCAGAGGATATAATAAACACATCATTCATCAGGAATTTGATGTGGGGGATCTAGTTCTCAAATAAAATTAGAAGAACATTGTTAAAGACAGAGAAAAGAAAGGAAAGTTCAAAGGCTAACTGGTTAGGTCCTTATGTTGTAATTGCAAAATATGGATCAGGGGCCTACAAACTTGCATATTCAGATGGTGAAGAGCTTCCGGAACCCATGAATGCCATGCACTTAAAGTGTTCTACACTTAGGCATGACGGGAATATCAAATAAAAAACTAAAAATTGGAAAACAAAGAAAAAACAAGCAAAAAAATGGAAAAATGAGAAAATAGTAAAGAAAAAGCAGGTCATCCTCATGTGAAAACCACACAATTGTGGCACAGGGGCAGGTCTTTGAGTGAAAACCAGTTTTTGGCACTCAAGGAGTATTCACCGGACACAAGTTACTCTTACGGAAGGACAGGTAATCAATACCACTTCTTTAGATACAGACTTTCTCTGCTAGGTCTAGGAACCCTACTAGGATCACCTTTGCCTTGCCATGATCTGGTTTGTTTTCTCTTATATCTACATGAAGGACATTACCTTTGTATATGCCTATCTAACACTGAGCATGAAAATCCCATTGCCATCTTCCTACACATATGCGCGTGGCATTCTACCCTTTGTATATTCCCACATCATGTTGGGGGCATCCACGCTTCATCGTTCTTGTACATTGCTTTCAAAACATGACCTTGGAAAATACAAAAACATGTAGAAAACAATACACAAAAAATCTAAACATTTGGAAAAATCCCCTTTCCAGAGATAAGGCTACTTTCATTTCACAACGCTATCTTTGGGAAACCTAGACAAAATAGTGACAAACGTAGCCGCAAAAACTTATCTCCTTAGATAAACCCAAAAACATTAGAAAATATGTCAATGTTGTCCTGCAAAAACAAAGTAGTGCTTTAATTACTTTTAGTTGTTGGTTTGTATAGTTTTGGTGTACTTAGTCCATAAATTGTTAGTTCTTTAAAATGGATCATTTGCTTATCAAAAGTTGAATCTTGTTTGATTTAAGTTGGACATTGCATTACATACATTTGAAGACTATCATGCTTGTAAAAGAGATTGTTGTAGGTTTCTTTGTTTGTTAGTGTGCTTCCTTTTAGGGTTCATTTTTGCTTACTTAGATTAGATCTCATTTTATCTCTTGTTAGAGGTTTGTGCATGTGTTTTTTTAGTAGTAGTATGTGTATATTTGTTTAGTTTTGTTAACTTTTGCTTGTGTATTTTTGCACAGTTGTTTGTTATCACATCTATCATCTATCATCTCATCACATTTATAACATCATCCACTACATCATATATATACAAAAATGCTAAGTATTACATCATGCATGTGTGCTAAGCTAATCATCAAATATCGTATCATCAATGGGGGCAAGAGGGGTTGCACATAATCACTAAATCTATCCCCCCCACACCAATATCATCTAGTATCATCCCAAGTGCTAGCATAAAAACTCAGAATTAAATCATGAATCTAAAAACATGTGGTGTCATCTACAGATACATCATCAAATATGAAAGCAGAAAATATACACATTTCTAAATCTAAGATATACCACATACATGCAAGTACAAGATCAAACAACATCATAACACATCCATAAGTGCTGAATCAAAACAAGCAACATGTGATAATATTCAACATAGAGTAATTTCTGATAAAGGGTATTTTACGTCATAGAATTATGCCCACTCGTGTCACGTACATCAGGAAACAAAACAATAAAGTACATCATCTCATAAACACGTGTATCTGAGCCCAAAAAGTAATCCTCTATATACATGTGTGTCATATACATATAATATCAACTGAAATGGATATACATCACTACTCTATATCAAAAATGCCTTCAGCTGAGGTGTACAAAGATGATACATCAAAAATGTCCACGTATCTATACAATTATAAAATGTCCATATCGGTACTCAAAATGATACATCATCAATACAATATGCCATCAAAAAGGGGCATGCATCAAAAAGAATCGGGCCTTCAATGAGGCATCATCACAATGAATGAATATACAAAGCTATACAACCTTCATCAGAGGCATGTATAAAGAATGTCTGTACAAAAGAAGAAGGTGGAGCTCAACCACAGCTCTCACCCTCACCGGGGCTCCCAGGTCTGTCACCTGGTCGACAAAACAATGGTGGCTGAGGAGGACCTACACTAGATGGACCACCAGGATGACTAGATGGTCCCTGTCTAGCAAGCTGCTCTGGCATGGGCTGCCTAACTGATCTCGACGAGTGGCTGATCTATGTGACCTGGATCCTTGTCGTGCTCATCCCTGACTATCGAGGGAGTACCACTCGCTGCTCTAGAGGAACTACCCTGAAATAGGTAGTCCTGTAGAATAATGCCTCACCACCAAGCCTCGTGGCATCGCGGATCAAGTCAACATCTCCTGAAGTGAGGGCTGCCTGAAGGGAAACATCTCGCTCACCTGTAACTCTGCCTAAATCAGCCTTGGCCTATCTCGAAGAGGCAACCTCTCAATCCCGCTCTGTAGTAACAGTCTGCACCTCTGCTCGGGCCTCATCCCTCTGTGCTAGGAGAGCCTGTGACTGTCTATATACATGGTCCCTCTAGGCCATAACCATCTGTACCTGAGTCTGGGACTGGTGTAGGAGGCTCAATATCTGAGCCCCCTGTGTGGCCATCTCTCACACCTGACTCTGCCATGCAACACTATCACTGTCCTTGAGTGGCCTGTGCCCAGGCCTGATCTCTCTCTACTATCAAAATATGTATCTGTGTCCGAGCCTGGTCTCACTCTAATGTGAGGGCCTATACCTGGGTCCTCATTGTATCTCTCTTACCAGCCACCTGTAACTAACATACGATGGCTGCCTGTAACTACTACTGAAGAGTAACTCATTGTCCACCTGCGCTGCTACTCTCTGGGGTATCAAAAGGTGGCCCCTGTGCTGGTAGTACCTACTGAAGAGGGGTATAGATCCCCATGTTGGAATGCCCACTGGGGGAAACTCTATGTCCATGGCCCTGTATATCTGTCTCCCCCTGGGCCTGGGGCCCTGTCCTTGTGGCTATTATGGAAGGGGACCCTGTCCCCTACCTTTGACATGCTAGGGCGCATCGGGCCCACCCTCATCATCATCATCATCACTGTCATCTCCACCCTCGCCACCGCTAGGAGGCCCCACTGGAGGAGGCCTCAAGCCGGCATCATATGCCACTCTGGGAATGCTCAAATGGCACGGGAGCACACTGTGGTACCATGGCCTGTACTCTAATGTAGTGCCTGGATCTCTGATCTGTCTAAGCGGCACCCAAATAGCAGGTGCCACCTGTCGAAAGCTAGCCAGTGCTCTGTCACGAGCAATCTATGGACCCATATCAAAGTGCTCTCTGGCTCTGCGAGTGTACCATCTATCTGGCCCAGGAACATCCTGGGTAAGGCCGAACTACCACTGACATCGATCCACTCTGTATAACTCCTTGCATATAGCTATGGCTACCCAAAATAAAATGCTCAACAGTGGCGGTGCTAAGCTCTAGACCATCCTCTGGCCACTGAAAATGTCTGTAAGGTCTCTAGGCAATGGAAGCCTGGAGCAACTCATCTAGCTCATGCCTATAATGGTATGTAACCCCCATGAAGGGTCACACATCATCCCCTATCGGGACCCAACCCATAGTAGAAGGCTCGTCGGGAGCCCGACCTCTCAGCACACCTAGGGGGTGACCAATAGCAATGTGGTCCCATGCCCAAATCTGTAATAAGTGAGCAGGTCCTACCATCTTCTGACGGTAGTAGGTGATCAGATGGAGATCCCAATACAAATGTGCTAAAATGCACTGACCCAGCAGTAAGTTTGTCCCTCCACCAAGCCCAGAATCACTCCTAGGAGTCCCAATGGAAATGAAGCACCAGTCTTGTCAGGGAGTAGAACTCCACTGACAAGAGCCATCATGTAGACCACTACGTGGTCTAGCTCTGGATCCTCTATGCATCTGGATAGTCTGATAGACATCTTGCACCTGTGGTATGGTGGGAACACCGAACAAATGTGTGATGTGACATTGAATGTCACTCCAGCGGCTCATCGTCTTGATAAGTTGTCCCTGGATCAGGACCCGTAGGATGCACCATACATCCTCTAATGTAATAGTCATCTCCCCTTAGTCGGGAGGTGAAAGCACTGGCTCTTGCTGTGCCACTGCTCTACTATGGCCATCAAGAGGCCGTGATCTAAGGTAATCTGGGGCATCTCGGCCACATAAGATAGTCCCGTCATGTGTAAAAGGCTCACCAAGGTCACTCTATCCTCATCATCAAACTGTGCCTCTATCACAGCCAAGCGGCCGTAGCACTCGCGAGTCTGGAGAATAGGTAACATATGCTGCAAAATCAACGCAAATGTTAGACATCTAACATTTCTATAATATTTTTCTAAGGAAAAATAAAGCTTTTAACACATCTAATTTACCTAACTATTCTTTTCTTCTAAAGATAATCTCACCTTTTTCTTCTGTAACTTGGCTATTTTCTAGCCAGTTGTCTTTTTCTCGAATGCTTCTAGCGCATACGCACCTCCTTCGGCACCTGCGTGCCCTAACCAATGCGTACGTGCCCCTGGGGATGCATACACGCACTAACTTTCTCCTCCCTTTTTTGGTGCTGGCCATACAGGACGCATACGCGCCCTCCATGATGCCTACATGCCTGTTTTGATGCACACACATGCACGTGTCTGTCCTGACCCCAACCAACACTTATGTGCCCCCTTTTATCTTTTCTATGGTACGCATGCAGTGCACCCATCTTTCCCAATAGATACGTGTGCGCGTACCCACCTTCTGCCGAACAGGTACGCGTATGTGTCCCTGTCCCCCGCGAATGGATGCGTGTGCATCTGTGTCAGTTTTGACGCATGCACGTGTGTGTACCCATCAATCTGACGCATACGCCTACGTGCATGTGTCAAAATTCCTCCTACCTACCCTAAAAACCCTAAAAAGTGTAATTAATGCGTAATTAATGGGGGGTTAGGGCACTCATGAATGGTCCATCCGCCAGGTCCCACATGTACTCTCGGATGTGATCCGCGCGCCTCGTCCTCCTCGGTATCCTCACCATCTCACTCCAGGGCTCTCATTTTGCTTGCGGTAAAAATTTACAGAGGCTCTGGTCGAAATGAATTAGTCGTGATTGTTTTACCGACCCCGGGTGAGTATATTAACCCGTCGCAATGCCCCTGGGGCATGTTTTCTCCACCGTGATCATTCTAACCTTCTTCTATCCACTGTGATAATTATTTTATTATTAAAATAATTATTTTTACTAATTTTCACACGCTGGGGCACTTCATGCCATCCAATGGTCCCTTCTTCATCACACTGAGATAATTTACGAACCTTTCAGGCACCTTTTCCCACCTTTTTCCTCTATTTTTCATCTATTTCTCCCCGTCGTGATGATTATTTACTAGTTTATTTTAAATAATTTATTTTCAACATCGTCTTTCTTCTTGAGGGCGCATATTCTGAGCCTTTTGACAGCTTGGCCTTCCCACTACCGCCTACGCGTGTATTTTTGGAAGATCTTTGATCTTTTAAAATTCTTCTGACCGATCAAAAACCAAAAAAAAAACCACAAAATATTGGAAAATAGCAAAAGGGCTTAAAATTGATTAAACCGATCATCTACGACTGAAATCTGTGTCTATTGCATGGCACTCATCCCAGATCTTGCTGACATTCTCCAAATCATTTGAAACAATGACTCGTGCATCACCAAAATCTTCAATCACCTAAACAAGCTATGTTGCTTACTTTGTCTGTACACTGAGGCACTATCAATTGCCTGGTACTGTTTTCGTCATGCACATTTACTTTTTCATAGGACGGAAGTGTCCTCCATCTTCCCCCTTGCATAATACACCTTGCTTGGGGCATCATTCTTCACCCTAGTCATTTATCAGAACATTTGGGACTTCATCTCGATAACAAAATATTTGTGCAACTATCTTGAACGTTGTTGGTTTAAGTGTGTGTGATTGTACTTATTTCCCTGTCAGGTGATTCGGTTTATTTCTCGTATTGCATTGCATTCGTGTATGTTGCATGGAGTTGGTTGTTTTGGCAGAGGACGGTTGTTTTTATCTTGGATTTTAATGTCATTTTACGCTTCCGTCGCATGCTCACATTTTAATAAGGACCCATGAGGAGGATTCTAAGCATTATGATGATTAAAATATTGTTAGCAATTGATTTGCGGATAGATCACAATCCCTTTTCTTCTAGTCTCTCGTCTTCTCTGAACGCTTTTCTCTCTATTTGTTCTTTTTTTGATCATCGATCGAGTTTCTTCATCACCCCATCGACACTCGAGGGGGCATTCATCATCCTTCACCCTATTAATTTTTCTTCTACCCCTTCAAAATTTTTATACTTGCTTGTGTTTGTCTACTTTCTTTGAAGTGACGTCACTTACGTCACCTCAAAGAGGGGAAAATGTAGACACCTGTAGTTTTCTCAATACACTATTATTTCTAATGGTGCACTAACACTTCTTCCTTTTGCAAATTGATGGCACACCGCCAGTTAGGCCTATCTAACTCCCTTCCTACGACACCCTTTTGGTCATTTTTCCTCTTATAAACCATTTAAACAGGCAGTTATAGCCTCGTTCTAACTACATTAGCTTCTTATTCTCTTCTAGCTCGCCTCTACTAGCTCCCTAGAAGATCAATCCACTTCGTTGGATTGATTAAGCCTTTTAGAACCCTTCCAAAACCCTAATTACTCTCTAAGAGAGATTAATTAATCTAACCTAGGTTAATTACCCTCTAAACATAGTCAAATCACACTTTGACTTGCTAAAGTGCTTTTTGGACTTTAGCCTTTGTCCCACATGCACCCAAATCTCCTTTTTCTTCCAAACCAAAAACTATAAATAGGGCTATACCCCCTCCCTCATTTCCTAAGAATTCTCTCTTCTTCCTAGCACAAGTTATAACAATTTGATTAGGCTTTAGTTTGTATTTCATCTTCTTTCATTTGAGCTAAAAGCATTTAATCTTGTATTTCATAGCATTAACATAGAGTAAAAGGGAAGATCCATTGACCTTGAAGCCATTAATGGGGAGATCTCTTTCTCTTAACACATAAACTGAATGCTTAGATCCTCTTAGGTTCATTATTTCAAGCTTTCAAAGAATAGAGATTAACTTCTTTTGCTTAGTTTGCATGTTTATTTCAAATTAATGTATGCAAAGAAGGAAACCTTGCTCATTTCTTATCACATGGTCCATTGATCAGATTGTTAAAAGCCTTTGGGGTTTCTTTAGAGATTCTTACCCCAAATCCATGGCTTTTACAACTTTTCATTGAACACAGAGGGTCTAGAGAAATCCATTTGAAGCCTTCATTGGTTCTAGTCCAAAATTCCTGTATCATCTTTTTTCCATTCTCCTCATAATATTGGTAAATAGAATTCCAAGATCTTCCAAAGCCAACAATTTATCCTCAAGCTAAAATTCCTGCTAGAAATTGATTATGATACCTTTCCAATAATCCATTTAATACCCATCCCCAATATATCTTTATAATCCAGAAATGATTTCGAGCAGAAAGATCCCATAGGAAGGTCCTCATACAGGAAAAAAGTTTCTAGTCTGTTTATATTCCTCATATATTTCCTTTTTAGAATATCAAACCACATGCATTATTTTTTCATTATCCTCCACTTGATTTTCTGCTAGAAGAGCCTCATTCATTAATTTAATATTTTTATACCTAGACCCCCACAATTTTTTGGTTTTGATTACTTTATTCCAAGCAACCCAAAGGATATTTAAAATGATCCTTCGCACCTGCCCAAAGAAACTGTTTCTGAATCCTTTCTAAATAAGTAATGATTTTGGCTAGGAGCTTGAAAAGGGACATGACATAAATTGGGATTCCTTACAAAGAGCTTTGGAGAAGATGAATCTTACCTACTTGAGATAGCAAAGAACTCTTTCATGTAGTTAGTTTAATGTTCACTCTTTCAATGAGTGAATTCCAAATGGATATGTCTAGTTTTTTAAGGATGAGGGGAATCCCAAGATAAGAATCTAGAAAGGTTTTGATTTTTCATCCCTCAATGCGAGCTAGTCTAATCTGGAATTGTTCCTCCATATTTATAAAAAACAATGCTCCTGTGGAAATTAACCAACTATTCGGAGGCCATTTCATAAACCTACAACACTTTTTAAAAACCGGTGGCCTCTTGAATGACCACTTTTCCCAATAAGAAGTTATCATCAACAAATTGGTTAAGGATTACAGGAGGAAGACCATTTGAAATATGAATCCCTTCAGTATGGCGTTGAGAAATGGCTTGATTACATAACCTAATGAGAGTTTCCACCTTGATAATATAAAGAAAAGGAGATATGGGATCTCCCTGTTTTAGACATCTCGTTGCCTGGAAAAAACCTTCATATTTTCCATTGATAATAACATAGAAACTAGGATTGGAGATACATGTCATGATCAAATTGACAAAGTGAGCATTGAATCCCAAATTGACCATTATGGCACGAGAGAAGGACCAATAGACTCTATGATATGCTTTATGCATATCCGGTTTAACCAACATTTTTGATCTACCTGAAGAATCAACTAAATGAATAGCCTCTTGGATCACAATAATACTATCAAGAATCTATCTTCTCGAAACAAAAGCCCCTTGATTAGGAGAGATAAATTTTGGGATAACTTTTCAAATCCTTAAAGAAAGAATTTTAGTGATCAACTTATAGCTAGTGTTGCAAAAAATGATGAGCCTAAATTCCTTGAGGTCCCTAGCCATAATCAATTTAGGAATAAGAACAAGAAAAGTGTTATTAACTTGCTTGAGAAGATGACTAGATATGAAGTAATCCTACACCTCCTGGAACAAAACATTGTTTGATAATTTCCTAGAAACATTGAAAGAAGAAATTGGGAAAGCCATCCGGACCTAGGGATTTATCCAGGCTCCATATCAAAAACAACAATTTAATCTCTTACTCTCCAGGTACAAGAGAGAGAGAGAGAGAGAGAGAGTTGTATTCACGTGGGGTTCATTAGCTAGGCAATATCCTAGCACGTGGGTTCATATTGAGGTAATTAAAATTATAAAACTAATGTCAATATACCAGTAGACATGAGGGGGTGAAAGGGTTTAATTTATTAATAGTTTAAATTAGGTATTGGGGATAAGTTAGAGAGGTGGGCCAAAGGAAAGGGGGGTTAATTTTAATATAAACTAAAACGTTTGAACCCTATTTTTAAAAACAAAATGCCTAAAAATCGAAATTTAAGGAGTGTGCTCATAAATTAAATTATAATATCTTTTTTAATAAAGAAATCTCAATTAAGAGAATCTTAACCAAGAAATAATGATATGGTAGAAAACTAGGATTGAGTATGCTTTCAACACAAGTGATATTATTTCACCATCTTAATTATTTGAAGAACTATTGATAAATGATTAAAGCTTAACATATATAAGGTGATTTGTAATAGGTATTCAATGGCTTCAAACTATCTTTTGAGACGAAATGCATATTAAAAAATTGAGTGAGAAATATAATATATTTTTTGTCTAATATATTAGGGTAGAAATAAAAAAGGGTAAATAAAATTTTAATTGAAAAATGGGTAAGCAAGGTACATGGAAAAAATAGAGGGTATTTTCATTCTACTAATATAACAGGAGGGAGTATTATCAATTGAATAATTAGAGGTAGAAAATAGAGTTAAGGGTGTTATTTAATACCCTTCAAACACATGTGTTATACCATACTTTTACTAAGTGAACTCCCCGTGGTTGTATTATCATGATATGCAATGACCCTTTAGAACAAAGCTAGAGATTTTTCCCAAATGTCCACTTCTGAGGCCGGAACTTGAAAAAACAAATCCTTGAAACACGGAAAATTTTAAGGGTCCCTAAAAAACCCTTAGAAAATATTTGGCGAATATGTGAAAATTATATTTGCACAAATTGTGAATATCAAGACATCACGACACCATTATTAAATGATATCTGACGGTAGCATACTTTTATGCTAGCACTCGACAACATATAGTATATTTTTAGCTGGTAGCATAAAAAACTCTACTAGCTAACAACATTTTTATGCTACCAACTGACAACATTTTTATTCTACTAGCCGACATCATAACTAGCTGTCATCTGGTAGAATAAAAATGCTACCGGTCGACAGCATTTTTATGCTACCATTTATGCTGTCGGCCGATTAAATTTTTTATTCTACCAGCTAAAAACATAAAAATGTTATCTGCCACAATATCTTGTCGATTGGTAGCATTTTAGTATGTTGTCGGTTGGTAGCATAAAAATACACTACCGACTGATTATATTTAGTAAAATTTTGTGAAGTTGTATTTCACGGGAATGGCGAATCAACCCCTAAAATTAACTTGTACCCAATTTTTTTTGGTGAATTTGTCCTAACTTGTACCCTAAAAAATTGTCAATTTCAAATTTCAAAACCTAGAATATTCGTGAATCAACAAATATTCACCACTAAAATTTTTCCTGCCTTGAAATAGTTTATCATTGTCTCATTAATCTCATCTTTATTCGAGGTAATTTCCCCATTGGATTTTCTAATTTATTGGATTCTAAGATGATTTTTTCTAGTAGTGGCTAAGAAATGAAAAAATCCAGTGTTCATGTCCCCCTCTTTCAACCATTTAATCTTGGATTGTTTTTTCTAGTAAAATTCTTCCTTGGCCAAAGGATTATGATATTCAGCAAGAAGAGTCTACTCCTATTCTTTAAGAGCTAGATTAATACAATCTTCCTCCATCATTTGTTCTAATGTTCTTAGATCTTCCTCTATTTAAATTTTTGGCTAGAAAATGTTACCAAATGTCTCCTTATTCCAAACTTTCAATCTATTTTTAGCATGCTTCATTTTGTAAGTTTATTTGTACATAGGAACACCATGCACATGTACCTTCCACCAATCCTAAATCCTATTGTAAATTTTCAGGTGAGTCAACCACATCTTTTCAAAATGAAACAATTTTTCTTTTCTTGGTATTCCTTCTCCCAGTTTCAATAAAATTGGATTATGGTCTAACCCAATTCTGGGTTGGGATGTGAGTGAATAGAACTGATTAATCACACACCAATGGCTGATCACAAATTGGTCCAGTCTTCTTTGGATAAGGTCTTTCCTAATTCTTTTGTTAGCCCACATGTGCTTTGAACCTCCAAGCTCCAAATCAAAAATCTCATTCCTCATTGGAAAATCAACCAGATCCTCCATACTATCATAATAAATTATACTTCCACCTTTCTTGTCCATAGGAGAGAGAGGTGTGTTGAAATACCCTCAAATAATCCAATCAAGATCCTTAAATAAAATTCTAAACTTTGAGAGTTCATCCCATAAACTCCTTCTACCTCCCACCGAGTTTAATGCATATATATTCGACACAATCCAATTCTTTTTAGAGTTTATCTACGTGAAATAGATAGCCACATGATGAGGAGAGTACATAAAAAGTTCCCCCCTTAACCATTTCAAGATTACAAAGGCAAGAAATTCCTCCCGAGGATCTTAAAAAATTAGACCCTTCCTAGCAGCATTCTTTCAACACAACCCTACTCACTTCCTTAAATCTATTTATACTCATCTTGGTTTCTTGAATCAGTAAAATATCCAGATTATGTTTACTCCTTAATTCCTTCACTATCATATGCTTACCAAGGTTATTTCACCCTCTAACATTCCATGATAAAATGACCATTTAAACCTATGAAGGTTGGTCATGGCCTCCCTCAGATATTTTTGAGTACATTTTTCCATTTCCTGTGTCACAGATCTTTCCCTCTTTTCCTTATTCATTAGTCCTCCTTTAAGAAAGGATTCCTTACCAACATATACCATGGTGTTGATCCTTATTTTTGGTTTAGCCTTGTTTACTAGAGTTATAGGAGAGGCCATCATTTCCTGAGTGTTAGGAACTACCTCTTAGAGCAGTGCTTCAAAAGCATTAAATGTTACAACCACATCATCCTATCTTTTTCCAAAAGAGCTTTGGCCAATGGATGAAACCTCCTCAAGAGAAGGACCTTGTGTAACCTTCTCAATATAGTTCCCAAACAGTCCAAAGGTGACCTTCATTTCTACTTTTTCCCCAATAGGAGATGAAATTTCCTCCTTTTACATATTACCTTCCATTCCACTCTTGGTTTTTGAATATAAATTTGAGCCCTCTTTAGGTTCTGAGACCCTTGGTGAGTGGGAAACCTCCTTAATGGTATCATCCTCGCTAGTTTTTAAATGACTAGTAGCTTTTCCATTCTTCCCAACTTGTCACCACTCTTGATTGTATTTATTTTGAGTATGGGGATGAGGTTTAGAAACCATTTCCTGTTTATTATTTGAGAGAGGACATTCCCTGAAGTAATGCCCCATAGTTTGACTTTGTTACAAAATAGACTATGATGGTTCATATTCGAACCGTTGTGTCCAATTTCCAAACTTGGATAAAATATTTATATTTCCTTCAAGGGTAACCCCTTGTTTCATATTGACATAGAATCTTGCATGAGTTAGCATGGTTATAGCTTTAGTCATAGGATCAATCGCAGTCAATGAGCCCAAGATTTTTGCTATCCCCAAAATGACTTCGGGCTCCTAGAATTCTAGTGGTAACCCAGGAAACCTAACCTCGATAGGGAACTTAGAGACAAGTTTTTCAAAAGGGCTAAACACTTGCTCCCATTTCTGAATAAACACATGGGATTTTCCTATGAACCATGGGCCTTCAAAAAGGGTTTTCATCACCATTTATTTTCTAGGTAGATTGACAAAAAAATACCCATTAGCATATGAAGTTACCTTGATAGCTCCATTGGTCTCCTACCTTCTCTTAGCCTAGTTGTGGAATAGATCAATGTTGGGTCAGATCCCCAGACATTTTGCAAAAAAAATGTTCTCCATTGAAGCCTTTGCTCTATCAAGCATTTTTTCTGAAACTCGGAGTGAAATATTTCCTTTACTTGACAAGATCCAAACCTTCCAAAGCTTCCTTATCCAACTTTATCCCAGCAAGCCTTTCAGCCCACGTGAGGCCTCCAGAGGGCCCCATCGTAGCATCCTATCCTGATGGTATCACATTTTGGATCGCTGAATCATGTTTCCCATCCACATCTATAAAATCTGCAGAGTTTCTATAAAATTCCCATCCATCCTCCAAATTCAAATTTAGTCAACTATCCTTCCACAAATGTACAATGGATTACATTTCCACTATTTTCCACCAAAAATAATTATTATAAAACACCATTGTACTTTCTAGAGGAAAAATAACTACACTTGATATTGCTTTAAATCATGTGGTAGTTAAAAATACCAAATCATGAAAAATAGGTTCTAAGAACTATATAACTATGTTCCTTTCTTTTTGATTTTATGAGCTATGTACCAGTATGCCACTTCTACAACAACCATTCCTAGTAAGAACAAACACAAAACAATTACATGCAAGGGTGGATGGACAACATGCAAAAAGAATAACCATCCATACTTGCTATTGGTTAAACTTATATATACCTATTTATATAGGAATGTGGCAGAGTGCACTATGCTAACATTTTTTCCTTTCCTAAGTTGGACAGTTTGAAAGATAAGATAATTTGGGATGCAGAGGATGACATAAATATCGAAGTAGGAGGGTGTTATTGTAGGACATCCTCCTGAGCTATAGACACACCTTCAACGTAATTAATTATGAACATATTTGCAGCATTGAATTTATCATTTTGGTATGTCATCAGTTTGAAATGTTTTCTTTGAAATTCCAACATAACTAATCAAATTTGTTCATGGTTGATTTTTTTTCAAGATAGTTAATATATTTATTTTTCCTATGTGTTATAAAATTGATGTTACAGGGACATGTAGTTCGCATAAGTCTGCATGTGTTGTATTTTCTATGTATAGACGTATCAACAATTTATTGGAGAAAAATTGATACATGATGCAAAAAATATCACATAATCCCAGAAGACCATTTCAATAGGTTTGTAATGTCATCTTTAGAATGCTCATTAATTTAGGATTTATTTTATTGTGCATTAATAAATGATTATTCATTTCAAGGTTTTTTTGGGTTAATGTTTTGGAATATTTGTGGCACATCACTGAGATCCTGCTCATATAAATTATCAGTGAGAAAATTCAAAATAGACATCAGGTTTTTTAGTGCCCAGTTCCCTTTGACACCTTTTGATACTGATCTTGATATTGTTGATTACATTATGGACATTATTATGGTTTTGATTTAGTATGATGTTAGATGTTGGACCATGGATTATTGTTGATCTTGATTTAGTTGTGATGCACGATGATTATTAGAGACACTTCATATGTGGATGATGATATACTATTTGACATGGATACATTATGAATGTTGTTCGGATATATGATTTTTGGATATTGTGAGTAGACATAGAAAATAGACATTATATGATGATTATATAGTTGTTGATATAAATTGTAAGTGTTATTGTTGATTGCCTTGATGTTGTTGTGATTCATATGTACAGATGATTTTGTGATTATATTTATATCATGTTGGATGTTATGATATGGCCACAAGGCCGAAGGAGGTGTTTGTGTTTT
Source organism: Taxus chinensis (assembly GCA_019776745.2). Taxonomy (NCBI): domain Eukaryota; kingdom Viridiplantae; phylum Streptophyta; class Pinopsida; order Cupressales; family Taxaceae; genus Taxus; species Taxus chinensis. Next base: position 674,603,823 of record CM034148.1, read on the forward strand.
GTAAGTTAAACTATCACAACAAACACTGGGGGATTGAAAACCAACCAAATTGGAATTCTAGATGAATTCAACAAGGTCACCATGGCAACTGTATTTGTTGTGTGTGTTTTATTTTGTTAGGTATTCCCATGGGGGGGATTACTTTTGAATGTGACGAAGGGGTTATGTATGTTTTATTAACGTGGTACCTTTTTTATTATTATTTGCATTTTTTTATTTTTTTGTAATGCATTTACTCCCTTTTATTATTATTTTAACTATGAAGAATTAATGTGAGTGATCATATTGTTAAAATAAATAAATTAATCAAATTTTGGATATAAGAAAATAATTATAGAAGTTGTTGGCTCTTGTCTTAAATGTGGTAAGTGATGTGTAAGAATGTGTAAGAGTTATGTAAGTCAGATTTAGGAGTATAAAACACTCCATCACCTTAGAAATTCAAAATTTGTCCTCGGGGGCTGTTTTTGGTGGCTTGTGGGACAAGTTATATTTGTCCCACACCTCTTAAAATTTACATACCAACCTTGACCTATGGTTGGAAAGTTGAATTTAAGACCTTATTATAATGCATTCTGGGAAATGACATAATTGTAGAGTTTTAATTTCAATTTTCTTTCATGATATTAATTTCAGTCCATATGGGGTGTGGGTTAGATTTGGAGTATATAAGTTAACTGTCATATTATCCACCCACCTTTTTATTATGCATTGGAGAATGAATTTGAATTTTGTTTTGGAGTTAATGATGTTTGATGTGGAAGCCTACATGAATCTACCTCATCCTTTTCTCTTCCTTCTTCTATAAAATTGGAACTCTTTTCTTTTTTTTTGGGTTTTTCAACTTTTTGCATACTTCCTTTTGGGGCAACGTTTCTGCTATGTGGAGCTCTTACTTTTAGAAGGAGATTGGAGACCCTGGCATGCTTGTTAGTAGTTCATTTTGGACTGTATTTTGGCATTGGAAAGCTTGTTGTTTTGGAACTTAGACAACTCCATCATGGAGAGGTAAGATCTTGGCTCTTCAAATACTTCTTTTCTTTATAAATGTACATCTTATTGTGTGAATGTTTTAGCATGTTTGTTGGCTGTTTGGGTAGAATACCTAGGAATGCTATAGAAGAAGACTATGGGTTACTCTTGAGGGAGGCATAAGTGTTTTAGGGAGGTATAAGTGTGGAAAGAGTTGGTATTGGATTCCACCTTGTAAAAAGATAATTAGATTGCATTTCTTTACTCTTTATGGGGTTCTATAAGAGGTTGGGGAAGCATAAGGAAATTATGTGAGGAATAAAGGGTACTTGGGGGAGGCATAAGGGCATGATAAGGTTTGAAATGATATTCATATATATATATATATATATATATACATACATACATACATATATACATATATATATATATATATATATATATATAGATACATATATACTGGTGAGTTGTTTTTAGGTGGTGATACCAATTTCCCCTTTAAGAGGCATACAGTAGCATCCCCCCATAGTCTCTTGCTTCTTTGGATTGCTTGGTGAAGCATTATTATTGCTTTCATCATGTGTCATTGTAGTTGTAAAAACTACATTCTGTTTTGGAGTATACTTTTATTTTCAAAACTACATGTTGAAAGATTGCATTATGATATGAAAGCATGTTGTTGCCATGGGTTGAAATCACATCTTCTTATTGCTTCGTGCTTGGGACTCAAGGGCTAATGAATAAGGATGGCTTCTCCTTTAATTAGATTTCTTCGTTGGATGGAGAGCGAATTGCCTTTCCCCTGCCTTTGTTGTGATCCAAATTGGAATAATAAGAAGAATGTATGTTGTTTTTCTGAGAGCTAAGAGAAGACAGTTTGATAGTCCCCTTGTGAAATGAAATATCAATTGTAACCCTTTCCCAATTTGAAGTGGACAATCTGTATATTATTTGTAATGGAAAGATACTTTGTATTGAGCTATGAAAGTTGTAAATTTGAAATGTGAATGATATACATATATACTTTATTATGTTCATTTGAAAGAAAGAAATTGAAATCTGTTATTTGCATTCCAGAAATTGAAGAATGTAAAGTTGTATATCTGAAATCAATAAAACATTACACTACCATTATCAATTTACAGTGTTGTATTGAAATTGATCATTAAATTTTGATTTGAAATCTTTGTTTAGAAAATTGAAATGACGGAATACATATGAAGGAAATATATGGAACTTTGTTGTTTTGGAATATGTTATAATTAGAAGTAAAACTCTTGCATTTTATTTGCTATTAAATGGTTTGTTTGTATCAACTAAATGTACTATGACTAGAAGGGAAGTGAATTTTCCATACTTTGAAGATGGAAAATGATAAACAGATCCTACATAAATTGACCTCTATTTTGATTTTTTTAACTGGCAAATACTTCCTCTAAAATGCACAGTTCAAACCTGCAAACAATAAATAACATTGAAACTTTAAAATCTAACATGTTATGATATAAATGAACTCAATTGGACTAAAACACTTAAGGAAAAATCCTTCAAACATTGCAAAAGTGGGCCTAAACCTTTCACAGTTATTTTGTTGTCTAAAGTTGAAAAAATTCAAATTGGAAATCAATCAAACAAAATTACCTTCTAATACATCCTAAAATTATCCTTATAAAAATCCTCAATGTTCATTTGACATGTTAAAGGAGGAAGAATGACTCAATTGAACAATAATTATAAGTTAAAATTTATCAGTTTGCTTTGAAAAAGCCTACAGGCCATTTTCTTAAAATTGGCACCTTAAACTTTATCAGAACAAATTTTTAATGAGCTCAGTACAAAGAGGACGTCGAGAGATTTCTAGAAAGTCCTCATTTTCCCCAATCCAAGCTCTTTATCAAAAGTTATGGCCTTCTGAAGTTTTCTTCACTTGGGGTTAAAATTTTGGGAAAATTTTCCTTGGCGGGCCCGTGGCCCAAATTTTTCCCTTAAGAACTTAGGAAAAAAAGTTTGGGAATATTTTAAAAAATTTCTCCGCCACCCCACAGCCAATCAGATACTACCACGTAGCACTATGAGGTGCCAGCGGTGGGATGGATATCCTTTTTAACTTAGCGCTTTCGAAAAATTTTGGGAAAATTTTCCAAGTTTTCCCTGCTAGCCCGCAACCAATTAGGTGAGGCCACTTGGCGTCATGAGGCATCAGTAGAGGAACAAGTTCCTTTTTGACCTTCGTGTCTCAAAAAATCTTTGGAAAATTTTCCAAGTTTTCTTCGCTGCCACGTGGCATCGCGAGGTGCCGGCGGAGGCGCGGGTCTCTGTACCCTCTTAGCCCTTCTGGGTGTTAAGTCATTATTCTCCTCGCCACCCCGCCTTCCCCGCTTTGGCCTAGGAGATGCCACATGTCCTTTACAGACTCACGGGAGTGTGGGCACAAATATGAATTTTCACCCCATGCTGGAAATTTTGCAAATGTCTCTCGTCGCCCCGCCTTTCCTCGTTTTTCCCTGCGCTACCTTAGGGAATGCCACATGTCCTTTGCGGACCCGTGGGAGCGCGGGTGCAAATGTGATTTTTTTCCCGCATGGTAAAAATTTTCCCAAGGTCTCCCCATGGCCCGCCAAGCCACCCTTTGGGAAAATTTTCACCCCTGGGCCCGCAGGCTTGCCCTTGGGGAAAATGTTCACCCCAAGGCCCGCCAACCCATAATTTGAAAAATATGAGGAGTTAGGAGGACTTATTTATATAAATGGAAAGGTGGGGAAATTTCCTATCCAATGGGAGTGATTTAGATAAATTTTGAATGTGTTCAGTATAGGAAAAATCAAGTTGAAACTTTAATCCTGTTGGAGAGTGGGTTTGGTGAGGAATTTTTCCCTCTGAACCTAATTAAAACTTCTAACCCTAGATTTTGGACCTTTTGACCTCTAATAATTATTAATAAAATAAAATTATACTCTAGTAGATTATAATTGTTTCGGAACCTATTAGTGACAGTTGTTGTCTTGTAACATGGTTGTAGATTCTTTTAATAAAAAAAATTATTCCATAATTTTCCTAACTAATCCTAAGTTGTTCTTGGGTATCAAGTGGGTTGTTTTAACGGGCGATATAGGTTTTGCTTTCGTTGTAAATATTTTTACTATAAAGTCATAAAGGATAATAATTTTTTGTTGTAGTGGTAGGACTAGTGGGAAGACATGGAGGGTGGTTAAAATATTGTCTTAGGGTGGCCCTGCATAGCTAAATTTGAATAAATTGAAACATTTTCAAGGAATTTTTCACACCACATAGGGATCACTTCTACATTAAACATATTCTACCAAGTTAAAAGAATGTGATTTGGGGATTATTGCAGTGCATAGAACCAATTTCATAAATACAAATTTAATTTTTCATTGGTTTTTTGAATTTGATGAAGATTCATTTTTGTACTACCGTGATTCAATTATTTTCCATTTCTCCACGATTCTCTTCATTGTGAATTCAAAGAAGTCTTGGAATATCGTAGGGGAGTATATCTTATATAACTTACATCCATTAAAACTAAACGGACTTCAAAATTTTATATAAAGTAACAAATAAAAAATTTAATTGAAATTAAAAATTAAAAGTAATAAAAATTAGAAACAAATAAATTAAAACTTAAGAAAAAATAAAAAAGAAACTAAAAAATTAGATTAAAATAACAAAGTAGTTAACTATCAATAAAAAATAAAAATAACCAAATTTCAATTAAAAAAAAATTAAAATTAATAAAAACTTAAAATTAAAATTTATAAAAAAAAAAAAAAATAAATACTAAAACATTAATAAAAAATTAATATAAAGTAAAAAATTTAATATTTAATAAACATTAAAAGTAATAAAATTAGAAATAAATAAATTAATGAAAATTAAAAATTAAGAAAAATAAAAAACTAAAAAAGTACAAAGTAATTAATTATCAATAAAAATAATAATATATAAAAACAACACAATTTAATTAAATTTAAAAACTAAAAATTAATTAATTAATAAACAGTATTAATAAAATTTTAATTAAAATTATAAATTGATTAAAAACTAATAATTAATAAAAACTAACAAAATGTAAGAAAATATTTTAAATTAAAAATTAAAAATAGCAAAAATTGGAAATAAATTAAAAAGATAAAATTAATAAAAACTATAAATTAACTAAAAAATAAAAAAGGAATTAAAAATTGCAAAGTAATTAATAATCAATAAAAACAACATGATTTAATAAAATTTAAATACAAGCAATTGTACGTGAAATGTACGATGGAAACGCCGAAGGGGATGTATCAAATAAGTGAAAATGGATGGGCTGGAATAATGGAAGAGAAAGAGGGTCGATAAAGAAGGGGTAGAGGGATGGTTAGTTTAAGGACATGGAAAGTGTTGCAGAGGACCAATGCCAAACGTTTTTTGGCCTACAACCACATGCCATTCTTTGTCAATTGTTAGAAGGTGAAAAGGGTTGCAATGTTCAACATATCAAGGCAACGTATTTTAGAGACATCTTAGAAGGTAAGGAGTGGTCGCTCAATACTACTAATGTCAATAGTTGTTTGTAATTTCAGTCCTTGTGTTTTTAGGGTAGATAGAACACACATAAGTGTAAAGGGAATTTACTTGCACATATCACGAGACACTTTAGAGATATGGGTATGTGTAATAGAGTTGACATCCAAGGGTAGCGATTCCATGCAAATTTGTGATAAGGGAATCTCTCTAGCTATGAGGGTAATGGGAAAGGCTTCCCTCGTCAACAGTCTTGATAGAGTTTTCCATCAATAGCCATTGAGATAAAATGGTATTTGTTATTTTTACCGTGATCCACATTATCTTCTCCATCTCTCTTGTACTTTTCATGGGAGTCCATTTTTTTTCTTAAAGGGGTAAAAATAAAAAATGGGGAAAATCCAATAGGTTATGGGTATGAAACCCAATCTTGTGAATACAACATACGATGTTCCTTGTTTGTGGCTTGTGAAGAAATGGCTCCTATTTCCTTCATGCATATGTTCTATCTATAATTTGATTGGAAATGAGGACAAATGTTCTCAACATGTGTCAAGGGTTATCCAGTGGTGACATCACAACCAATGACATAAAAAAAGGTCTTGCTTTTATTTTATTTTAAGTTTTTGGCATCAAGTTTATCGATTTGGAGTTCAATTTGTTAGATAAGAAGAACACATGATTGTAATGTTGGAAATAAAAAGGTGGGAGTAAAATACATGCATGTCGTACACCTACACCACATCTTAGAGTGTCCCTACCCAGAAAATATTTGCTACGTGTGGTCCACTTTATCATCTCAATTTTATTTGTATTGTTTTCAAGAGTGTAATATGAGCTTGAAGGTGCCTGTTGAAAATTTTTGCACTTTTACAAAAATGGGTAACTCGAAACGTCGTCGTTACAATGAAAAGTCTTGGGTGAAGTATACCTAAGCTAAGGAGGTTTTTATGTTATTTGTTACTGCTGAATTAGTTATAAGATTAAATGAAATCTGCAATTATGTGTGCTGTCACAAAACAGAACAGATCACATGTTCTACAATTCCATGCCATCTTCAGCAAAATAACACGAAGCCCCGAAGGACAACTGTGTTGTCTTGATGAAGACGACAAATTACAGAGTAGGTGAATTACTGAGTCTTGAAGCAACAAATAGAAATACAGATATCATAAAATCAGAGTTCATTACTGAATGTTACAAGTTCTCATCAATGTTCTTTCCTTTATGATTAAGACATTCAATTATGTTACTGAGTTGTTTAGTTCATTATATAATCCATACAGAGAAGCTAGAATGTAGAAAGAAATATACAAATCATTTACGAAATTCAATGTTTTATTCATAAGGAATATTGAAATGTTTCCCACAGAAGTCGTGGGATGTAACTGGAAAGTAAAGTACAACTACTAAAATAAAAGGTACACATGCATGAAAGAAAAAGAAAAGGAGTATGAGTGAACCCATACATCTCTGTTTTCAGCTTCTTCTTCATCTCTGTTGTAGAAGCCATTGTACCTAAAAAGAAGAAAAGAATAAACTATCAGCTATGAGCTCAGGGATCAATTCATATTCCTACACTATCCTACTTCATGCATATGAATTTCTAAAACCGGGAGATTTAGTTTACTTGAATAACAAACTGCATACATGCTTTATTCACTCAGAAGGAATGAAGAAAGAGAAGAGAAAAGAAGAAAAACATGGACATAATTTAAGGCCAAAAAGCCTAATTATTTTCTAACTGTTTTCCTATGTGTGCAGGTATAGGTTGTAGCCAATAAAAAATAGACAAGTCATAAGTGCATGCAATAAAAGGAAGAATGTAACTCAAAGTTTCAATAACTATTCTGAAATGGAAGAAGTTACAGTTTATAAGAGAGACTGGAAATAGAAGCACATGTTTCCAATTGCAACAGAAGAAAGAAGCAGAATTTGAAAGTTGATGTTTGGTTAAGGAAGAAAGGTTTACTGCTGAAACAAAACAGAAGACAAGATTCTGTGAAAATTTTGACAGGGCTTCACCATGTAAAATGGACATTTACAAGTTTCCATCATGCTTCTTTTAACTACTACATGCTTTAAAAGAGTTATTTGAATCAAATAAGTGATACAGAGAAGTAGGAAAGCATGCTATGATCAAGATAACAAAACTATGATATCCCATTTTATTTACCAATCCAGCTTCAAACACGAAGTGTCATAATTCTATATTTTGAAATCGAAAGATACAACTACTATGCTGGAAATGGATGAAAGATAGAATTCTGAAAAAAAAATTCTAGGGCTTCGCCATGAAAAATCAACATTTTAAAATTTTCAGAATGCCAAAAATGTTACTATAAAGGAAATAAAGCCTCTATCTAAAATAAACAAGATTCAGAGATCAAATTGAATGCAGGATTTACAGCTACAAAGATAAAAGTTATCTACAGTTTCAAAATAGATGAACTATTCACAATTTCTAGAAGGCCACTTGCAAGGTACAAAATATCAGAGCATATACTTCAGTCACAACTGATAAATATAATTCAGTTTCAGTTACAGAATCAACCTTAGAGTCAAAAATACAAATGTAGCTACAGGTGAAGCTCAAGGTACAGTTTGGAAGCATGAAGCACTAGAAACTAGGTTGTAGCAATACAAATGATATATGCAATACAAATAACAATTCCAAGAAAGAATAATATGAAGCTTCATGAATTACAATTGAACAAATGATAAGCATGCAAGTGTCTAATTGATCATTTTCAAGCTACATGCTAAGTATGCATCTAAAGCTCGAAGGCTCTCCACAAATGAACACCATGAGTAGTTCCAGCACATTGGAGGATCCCGATAGCTCAAACGTCAAAACAACTCATTTCACGATAAAGGGATTCTTCTGACTGAGAAAGGAATTCAACAACATAGGTTACAGTTGGGAAATCAAATAAACCGAGGCTTCAGGGTTCATTAATGATGGTCTCCCTTTCTATGCAAACCAAAATTCTCAAATAGACAGGGACAAATTTGCAAATACCCACAAGTCAAAGTGCTAGATCTAGAACATTGATTCAATGGTAAAAGAGAAAGCTAAGTATTGATCAAATAGCAACAGATGATTATTTTACATAGCAGAATAAAGCTTCACAAACTCAAAATGGTGGCTTTCGGATCTTGACATATGGAAATAGTTTTTGAAGAAATTTTCGAACTCAAAAAAATACAACCAAAATCAATCAAATCTTGCATCATTGGACAAAGTTGAAACTCAATGATTAAAATACTAGTCATTAATAACTGAAATGAACTCACCGTAGATAATTGAATGGTCAAAAATTTTGAGCAACCGGATGATGAAGCGAGAGGTCCACATGCCCACGAGAAGTTTCGAACTCGGGAGTCAATCAGGAGCAATAAATCACAGAACCCACAAATATTTCCAAGAGTTCAGTGATATATTTAAAGAAGAAAAGAAAACAGAAGGGTACGCGTACAAGAGAAAATTATCTCACCTATAACAACTATGGCAGCCAATAGACTGAAGGGATCCCAAAAATAGAGAAGAATCAAGCTTCAAAACTCTCCATGGAGGCCATTGCAAAAAACAAATCTACAGAGCTTGAGAGAAAGGAAAACCCATGAAGACCAAGAAATATAGCGGTGCTCAAGCCTTTTGACCACAAAGTATCACAAAGCAAACTCAGATCTCAATGGCTTCGCCACCAAGACAAAACAAAACAGGCCAAGCTCTAAGATACAACCATGGCGGAATGTAAACCTCACAGAGTTCCGAGAACTTAGAAATTTAGATTAAAGGAAAAGCTCGAGAATTACCAAGGCATGACCACCACACAGAAACCATAAAACCAGATAAAGCTCTCATCACCATGTCACTGTCTAACGAAATGACACGAAGAATAAAATGCTTAAAGTCGAGCTCGAATTCTCATAATAATGGCATTGAAGAAATTTTTTTCCAGGGCTCCTCCCATAGAGTAAAAATCCAAATGAAGTGATCATTATGGGCTTGATTTACCATAATTCATACAAAATGGAGAGACGAGTCAATATGACTCAACCATGGTTCAAGATCGATGGCTTTAGATAAGAAGGACTCAGTTCAAAGGTTAATAATCGTGCTCATGGATCGAGGCGAGTAATCACAGTTAGGTTTCCACCGACTACCTTAAATGCCAAGGTCAGAAACCCTAACCGAGGGTATGAGATCAACAGCTCCAATTCAAAAGGACACCAAATCAACGACTAATAATTAATCTCCACCTTTTCAAATGAAAACTATGGTTTGAGTTTTCAAAAGATGTATTTAATGTCTAGTCAGAAACCCTAACCATGAGTCCAAGGATTGACAACATAAAAAATAGAGGTTTAGAGATCAAGGGCTCAATATGATCAACGAATATCAAAGAAAACCCAGTTTGAGTTATATATACCACCGACCAAGTTACCAAGGGGTGAGTCACTGTGGAAAAGGGGACACCCCATGTCACCAATCGAATAAAATCATTATAAATGACTTTCAAAATTCCAACCATAGTGTATGCATTCAATTCAAATGCCAACCAAATTATACCCAATGATCACTGAAAGGGTGAATTTTTAAATTATATATCATTTAGACATATAAAGCCGACAAGAAAAACATGATCGTGTATGTCCAAAAGGTGGCAGACTATATCAAATAACCAAGGTGGTTGAATGCATATGGTGACTATTATAAGTGACCTTGTGTTATTTTAAAACCATAGTATATGCTAAGTCCACAAGAGTGGCCAAACCCAATGAAGACAAGAGTTCACAACCACAAGTGGCCCCCACTGATGGTGATAGATTGTACATGAATTGGAATGTATTTTTCATGTGATCACAAAGAATAGAACAGAGGTCAACATCAGATGCAAGAAACCATTTGAAGGATTATTACCTTATTTTTCTAGAAAATAAGAGTTGATTATGATTACACATGTGTTCCTAGTGGTCCCCACAGTGGATGAATTATTTTTACAAATATTGCAAGTATTGTAATTATTTTGCTCACAAACAGGGAGTTGTATTTTTGCATGCCTTCACAACAGAAAAAAATAGAGAAGAGGACAGAGTTGCATGTTCATGGAGAGAGACTTTCCTAGAAAGCAATCTTATTTTTAGCAAATTATTCACCCTTCTTTTCTTAAAAATATAACAGTCAACTTCAGTTTGATTGAGATGTAATCAAAGGCTATTAATTACTATTTGTAATTGCATGTTCTATTTTTATTCCTTTATTTATTAATAGATGAAGGATAAAAATAGGATGCATGGGCTAGTACAAGCATTAGTCTATTTTTAGGAGGGGGGGGGAAATCAAATTTTCTATATATTGTGTGCTTTGGCAAAGCACAAAGGAGGAATTTTAGATACAGGAGTGCTGAATCAATTTTCTGCTGGTTTTTCCCCTTGAATGTGAAGTATTTTCTGCCTTTCCAATTATTTGCAGTCTTGTGTATGTTTTTCATTAATCTTATGAATGTTGAATTCCATGATTGATCATCTTACCCTATTGCAAATCCAGCAATCTTTGCAAGATATTAATTTTTATGTGTAACTTAGTAGTATTTTTTTGATTCTATCCTTCAATACATCAAAGTGTTTACCCTTAATTATCTACAAAAATCTTTTGGCTTGTGCATCACAAGTTCATTCCATATCAATTGTGCATGTACTCAGTCAAATACCTCATATAAGTTTGGTGTATCACCTTAGTTGTAATTCATTTTTTACAGTCATCTTTTACCCTTAAAACCCCATAAATCAGTTTACGATACATCAATAAGGTATCGGCCTTAATACCAGAGACTCACCTCAAAATAGGTATACCCACAGACCTAAGGTGTTTCCATTGTATCTATGAAAGAGAGAGATCAATTTTTGTAAGCTTAGAACACATGCAACCATCTCTCTACATGGTGCACTTTCGAGAGGTAACAATCCCCATAGTAAAGATAGAGTATTTTGTTAAATAAAGGAAATCAAAGTAATTATTTTGCATAGGGTGTGATTTTTGCATGTCATTCACTAGACAACGGATCAGAGATGAGACAAATTACCAATTACAAGTGGATGAAGAGTGCATATGTCACATAGTGTAGAGGAAGATAAAGATCATGCATGTAGAAAAGAATACTTGTACATCAAACAAAGACTAAAATTAGGTAAAGTATTCATTTAAAGTTTTTGAAATAGAATTAAAGCAGTCAACTGCACTTTGAATAAAGTGCATTTTTGGAACTAAGGCTATTATTTCTCATTGTAAACTGCATGACTATTTTACTCCTTTACTTTTATTCATGATAAAGGCTAAAATTAGCATGCACAGGAAATTTCAAACTATAGCTTATTTTTAGGAAGGTTGGGTGAATTATTTTGCTATATATTGTGTTCATTGGAAAATAACAATGGAGGATTTTTTAGATATAGGAATTTTGAAGCATATTTTTGCTAGTTTTTCACTTGAATGAGAACCACTTATTGCCTTTCCAATTTTTTTTAGTGGTGTGTATATTTCGATTAGCTTATGTGAATGTTAATTACCTTAATTAATTATCTTACCTTGTTGCAAACTTGGTTTTTTTTGCATAGTCTTAGTGTGCATGTTAGCTTGTTGTATTGTTGTAATTTATCCCTCAAACATATAAGTGTTTTTCCTTAGGATTTTACTAAAACCCATCAATTCATGTTTATTGTAATCTGTTCTCAAATATTGTGCATGTACTCAGTCAAATACCTCAAGCTAATTTTTGTGTATCACCCCATTTTAAATTAAGTTACAACCATCTTTTCCCCCTTATAACTCCAAAAAATTAGATTTAGGCTACATCAATAAGGATACGACCTTGTAATCCTATAGAAACATCTCAACATAGGGATACTCATAAACCTAAGGTGTTTCCATTGTATTTACAGAAGTGAGGTAAGAGAAAGATTAGAAACCCTATTGTTATCCATCAACCAGGGTGCATTTCTGAGAGTTAACATGAACCTTATCATCCACACACCTGAGGACATCGTTATTCTCCTTCTCCCTCTCTTCTTCATACTAACACACAATGCATTACAATTTTTCATCTCATTAATCTTATACATACACGACCACTCATCATCTTTACTTTATTTATCCATCACATAATACGATCACCTTATATATAACATACACTATCTCAACACATATCTATCTATGATCAAGTCACACATCATTATCTATTAGTCAACATCAACAACTACAAAATTATATCAAATCAACAAATGTGAACAATGCTCAAAACATCACACCTCAAATATAAAAATAATAATCGACAAGTAATATATCAACATACATGTACTAATCATCACATCACATATCAATAAACATAAAATACAATAAAGATACACAAATAGTCCATATATATATATATATATATATATATATATATCATTTAAAAGCACAGGCCCAACAATGTCAATTCTAGAGGAAAGTCCCTATACATTGTTGTAACACTCGCATATCACGTCTCATCATCACTATCACTATAAAAAACTGTGGCAACTCTAGAACTAGAAAATTCACCACTCAATCTGTGCTACTGATTGCAGCCACTATATCTCTCTACCTACCTATCCCATAATGTCACCTTCGTTGAATGCTCTGTAAAATTACACTATAACTCCATAAACCTCGAAAAAACATCTTGTGTTAGGGGACCTCCAGCAGCATCCTCTTTAGCTCATCATGTATCCTCTCCTGCCTCTTTGTGCTCACTCAATAACATAATACACATATCGATAGTGCCACAATATCAACTAACTATGAATGCTCACCCCACAATACCATCCATGCATTCTCGCATACCGCCACATAGCCCTCGATAGTGCCACAATATCAACTAACTATGAATTCTCACCCACAATACCATCCATGCATTCTCGCATACCATAATGTATGAGTACATAAATGGACACTTTTTACACCAATGTATGGATGGATGTGTCCATAATCAATGAATAGTATGTATCACCTGCATCCATATATCAACATGCATTAGACAACAACGAAAATTACACAATGAAATAATAAATCACAAACATCACTATACAAATATTCATTCTATGTTAGTGTTGCTGTTATGTTATCAAGGGAATGTGCTTTCCCCTCTAATCCTCCACTTGGAGGTGCTCCCGCCTCATCCAAAACAAAATTTAAATACAAATACTCACTAAAGTGATGTGAACCATGATTGATATAACTTAGTACACTCTGTGTTATCCACATCTATCATCTCTATCCCTACATTTCTCTTGTCTAGTCCAGGAGGTACTAGTTATGCTTCTATGTGCCTTGGTTTGGCTCCGACCCTCCTCCCTAATGGACCTCAACAATACATATGGATTTGGGAGCACATTGTGGGCCATAAAAAACTGTTTTGAAACATAATCTACCTAGAATACTTCGGTCACCCCAAAGAATCTGTGAAACATAATCTACCTAGAATACTTCGGTCACCCCTAGAATCTGATCCTTTGGCCACATAGTCTTCTGAATACATTGTAGTTCTACTACATCCTCTCGCCATCCTCAATAGTCTCGGTATAGCCTCCACATCACGACCTCTGGCCCCATGCGATCTATCATTTCTCTAAAGGTATTCATAGCCATCTTCCTACCATGAATGACTACTAATCTCTGAGTAAAAAATATTTTCCTTTCCCACTCAGAATAATTTAGAGCAGGAGTGGATTCATGTGCATTAAAAAATAGTAGCGGGATTACCAATTTTTTTTGCTGAGGGAGGAGTTTTGTTCTTGAGGAACTCAAGGAAGCTAAAATTTCAATGAAGTTATTCTCAAAACTAGGTATTGTAGTTCATCATTATCACAAGAATCATTCATTGGAGGGTATTCAAGATTATGTTCAACGATTAAAGAAATATAAGGAAAATTTGGTTATTTTCCCAAGATGTGTTCACAAGATTAATGTTGTTGATTCTAGCCCTGAGGAGCTAGCCACTACTACCCAAGTACAAGGTACTTATATGCCAATATATCAATAAAAATAAAATCCAGAACATGTCAAGGTCACTAAAGAAATGAAATATTTCAAAGCATAATAGAAAGATACGTGTGGAAAGGATGAACAAGCGGAAAGATAATTTTGGAGTCGGTTATACTTACGATAGCGGTGGTTTTCAGACTTACTACATATGGACAAATAATGAATTAGCCACGCATACCTCATGAAGATGGGAATTTCAATTGATCATATGCAACCCAACTTGTAAATATATTTTCCATTGAATGTAGAAAATATTATGAGATCAGAGATGTGTGGCGATTGTTTGAATCATAATGAGCCTCAAAGACATATCTTCTAATTGGAGCCTACATGATACATGAAGGCGAGAGGACAATTGGTGTCCTCTCATTAGTCATCTACAATGGGGTCACATCATTTCTATGGTGAAATTTTTGTTATTGTGTTTTTATGTTGTGTGTAATGTGTTTTAATGTAGTGTGTTTTTGAATAAAAAATGTTAAGCAATATTATTCTAGTATGGTACCTCTGTATGAAGAACAATACAAGGATTAAAAGTGCTAAAGTAGTGCTTAGTTATTTAAAAATGGTTTTTATAACTTTGAGAAACCACTGAAGTGTAAAATTGAGACCTCTTGTCACCTCTAAGTTTGTGGTCAACCTACATACTTAAAACCATATTGGTTTGTGGTAATCCAAGATACCATCGAAGTTGTTAGTAGATAAATGTACTCGTGTGACTTCTAGGATTTTGGTAATCCTGCTAGAGAAAATAAACGTGTCTCCAAGAACATGAAGCCACAAGGATGGAATGCCACCAAGAAAGTGAGAAAGAAACATGGTGTGTGTAATAGCTTTTTACAATATTTGAAATAAGGGGGGTCAAATATCTTGAAATATGATGCTTATATACACAATGTAATAAGGGGGAATGTTAGCATTAATTAAAATGTTAATACATTATTTGGATGTTAGGTATGCAATTTTGGTAACTAACCTATCAGCAGCCATCCAAACTTCCTAGTTCTCCCTTATATTTATACACCACTTTATAATGAAAAATTCAATCAACATCTTCTGTGATGTTGTCTTTGCTATCATCTTTCAAATGTCATGTTTTATTAGTTCTAGTGGATCCCACGGAGTATTAGTTTTAGTGGAGCCATGGGATACTAATAGTGTATCTATATTTGAAGTATTTGGCACCATATCCAGTGATGCGGCTTCTTTTATTTTTATCTCCCGCTCTATATATTTTATCCTCCTTATTCTATTCCTCTTCTTTTCTTCTCTTTTCTTTTTTGATCTATTTATCATGTTCCTCTTTCTTTCTTCCTATTATTTTTTTTTCTACACTTTTTCTGTCCTTTTTTCCTCTTATTTCAATTTTTCCTATTCTTTCCTCCTCTCCTTTTCATCCTTATTTTTCTCTTCTTCTTTCCCTTTCTTTTCTTCATCCTTATTTTCCTGCTCTTCTTTTGTAGTGCCCACTTCCCTTCGACACATTTTTATTATTGATTATGATATTGTCGACTATACTTATGGATAATATTGTAGCTTTTGATTTAGCATGATGATTAGATGTTAGATATACTAGAGTGTTGTTGATTTTGATTCATATATGATGCATGTAGATTATTAGATACATTTTATATTAATGTTGATATGTTGTTGACATGGTTATATATATATATATATATATATATATATATATATATATATATATATATGTTGTTTGGACATGTGATATTTCATCATATTGAGTAGACCTTTGATAATTGAACTAATGTTGTGATCATTTTGACATGGATGAGATGTAGAATAGAAATGTTCCTAGAAATTATAAATAATATCGTATTTGCAAAGATGATATTTGATTTGTATATAGATGATTGTGAATTTATATTGTATATTTTATCCTAGATGTTTTTGATGTGGCCATGAGGCCGAAGTAGGTGTTAGGTGTTTTTCAACTAAACATGTCACAACACACATCGGGGGGATTGGAGACCAACCACTTTGTAATTCTAGGTGAATTCAACAAGGGTCACCATGGCAACATGTAATTGTGTGTGTGTTAGAATTATTTTAGTTAGGGAAAAATTATGACCAAGGGGTCATAGGTTGTCCTTTATTTTGGTTTCCTTTATTGATGTTAGTATGTGATTTTAGTGATGTAATTCATTGTATTATTTATTTGTATTTTGGTGTCTGTATTTCACCCTTTATTATTAATGGGTTGTAATTGTTGACAATTTTTTCACTTGTGCAAATATGGGCAACTCGAAACTTCGTTGTCATGATGAAAGCCATGGGTGAAGTATACCTAAGCTAAGGAATTTTTGATTTTATTAGTTACTGCTGAATTAATTAATGATTAAGTGAAATTTGCAGCTATGTGTGTTGTTACAAAATGTAACAGATCACATAGTCTGTAATTTCATGATACCTTTAGCAAAAGAACACAAAGACCCCAAAGGACAGTTGTGTTGTCTTGATGAAGACACTGAATTATAGAGTAGGTGAAGTGTTGAGTTTTGGGACAGCAAACATAAGTGCAGATGACAGAAATCAGATTTCATTACTGAATGTTATAGGTTAACATATTTTCTTTCCTTCATGTTTAAGAAATTCAATTATATGAATGAGTTGTTTAGTTCATCATACACTCCATTCAGAAGCTTGAAATGCAGAAGGAAATACACAACTCAATTTCAAAATTCATTGTTTTATTCACAAGGAAGGTCAAATGTTTCCCACACAAACCGTGGGATGTGACTGAAAAGGAAAGTACATCTACTGAAGTAAGAGGTAAATATGCATGAAATAGAAAGTAAAGGAGTATGAGTGAACCCATCACTACCTTTATATATTCTTCGTTGTGCAGATTATCCCCCTTCCACCTTGTTATATCTTTGTCTTCACAATTCAAAGCATGGTACCTGAAAATCAAAAGATAAGAACCATCAATAAAGAGCTCAGGGTCGATCTATATTCATACACTGTCCTAATTCATGCATATGGATCTCTAACCAACAGAAGATATGGAGTTCTTAAAGATAAAACTGCATAGCCCACTCAGGAAGCAGAAATAGAAAAGAGAATAAGAAACATGGACACAAGAGAGGCCAAAAAGCCTAATTATTTCTAACTATTTTCTTAAAGTGTGCAGATACATGGTGCAGCTAATAAGAAAAAAGCATATACATGGTGAAAAGGAAAACCAATGTAACTGAAACTCAGATATTTTCTACAAATGGAAGAGGATTATAGTACTACAGAATAGAGAATATGCTTGCAGACAAGGTACATTTTCTATATTTCAGTTAAAGGAAAGGAATTATGGGAAAATTTTGATAGGGCTTCACCATGAAAAATAGACATTTAAAACTTTTCCAGCATGCATGTAAATCTATAATGAAGCTTAAATACAATATTCAATCAGAAAAGGAAGTGAAATTACGACATCTCAGCAAGAACATCAGTGTAGAGAGGAATTTAATAAAACTTTCAGAAAGAAGGATTTTCTGATTATCTCAGCAAGAACGTATTATAAAAACTGCTACAGTGAAAGACCCCATTCACAATAAAGCAAACAAGTTATGTAATCAGGCAATGATCCAGGGCAGAGTATATTTTCAAATTTTGGGTTATCAGGAAAGTATGATATAGAATGAAGGAAATTAGACCAGTCAAAATTATAATTCATCAAGCAAAGTATCAGATTGTGAAATTAATTCAAATCTACAGGCATGAGTTACAAACTTATTGCTCAGAGAATCATTTATGCAGAGGGTTCAGGTTTCAAAAGTAAACACAATGGAAAATAACAATGATGCTCATCACACACAGACCATTTTAAAGAAGGAGCTGAGCTCTAAAATATCCAATGGAAGCAAAGTATTTCACAAGAACCTATCAAAATATTGCTCAGAAAGCTCTAAGAGAAGATACAAATGATCAAGGGCCATTAAAACGGTTTGAATCGAGTTTCAGAAGCTCATAACAATGGCGTCAATTAAAATTTTTCCATGGCTTTTCCCACAAAAACGTAAAATCCAAATGAAATGATGTTTAGGGTTAAATTGATCTTACAATGCAAACTTGAGAGATGAGTTATCATAATTCAACCACAGTTAAATGATCAACGATCGAAAATGACAAGTACATAGATCAAAGGCCAAAGATCAAGCTCCACGATCAATGTAAACCATGGTTAAAATGCATTTATGACATGACAGAAACCCTAAAATTATCCCTTGGAGATCAATGGTTGAAAATCAATAAGTATAGAGACTAACGATCACAAACAAGTCATCAAAATCGAGGAAAAATTCGTCAGGTTGGAATGGCGGTTGAACTTAGTCAAAATTTTAAATTTTCAAGTTATAAAACTTTCACCCACTGACCCGCAAGCCCGAAGAGGACATGTGTCATCACCAGAACAAAAGTGGAAAGGCGAGGGTCGGGCCCTTTTTAATTTTTGAAACCTTTTGTGAAAATTAAATAATTTCCAAGCTTTCATCCACAGGCCCGCAGCTCCTCAAAAGTACGCGTGGCATAACAATGTAATGGCGGAACAATGGAAGTCAGGAGCCACTTTAGTTTTTAAACTTAAAAAGTGAAAAGGTTAAAAGTTCCAAGTTATCCTGAAGTCCCGAGCCTCCGTGATGAGAAATTAAAAGCCGCGGGGAGAAAGGTCAAAATAAATTCCATAGAATAATGGCGGGGCGGCGGGTCTTCTTAAAATTTTGATACTTTTCACCAAATGGAGTAAATTTTTAAGTTTACTCCATAAGCCCGTAATTCCTCTTAGCGGAGGATCGAAGAGAATTTTTTCTTTAAGGATTTTTTGCAAAATAGTTAAAATGTTAAACTCACCTGAAGGCCCGAAAACCCACAGAAGACTTAAAGCTTCACGTAGGCCCGATAGTCCACTAAGGAAGTTTAAAAAATCAAATTTACATGCACATGACAAAAACTTACTGAGAGAGAAAAGCTTATTATTAGCAAATCATCCACTCCTGCTTTTCTTAAAAATAGATATGCTCTTCTTTCAAATAGATTAGTCAACTTCAGTTGACCAATTGTAATTGATGGCTATAATGCCTATTTGTAGTTGCATGCTCTATTTTTATTCCTTTATCCATTTCTAAATAAAGTATAAAAATAGGATGCATGGGCGAGTACAAGACTTAGGCTATTTTTAGAAAGAGGGTGAACTTTTTTTGTTATATATTATGTGCCTTTGTAAAGAAAAAAAAGAACTTCAGGAGGACTTTTTGGATATAGGAGTACTAAAGCAATTTTTTTCAGTTTTGTCTTTTGACTGTAAAGAATTTCTGCCTTCCCAATTATTTGCAATCTGTGTATGTTTCTATTAGTCTTGTGAATAAAAATTCCCTGATTAATCATCTTACCCTGTTGCAAAATTCAGTAGTTTCTATATGATATTAATGTGCATGTTTAGCTTAGCAGTATTCTTGTGATAATCTCCCTCAATACCTCCAAGTTTTTTGCCCTTAATATTCTGTAGAAGAACTGTTAGTTCATGCACAAAAAATCCTTCACATATCAATTATGCATATACTCAGTCAAAGCCCTCACACAAATTTGGTGTATCACCTTAGTTTTAATTGTCCTAAATTAATTAAGAATGTGACCAAAAGAAGTTCATTTATTAGACTTGATTTGCTCTTGGATTTTGTGTTGTGTGTTGAATGCTTGAGATCTTGAGTGTTGTACACTCTACCCTCCATGAGAAACTCGACTTTGGCCTTAAGGGTCAATTTTGAAGGCTTGTGGGACAAGTTAAAATTTTCCCACACCTCTTAAATTGCTATACCAACCCTACCTATGGGTTGGGGGGTCAAAATTAGACCCCATTAGGTGTTTTGGGAAGATAAAAAGGTGAAATGTTTATTGCACTTTCTTTCAAGTAATTAATTTTTTCCTTAGGGGGTGTGGGCTTAGATGGTGTGTGTAAGTAACTTGTCATTCCTTCACCCACCAATTTATGGTAATCGTGTTTTGGGGTATGAGGTTTGACTAGGGTGATGTGGAGTTGAGGATGAAATGAGGTGGCATCCTACGTGGAGCCACCTCATCCTCCTCTCTCCCTTTTCTATTTATGGAAGTTATTTTGCTTGTTTGGGGGTTACTTCATTATTTTGTGCTCTTGCATTTTTGGAGAGTTAGAGGATTGTTGGGAGTTCTTGTGGATTGTTGGAGCTTGTGGATGCTTGCTTGGTTTTGAGGAGCTTGGAGATTTACTCTTGGAACAAGCTCTACTATGGAAAGGTAGGAGCTTTACCTTGCTTATGTTATGCTTTATTTTGTGTTTATGTGCTTGTGTTGAGTATTTGTTTTCTTTGGAATGCTTGTTGGGTGTGGGTAGATTGCCTAAGTTTGGAGTAGAAGGAGACTATGGGGATATTTCATGTAGGGAGGCATAAGAGTTTACCTTTTTGTTTGGAGGGAGTTTGGGTTGGGTGCCCCACCTTGTACAAGGAATGCTTGCATTTCTTTCTTGTTTTTTTTATGAGGGAGGAATAAGAGATTGAGGGAGGAATAAGAGTATGTGGGAGGTATAAGGGGTACTTGAGGGAGGCATAAGAGTATGTAGGGGATTTGAGATATGCATTGGAGGCTTTAAGGTGGGCATTAATTCCCATTGGGAGGCATAAGTGGCCTCCCCATAGGTCTTGCTCCTTTGGGTTTCATTTTAAGCCTTGTTTTTTGTTGTTTTATTGTTCTCCTTTCTTGTGTTGTTGTTGATTTGAATGTGGTTGAAATGGTTGTGAAATATTTGTTTGTGTTGTGGAAGCTTGTTGTTGCAATGTGTTGGAATCATCTCCCATTGTAATGTGGTTGGGGCTCGGGGGCCAATGGAGAGGATGACTTCTCCTCTTCATTGGATATCTTGGTTGGGTGGAGAGCGTTGCCTCTCCCCCATTTTGTTGTGAATCAAACAAATCTTGGAGGAGATATCTTGTTGGAGTTGTGAAGCTTGGAGTTTTGTTGGAGACCTTGTGAAACTTTCCTTTGTGGTGTTCCCACTTAGGGTGGAGGAAGCTTGTAATAATGTATTCTATTTTATCTTATATTCTTGTATGATTTCCCACTTCAAGTGGAGGAAATTGTATTAATCTTGTGAAAGAAAATTTGTATTCAAATATTGGTTATTAAATTAGTGTATGTGGAAAGAAAAAAAACAAAAAGAAAGAAGAAAGATTGTATTGTGGATATTTTGTGAAATAAAAAAGAAAGTAATTCTCTTTTTGGAAATCTTGGTTGTATTGTGATAAAAGAAGTTCTTTGTGTTAAATAATATGAAAAAGTTTCAATGGAAAGAGAAAGTTTAATTTTATTATGAAGTTGTTTGTTGTAAATGAGAAAGAAGGAAATATAGAAGTTGTAAGAAGATGTTAACTTGTATATATAGTAAACTTGATTGGGAAATAAAGTTGTTATAGTTATTTTGAATCATATATATGTGTATAGTAAAAATGGGAAAGAGAAACAAAATTGAAGTATATTGCTAGTTGGAAATGTTGATTTTTAGTAAGGAAATAACAATGTAAAAGTAGATATAAATCTTATTTTGACTCTTGAATTTGAAAGAAATTTAGTTGAACATAATAAAATGATTTGTAAAGTAGTATGTCCTTTTATTGGAATTGATAATGCCTTAAAAATGAGTAAGTTTTAACTAAGAAAATGAACAAATAGGAATGAAATCTCAAAACTAAAAACTCTATATGTACAAAAATTGAGCTCAGAATGCATTTTAGCACCTTTTAGTAACTTTTAGTTTTTGAGAAATCTCAGGTTTTAGGTTCTGTTTTTCAGAAACAAGACCGCCACCCTGTGTAAGTGGTGGTCCATAACCATACATCTCAGGCTAAGGCGGAGGTCTCAAAACTACCGTGCTCATAGTAGGGCGGTGGTCCATGGTTTGTCACCCAGGCAAGGGCGGCGGTCCCAGGACCGTTGGTCTGCTCTGGGTGAGCAGTTCTGTCACTTACGAAAAAACTCCTCAAATCCATGCCTGTTTGAAAAGTTTTAAATGGAGTATACTAATTTATAAGTTGTAAAATTTACCTAATGACTGTCTACCAGTAATCAAACAATGAGTAAATCCCATGATTGGGCAATAAAACATACAAATGGTGGATTAAAAACATTCTTTTCATTTATAACAATGGGGGTAGGGTTGCCCCAAATTTGAAAACCCAAATACACTTAGTGTGGAACCATAAACCAGATTGGTCGAGGAAATCCCTCCCAATCCTTGAATGAAAGTAGATTACATTAATAAAACTAAAACTAAACTAATCTAAACTTGATCTCCTTGTAGAATCCTCCATAGTTCTTCCTCTATTGCTCCCATGGCTTCCTCCTCTCCAACCTGCAATTTTAACCAAAACAAATAGACCAAATGAGGAGAATAGAATAAAGGAAAGGTTTTAATATAAATTCATAAGGAAATTTAGGGCTAGTTTGGAACCCTAGGATCTAGTGGTCAAGATTGATTTGATCTAAGGGTGGAGGTTTCACCCTACTTTTGTTTGGTAGAAATGCAATTTAAATGTTTAAATTAAATCCTTAAGGGTATGTGTAATTGGGGTAATGGGGCCATTTAATTTCCTTGGGAGTGTTAAACCTTTATTAGTCCTTAGTATGTTTAGGAAATTAATGAAAGAGGAAACTAAGCTATTAGGATAATGAAACTAATTTAATTAAGCATGAAGGTTAGTCATGTTTCTATTGAACATTAACTAAGAGAGAGAAAACATTTAATTAACCAAGTAATGGTACCTTCCTAATGAACTTTAATTAATGGACCTTAGAGTAAAAATTTCATAGATGTTAACTTTTATCTAGACCTGGCCTATCAATCCATAAAGTGGAGTTTAGTGGTGTAATGTTAATTTAATGTACCATAAGGGTCAAACACCCTTGTTACCTTCTTATAACTTAAAACAAAAACTTAAAAAGTAAAAAATTAGTCGTTATTTTCAGTTAAGTGTTAGGTGTTAGCATGTTTTCTAGAATGTCATTTTTGGGTGTTACATTTGGTATCAGATTTGCGGGTTCAAATCTTGGACCCTTGGGCACACTAGAAAACATGTGACATGAAATTTTAACCTAGTGCAAAATTGTTTTCTTTTAACCTAGAAAACCACACTGTCCTGATAATTGTATAATTTAGAAAACATAGAAAACTGAAAAAAAAAACCTAGAACAATGAACTAACTCTCACCTTGGTCTATGTAGGAGGCATGGATCAGACGAGGGGTATTTTCACATAGACCTAGATATACCACCTCCAGAGCAGGCTGTAGCTACCATTCTACCTCAGATTTTACAGATGCTTCAGGAGGTAAATGTTGCTATATGCGGAGGGTCCCTTGGGAGGATGAACTTGCTAGACAAGATATGGAGCCATCAGTTGAGGCTAGGGCATACCCTCGATACAATCGAGGAGCATGGGGCAGAGAACTTCTATGTGGAGTCAGCCAGGGCAGAGTCACCACAGAGAGGGTATGGAGACAAGGATTTCATGACATAGGGATAGATCTTAAAGCCCTAGACAGAGGGAGGAGCATGTAGAGAGACCTAGGACTCGTTAGTCGTCAGCTACAAACCATATCAGGGAGATACTGAAGCTACGATTCATCTCACTATTTGGGAGATACAGGAGGTTTTTAGGAAGAGGCCTTGTTGCTGAGCTTGAGTGGATGCTTCAAGCTCTACCCTTGTACTAGAAACATGAAAATCTCATGTTGTGATCCATCTTCTAAGGGATGGAGCAGGAGTCTGGTGGAGGACCGAGGAGTAGAAGCTCCATGTTGAACTCGGAGACAGTTACCTAGGAGATTTTTGAGGAGTGTTTCAGGAGTAGGTATTTACCCAGGAGGTTTATTCAGCAGTGGATAGATGAGTTTCATGACCTCTGTCAGGAATCGATGACCATAGACCAAGTATGAGAGTCAATTTCCAGACCTACTCCAGTATGTCAACTATATGCAGGATGAGAAGGTACGGATTCACAGGTTCATCAGGGGCCTAAATTTGGATTTGGGTTACGTGGTGTGCATTCACTACCCACAGACATTAGCAGAGGCCGTGGAGAAGGCCTATATTATAGAGGAGACACGGGGGAAGACACAACAAGCTAGAGATAGAGTTTGGAGCCACATCCGGTAGATGTAGGATGGACAGATCGAGGGGGTTAAGTTCCTCCTCCATGTGGTGGACAGAGTTTCAGGACAGGCTTCTTCCTTGCGTAGGCCACCTCAATAGCCACCTCAACAGCTACAGTAGACCTGCCCACCTTGCAGACCTCCTAAGATATTTGATGCACAGAGGAGGGAAGAGTATGGGGCCTCCTCCTAGGGGTCCCATCAGGACATATGGTGTACAGAGAGCTCAGTCAAGAAGGAGCTCATCAGCAGAGACCTCAATAGTCTATAGCTGGATCATCAGGATCCACATCTTAGACCTCTAGAGTACCGGCTGGAGTTGCATCACACTGGAGAGGACTAGGTATTTGTTATGGTTGTGGTGTTGTTGGACATCATTGGAGAGAGTTCCCACAGAACCCTAGTAATAAGGGTAAGATGCAGATCTCAGAGCCTACTATTGGAGATATGGCACAGAGCCATCAGATCTACAAAGCGGTCGAGAACCGTCAAGACTGAGCACCAGAGTACCGTGATAGAGATGACAAGTAGTATTGGCGGTATTTCTACCTCTATATTATTTGATTCTAGTTCATCTAATTCTTTTATTACACCATCCTTAGTAGAGCATTACATTCTGGTGGTAGTTAGGTAAGGGTTGTAGTTGGGACGTTGAGATGGCTTCTGGAGCCAAAATTTCTGTAGAATCCTTAGTTAAGGAGTGTGTAGTGGATTTGGGACCCTTCACCACTACCTCGGATCTTCGAATCCTTCCGTTGGGTTCTTATGGTGTCATCTTAGGCATGGACTAGTTGTCTACACACAGAGCTAGAGTAGACTGTTACCATAAGACTATTGCTTGTACAGATGATCTAGGAGTGGAGTCAGTCATATCAGGAGTTAGGAGGCTCATTTCCATTCACACCATCTCTGCTATGTAGCTTAAGCGGTGTGTGTGATGGGGTTGTCAGATGTATGTTGTTACGGTTAGTGACAGATCTAAGGATGAGTCTAGTGGACCATCCCTTGATGACCATCACATTTTGAGAGAGTTTGCTGATGTTTTTCCAAGGGAGCTACTGGAGGTTACCTCCCCCACATGAGATATATTTTCACATAGATATCTAGTTCCGGGTGCAAAGCCTATCTCACAAGCACCTTATCAGATGACTACTCCTGAGCTCTGTGAGCTCAAGTTGCAGCTTGAGGGCCTTCTGGAGAAAGGCCTAATCCATCCTAGTGTATCCCCTTGGGGTGCACTGGTGATATTTCGTGAATAAGAAGGATGGATCTCTACGGTTGTGTATTGATTACTGCCAATTGAACAAAGTAACAGATCAAGAATCGTTACCCCCTTCCATGCATTGATGATTTATTTGATCAGATGAAGGGGGCCACATGATTTTCTCTAAGATAGATCTTAAGTTAGGGTATCATCAGTTGAGGATCACAGAGGAAGATATTCATAAGACCGCCTTCCATATGAGATATGGCCACTACGAGTTCACAGTGGTACCTTTCGGTTTGATGAATTCCCCACAATGTTCATGAGCTTGATGAATGGGGTATTCAGGAATTTTCTAGATTGATTTCATGCTCATCTTCCTTGATGAAATTTTGATTTACTCACATACATGTGAGGAGCATGAGGAGAACCTTCACCAGGTTCTTCAGTGTCTTCGTGAGCAACATCTTTACGGGAACTTGGAGAAGTGTGCATTCTTTCAGATAGAGGTGCAGTATTTTGGCCACATCATTTCTGGGGAAGGTATCACAGTCGATCCTTATAAGATTTGAGCTATCATGGATTGGCCAGTACCCACTAGTGTGACCAAGATGCGCAACTTCATGGGTTTGGCAAGGATATTACAGGAGATTTGTAAAGGACTTCTCTCATATTGTGCACCCCATCACTTCCCTTCAGTGGAAAGGGAAGAATTTTGTATGGTAAGAAATATGTGAGTAGGCCTTTAGGACAATGAAGGAATGCCTCATGACATCACCTATTCTAGTAGTGTTAGATCCTCAGGGAGAGTTCTACGTTTGCACAAATGCTTCTTTGGTAGGAATTGGAGGTGTGTTGATGCAGGAGGGTAGAGTAGTTTCTTTTGAGTCTCATAAACTCAAGGATTATGAGCTCAATTATCAGACTCATGATCTTGAGCTTGTAGCAGTTGTGCATGCCTTTGTGCGGTGGAGACATTTCCTTCTTGGCTAGATATTTACACTTAAAGACTGATCACTTGAGTCTTCACCACCTCTTCACGTAGCCCAATCTCAATGCTTGTCAGTGAAATTGGATGGATTTTCTTTGTGAGTACGATATGGAGATAGAGCATGTGAAGGGGAAGGAGAATGTGGTTGCAGCCTGCCTTGAGTAGACGGAGACATGTGGCTATGGCTACTTCAGTAGTTATAGATTTTCGGAGCAGGATTTTGTAGTAGCTTCCTCATGACAATTTCTACCTTGCAGCCAGAACAGAGATTGAGTCCAAGAGACCCCTTGAGGGGAGATTTGATGGATTTTCAATAGAGGCAGATGGTCTTCTCAGACACAAAGGTAAAATATATGTTCCTAGAGATGGAGGCTTGAGATAGGACATTTTGACGGAGGCTCATTGTGCACACATTATTCAGCCCATCCTAGGGTGAAGAAGATGCATGCCACCTTGAGACAGTTGTACCATTGGAGAAGTCTTTGGAGAGATGTGGCTCTTTGTTCATATCATGCTATTTAGAGTGTGAGAGGGTGAAGGCTGAACATCAACATCCAGTTGGCCTTCTCTTTCCTCATGTTATACCGGAGTGGAAATGGGACACCATTTCCATGGAATTCATTATTTGGTTACCGACGTTGAGATACCACCACGAGCATCATGGTCACGATGGATAAATTGATGAAAGTGGCTCGTTTTTCTCCAGTGAAGACCACCTATACAGCTAGTGTAGTGGCACAGATATATCTTAGATGAGATCATTCAGATTACATGGGATTTCGTATAGAAGATCATTTGCAACCGTGATCCTTTGTACACTTCTCACTTTCTGGACCACCATGCAGCTTGCTCTCAGGACAAGGATCAATTTCAGCATGGCATATCACCCTAAGACAGATGGAAAGACTGAGTGGGTGAATAAAATCCTAGAAGACATCCTTAGGATGTATGCATTATGGATCACCAGTCGAGATGGGAGGATTATCTATACTTGGTTGAGTTTGCCTACAATAATAGTTTCCAAAGTTCGATAGGCATGGCTCCTTTTCAGGCACTTATATGGCAAAGAATGCATGACACCTCTGAGTTGGGAAAGGTTAGAGGATAGGGTTTCTCTTAGGTCATTGTTATTGCAGGATATGGAGTAGCAGGTGGTATCTTAATCAGACAGAGGTTACAGGAGGTGCAGGACAGGCAAAAGAAGTATGTGGACCAGCATAGGACAAATCGTAGTTATGAGGTGGGCATGAAGGTGTTTCTTCGTGTGAGACTGCATAAGAGCCCTATCCATTACGGAAAAGGTTTTAAGATTTCTCCTAGGTTTTTTGGTCCCTTTGAGATCTTGGAGTGCATCAGTCCCTTGGCCTATCATCTAGCATTGTCACCTAGCTTGTCTCATGCGTCCATGATGTGTTTCACGTTTCTATGCTTGGGAGATATATTTCTTATCCTTCTCACATGCTAAATTGGACCGCATTATAGGTGTAGGATCAGGGGTAGGTGATGGTGGATCCCATCTGCATTATAGAGCGCAAGACCCTAGGCCTTCGTAGCATAGAGATATTGACCAGGTTCGGGTCCAATGGGATAGGTATGACAAGACTGCAGCTACATGGGAGGATCCTACATTGCTACGAGTTCAGTACCCACACCTGTTCCAATGAATTCCATGAAGGAAGTTGAGTCTAAGGGGAGGGGGATGTAGTGCCCGCTTGCAATTCGACACCCTTTTGATGATTGATTTCGATACTGTCGACTACACTTATGGATATTATTATAGCTTTTGATTTAGCATGATGATTAGATGTTAGATATACTGGACTGTTGTTGATTTTGACTCATATATGATACATGTGGATTATTAGAGACATTTTATATTGATGTAGATATGTTGTTGACATGATTATATATATATATATATATATATATATATATATATATATATATATATATATATATATATATTGACATGTGATATAATTTCGTCACACTAAATAAGCTTTGATAATTGGATTAATATTGTGATCATCTTAACATGGATGAAACATGTAGGATAGAAATGTTGCTAGAAATTGTAAACGATATCGCATTTTCTTAGATGATATTTGATTTGTGGGAGTAAGATGATTATGGATTTATATTGTATATTTTATCATAGATGTTTTTAATGTGGCCACGAGGCTGAAGGAAGGTATTTATGTGTTTTGCAGGTAAATTTATTCACAACAAACATTGGGCGGGATTGGAGACCAAGCACATTAGAATTATAGGTGAATTCAATAAGGGTCACCGTGATAACATGTAATTATGTGTGTGTTAGAATTATTTTGGTTAGGGGAAAATTGTGACCAAGAGGTCATGTGTTGTCCTTTATTTTGGTTTCCTTTATTGATGTTAGTATTTGATTTTAGTGATGTAATTAATTGTATTATTTATTTGGATTTCAGTGTATGTATTTTACCCTTTATTATTAATGGGTTGTAGTGTCTTAATTAAGCTAATTTAAAGTTATCCTAAACTACTGAAAGATGTGACCAGAAGGAATTTCATTTATTAGAGTATGATTTACTCTTAAATTTTGTGTTGTGTGTTGAATGCTTGATATCTTGAGTGTTGTACACTCTACCTTTCATGGGAAACTCAAATTTGGCCTTAAGGGCCAATTTTGAAGGCTTGTGGGACATGCTAAACTTGTCCCACGCCTCTTAAATTGTCTATACCAACCCTACCTATGGGTTAGAGGATCAAAATTATACACCATTAGGTGTTTTGGGAAGATGAAAAAGTACAATGTTTATTACACTTCCTTTCTTGAAATAAATTTTGTCTCTTAGGGGGGTGTGGGCTTAGATTGTGTGTGTAAGTAAAATGTCATTCCTTCAACCACTTATTAATTGTGCTTAGAAATATGAGGTTGACTAAGGTTATGTGGGGTGGAGAGAAAATGAGGTGGCATCCTACTTGGAGCCATATCATCCTCCTTTCTACCCTTTTCTATTTATTGTAAGTTCTTTTGCTTATTTGGGAGTTACTTCATTATTTTGTGTTCTTTCATTTTTGGAGAGTTAGAGAATTGTTGTGAAGTGCTTGTGGATTGTTGGAGCTTGTGGATGCTTTCTTGGTTTTGATGAGCTTGAAGATTTACTCTTGGAACAAGCTCTACTATGGAACGGTAGGAGCTTTACCTTGCTTATGTTTTGATTTATTTTGTGTTTATGTGCTTGTGTTGAGTATTGTTTTCTTTGGAATGCTTGTTGGGTGTGGGTAGAATTGCCTAAGTTTGGAGTAGGAGGATACCATGGGGAGATTTCATGTAGGGAGGCATAAGAGGTTACCTTTTTGTTTGGAGGGAGTTTGGGTTTGGTGCCCCACCTTGTACAAGGAATGTTTGCATTTCTTTCTTCTTTCTTTTATGGGGGAGGCATAAGAGATTGAGGGAGGCATAAGAGTATGTGGGAGGTATAAGGGGTACTTGAGGGAGGCATAAGAGTATGTAGGGGATTTAAGATATGCATTGGAGGCTTTAAGGTGGACACCCATTCCCATTGGGAGGCATAAATGGCCTCCCCATAGGTTTTGCTCCTTTGGCTTTTATTTTAAGCCTTGTTTTTTGTTATTTTGTTGTCCTTCTTTCTTGTGTTGTTGTTGATTTGAATGTGGTTGAAATGGTTGTGAAATATTTATTTGTGTTGTGGAAACTTATTGTTGCCATGTGTTGGAATTATCTCTCATTGTAATGTGGTTGGGGCTCGGGGACCAATGGAGAGGATGGCTTCTCCTCTTCATTAGATATCTTGGTTGGGTGGAGAGTGTTTCCTCTCTCCTCATTTTGTTGTGAATCAAACAAATATTGGAGGAGCTATCTTGATGGAGTTGTGAAGCTTGGAGTTTTGTTTGGATACCTTATGAAACTTCCTTTGTGTTATTCCCACTTAGAGTGGAGGAACTTGTAATAATTGTATTATACTTTTAGTTTATGCATTCTTGTATGATTTCCCACTTTAAGTGGAGGACATTGTATTGAACTTGTGAAGGAAAATTGCATTCCATTGTTGGTTATGAGAAGTTGCATTCCATATATTGAAAAGAGAAGAAATTTTTGTGTTGTAAAGTTAGTTTGTGAAATAGAAAACAAAGCAATTCTTTTTATTGTAGTTTGGTTGTAGTGTGTGAAAGGAAGTTCCTTATTTTGAAAGAAATGAGTTATACTCAATGTGAAAGAGAAAGTTTAATCTCAGTGTGAAATTGTATTGTTGCAAATGAGAAAGAAGAGGAATAGAAAATTTGTAATATGTTGAAAATGTATGCTTTGTAAACTTGAATGGGAAAAGAAAGTTGTTGTAGTTATTTTGAAGATATGTATGAGTGTAGTGAAAATGAAAGAGACAATAAAACTAAGATAGGGAGTTGTTGCATTTTCTATTGGAAATGTTAAAAATGTAGAAATAGAATAACAATGTAAAAGTAGATCTTAGATATCTTACTGCTCATGGAAATAGAAAAAGAAAAATAGTTGATCAAAATGGAAATGATATTGTAAAGTAGTATGTGCTTTTATTAGAATTAGATAATTCTTTAAAAATAAGTAGATTTTAACTAATAGAATGATCAAATGGAATCAAATCACAAAAGTGAAAACTTTAGATGCATAACAATCAAGTTCAGAATGTAATTTGGAACATTATAGTAATCTTTTAGGTTTTGTAAAAATATCAGATCTTTAGGATCTGTTTCTAAAAAACATGACTGCTTCCTTGTGTAGAGCGGTGGTCATCGTAACCACCGCTAAGGTTAAGGCGGCTGGTCTCAAAACCACCACTCAGTAGGGTGGCGGTTAATGGTTTTTCACCCATGTAAAGCAGCGGTCCTAAGACCACTAGTCTACCCTCGGCGGTAGATTCTGTCACTTACAACATAACTTCTCATATCCACACCTCTGTGCAAAGTTTTTAACTGGTTTTTACTAAAATATAAGTTGTAAAATTATCTAGGAAACTACCAGCAAGTAAACAATGAGTAAATCCCATGGATTTGAATAAAGCATTAAAACATGTAAATGGTGAATTAAAAACATTCTTTTCATTTATAACAATGGGGGTAGGGTTTTCCCCAAATTTGAAAACCCAAATTCAAATGGCTTGAAATAAAATCAAATTGGTGAAGGTGTTGGTATCCAGATTTAATCTCCTTCACAAACTTGAACGAGCATCATGAACTTGCACAAGACACTCAAGGATAGATAGATGGTTTGTATGTCATTTGTATACGGGGAGCACACCTATCTACTTGTTTGCATTTAAGATTTGAGGGAGTGGATAGCACCTTCAAAAGGGTTTTGATCTAACCCTCACTATTTTAGGTTGTGCCTATCAACCAAGGCAAGAGAACCTATATTGCAGCCCTTATATGGTAAAGGAGATGGAGATATCCTTGTGTTTTTCATATGGTATGGAAAATGCCTTGTGAAAACATGATCAAGCATCCATTATTCAAACTCAAAAGAGTTGTCACTACTAAATGATGGAAATGTTCTCAAAACAAAGCTAGGGCTGCTAAAGACATGATAAAACCCTGATATACTTTGTGCATTTTGGTGGAAGGATTGTATTCTTTTGTTGACACACAATGCAAATGCAGGGGTAGTATAGGTAGGATGAGTTAGTTCGAATGAAATTTTGTGGGAGATGCTTAGACAAGTCTAGCTGGGAATTACCAACTTCTTTGAAAACCTTTGCAGGAAATTTGCAATACCTACACAACAGGGATGCTTCCAAGGGTTTTAAATGCTCATTCAACTAGGATATGTGCACAAATGGAGGCCCAGATCTGCACTCTTCCACACAACCTTTGATAACCTACCACAAAATCTTGAAGAAAAATACCAACAAAGTATTTAGGAATCCATATTTAATCATGACCTAAGGTGCACCCAAAGGTTTACAAATAGTCTCATTATTCAAGGACAGTGAAATGATTTTAAATCTGTTTATCTTCTATCAGATGAAAGCTCTTCTGAATATAAGATTACAAATTCCATTAAACCATCAACAAGAAATGAGACCCTGTATGATCAAAGAGATCCTAAACACAAGATTGCAACATGAGCAAGAAACACAAATTGAAAACATTCTGAGACATAAGTATATGTAAAATTTGCCAAGAGATAACACCACATAATCCAAAATTTGATCAAATACATCAGCAGGGGAATGCTATAAGAACAATCTCAGAGCCTGTTGATGGCTTTACAGCTGAAACCAACTCAACATGATGAAATATGATACAAAATGGAATTAAAATTGGCTCTCAGGTGGTTCTCTCCAGAGAAATGGATTTCTTCCAGCCTTTTGCTTGAAAATTCTGAGTCTTTTTCTCTCTTCTGTCTCCTCCCCCTTTTACAAATGCTTGAAAAATACATTTTATACCTCATGCCAGCTTGGATCCTTGCATCCCAAGCAAAGAATATGCTTAGGGATCAAATTTGTTACAAGAAACCTTATCCATTTCATGAAAATGACATTAAACTGTAAAACAGCTCGTAAAATGCCAGGGATGCACAAATATTTTAAAATATTGCATGAATTCAAATTCTTATCCATCCCAAGGTCATGTTTTTGGCATTTAGACATGCCAGCATGCTTTTGCAATCATTTTCCACCTTTTACTTCATCATTTTTCACCTCTACAACTTTAATTTTCACCTTTCACATTTTTTTCACGGGTCTAGGGAAAAATTTCATCAAAAAACATCATATGCCATCAAATTAGCTCCCAAAAATGATGCCATTGTTCTCAGAAGGCTGAGGGGACTCAAAATCATATAAGGTTCGATGAATTTCGATGAAGAAATTTGATTTCCAAGTTTCTTGGAGATTCCCATGGCGCCCAAAAATGAAATTACACAGTGAACCGTTGATTTTAGTCAACCTTTAATGTTCAGCCCTCCACATGGAGGATGAGATTCATGAATATTCCCTTTTTTCCTTTGGATAAGGTGGACACGTGTCCAAAAACTATTGGTGCGGGCCCTTCCCTTTTAAAATTTGCATTTGTAACCTTTTTATGCCTTTGGAAAATTTTGAAAATTTTCCCCACGTGCCCCCTGGACCCGCCATGTGTCCACATGTGGGCCCTACCAAAACTGTGGGCCAATTTGATGAATTTCACCACCATTTTGAGAAAAGGAAAATTTTCTCAAAAAACTCCGCGGGCCCGAACACCCGCTCTTTCCCTGCCATGTGGAGGTCTCCCATTCGCTGCGGAGCTGACCCTCCAAGTTTTGCCTTCAACCATCCATGAGCACAAAAACCTCTTGCGGGCCCGCACTCTCCTTTTTCCCTTTTGTAAATGCCATGTGTCACCCCCTGAATTGGCTATGGGGGGAACACCTCCAAATTTTCCACGGGTCAATTTTTGACTTCGAGATTTTTCACCAAAATTTTGCAAACTTTTCCACTTTCTCTCCGTGCTCCAAACCTCCACCAAATTTTGGACACGTGTCCTCCTCTAATTGGACACGGGCCTTTAGGAAAATTTTTTCCTTTGTAACTTTAAGCCCAAAAACAACAAAATTTTTGAAGTCCCCACCGCTCCATTTGACCTTCATGGACACGTGTCCACTTTTCATTAGAGGCGGGCCCATTTTTCATTTTTTACCTTGCAAACATAAAGGAAAAAATTCATAAAATTTTCCTTCGGCCCCTTCTTCCATCTCACCTCTTGGACACGTGTCTTCCTCCAATTGGTCGCGGGCTCTCGGGCCAAATTTTAACTTTAATATTTTGAAGTTAAAAACTTCAAACTTTTCACAAACTCCGCCCCTCCATGCTGACTTTCCTGGACACGTGTCCACTTCTTATTGGAGGTGGGCCTTTGGGTCAAAATTTTACCTTAGCATCCGAGGCAAAAAACAATAAAATTTTCCAAGTCCTTCCTCCACCCACCTGACCTTCTTGTGCCACGTGTCACCTTCCAATTCATTGCGGGCCTTCGGGAAAAAATTTGATTTTGAGAAATTTGCAAAAATGAAGGCAAAATTTCTAAGTGCGACCCGCCACCCACCGATCCTCCAGCCAATCAAATTGTGCCACGTAGGCACTTCACTGTAGCAATGCGGGGCCGCGGGACCAAAATTTTTTCTTCTTGTGCCAAAAATTAAAAAGTGACAAGTTAGAACATTTTCCCACATATCCTCAGCCAATAGGAGCCTACCACGTCACCAAAAGTTTGTGATGACTAATTTGATGGGAAAATGACACCCGTATGCCCGTCAAAACGTAAAAAATACATGGGATGCCCTAGAAATCAAATTTTTTCACAAGGAGGACAAATTTCTTGGTTTTAAACCAACTGAATCATGTTTTGACATTAGTTTCGACCAGGGGATTGGGATTTCACTTGCACATAAATGGAATTTGATCAAGCCCGAGTTTCTTGCATGATTTGACAATGGAAAAAATGACACAGCCCGTGGAAAAGAAGAAATTAGGGCACAGAAGGGGGGGAACTTGGAAATTGGTTCAAAGTAGGGAAAAATAATAACAACCTAGGCACTTTCGAAGGATTCCACTGGGATAAACGAGTTGCAGATCATCAAATCAAAAAAATGAAACATTTGTGAGCAAATTTGGATAGAAGAAATTAGGGCACATTATGAAAACTCAATAATGGGGCCAACATTGGCTCCTGCTTGGGGATGGGCACTCCCAGTGAGTGCCACAAGATCACAACGTAGACCAAGTGCCAGGAATCCATTGGGCAAGGAGTCAAAAATGCAGAGAAGCCCAAAAAACTAGAAATTTCACCAAAAACAGGCTGAGAAAACCAGACCAAAAATGGTTGCCAAGGACAAAAGGGAAAACCAAAAGCCAACAACAGCAAAAAACAAAGCAAAACAAGAGGCTATACAAAATGTACAACTTGTGCATACCTCACATGGGGATTTAATCCAAGAAATGTTTTAAATGTCTGTCATTAACAGGAAGCTCCAACAAATCCCCATCCAAATCCTTGAGAAAAAATGTATTTTCTCCAATCCTAATATCAATGGCATAAGGGCCCATCCATAGAGCATCAAACTTGCCATGCTTGCCCTTGTCTTCATGCCTACTATCCCATAGCAAAACTAGATCTCCAACACTGAAGGCTCTAGGGGTGACCTTCTTATCAAACAACCTCTTCAATTTCTCTCTAAATCTAATATGCCTTTGGTGAGAGGCTCTCCTTTCTTCATCCAACTCAATGATCTGATTGATCCTTGATTCATATGGGCCATGTTCTTGATCTTCCAACTGTTGGGCAAACTGAAAAGTGGATAATTGCAGGTGTAAGGGCAGCAAAGCCTGAGTTCCATACACCAATTCAAATGGGCTCTTACCAGTTGCTCTTTTAGGAGTTATTCTATCAGCCCAAACTACAAATTTCAATTTCTCTCCCCACTTCTTCTTGTTGATTTCCAAGGTCCTTCTGATGATCTTGAGTAAGTTCTTGTTACTTGACTCAGCTTGTCCATTGCCTTGTGGATTGTAGTTTGAAGAATAAGTCAGATTTATCCCATATTCATTGCACATTGCCATCAAAGGATTGGCTCTAAAACACATGGCATTATCAGATACAATCTTAACTGGAACTCCAAATCTGCATATGATATGATTCAATAAGAAATCCATTACCACTTGGTGTGTTGCCTTTCTAGATGGAATTGCCTCAACCCATTTTGTAAAATAATCAGTTGCTACAAGGATCCATTTATGACCAGCACTAGAAGGATCTGAAATCTCACCAATGAAGTCCATTCCCCATTGTTTGAAAGGAGCTTTAATTGATACAGGCTGCAAAGGAAGGGAGCCTGAAGCTTTCAGTCTTCCAGAGAAACGTTGGCAACTATCACACTTTCTAACCAGCTGGGTTGCATCTTTAAAAAGAGTAGGCCACCAATAACCAGCTCTTAAAATCTTATGTGCTGTCACTCTCCCAGAAAAATGTCCTCCACAAACTCCCCCATGGAAATCAGCAATCAACTTGGGAGCTTCATCTTCAGTTATGCATTTCAAGAGGACACCTTCAGGGTTCTTCCAAGCCAGCCCAAGGTCTGTTATGATATATTTTTGAGAAGCCAGCTTGAGGGCTCTTTTCTGATTTTTATTCAAGTGACTAGGACAACATAGGTGTCTGAGGTAGAAAATCACATCTTTGTACCACTCAGACCTCATCAATTTGTCAAGAAGGTCTGCCCCTTCTTCCTCTAGCTGATTCACTTCTACATTTTGCAAATTTCTCTCAGCCATGAGCTTGGCAAGACCCAAACCTCTTACCAGCTTTGTTGTTTGGATATCCATATCATATTCTTGTAATTTGTTGACCCATCTACATCTCTTGCTTGATACCTCCATGTCTGATAAGATGTCTTTAACCATGGTGTGGGGAACATAAGCAACAACCTTTGAACTCAAAATGTAGGGCCTGAAAATCTTTGTTGCTTTTACCAGTGCAAATGCTTATTTTTCCATGATTGTATACTTCAACTCAGCTGCTTGTAAATCCTTTCTAAAGAAGGAAATAGGCCTCTCAGCTCCATTCTCATCCTTTTGCAACAAAAATGAAGCAATAGTAAATTCAGAGGCAAAAGAAAATATTTGGAAAGGCCTCCTATAGTTTGGAGCTGCCAAAACAGGTGCATGCTTAAGTGCCTCCTTTATTCCTTCAAAAGCTTGAATGGACAGCCTCTTCCCACTTGATAATTTGATCCTTTCTTAGCATGCTTGTGATTGGAAGAGTTAGCTCAGCAAAATTAGAAACAAACCTTCTAATGAAATTGATTTGGCCAAAGAAAGATTGGATACCTTTCTTGGTTCTTGGGATAGGCACTTTGTTGATTGCTTCCACTCTCTCAGGGTCTATCATAACACCTTCTTTGGACACAATATGCCCCAACAGCTTGGCCTTTTGCATGCCAAAATGACACTTCTTTG
Organism: Taxus chinensis; assembly: GCA_019776745.2. Classification (NCBI taxonomy): domain Eukaryota; kingdom Viridiplantae; phylum Streptophyta; class Pinopsida; order Cupressales; family Taxaceae; genus Taxus; species Taxus chinensis. Next base: position 674,641,738 of record CM034148.1, read on the forward strand.
GATTAAGTGAAATGCCATACTCTCTACATCTGATTAGCATCTTCTCTAGGTGTTGCAAATGGTCTGCTCGCTGCCTCAAAAAAATAGTCACATCATCTTGGTAAACTGCAATAAAGTCATTGATATAACCAGCAAAGGAAACATCCATTGCCCTTTGAAAAGTAGCACCAGCATTCATCAATCCAAAAGGCATCCTTACAAAAACATAAGTCCCCCAAGGAGTAGTGAAGGCTGTCTTAAGTCTTTCTGATTCTTTGACAACTACTTGATTGTATCCAGAGAAACCATCCAAAGTAGAAAGCATCTCTGACCCTGTCACAAGCTGCAACATATTTTCCATGTTTGGCAAAGGGATAGTTGTCCTTCATAGATGCTTTGTTTAGATTCCTAAAATCCACACAAAGTCTGATATCTCCGTTCTTCTTTCTGACTGGCACAAGGTTTGCCACCCAAGATGAATACCCTAGTAGGCTGAATGATACCACCATCTCTCAATTTCTTCAAATCTTCTTGCATTTTCATGGAAAGAAGTGGATTAATAGGCCTTTGTTTTTGTCTGAATGGCTTAGTTTTGGCCTCAAGAGGAATCTCATGCTGAAATAAATCTTCTCTATATGCCTTTAGCTCTGAATAAGACCAAGCAAGGCAGTCTTGATATTTCTTTAAAAGTTGGGCATAGGACTGTTTTTCCTCTTTGCTGAGATGGCTGCCCAACCAAATATTCCTTGGTTTATCCTTGGTTCCCAAGTTGTGCTCTTCCACATCCCTTGAAGCAGACATCTTTCTATTTATGATGCAATCAACATTGTTAAAATTGGATTCAAGTGCAATAAGACCTTTAGGAATGGTGTTTGTTTTCAATTGTATAATATCCTTGTCAAATAAAGTTTCTCTACCTTCATTCATGCATACCATTGGTTCCCAATCAATATTCTGACCAGAAAAATCACCTTGGCATTGTAAGAATCTCAATACTTGGCATCATCATAAAAAATCTGCCAATGTTTCACATTATCCGGGATAGCTGGCCTTGTTAGCACTTCAATGTCATATTCACAAAAAGGTGAAATGGTGCAATTGTCAAATCTAGAACCAAGGACAGCCAACTTATCAGCAGCAGCATTAAGACTTCTATCATGGTAAACAATGTTAAAGGAATCAAACATTTCAATCAAGTCCCAAACAACATGCTTATATTGTTTCATACGCTGATTTTTTGTGGCATATAACTTCCTTACTTGCTTGACAACCAGCTCTGAATCTCCTTTGGAAACAATATCCTTTACTCCATACTTCCATGCAATCTTAATCCCAACAATAATGCTCCTCATATTCAGCAATGTTGTTAGTGCATTCAAAATTAAGTTTGAAGGAAAAAGGAAACTCTTCCAAACTAGGAGAAACCAAACACTATACCAGCACCATTTCCAACTTTGGAGCAAGCTCCATCAAATAGTAAGGTCCATGGAGAACCTACCATACCAAGGCATTCTGATTTATCCATCTTGTTCTCTTTTCCATCAGCAAAACCAATGAAGTTGTCAACATCTACATCAGCAAACAACACTTCATAAGAAGCATTGTTGGGATCTTCAATCAAGTGTAACATCTTCTTTTCACCATAGAGTTTGACAAGGCTGCCCTCAATGGGAATGGTGGAAAAAGACATGTCCATTTGAACACTACCACCAACACTTGCAGCCCATTTTCTTGACAAAATCATACCCCATTTGGCAGGGCAATCAACAATTACAACATCAAGTTTTAAATTCTTACCCAGATAGGCTGCAAGTTGCACTACTAAACCCTTCACACAACCAACAACCGACACTTCCCTTGAATCCATGGCTGTACACTTCCCATATGCTACTGTCACTTTGATATCCAACTCATTCATGACTTCTAGAGGCATGACATTACATGATGCACCAGAATCAAACATGCAATTGTGAAGCAACCTATATTTTATGAGAAAAGTTGTGAAAAATGGATCAACATTCAATTGGGAATCAACCAAGGATGTCCCCAAATATACTTCAGGTGCCTCTCCAAGATCTTCCATTGGTGGTGGTGTTTCAAGGCCAACAATGCTTTGAAGAGGAGTCTCAACAACATTTACATTTCTGCTTGGGGTAATCTTTTCTTCTTTCAATCCCAAGTACTCAAATGCTCTCTTCTTATGCTTAGGAATTCTAAGCAATTCAATAATTGGAACACTCACTTTAATTTGGCTCAAAACCTGGGCTATATCATATGGAACATTCTTTGGTAAGACAACATTGGAAGGGAAACAAGAAGGTTCATCAGATGGAGAAGTATTCTTGGCAGCCTGGGCATGAAGAGGACTGATATTTTTGCATGGGACAACAGGGTTCTTGTCAATTGTTTCTTTTCTAGGATTGTCTTTGGGAATGCTTGTGAGCAAGGGTGTCTTTGGCTTGGCTTGAGGACCAGCTCCTCTAACAAATTTACTTCTAGTATTGTACTCTTTCTCTTGACCAACCACAACATTCATTAACAATTGTCTATCTTCCTCCGAAGGAATACCACCATCATACTTCTTGATCATTAAAGCCCTTAGATATTCAAAGTCATTATTAGGAATTTCAAAGGCCTGAAACTACATCTACATCATGAGCTTGAGGAAGAGAAAGAAATGGTACCCTCTTTATGCAATCCCAAAAGGTTGCAGCAGTCCTTGCACTTATCACATCTGTTGATGTTGCTGCTTGTTGTGAGCCTGAAGAGCTGCCCATCATACAAATGTCATCATCCATTTCATTCTCATTATCATCATCAATATCTTGCTGGTCCATTTCACATGGAGGATGAGGAAGAAAACATCTATCACACCAATCCATATCAGCAATTTCTTGAACAACAGCAACCCTTGCAGTCAGAGGGTCAAGCACCACTCTATTTTCACGTGCTTGGGGTTGTCTATTTGCAGATCCAACAGGCCCTTTACCTCTATCATCTTGTCTTTGATCACCCCTAGGATGATTGCCAAATCTATCATGGTTTTGAGTTCTTTTCTGTCCTTGTGAACTTTTCCCAATTCCTTTCTCAGCCCGGGCTAGTTTGTAAGAGATTTCTTTGACAGCCCCTGCCAAAGTTTTGACAACATCTTCTAAATCAGCCCCCTTGCTAGCTTGAGGCTTCTCAGGGTTTATCAGCTTCACACCATCCCTCTTAAGTGGTTTACTAATAGCTTTAATATTATTTTCAATTTGAAGTGCCATGGTGAAAGCTTGCCTCAAGTTTGTAGGATTTTTGTCTCTCAAGTAATAGGCTACCTTTTTATCAAATGCATCTGCATATTTGATCAAGCAAGATTCATCATAAGGCCTCAAAATGAAAAGCAACCTTCTCAATGTTTTATTGAATCTTGTATTGAAGTCATGGACTGTCTCATTCGGGTTCTTCTTGATATTTTCAAATTCAGACAAAAGAAATCTAGGATCAGTCCTGTCACCATACTGTAATCTAAATGCATTTTTCATCTCAGTCCATGAATCAATAGAGTTATCAGGTAGAGCCTTGTACCAATCCCTAGCATCTTCTTCAAGTGTATGGATAAACAACTTGATATACACATCCTCAAATTCTATCTCAAAATCTTCCATCATATTATCAAACAGTTTGAGATGCTGATCACCGGTAATGGCATTGTTACCTTGGAATTTTGGTAACCTATTTCTCACATCTTGTGGGACAGCATTTGGATAACCATCCATTCCTCCAAAATTTATAGGACCAAAGGTGTTAACAAAAAATGGAGGTCTAGGCTGAGCCATATTGTTTGGTGGGGGTGATCTTGGAGGTGAAACAAGCTGGTGAGGAGTAGTAATGGGTCTGATTGGAATAGATGAGTGATCTTTAAAATGACAACCCCCCAAAGGCTCTCTCTCTTGATAAACTTTAGCAAACTTAGAAACCACAGGAGCAGATTTAGGAGCAAGTTTTTTAAATACACAAGGAGGTCCCTCACCTGATGGAGAATGAAAATCAGCAAGAAGATTGCTTGAATCAGATCTACTTGAAGAAGAATTATAATCTTCAATAACAGGCTGCTCTCCTTCAAATTCAACTATGGGGATCTCTTTTCTTGTAACCAAATCACCAACCACTTTCCACACTCTTCTTCCTTCTAGTTCTGAGCTTCTTGATTCAGTGAGCAACTTGTTAGAAGAGTCCTTGATGAAGAGGGATCTCCTTCCCTCCAGCTTGACAGATTTAAACAACAAGTTTCAAATGACAGAGATTATAAGACAACTGGTATTTCAAGATCCCAACAGCATGGAGTTGCCACTAAGGAATTCCACCTTAGTTGTGCAAGAAAGCACTAAAATATTCTGTCAAATGTATGCTATGACTGAAAACTTTGCAAGGGTTTACAAATTCAGATCTTCTTCTTCTTAATTCAACCAAAAACAATGCATCCAAATTATATGAACTGCTGGTAAATGAGAAGAGCAGGCTGAGCTTGAAATATTTTTTACCCAAAACATGTAGATCTGAAGTATGAAATGATATCTCAAGAATGTAACAGCTCAAATACTTGATCACACAAATGCTCAAACCTTTCAAACACTTCAAAACCACCAAGAAATTCCAAGAAGTCCCCGGCAACAGCGCCACTCGGGTGTTGGTATCCAGATTTAATCTCCTTCACAACTTGAACAACATCATGAACTTGCACAAGACACTCAAGGATAGATAGATGGTTTGTATGTCATTTGTAGCTGGGGAGCACACCTATCTTCTTGTTTGCATTCAATATTTGAGGGAGTGGATAGCACCTTCAAAAGGGTTTTGATCTAACCCTCACTGTTTTAGGTTGTGCCTATCAACCAAGGCAAGAGAACCTATATTGCAGCCCTTATATGGTAAAGGAGATGGAGATATCCTTGTGTTTTGCATATGGTATGGAAGAGGCCTTGTGAAAACATGATCAAGCATCCATTATTCAAACTCAAAAGAGTTGTCACTACTAAATGATGGAAATGTTCTCAAAACAAAGCTAGGGCTGCTAAAGACATGATAAAACCCTGATATACTTTGTGCATTTTGGTGGAAGGATTGTATTCTTTTGTTGACACACAATACAAATGCAAGGGGTAGTATAGGTAGGATGAGTTAGTTTGAATGAAATTTTGTGGGAGATGCTTAGACAAGTCTAGCTGGGAATTACCAACTTCTTTGAAAACCTTTGCAGGAAATTTGCAATACCTACACAACAGGGATGCTTCCAAGGGTTTTAAATGCTCATTCAACCAAGATATGTGCACAAATGGGGGCCCAGATCAGCACTCTTCCACATAACCTTTGATAACCTACCACAAAATCTTGAAGAAAAATACCAACAAAGTATCCAGGAATCCCTGTTTAAGCATGACCTAAGGTGCACCCAAAGGTTTACAAACAGTCTCATTATTCAAGGACAGTGAAATGATTTTAAATCTGTTTATCTTCTATTAGATGAAAGCTCTTCTGAATATAAGATTACAAATGCCCATTAAACCATCAACAAGAAATGAGACCTTGTATGATCAAAGAGATCCTAAACACAAGATTGCAACATGAGCAAGAAACACAAATTGAAAACATTCTGAGACATAAGTATATGTAAAATTTTCCAAGAGATAACACCACATAATCCAAAATTTGATCAAATACATCAGCAGGGGAATGCTATAAGAACAATCTCAGAGGCTGTTGATGGCTTTACAGCTGAAACCAACTCAACATGATGAAATCTGATACAAAATGGAATTAAAATTGGCTCTCAGGTGGTTCTCTCCAGAGAAATGGATTTCTTCCAACCTTTTGCTTGAAAATTCTGAGTCTTTTTCTCTCTTCTGTCTCCTCCCCTTTTACAAATGCTTGAAAAATACATTTTATACCTCATGCCAGCTTGGATCCTTGCATCCCAAGCAAAGAATATGCTTAGGGATCAAATTTGTTACAAGAAACCTTATCCATTTCATGAAAATGACATTAAACTGCAAAACAACTCGTAAAATGCAAGGGATGCACAAATATTTAAAATATTGCATGAATTCAGATCCTTATCCATCCCAAGGTAACGTTTTTTGGCATTCAGACATGCCAACATGCATTTGCAATCATTTTCCACCTTTTACTTCATCATTTTTCACCTCTGCAACTTTAATTTTCACCCTTTCATGTTTTTTCACGGGTCTAGGGAAAAATTTCATCAAAAACATTATAAGCCATCAAATTAGCTCCCAAAAATGGTGCCATTGTTCTCAGAAGGCCGAGGGGACTCAAAATCATATAAAATTCGATGAATTTCAATGAAGAAATTCAATTTCCAAGTTTCTTGGAGTTCTCATGGCACCCAAAAATGAAATTGCACAGTGACCGTTGATTTTAGTCAACCTTTAATGCCAGCCCTCCACGTGGAGGATGAGATTCATGAATATTCCCCTTTTTTCCTTTGGATAAGGTGGACACATGTCCAAAAACTGATTGGCACGGGCCCTTCATCTTTTAAAATTTATATTTGTAACCCTTTTTATGCCTTTGGAAAATTTTGAAAATTTTCCCCGCGTGCCCCTTGGACCCGCCACGTGTCCACATGTGGGCCCTACCAAAACTGTGGGCCAATTTGATGAATTTCACCATCATTTTGAGAAAAGGAAAATTTTCTCAAAAAACTCTGTTGGCCCGAACACCCACTCTCTCCCCTGCCATGTGGCGGTCTCCCATTCGCTGTGGAGCCGACCCTCCAAGTTTTACCTTCAACCATCCACGAGCATAAAAACCTCCTACGGGCCCATGCTCTCCTTTTTTCCCTTTTGTAAATGCCACATGTCACCCCCTGATTGGCTGCAGGGGACACTTCCAATTTTTCCATGGGTCAATTTTTTACTTCAAGATTTTTCGCCAAAATTTTGCAAACTTTTCCACTTTCTCTCCACGCTCCAAACCTCCACCAAATTTTGGACACGTGTCCTCCTCTAATTGGACACGGGCCTTCGGGAAAAATTTTTCCTTTTGTAACTTTAAGCCCAAAAAACAACAAAAAATTTCGAAGTCCCCGCCGACTCCATTTGACCTTCCTGGACACGTGTCCACTTTTCATTGGAGGCAGGACCATTTTTCATTTTTTACCTTGCAAACATAAAGGCAAAAATTCATAAAATTTTCCTTCAGCCCCTTCTTCCATCTCACCTCCTGGACACATGTCTTCCTCCAATTGGTTGCGGGCTCTCGGGCCAAATTTTAACTTTAATATTTTGAAGTTAAAAACTTCAAACTTTTCACAAACTTCGCCCCTCCATGCTGACTTTCCTAGACACGTGTCCACTTCTTATTGGAGGCTGGCCTTTGGGTCAAAATTTTACCTTAGCATCCGAGGCAAAAAACAATAAAATTTTCCAAGTCCTTCCTCCACCTGCCCGACCTTCCTGTGCCACGTGTCACCTTCCAATTCATTGCGGGCCTTCGGTGCAAAAAATTGATTTTGAGAAATTTGCAAAAATGAAGGAAAATTTCTAAGTGCGACCCACCACCCACCGATCCTCCAGCCAATCACATTGTGCCATGTAGGCACTTCACTGTAGCAATGCGGGCCACGGGCAAAATTTTTCTTGTCAAAAATTCAAAAAGTAACAAGTTAGAACATTTTCCCGCATATCCTCGGCCAATAGGAGCCTGCCACGTCACCAAAAGTTTGCGATGACTAATTTGATGGGAAAATGACACCCGTATGCCCATCAAAACGTAAAAAATACATAGGATGCCCTAGAAGTCGAATTTTTTCACAAGGAGGACAGATTTCTTGGTTTTAAACCAACTGAATCATGTTTTGACATTAGTTTTGACCAGGGGATTGAGATTTCACTTGCACATAAATGGAATTTGATCAAGCCCGAGTTTCTTGCATGATTTGGCAATGGAAAAAATGACACAACCCGTGGAAAAGAAGAAATTAGGGCACAAAAGCGGGGGGAACTTGGAAATTGGTTCAAAGTAGGGTAAAAATAATAACAACCTAGGAACTTTCGAAGGATTCCATTGGGATAAACGAGTTGCAGATCATTAAATCGAAAAAATGGAACGTTTGTGAGCAAATTTGGACAGAAGAAATTAGGGCACATTATGAAAACTCAATAATGGGGCCAACAAAAGGAAATCCGTCCCAATCCTTGTATGTAAGTAATAACAACAAATAAAATAAAATATAAACCCTCTAAGCTTGATCTCCTTGTAGAATCCTCCATAGTTCTTCCTTTCTTGCTCCCATGGCTTCCTCCTCTCCAACCTGTAAATTTGACAAAAGAAAATAGACCAAATGAGGAAAATAGAATAAAGGAAAGATTTTATTAAAATTCATAAAAATTGTTAGGGCTAGTTTGGAACCCTAGGATATAGTGGCCAAGATTGTTTTTGATCTAAGGGTGGAGAATTAAACCTACTTTGTTTGGTAGAAATGTATTTTAAATGTTTATATTATATCCTTACGCGTATGTGTAGATGGGTGAATGGGGCCATTTAATTGCCTTAGAGTTTTAAACCTTTATTAGATCTTAGTAACCTTTAGGAAGTCATTATAAAGGACTCTAAGTTAATAGGATAATATATTTAATAAATTAACATAAGGTTAACCTTTCTAGGATTGATATTAACAAAAGAGAATAAAACATTTAATTATGTAAATTAACCTAGGGTACCTTCCTAATGTATAATGGATTAATGGACCTTAGAGATAAAATTTAATAATATGTTAACTTTTTAACTAGACCTGGTTCTTCAATCGTAAAGTTGAGTTTAGTGGTATAGCTTAATTTAATGAACCCTAAGGGCCAAACACATTTGTAACCTTCTTATAACTTAAACAAAAAAAAAAATAGTCACAATTTTTGGGTTAAGTGTTAGGTGTTGGCGTGTTTTGAGATCGTCATTTTTTGTGGCGTTACAAAGATAAGGATGGATTAATTCGTTGGACTAGGTCGTGGGGTACCCCTACATATAAATATAATAATAATATTAATAAAATTTGAAAATTAGAATTTGTTTAAAGTTAATAAAAATTAAAAATTAAGAAAAAAAATTAATAAATTCAGAATTCAAAACTTTATAATTTTATTGAAATATAGGAATTAATAAAAATCCATTAAAATTGATAATAATTAATTAAAGTTAGAATTTTATAAAAAATAATAAAGAGAATTATTATATTAAAATTTCCTTAAAATTAATCAAATTCAAAATTCAAACTTTATAAAAAAAATTAAAAATAAAAAATAATAAAAATCCATCAAAATTGATAAAAATTAATTAATATTAGAATTTCATAAAAAAATAATAAAAAGAACAACTATATAGCTATGGATGTGTGCATCCTAGGGGACTAGTCTTGCCTCAGCTCGCCCCTTCATGTCCCCCCCCCCCCCCCCCCCCAACTTGGCAAAATGTAAGACCAAGGTAAGGATGGGTTAGCTCAGTGGGCTGGGCCGCGAGGGTACCCCCCTCGTATAAAATAATAATATTTATTAAATTTTAAAATTAGAATTTCCTTAAAGTTAATAAAAGTTAAAAATTAAGATTTTTTTTGAAAAATATGAATTAATAAAAATCTATCAAAATTGATAAAAATTAACGAAATTTAGAATTTTATACAAATAATAAAGAGAATCACTATATTAGAATTTACTTAAATTTAATAAAAATTAATAAAATTCAAAACTTTATAATTTTTATGAAAAAATAGGAATTAATAAAAATCCATTAAAATTGATAAAAATGAATTAAAATTAGAATGTTATGAAATATAGGAATTTATAAAAATCCATTAAAATTGATAAAAATTAATTAAATTTAGAATTTTATAAAGAGTAATATTCAGAATTATTATATTAGAATTTCCTTAAAAATTAATAAAATTCAAAATTCAAACTTTATAAAAAAATTGAAAAATAAGAATTAACAACAATCTATCAAAATTGATAAAAATTAATTAAAATTAGAATTTTATAAAAAAATAATAAAAAGAATAACTATATAGCAATGAATGTGCATATCCTAGTTTGACTCTTGTAAAAATGTAAACATGTCCCCAACTTGGCAAAATGTAAGACCAAGGTAAGGATGGGTGAGCTCGTTGGGCTAGGCCGCGAGGGTACCCCTTCGTATAAAAAAATAATATTAATAAAATTTTCAAATTAGAATTTTCTTAAAGTTAATAAAAATTAAAAAATTAAGAAAAAAAATTTAATAAAATTTAAAATTCAAAACTTTATAAATTTTTTGAAAAATATAAATTAATAAAAATCTTTCAAAATTGATAAAAATTAACGAAAGTTAGAATTTTATAAAAAATAATAAAGAGAACATGAAGGGGCAAGCTAACCCAACAAGATAACCTAACAAGCTAACCCAACCCAACAAGCTAACCCATACTTACCTTGGTCTTATATTTTGCCAAGTTGGGAATAGGAAGGGGCACGCTGAGGCAAGACTAGTCCCCTAGGATGCACACATTAACCATTGCTATATAGTTACTCCTCATTATTTTTTATAAAATTCTAATTTTAATTAATTTTTATCAATTTTGATGGATTTTTATTAATTATTATTAATTTTAAGGAATTTATTAACTTTAACAAGCACATTCTCATATAATAATTCTCTTTGTTATTTTTTATAAAATTTTAAATTAAATTAATTTTTATTAATTCCTATATTTCAAAAAAATTACAAAGTTTTGAATTTTTAATTTATTAATTTTTGCTTCTTAATTTTTAATTTTTATTTAGTTAAGGAAGTTATAATTTTTAAATTTTATTAATATTTTTTTTATATACGTAAAGACTACTATGCCCCACGGCCCAACCCAACTATAGCTAATCAATCCTTGCCTTGGTCATGACATTTTGTCAAGACCATTGGTTTACAGGAAGGGGCAAGCTGAGGCAATACTAATCCCCTAGGATGCACACAACCATTGTTATATAGTTATTCTCTTATTATTTTTAATAAAATTCTAAAAGTACATTAATTTTTATCAATTCCATGATGGATTTTTATTAATTCATATTTTTCAAAAAAAATATAAAATTTAGAATTTAGAATCATTCCTATTTTTGAGCATTAGTTAATTTTAGTCTATTAATTGCATTATGAGTTAGAAAGTTGGCAATTCCTCTAATTTAGGGATGTAGAAGATGCGTGGAAATTTCTGTGCCCGTAGGAATAAGCATGCGAACTTACTAAGAATAGCAGGTTCTAGTAAACTGCTAAAAATAGTAATTTCCGCCACCTAGAGTAGATTTAGTCAGAGTTAGCTAGAGTTTACTTGGCAACTCGAGTTGGGAGTTGTTTTCCTATTTAGGAAACATTGTAATTCATTATTTGATAACAAAGAAGGATATCTATTTTCTTTTGGAGTTCATATTATTTGCAGTATATCTAGTTTGTTCTTAATTTGGCTACATTATCTGGTATCAGAGCTGGTTCGAAGTATTTCTTGCGGAAAAATGCGCAAATGGCAGGAAGAGGAGGCGGTATTGCCTAGATGAATTTCGGAAATATGCAAGATCTACAGAGTCCAAGTTTCTGCACTTGCTGCAATGATAACCCAGAGAGGAAATCAAGGTGGAGATGACAGAGATGAAGAAGAAGTTTGTGAAGAGGAGGAAACAAAAGCACCACCATTAGCTTTCAAAGAAAGGATGCTTCGAGCATTAGAAGGAAAGAATGATGGGATAAGAGTTGATGTTTCAAGAGTATGGTGAGTAGTCTAAAACTAGAGGAGCTAATAGATGGTTGACTAGCATGGGAAATTTATTTGAGTGGAAGGCTATGTCAGAAGAAAAGAAGGTAAAATTTGCATGCACGAAATTGAAAGGTCATGCTATGTTATGCTGGGATCACCTATAGAAAGAGCGGTCTAGGGGAAAGAAATAATTAGGATGTGGAGTAAGATGGAGAAGAAACTGAAAGATAAATTTCTCCCTGTGGATTATGCACAAACCCTTTATAAGGAGGTTTCAGAATCTCAAACAGAACTTAGAAACAGTGCAAGAATACATAAATGAGTTCTATAAGTTGTCCATTTGTGTAGAGCATGAAGAAACTGAGGAACAAATGGCTGCAAGGTATGTTAATGGATTAAAATTTTCTATTCAAGATGAGATAAGTATGCATAGGATTAAAAGCATGGAGGATGCCTATCAATTAGCCTTAAAGGCTGAGGAAAAACAAAATCATCAAAGTTTTAGGAGATCACCTGGAATGAATAGGGGGGCCTCAACTTCCGCAGGGATGAGCTGGTTTCAGCCAAGGTAGGGGAGAATAATCTCGTGGATTGGAAAAGTAAGAGGATATGAAACAAGATTTCCAAAATCAACAAAGAGGTAGAGGATTTTCTAGGGGCAGAGGATATGTTGCCGATAGAGGATGGGAGGTCCACAAAGACCATTTGTTTGTTACAAGATGTGGTGAAGATGCATGGGCATTTGGGCTTTTAAGTTCCCACATTACTTATACACATGACAAAAGGAAAGGAGATGCTCCCACTAGAGTAAATGGGTTGTATTCAATAATTTTCACAATTTAGAAATGGATATCTTATTCAAAATTGTGAATCCAATGTTTGAGATCCAACATTTGATTTCAAGTGGGAAATGAATTAATAGTGACAAAAAGTGGAGGTGATTAAATCCACGATTAAAGAACAAATTCACTTCAAAAAATGTACAAATTATTAATTGTGGTAGTTTAGTCACAATTTTCAAATACTGGTTACATGTCTAAATTGGGTTGCATTGTGAGAAGAATTCTAACCCTTGCATGAAATTGCATGGTTTATCCAGGGTAATGAATTGTAACATTTATAAGAGATGTTTTAAGTTTTTCTATTGGAAAAGTTATAAGGATGAATTTGGTTGACCATTTATAACTATGGTTTGCATGTCATATTGCTAGGCAAGACCATGCCCTAATTTGATAGAAAATTTATTCATGATGGGGGAAAAGAATACTTATATTTCTGGAAGGATGGCAAAAAATAATTTTTGCTATTTAAATTTTTTAAGGATAGGGGAGGCTGAAAATATGCTCATAACCAAAGGAATTTGTGAAGGAGGCAAAGCTTGGTTTTTATTACATTTAGGGATTGCAAATAAGGATGAACTAAGTGCACAAATACCAATAGAAAAGCATTACAGAATTAATACTAAGAATTTTCAGATGTTATTAGTAAGCTACCTAAAGATGTGAATTTCCACCCAAAAGAGATACTCAATTTAGGTAGAGTTTATATTGGATTTGATTCCAGTTGGGAGTCTTCACTATTAAAAAACAATTAAAATTCATGAATATTTATAAGAAGGAGCCTGAAATTTATGCAGTTAATTTTACAAAATATTTTGCAGCTCGTGAGAAAGGGGTTCGTAAGGGAGAAAATGAGTCAACTTTAGCTAGCTTTATTAACACCAAAGAAAATGGAACATGGATGAATTTAGCAATTATAGGAAGAAATCAATAAAATTACAATCAAGTATAGGTTGTTCCCAATACCTCACCTTGATGAATATGATGGATGTGTTTGAGCAGGATCTAGGTATTTCACCAAGATTGATCACGAAGTGGTTACCATCAGTTTTGGATTAGAGAAGGATTTGAGTGGAAAAAACATTCAAGAGGGAAATGGATTATATGAGATTTAAGTGATGCCATTCGGGTTATCCAATGCACTTAGTATTTTATGAGCATAAATGAATTTTTCTATGTTGTGGGACTTAATGTAAGTTTGTTGTAGAAATATTTGCAATTATCTTATCTTTAGTAATTATACTAAAGAGAACATTTAGGCATAATATTTTTTGAAGTGTTAAGGTAAGTGAAACTTTCTGCAAATAGTAGAATGCTATTTATGCTAAGAAGTTTAGAAATTTCCGTTGGAATTTATAATTTCAGTCAGGTGGGGTTGGAATTTAATTTTCTTGGAAAGTTGAATAATAGTTGATTTTATTAGTTGTCTAAAATGGCCTAATCCATTATTTATAACAGAGGTAAGATCTACAATTAGAATTTATGGTCTAGCAACATTTAATAACAAAACAAAAATACAGTTAGAATTTCTTGTAGCACCTATAACAATTGACAAAAGGAAGAGCTTCAGTTTTATGTGGACAAAGATAATGAAATATTTAGATTTTATTTAGAACTGATATGCAACAAGGTCATTAAGGGAAAAAACCATAATTTTGATAAACATGTTTTTAAAACAATGTGATTGATGAAAATTCATGCATTGAAATCATAATATTGGTTTTTGTAAGTTTTTGGGATTAGGCTTTCTGTAGTGAGAAACTGGATTTAAAAATAAGTTGTATTTTGACTATTTTGGAATGGATTATCCAATGAATTAGCATTAAGGCATTTATGAGGAAATTGTTTTAGTGCCTAAAAATTAGGTATTTACAGACCTTCGATGAAGTATGATCATATGCCTTCAGAATTGGAAATAGCATGCAAAGTTAGTAAACATTTAAAAAATTAACGGATCGAATTCACGGAAAACAAATCAACCGTTAGTCAAGTTAGCACGGGAGTATTGAATAAACTGTTGAAATTTTTTCTGATTTAGGAAAATTGAGGTTATAAATATTTGAATCCAATAAAGGAGATTATTTCTTTGACAGCAATTTCAAGGAAAATGTTTGTTCTTAATAGTTTGAAGAAAACAAAGGAAATTAGATTCAAGACAGAAATAGGATGAAATTGTGATGCTCCAAAATTAGCAGGAACTTGACAATCATAACTTGAGTTCCGGGTGTCTGTTTGAGTCCGTTTTTTTTTTTTAAACCACGTGTTTAATGAGATGAACGCATGGCAACCTGCCCTATATTGGAAAAGTTTTCGACAATATTGTCGGGCCCTAAATCCGCCATCTTGAGGCCGAAAATTAGGATTTAAGTTATAGTTTGGTTTTTTCCTAAATTTTTGAGCATTAGTTAATTTTAGTCTATTAATTGCATTATTGAGTTAGAAAGTTGGCAATTCCTCTAATTTAGGGATGTAGAAGATGCGTGGCAATTTCTGTGCCCGTAGGAATAAGCATGCGAACTTACTAAGAATAGCAGGTTCTAGTAAACTGCTAAAAATAGTAATTTCCGCCACCTAGAGTAGATTTAGTCATAAGTTAGCTAGAGTTTACTTGGAAACTCGAGTTGGGAGTTGTTTTCCTATTTAGGAAACATTGTAATTCATTATTTGTAGATTAACAAAGAAGGAGATCTATTTTCTTTTGGAGTTCATTTTATTTGCAACAATATTGAGTTTGTTCTTAATTTGGCTACAATCTGGTATCAGAGCTGGTTCGAAGTTTTATTTAAAAAAATGGAGGAATGAGGAAGAGGAAGAGGAGGCGGTATTTCCATAAATAGAAATTGCAAGATCTGCAATTTGATAAAGTTAAGTATTTGCTGCAATGATTTGTGAAGAGGAAATACAAGGTGGAGATGATTACAGATGAAGGAAGTTTGTGAAGAGGAGGAAATGCAAGCACCAGAAGTAGCTTTTGAAGAAAGGATGCTTCGAGCATTAGAAGGAAAGAATGATGGGATCAGTTGATGTTTCAAGTATGGTTTTTTCTAAAACCAAGAGGCAGCTATAACTGGTTGAATAGCATGGGAAAATTTTTTAAAGTGGAAGGCTATGTTAGAAGAAAAGAAGGTAAAATTTGCACTACGAAATTGAAATTTCATGCTATGTTATGGTGGGATCACCTACAGAAAAGTCTATCAGAAAGGGGAAAGAAAGAATTAGGACGTGGAGTAAGATGGAGAAGAATAAAAGATAAATTTCTCCCTGTGGATTATGCACAAACCCTTTTAGTTTTTATAATATTTCAAAATCTCAGACAGAACTTACATAACAGTGCAAGAATACATTCTTTTGAGTTATAACAAGTTGTCCATATCATTTAGAGTGCATGAAGAAATTTGAGGAATAAATGGTTGTAAGGTATGTTAATGGATTAAAATTTTCTATTCAAGATGAGATAATGTATACATAGGATTAAAAGCATGGAGGATGCCTATCAATTAGCCTTAAAGGCTGAGGAAAAACAAAATTCGTCAAAGTTTTAGGAGATCACCTGGAATGAATAGGGGGGCCTCATCTTCCTTTTGGGGATGAGCTGGATTTTCAGCCAAGGTAGGGGAGAATCATCTGTGGATTGAAAAAGCAAAGATACGAGACAAGATTTCCAGAATCAACAAAGAGGCAAAGGATTTTCTAGGGGTAGAGGATATGCTGGCGATAGAGGATGGGAGGCTCCACGAAGACCATTTGTTTGTTACAAATGTGGTGAATTTGGGCATCAGGATTTTGAATGCCCACATTCTTATACACATGTGGAAAAGAGGCAAGGAGATGCTCCAAGAGTAAATCTTGTTGAAGCTGAACAAGTAGAAGATGAACAGGACCTAGAAATTCCACCAGATGTTGGAGAAAATTTGATGATCAAGAGGATGATGATTGCTCCAAGAAAGGAGGTCAAGGGGGATGCATGGCTGCGTACAAATATTTTCAGAACAAGATGCACTTCAGGAGGAAAGGTATGTAATGTTATTATTGATGGTGGTAGTTGTGAGAACATGGTTTCAAATGAGATGGTCGATAAATTGGGTCTGCATTGTGAGAAGAATCCTAACCCTTATCGTATTGCATGGTTTAAGAAGGGTAATGAAGTTACTGTTGATAAGAGATGTTTAATAATCTTTTCTATTGGGAACAGTTATAAGGATGAGATTTGGTGTGATGTTATTCCTATGGATGCATGTCATATGCTGCTAGGAAGACCATGGCAATTTGATAGAAAAGTTATTCATGATGGGGAAAGAATACTTATACTTTCTGGAAGGATGGCACAAAAATAGTTTTACTACCTCTTAAAGAAGAGGGGAAGGCTGAAAATATGCTTTCTACAAAGGAATTTGTGAAGGAGGCAAAGGCAACCAGTTTTTGTTATGCACTAGTTGCAAATAAGGATGAACTTGTAAGTGCTCAAATACCAATAGAAACATCATAATTAATAGAAGAATTTTTCAGATGTTATTCCTGATGAGCTACCAGATGGATTACCACCCAAAAGAGATATTCAACACCATATTGATTTGATTCAGGGTCTTCACTCCCAAATCAAGTGGCTTATAGGATGAGCCGACATTGCATGCAGAGTTGAATAGGCAAGTGGCAGAGCTTGTGCGAAAGGGGGTCATAAGGGAGAGCATGAGTCCGTGTGCAAAACCAGCTTTATTAACACCAAAGAAGGATGGAACATGGAGAATGTGCACAGGATAGCAGAGCGATCAATAAAATTACAATCAAGTATAGGTTCCCAATACCTCACCTTGATGATATGATGGATGTGCTTGCTGGATCTAAGTATTTCACCAAGATTGATCTTCGAAGTGGTTATCATCAGATTCGGATCAGAGAAGGAGATGAGTGGAAAACAACATTCAAGATAGGAAATGGATTATATGAGTGGTTGGTGATGCCATTGGGTTATCCAATGCACCTAGTACTTTTATGAGATTGATGAACACCGTGCTACGGGAGTATAATGGTAAGTTTGTTGTGGTTTATTTTGATGATATCTTGATCTTTAGTAAAACTAAAGAAGAACATTTGAGGCATCTAAGGTTGGTATTTGAAGTGTTAAGGAAAGAGAAACTCTATGCAAATATGAAGAAGTGCACATTTATGCAAGAGAGTTTGGTATTCTTGGGCTTTATTATTTCAGCAGATGGGGTACAGATGGACTCAGAAAAGATAAAGGCAATTATTGAATGGCCTACTCCATGGAGTATAACAGAGGTAAGAAGCTTTCATGGTCTAGCAACATTTTACAGAAAATTTATTAAAAATTTCAGCAGTATTGTAGCACCTATAACAGATTGCACAAAAGGAAGGGAGTTTTTGTGGACAAAGGCAGCTGAGGATAGTTTTCAATTCTTGAAGAAGAAGGTGACAGAGGCACCCATTTTGGCACTACCAGATTTTGATAAAGTGTTTGAGGTTGATTGTGACGCCTCACATGTGGGTATTGGTGTTGTTCTAAGTCAAGGAGGAAAGCCAGTAGCTTTCTTTAGTGAGAAACTAAATGAGGTAAGAAAGAACTACTCTACTTATGATGTGGAATTTTATGCAATTGTACAAGCATTAAGGCATTGGAGGCATTACTTAGTGCCTAAGGAGTTTGTGTTATTTACAGACCACATAGCCCTGAAGTATGTGAATACCCAAAAGAAGTTGAATAGTAGGCATGCAAAGTGGGTATCATTTTTGCAGGGTTATACTTTTTCTCTAAAACATAAATCAGGAAAATAGAATCAAGTTGCAGATGCATTGAGTAGGTGTGTGACTTTGTTTACCACTATGGAAAATGAGGTGGTGGGTTTTGAAGCAATAAAGGGTTTGTATTCTTCTGATTTGATTTCAAGGATATTGTTGAAAGACTAATTAGTCCATTGTCAGACAATGCAGGAGATGTCCTGGATGAGTATATTTTACAGGATGGCTACCTATTCAAGGGACGCCAACTATGTATTCCAGTTGGGTCTATGAGAGAGAATATAGTGAAAGAGTTGCATAGCGGAGGGTTGGCTGGGCATTTTGGTAAAGATAAGACGATAGCCTTGGTAGCAGAGAAATACTATTGGCCAAAGCTGAAAAGAGATGTGGTAAGATATGTGGAGAGGTGTCGAATTTTCCAAGTCTCGAAAGGCCATGCACAGAATACAGGGTTGTATATGCCGTTGCCTGTTCCTAAAGGGTCGTGGACAGATCTGAGTATGGATTTTGTTTTGGGATTACCAAAAACACAACGAGGTAATGACTCAATTTTTGTGGTTGTTGATAGGTTTTCTAAGATGGTTCATTTTATTGCCTACAAGAAAACAAGTGATGCAACAGGCGTAGCAATTTTTTTTCAGAGAAGTTGTTCGTTTGCATGGTGTTCCAAAAACCATTACTTCAGATAGGGACACAAGGTTCTTAAGTCACTTCTGGCAGACTTTATGGAAGAAATTGGGAACTCAACTACAGTTCAGTAGTGCCTATCATCCTCAGACTGATGGGAAAACAGAGGTGGTAAATAGAGTTTGGGAAACCTGTTAAGGTGCATTGTTGGGGAAAAGCCGAAACAATGGGACTTAGCATTACCACAAGCTGAGTTTGCATATAACAGTTCCATAAACAGATCCACAGGAAAGTCTCCATTTTCAATTGTGTATGGGAGTAATCCAAATGGGGTGTTAGATTTGGTACAACTACCAGTTGATGGCAGAGTCAGTGATGATGCAGAAGCATTTTCCGAACATATACAACAATTGCAGGAAGAAGTGCGGAAGAAGCTGCAGAATAGTAATGATAAGTATAAGGAAATAGCAGATGTGCACAGACGGAGAAAGGTATTTACAGTTGGTGAGTTGGTTATGGTATATCTGCGGAAGGAAAGGTTTCCAAGAGGAACCTATAACAAGCTGAAGTACAAGAAGATTGGTCCCTGCAAAATCGTGAAAAAAATAAATGATAATGCTTATGAGGTAGAATTGCCAGGGAATTTTGATATTTCTCCAGTGTTTAATGTTTCAGATTTGTATTATTTTCATGGGGATGGTGTAGAAGGGGATGTTATTGATGAAGTAGTAGATTGGAGGCAGCAGGTTCCGGTGAAGAAGAAAGAAGAAGTGGATCAGATTCTAGATAAGAAAACAATGGACACGCGACATGGGAAATACAACAAATATTTGGTACATTGGAAAGGACTGGAACAAGAGGACAATACTTGGGTCACAGAGTGGGAGATTAAGAAGTTGGATGCAGATAAATGGAAGCAGTTTGAAGAAGACAACTTGCAGGAGCTGCGTTTTTTTCAAGCAGGGGAGAATGATGCGCCAGAATTAGCAGGAACTTGACAAGGTCATAACTTGAGCTCCGGGTGTCCGTTTGAGTCCATTTTTTTTTTGAAACCACGTGTTTCGATGAGACGAACGCAGCGGCAACCCGCCCTACTGGTTGGGGCAAGTTTTCGACATTTTCGGGCCCTAAATCCGCCATCTTGAGGCCGAAAATTAGGATTTAAGTTATAGTTTGGTTTTTTCCTATTTTTGGGCATTAGTTAATTTTAGTCTATTAATTGCATTATGAGTTAGAAAGTTGGCAATTCCTCTAATTTAGGCATGTAGAAGATGCGTGGCAATTTCTGTGCCCGTAGGAATAAGCATGTGAACTTACTAAGAATAGCAGGTTCTAGTAAACTGCTAAAAATAGTAATTTCCGCCACCTAGAGTAGATTTAGTCAAGTTAGTTAGAGTTTACTTGGCAACTCGAGTTGGGAGTTGTTTTCCTATTTAGGAAACATTGTAATTCATTATTCGATAACAAAGAAGGAGATCTATTTTCTTTTGGAGTTCATATTATTTGCAGTATATTGAATTGTTCTTAATTTGGCTACATTAAAAGATTACACAATATAAATAACAAGAAATGAGGCCTCCCAATAAATTTGGTAGAATACAACCCTTCAATGAAACTACTTGACAAGGCCATACTTGAGAAATTTGTACACTTGAAAGCATGAAAAATTTTAAATTAAAATAAAAACTACATTTTGAATGGTTTAGGGTTTTGATTTTATTCCTTTTGAGGATCTATAAAATCCTCATTCCTGAGGCCCAAAATTCTTTGTATGTATTCCCATAGAAGTTGGCGCGTCTCCGTCCGGATCTGAGGCATTAGTTAATTGTCATCTTGCATGCCAATCTGAATATCTTAAGTTACATGGAATCCTCTAATTATAGGGATCAAAGGATTTGGCTATTTTTGTAGTTGACTAGCAAAATTTCACAGGTTCCGCTGGCCCCACCTCCGGATCTTCAACGTTTTACAAGGGCATATTGAATTGAACTCTGCTTCCTTCTCCATTATTTTTATTTCCGTTTCAGGAATCTCTCTTAATAAATTAGGATTGAAAATCAAAACAATTGTATTGATAAAATATGGTTGCGAGCAAAGCATCTGAAAGGTAGGCATCCAATTACGATGTTATGGTCGGCAGACAGTTGACGCTTTTGTATGTACGATTTGAAACATTTTAAAAAACACATGGAATTGCTAGAATTAGCTTGGATACATTTGCGACCATCCAAGATGAATGTATTGGTCCCTTATATGATGTTCAAAGTTGCTCTATTGACATCTTGACTCTTAAGTCCACTATTAATATTCTTAAGTTAAAACTTTTTAAACGATGGTGAGTGAACTTAATGAGGTTCTTAAACAATGAGCTTTTTCAAAGATTTACTTTTAATACTAAATATGTTTCCAAGAAATGGTTCAAATTTGGAATAACAAAGCCCTTCTAGGGTAGTGTAAGGAACCCCCATATTGATATATTCATAGATATAACAATTTTAACCTTTAAATAAAATTTTATCTCAAACATTTGTTGGGGTTATAAAATTTGTGAGTATAAAAATAAAGCCACGAGAACAAGATTGGATTACCTTTGGAAATGAATTTAAATATTATAAAATAATTGATAAGGCCTTCAGGAAACTAGAAAGGAAACCCTACATTATAAGAGATGATGTAGTCCATAAGGGGATTAATGAAGAATGACCTTAAATTTTTTATTCCATGATTTTGCACATGTTAATAAATGGCATTTACTGGAATGATTATGAAATTTTTAGTCTCGATTAAACAACATGACACAGATACTAATGACAAAAGTAGAAAAATAGCAGTAATTCAGAATTTGATAACAGCCTTAATATAACATTTCTTCAATACTTGATACACTACAGGAACATAATATGACTTGCCACTCAAGAGGGAAACCTCTCACAACATTAGAATAAAAATAGAATACACAACAATGTTTCTATAGTACGAACCCCTACAAGTGGATATGTAATATACCTTATTTAGGATGAGGTAAAGATTTGGCCCTATTAACAATATGAAAGAATATAGACATATGACTAAATTTAGACAAGCTAATATATTATGTTAGCCACATGTTGGCTTCCATATCCCAATACATATAAAGGTTAAGGGCATAGCATTCCAACAGCTCCTTGAAACTAATGTTTGTCATTAACATTGACTAACTTTAGGTACTTATATAAAAATGCTTCACCTTCCCATGTTGCATCCTCATTGGACAAATTCTTCAAGAGGATTATATACTCTTGAATCGCAGTATTGAAGAAGACTTCTTGCAGTTAGTTTGAAGGATCTATTACGGGGAGAATGATGCTTATCTCCCGTTTATCTTAGCAGGAACTTGACAAGGTCATAACTTGAGCTCCGGGATGTTCTTAAAACATTTTTTTTTTTGAAACCACGTGTTTTGATGAGAGAACGCAGAGGCAAGCCCTACATGTATGGGGCACACTCGACACATTTTCGGGCCCTAAATCCGCCATCTTGAGGCCGAAAATTAGGACAAGTTATAGTTATTTTTTCCTATTTTTGGGCATTAGTTAATGGTTATAGTCCATTAGAGATGCATCATGAGTTAGAAAGTTCAATTCCTCTAATTTAGGGATGTAGAAGATGCATTCAATTTTGTGCTCGTAGGAATAAGCATTCGAACTTAGGCTAAGAATAGCAGGTTCTAGTATTATTCTAAAAATAGTAATTTCCGCCACCCTAGAGTAGATTTAGTCAGAGTTAGCTAGAGTTTACTTTTGACTGGATGGTGAGTTTGTGTATGCACTTAAAATGAGTCAATATTGATTTTAATAATTATTCCCTCATCCCATCTCACTAAAATTTTAATTAATCCCTCAATAACTAATTTAAAAACTCATCACAAAATTAAGGAATCTAATATTCCCTACCCTACCTACCCACCTATTAACGCATCCTCTTCTACTAATTACCCTCGTTAACTATTCATTAGCCACTAATCTAATCTAGAATCTTATAAGCTTAATCTAATCTCTCCTTCTACCACCACCTATATTTCACTAAATCTAGAATCATCATAATTCTATCACCTTCCATAACTAATGATGATGGTAAAAATGATGATATCATTCAAAATGCAACAATTATGTTAGTTATGAGAACAAATTCCACAAAACATGCTAAAATGCTCAAGAATGTTAGTTCTTCAAGTCACAAAATTACCACTTTCTTTGTCAAATTTGTTTAATGGCTATAATCTTGTCAAACCTTCTTAACATCATCCACCAAGAATTATTAGAATATTCACAAAGTTTCGAAATGTCATTTCACCCCTTTATCCTTTTTAAATCTTTTTTAAGTGATCTTATAGCCTTAAAATCATGAAAACCTTATAACTTTGAGAGACACGCTAGGTTTAAAACCAAACTATGCACCTTTTTAGATACCCATTTTCCCCTTACATCTTATATCCATATTTCAATGTCAGAGGTTTAGTACAACTTGTTATAATATTCAAATCTTGATCTCAATTAGCCATATTTCCTTGTAGCCTTGTCCAGATACAAAACCTACTTTTTAAAACAACCCCCAAATTATCTAGTGAAAGTTATTATACTTGGATACCCTTTTCCCTAAGATTATTGTTATCCATTTTTCGCACCCCTGCGAAATTGACAACTTAGCAGGTCGGAACATCATCAGTTGATGGAACCTTTTGAAATGATTATGCACATATGCTATATTTATGGACATTATTGTAGCTTTTGAGTTGGTATGATGTTAGACATTAGAGATCATGGACTGTTGTTGATTTGGATTCAGATATGATGCATATGGATTATTAGAGACATTTTATATTGATGGTTGGTATGGCTGTTGACATGGTTATATGTGTGTGTATGTAGGTTGGACATGTGTTATTTTGTCATATTGAGTAGACCTAGAAAATTGAACTAATCTTGTGATCATATGGTTATGGATGAAATTGTAAATGATATTGTTACTTGTCTAGACGATGTTGGTGATTCATATATATATATATATATATATATATGGTTTATGATTTATTTTATATTTATTTTGGATGATTTGATGTGCCACAAGGCCAAAGGAGGTATTTGTGTTTTGACAGGTAAACATGTCACAACAAACATCGGGGGATTGGAGACCAACCACATTGGAATTCTAGATGAATTCAACAAGGGTCACCATGGCAACATGTATTTGAAGATCAGTGTGTATTGTTTGTATTGTTTGTTAGGGTTCCCATGGGGGGATCACCTTCAAATGTGACCAAGGGGTTATGTGTATTCTTTTATTTAGTTTCTTTTGTTTAATTTAGTATGTGATTTTAGTGATGTATTTTCCCAAACATTATTTATTTTATTTGTGTCTAGATTAGTGAGTAATCATGTTGACTAAATTAATTAAATGGGTCAAAAGAATGCATTTATTAGAGTTGTTGGCTCTTGGTTCGTTATGTGTTGTAAGTGATGTGTAAGTAACTTTGAGTGTGAAACACTCCACCTTCCTTTTGAAATTCAGATCTGTCCTTAGGGGCTGATTTTGGAGGCTTGTGGGACAAGTTAAACTTGTCCCACACCTCTTAAATTGTTACACCAACCCTACCTATGGGTTGGGGACGTCAAAATTAGGCCTTATTATGTATTTTGGGAAGACAAGTTGTAAGTTTTTATTGCACCTTCTTGCACAAATTAATTTTGGTCCTTGGGGTGTGGACTTGGATTGTGTGTGTAAGTAAATGGAAGTCATTTATTCACCCACCTTTTTAATTGTGCTTTGGAGTTTGAAGTTGACTTGTGAGGTGTAGTTGAGGATGAGTGATGTGGCATCCTACATGGAGCCACCTCATCCTCCTCTCTCCCTTTTCTATTTATTCAATTCTTTTGTTGTTTTGGGGGTTACTTCTTTAATGGCATACTTCATGTTGGTTGGTGCTCTTGCATTTCCTATGGAGATTGTAGAGGAATTGAATGCTTGTGGATTTGTTGGAGCTTTGGGACTGTTTGGATTTGAATCAAAGGAACTTTGTCAAAACTTTTGGATCAAGCTCTATCATGGAGAGGTAGGAGCTTGACTCTTTAAAAATGGATTTTGTATTGTGCTTATGTGAATGTTTTGAATGTTTGGTATGCTTTGTTGGTTGGTTGGGTAGATTGCCTAGGTGTGGTGTAGGAGAAGACTATGGGGATCTTTTGTGGGGAGGCATAAGAGTTGTCGGGGATGTATAAGAGTTATTTGGAGGGAGTTTGGGTTGGGTGTTCCACCTTGTTACAAGAAATAGCTTGCATTTCTTACTTTTGGGGGAGGCATAAGAGAATGGGGAGGCATAAGAGGTACTTGGGGGAGGCATAAGAGTATGTAGGGGTTTGAGATGAATATTTTGTGGGTTTTTAAGGTGGTCACCCATTCCCCATTGGGAGGTATAAGCAACTTCCCCCATAGATCTTGCTCCTTTGGCCTTTGTGTGATGAGGCCTTGTATATTTTGTTACTATCCTTCTTGTGACTATAACTGCAATTTATTTGGACTGTGATATGATTGTGAAATTTGTTTTGTGTTGTGGAAGCTTGTCTTGTTGCCATGAGTTGAATCCATTTCCTATTGTAATGTGGTTGGGGCTTGGGGGCCAATGAGGAGGATGACTTATCCTCTTCATTGGAATTATTGGTTGGGTGGAGAGCATTGCCTCTCCCTCTATTTGTTGTGACCAAATGAAACATGGTGGATCTCTTGTTGTTATTCTTGGAGTTGTGTATAAAGACAAATTTTTGCAGTTCTCCTTGGGTTCCCTTATTGTAAAATTTCCCACTTTAAGTGGATGACATTGTAATAATATTTGTAGTGAAAAGTTGCTCTCTGTTTTTGGATATGAAAGTTGTATTCAAATGTGAAAAAGGGAATGAGAAAGATTTATTTGTATGATTTTGGAAAAAGAAAGTTGTAAAAGGAATTATTTCAGTTTAATTGAATGTTGATTACCTTTCCATCAAATGGTGTTACTCTTGTTGAAATATTGTTTGAAATAGTATATTGTGAAAACTCTCTGTTTGAAGGCTGGAAATGCCTGTGTTAAGAATTATTACATTCCTCTGTATTATTTGAAATGCATGTTTTGAAAATAGAATTACATTCTTGCTTTTCACATATTGATTGAAGGAAAGTTAAACATTGTAAATTAGAATGGAATGAACTTAAATATTTAGAGTATGGTAAATGAAAATAGATCAATTCGGGTTTAAATATGTAGATCTCCATTAGATTCACTGTAAACCTACAAATAAATATCAGAAAAACATACAGAGTACCCTGCAACAATGAAAGACAAGATAAAATATTAAAATGAACTAAGGATGATCAAAACACATTCCAAAATAGTTTGTATTGCCCAAGAAAATTTACACAGAACTTCATCTTTAATCGGGGCAAGAGGCAAAATAATGCAAGTTTCACAGAAAAAAAAGGAAATTCATTTTTGAAATACTCAACCATTAATCAATTTAATCCTTACAATCCGTTTGAAAATTTTCAAGTGCATTTCTCCATGTAGGTTTGGCATGTTGAAGAAGAAAGAATGGCGGATTAGAACCAATTCTGGTAGTTGAAAAAGTTTAGTTCACATTTTAATGGTAGGAAAGACGTTTTTCTTAAAATTCACCCACTTAAGTTTTTCAAAAATGATTTTGATGGTTCCTATGCAAATAGGAGTTTGAGCCCTTTCCAAAAAGTCCTCATTTGCTCAAATCCGAGCTTCCAGTCGAAAGTTATGGCCTTCTGAAGTTTTTACTTCATTTGGTTTCAAATAAAAAAAACTAACTGTCAAAAGAAAGAAATTTTTGTAAATTCAGATCCGTGGGCCCGAAAATTACTTAGGGCACTTTTTTTTGAAAAAATGCAAAAAGTCACAAATTCTTCCATGGCTCCTGCAAGCCCACCAATTCACTTTCCCAAAAAAAAAAATACTTCCGCGGGTTTGCAGGCCCGCACCTTCAAAACTTTTCCTTTTGAAAAAAATTTGGCGCAAAATCTTAAGTCTCCCGGCCGGTCCTTCCCCACCTGTCACTGTGGGTTTGACACGTGGCTTCTTTAGGTGTCGGCGGAGGCGTGGATTGTTTTAGACCTTGATCACCTTTGGAAAAAGGTTGGAAAATTTTCCTAAGTTCCCCGCTGGCCCGCCTTCTCGCAGGTCACTTTTGGACTGACATGTGGCTTCTGCTTGGCGTTGGCAAGGCGCGGGTTGTTTTTAACCTTTGCTCCTTTTTAACACGGGTTACCAATATTTCTAAGTTTTCCCTGACGGTCTGTTTTTCCCGCTTGTAGCTTTTGGGCTGGACACGTGGCATCTCTAGGCATCGGTGGAGGCACGGGGGTTTTTTAGCCTTTTTGCCCTTTCAAACAAAAAGAGTTAAAATCCAAATTACCTTCTGATGACCCACCTTCCCACGTCCTTGGCTTAAAAAATGTGCCATGTGTCCCTTGCACCTTTGGGAAAATTTTCTTCCCAAGCCCGTCAGGCTCATGGGAATGCCACTTTTTTGGGAAAATTTTCTTCCCCAGGCCCGCAGGCCCGCCTTTGGGAAAATTTTCTTCCCCAGGCCTGCAGGCCCACCTTTGGGAAAAATTTCCTCCCCAGGCCCGCGGCCTGTAACTTAAGAAATATGAGGAGTTAGGAGGACTTCTTTATATCATTGGAAAGGGGAAGAAATTTCCTATCTAATGGAAATGTTTTCAGGAAACCTTAAGTGCATTAAATATGTGAAAAATCAGGTTGAAGTGCAAAGATGAGTCTGAGAGTGGGTAAGTGGGAAATTACCCCTTTTTAACTTAAATGTTTAACTCTAAAGCATGGGTTGACCTTTTTTAAGGGTCACGTTAGGGGATAAGAGAATGTTTTTCTAACCCATGTAAATAAGAACCTTGGTTATTGTTTAGACCTAGTGAAATTAAAAACCTTGGGCATTTAATTGTTTTGGCCCCTTTGACCCTCTAAAATTAATTAAGGAATATTTAACTATAGTGTTAATTTAATTATTTATTAAATTAACACCTAAGAGAAATTTAACTATATTTGGATTAATTACACTCATTAATTTTGTAATGTGGATCTAATGTTTGTTATAACGGGAAAATTTCATTTATTAAATTATAATTGACTTTGAATATTTGTTGTGACAACTGTTGCTTGAAGCCTGGTAGTGGTCACGCTTTAAAAAAAAAATTATTCCATAATTTTTCTATCTAAACCTAGGTTGTTCTTGGGTCTCGAGTGGTACATTTTAGTGGACCTTACAAGCATAGTTGTTGATTCTTCAACTCCTACCTTGATTAGGCTCGTCACCAAACATGGGGTTCGGTCTTAGTAGTGGGTTTTTGAAGGATTTAATATCCTTTACCCAAAATACATACATGTTGGGCACTTTTTTTGCCACGAAGGGTTAGGACAAGAAAGGTCGCCAATCAAAAATTAAGAGGTCATTGGTGGATCTGTTGGTTAAGAGTTTGGAGCTTTGCAGTGACCTGACAGTGGAAGGGAGGAAGGAAAGGTTCATGGTGGGGTAGGGGTCCATGCTAGTGATAGATCTTCCTATTTCAGAGCCTTAATGTTGTAGACTGTCTATGATCTTGACCACACATATATGCTTCAATTCTGTGTAGTGTGGTCAAGGTTAAGAGTGGAGATCGCCCGTCTGGGGTCAGTTTGGAACAAAGGATCCCTGTTATGCCTAGTGTTACATTTTGCTGAGTTGGGGACAAGAAGAGGCAAGTTGGGGCAAAGACTAGTCCCCTAGGATGCACACACCCCGCCGCAACTCACATAAATCAATACATTAATTTGAATTTTTATTTTTAATTCTAATTTTTAGTTTTAATATTTGACTTTCATTTTTATTATTACCAGCAATCGCATGTGTACATTGCAATGTGAATGCCTCATGGTATAAGTTATTTGTTATGGAAGGATACATTAATTACTTTCGTAGCTGATGTGGTTTGAAATTATTACAAGGGGTCAATTTGTTTGTTCAGATCGTCTAACAATTCTATGTTTTGTAGGCTCGTGGATAGACTATTGTATGTGCAACTTGCATTTATAGGAGATGGACCATATAGGTAAAAGTGTGCATGCCCCTGGCCTAAAGACCTAAATGTAAATAGAAAATGCTTCCTTAATGGTAAGGATGGGTGCTAATTTATGTTTGTTTGCCTGTAAATCTTTGGGATTTTTATACAGGATGGAACTTGAAAAAATGTTTGCAGGCATGCATAATGTATTTACTAGGGATGTATTTGTTACTCCTTCAGAATCAAAAACCTTAGGTTTTGTTGTTTTGGAAGCGATGTCTTCTGGGGTTCCTATTGTAGCATCAAGTTTAGGTGGGATTTGTAGCGCCGTGAAATAGCCGACGCCGCGAACAAACAAACGTCTCGAAAATGCAAATTTTTTTTTTGAAAATTAAGCAAGGTAGAGGTTCGTGCTTAATTTGTTTTATCTGCAAGTTTTGATACCTGCTTGACCTTGGAAACAGATAAGCTTCAATCTTTAACTTTGTATTCCGCTCGCAAAACTAAAACTACATGATTGTCGCAAATTCCATCTGCTCAAGATTTACTTCAATATTCGTTGTATTCGACTCTATCCTTAGCGGATAAATTTCAAGTTTCAAGAATGGGGATACAAGACTGCATAGGGGTAATTGACCGCTGACCCCGTTTTCACTTTATGATCCATTTTAAAAGAGGGTAAAGTGTCCAGTGTAAATGTATGTAATATGATTTTTTTGATTTTTTTTTTGATATATTTTAATATATATATCTGCGAAGATATGTAGCATGGATAACGCATATATTACTATCTTGACGACTTTTAGAAAACTTTTAATATATGATCATAGATATCTCTCTAAAGGGAGTTGATACTTTTAATTTAAGGGATATATATATATATATATATATATATATATATTATCAAAACTTATATTCAATTAAGTCTATGCTCCTATACCTACATCTACAATTTGAAGTTTAAGGGATAAGAGTCAAATGGGGGAAACATTATTTCAACCATGTTTTAAA
This sequence comes from Taxus chinensis, assembly GCA_019776745.2. Lineage (NCBI taxonomy): Eukaryota > Viridiplantae > Streptophyta > Pinopsida > Cupressales > Taxaceae > Taxus > Taxus chinensis. The sequence continues at coordinate 674,671,801 of CM034148.1, forward strand.
TCTCTTTAGGTGGGGGCGGTGGATCTCAACAACCACCTGTCCACCATTACCACCTTCTCCTTGCGTGCAAGAAAACAAGCTGGCCGCCTAACATTGACTTCGTTATATTTTGCAAATCAAACTTCTGTCCAGCCGCCCTGTCATAACTCCACTGCCCCGGCCACGTGCATTCAAAAGAAATGTTAATGTGGTGGTTGGAAAAGAAAACACAGATCAGAGGGAGGCGAGTCAGTGAGCAGGTCGTTTTTGCAAGCTCTGCAACAATCTAAACATTCGCTGTGACAGTCAGCACTTTGTGTATCACGTTGTCTATCAGGCATATCTACTGAAACGTATCATCATTTTTTTTTTATATATATATGCAGTTATTCTCTTAGAAAACGATTTAAGGGTGATTGACTGGTCTTGATTTTGTGACTAACTTCACATTTGTTTGGGCAGTTGCGAGGCCTGCCATGCAGCTTGATATTTGTGAAGCCAAGACCACTCGCAGTGTCCTAATCTGTAAAAAAACGTTCGAATTCTTTGTAAGCATTACAACCATTTAAATATTCGCTATGACAGTCAGCGCTTTGTGCGTTAAGTTGTCTATCAGGCATGTCTGCTGAAACGTATCATCAAATTCAGGTTTCCTTCAAGATATTTTTATCAGAATCGATTATGAGAGCGTAGGCGAGAGAAGAGGAGATCTCATCGAAGTGAATCTGTTTCATATTAGAATATTTATGAGGTAGCTGGGTTTCTAGCAAACGACAGAAGGACACTCAACAAGTTGTTCATTTACAGGCCACCAAGAAATATAATTTGTCAAAACGAGCTTGTAACTCTATGGGAAAAGAAAACAAGAACTACTCTTAATCGAATTTTCAAACAAGAATTAGAGATGATAAGACTTTCAGAGAGTAAGATAACATTTTTATCGCTTACCATCTCATTCTCACTTTGGTTTGTTATTATGCTATTCATTATTACTAAAACTAATTCATGTCCATATGCGGCTCTTCCTCATCCAGATAATATACCCATCTCTGTTCTGCACAATATATTTGTGAAAGGCGAGCAGACAAAGTTTGAATTAGGAGAGGAGGAGTTGGAAGCTTTGAAGCTGTACCCGGACTACAAATACACTGCACTAGAAGAATATGTTAACAGGTCAATTACGGCTCCGCGTGACACGAAGCTTACATCCTTTGGCTAAAATCAGAACGTTTTGACTGGCTTTGTAATGAAAATAAATATATAATCATTAAGACTTGATGGAGACTATTAGTTATAGCAAACTTGCCTCCACATGTACGCCCATATGTGTATCACATGAATAATTATCTATATATGCGTACACCTAATGTTGTTGTTCAACAAGCATTGTAGAAGTTTTCTACCTTTCCTTGTACAATTTCCACATGGTTATTACATAATAAGTATTTATGTTGTTGTTCAACCATATTATAATTTATTATTGATAAATTCATTAGTTTTAGTATTACTTAGATAAGAATGATATTCAAACCTACTAGTACTTTTGCTAGACATTAAGGGGGTTGGGCATCAAACTTGATAAATTTAGGGTATTTGCATTCACATTTATTTCTAGCCAACTTTAATAGGCATTGCATGGAATTTTAAGCAAGTTGATTTCATTTCTTCTACAATTTGTCAAAAATTTCACAACGGGTACTCAAAAGAAGGTAAACATAGTAGATTTACTTTATTGGCACAACGGAAAGTTCAATAAAACTTAACTCTACCTATCCATACTACAAGAAGGAAATGTACACTAATATTCTCTCTTTTCAATACCTCTATTTTTTTTTTGCAACAAAATGAGATCTAGTATGAATATATATATATTTGTAAATATCCTAACATTACACATAAGAGCCCAACAATATTTTCATTAATTTTTAAACAAAATCTATCAACATTTCAACAAGAAGGTATATACAACAAGCTTTCCAATAGTATATTTACAAGATTATCACAAGCATTTTGTACATACTATTTCTTTATTCCTTTACAATCCTTTCAATAATGCAAACATCTTTCAAGTAAAATTTGCATTCCACCATGTGACTTTTGGTGCAATATAGATTACAATGTCCTTTAATTTTGAATGAAAACAAGATGATACAATTCTCTTTCTCCTACAAGTTTACAACAAAAATAAGGTATGGAAGGTAAATGGAAAGAGTCTTCACAAGCTCCAAGGTGCTCTTCATGCATGCTCCAAGTTCCAAGTGGTTCAAATCACAACCAATATAGGGAGAGAGGCAACACTCTCCTCCTAACCAAAACTCAATGGAGAAGAGAAGCAATCTCCTCCATTGACCCCCGAGCCCCAAACACAACACAATGAAGGGTGGTCTCCAACTCAAGGCAACAACACTTGCTTCCACAATACAATTTTTTTCACAACATTCAAGGTTAAAAAGAAGAAACAAAAAGAAAACACAAACAACACAATATTTTTCACAACAAGGCTTTCATACAAGCCAACAAGAGAAAGAACTATGGGAATGTTTTCCTTATGCCTCCCAATTGAGATGAGATGCCCGTCCAAAACCCTCCACAATAAAACACAAGCCCCTATGACTCTTATGCCTCCCTCAAGTACCCATTTTTCCTCCCATACTCTTATGCCTCCCTCCTCTTATGGCTCCCTCAAAGACAAGGTACAATGTAAACATTCTTACCCAAGATGGGCATCCCTCTCAAACTCCCTCCACAATATCATAATCTACTCTTATGCCTCCCTCATGAGTATTCGCATAGACCTCTCCTATACTACACAATAAGCATTCTATCCATTTTCACAATACACCAAAGTAAACATGCATTTTTCACAATTTTAGCATAGAAGCAACAATAATATGAAAGCAAAACAAAGGAGAGGGTCTCCTACCTCTCCATTGGAGAAGCCTAAACCAAGAAATTTGTCCAAGCTCCTTCCCAAATCAATCCAAGCATGAAAGTCCAAGCACTCTCTTTTTCTCTTTCTCCCAATTCTTTTCTCTCCCAAAAATAATAAAAGAGAACTCTTCAACAAAAACAAAAACAAAACTCCAACCCCCTCAACAAGAGGAAATTTCCATAAATAGACAAGAGGAAGAGTGAGGGTGATGTGGCTCCTTGTAGGATGCCACATCACACATCCTCAAGGCCACCTCCCCTTAGTCAACTCAAATCCCAAAACACCATAAATGTGTGGTTGGGTTGAATGACATCTTTAATCCAAATCCATCCCTTCCCCATGTGTCCTAAGACACAAATAAATGCAAAAGAAGACAAGTGCACTCCAAAGTCATATTTCCCTTCCCAAAACAATAAATAATCCCCTTTTTGGATTCCCAACCCATAGATATGGTTGGTAAGGGGTTTTGGGAAGTGTGGAAAAAGTTTAACTTGTCCCACAAGTCCCCCAAAAATGCCCTCAATCTCAAATTCGAGATTCAAAGAACATGGAGTGGTCAACACTCAAAACCAAGCATTCAATACAAGAGGACACACAAGGCTCAAGGAGCCAACCAACAAAATTAATTACATCCACTTGACTTCCCTCCAAAACTTAAAAATTAAAACAAGATATTACATTAATATAAACACACTTAGCAAAGTAATTCTAAAAAGGAAACATCACAAATAAAATCACCTACTAAAGTAAGTTAAAACAAGTAATCAAAATTCTTACCCCCCTTGGTCACATTAGAAAATTTTCCCCTCATGAAAATTTTCTCAACACATAAAAGAATAAAGGTAACACAATACAATTTACTAGTTACCTTGACGACCAAATGTTGTAACCACCCGACATCCTGTTGTGTTTGGTTCCCAATCCCCCTCATAGTTGTGATCATGCCGTATTTCCTGCAAAATGCAAAATACCTCCTTCGGCCTTGCGGCCATGTCAAAATATCCAAAATAACCATATGCATGAAATTCATTAACATCTATACGTAATTCAATCAATCATTATTTCTTGGTCTAAATCACAACTCAATTATGCATTTCATCATTATCCACAATTATAGTAATGTAAATTCAACAACTACATTCTACTCATCATGGCGAAGAAATCCAATGTTAGAACACATGCAATATATCCATATAAAAATAATATCGATATCCAATAGTCTGTCCATGAGTCAGTGTAGATCATACTGAAAACAAAATCCAATCATAATCCAAATGCATCTAGTCACAAAACATCATGCTAATCAACATAAGTATAAATCATGTCCATATCCAAAGTCTGCATAACTCAAAATGATAATCAACTAAGTGTCATAGGGAAGTGGGCATTACAGGATTCCAGACATCATATCTCTTGAGCAAGAGGGAAAGACATGCTTTCTTTTTACTCCTAGAGACATTGACGGCCGTTTGTGTAAAGTTAAACTACTACTGAACTCTCTCAAACTTTGACTGAATGTCGGTAAAGCTGGGAGATCAAAAGTTAAGAAGCATGACTGGCGAGCTGCTACAAAGAAGGTACGTAATGAGCAATATAATGTTACAATTTGGTTCTAGTAGAAAAAGCACTTTCAACTCGTTCGGCGGGTAGGCTGGATGGTAAGATACACTCCTTTAAAATCCCAACTACGTTATTCTTGACTTTGGCAGTTAGTCTGGTGGTTCAAATAGACTCCTTGTTGAACCCATGTTAGCATGGTGGTTAATATATGCTCCTTGTGGACAGTTTGCATAGCAATTATGGTTACTATTGTGTTTCATGGTACAAATATTCCTCCTTTATGTTTTTCTAAAAAAATAGCAACTCCACAAAAACAAAAGACAAAAAATAAGAATCATTGGAAACATAGCATCTAGAGTTGCTCACGCATTAGATGCAAGTGCATTAAAATTTAGTGTAATTTACACTTTTATGCATATTGGAGGTTAAGAATGAACCATAAAATTGAAGAAAATTATAATCCTTGAAACATGTGCATCAAGGAATTGTTTTCAAATACGCCCCTTTTAAGGATTGTGTTTCTATTTCTTGTCTTGTAGATTAGCCCTTGTAGCAATAAATAAGAAAATGATAGTGTTCACATACCAGTTCAAATCCCAGCCCAAACTTATTTATCCTCCTTGTTTCAATGTGATCGATCACCAAATAGTTTATGCCTCCTTGCTTATATTGCCAACAATGAAAAAATCTAAATTTGGTGTCATAAAAACATAACCAGCAAAACATGATGTGCTCTCCAAGAGGATCTCAAATCCTCACTAACGACACTAAATATCATCTCCAAGTGATCTGTAAAGACGTGTAGCATTGCCATAAAAAAATCCATTTATGGATGTGGATGCGAAGCATAAATCTATCTCCTACTTGGAGCCAATTGAAAATAGTTCTTGCAATGATCAAAACAACTATCAGAATTTGACATCAAGTTTCGAGTCTTACCCATTGTCGAAGGAGCTCCATCTCGGGCGGAAACCCGTGAGAATAATATGTAAAACCACTTTTCCCCTAACGCGCCTCAAGAGAAACGGAAAGAAAAATGAGATTTGAGAGTCGACAGCCATCAACATAAGAATATGACATTTCAAAGAAACAAAAACAATAATGTGTGTACAAATAGAGTTAAGTTCTAAATTTGACGGCTATCCATTCAATATAGTTATTTATTAAGAAGACTCGAAGGGTTTTAAAAAAATTGTTTGGAGTATTTTTCCACATAACTATCAAATTTCACGATACCTGTGTTATTTCCCTGCTTCTTATAATGACTAACCATAATTAAAGATCTCACTATATCTAACTACAATTAAAACTAACCGTAATTAAAGATCTCATTATCGCTGATTAAAATTAAAACTAATCATAATTAAATATCTCACTATATCTAACTACAATTAAAACTAACCGTAATTAAAGATCTCACTACAGTAATGAAATATTAATTCCCTCTCCTGAAACCATTACTTTTTAACTACTCGTACTTTAAAAGTGACTTCTACTTGATCTACAGTTAATAAGATGATCATGATAACATTTAGTAACTACTAACAGTTAGCTGCTTTAAACGTTTTTGCTTTTAAAAGCAATTTTAAACTATTTTTAGGTAAGTGACCTGGAACTAGAAGCAATAGGTCTCCTTATTTGGAGTTCTCATGCAATGTACGTTTTATGAGTTGTAATTTTCTGTGACATGTACAACTGAATTCCGCTTACATTCACGTGTGTTCTGACTACCTACAAATTAAAAGAGTTTACATAGCAAAAAACAACTATTCACTGATTGGCAGAGCATTGATCAATGGACACCTATGCTTTTTGACCATATTTTCAAAGTACATTGCATCAACGACTTGCAACACCACTATCCTACTAGCTCCTGATCAAACAATTGACAAAATTGGCAAGTGGTTCATAATGTGCCTAGTAGTAAGAACATGCAAGAGTTTCGAATCTGGTTATCCACAACTTATTTGCTCCGACCCTAGACTTCTCCTCCCTCAATGTACCCCTTTTTCATTGTCCCTCCTTCCTCATTGCTGATGTTTCACTCCCTCAAAATGGTTAACTTCTTCGATGCAAATTACAAACTCCTTTGACTATCTCCATCCATATCATGTCATGTACAAGATTGCTCAAGCTTGGATGCCAGTCACATACATGTAAAATTTAGTCATATTGTGGTCTTAACTGACATACACCATCAATGTAATCACATTATCAAGATCAATTTAATGATACCATAGCCTTACCATAATGATCAAAAACAAAGAAAACCCCTCAAATGTCTCCACCTTTGTCAAAATTGTCTCATTTAGCCCTTAAGAACAAGGTCGGTTCTTGGTAGTTTCATTGTTTGGAACTTAAACTAAAAGGCCATGCAAGTGGAAGCTAAAGTAAGATTAGTTTCAAGCACCCATTATAGCCCTTATGTTGTACGATAAAATTTATGGTTCAATTCTTAACGACAAATCACTTTTCTAACACCACTTCTTCTCTCGTTAACTTAATATCTTGTAGCCCTGCAATCTTGAATTTTTAAGCATTAAATTTGTTCAATAATACTGATGTTCCAACTGTACTAAAGTTCATATTTTAAGATACATATTATCATGTTATAGTGGTCTATAAAATTTTACATGACCGAAATATCCACAAGAAGAATCCCTTTCCTAGCAATTTTACTCTTACAATTAGGTGCTACAGTGTAGGGCAGTCCTTCCAAAGGCAATTGACAAGGATTAATTGTAATTACTATATGATCTCCTTATCACTTTAAACACTCAAAACGTAGTCAACTTTTCAATCTCCATATGCAATGGTATAAAGTATCAAAATCAAGATATCAAATAAAAATCAAGTTTCTAACAATCTGTTATCTCCCCAAATACGGTTTTCTACTATCACAATCACTCCTACAGGACTGAAATGTCATAGATATCTAACATCTCTTCTGGAATAGCTTCTCAACACTCAAAACCCTGGAAAAATAATCTCATATTATCCCTTACATGCTTTAATAAAAAAAATCATGTTTTGGAATAAAGGGTAAAGGCTTCAATGATGTGATCTTTTGAGACAAAGCTTAGTTGAGGCTGCTTCATCAGAAACCATGATTTACAGCTACAACCATAGCTTCTCTGGATTTGCAGCCCAACTGAATGCAATTTCAAAAACGCCAAGATCTCTATCAAGTAGGTCTGTCTAGGTGTCTTCCACATGACTAAATTTTCAGTGAGCCTTAATTTTTCCACTTGCTTGAGGTTTACAAATGATGAATATATCTAAATGTTGATTTCCCTTGTGGGTCATGCAATGGATAGCTCTAGACTAACTCTCAGGATCTAAAAAATGTCTTACAGACAAAACAAATTTCATATTGTCTCTTTTCTATAGTCAATGGAAGGCGTAAGTCTCCGTTTTCAAAAGTAAAGTGTTAAAGCAACTTATCTAACACGCAGTTGTCTACTTCATGGGAATGGGTCATCATTCAAATCTTTCTGACAAGGATGCCTAAACCAGGAAACCAACACCGTGGAGAAGAATTTCACTAGTCATCGGTATTATAGAGCACAGGTTAGATTTGCATAAAGCCTGTGTCATTTTAAGATTGACAACAAATATTGAACAGTACCCATATGTTGTATGTAATATCATGGTAGGGAATCCCCCTAAGTATCTACTTAAGAATTGAGCCTAAAATTATCTAGAGATTTTTCATGAATACATATTCATAAACTTTGAATAATGTCTTAAGAAGTTGGGCCAAGGATCCTAGAAAATTAAACGGTTTCTAGAGAAGTGGCATCCACACTTATTTTGGCTGCGAATTCACTTGGGATATTGTATTAAGAAAATCATTCAAATGTTCATTATACTTTCTATCTTCGAACTATTCAACTGTAGCAATTTTTGTACGTAGGATATTAAACCCTTGGGCTTCAAATGGGTTTAAACCAGGGAAAAAAAAAGTAAATTGATATATTTAAAAGCATATGACATTTTTACCTATGAAAATCCACATATTGTAAATAAGTTTCAAAATGGATTAATGTGAGAAATCGAATAGGTTTAGACTATCTTAAAACATGTATACATCAACTAAAAAGATAGAAATAACATATTTTATGTCTATTAACATATTGTATGTTTTTAATCTAATAATACACATAAGTTTGAGAATCCATCTTTTTGGAGTTTTAAATCTCGTCATTATAACAAAAGTTATGAGATTTGGGAGTCTACCAAAAAATTCTGCACAAATCTTTTGAAGTATCTTTCCTCAGATTTTTTAATTTTATTGAAATTGTGCATTAATTAAATTTTGTAGCTACATATACGTCTGATTTAATAATGGCTGGGAGAAATCACAAAATTACTGGTAAAAAAAAACTCACTGAACTCGCCGTATTAGGTATACTTTCTATGATTCTATCTATATGTCACGTGTTGCATAGATACAAGTTTAAATCCTGCTTTGAATCGTATTTTTATCAGCTGATTTATATAAATGGGATTAGAAACTCTTACAAACGTGTAAAATACCCCCATAAAATTCGCTATTACTGTTTTTTAATCAATTATGATTACAAGTAATGTTCTGCTTTATAACTTTCCATTATCTCATGTCCTATGCTATTTGTCGAATACTTATGTTTAGAGAAATATTATAAACTTGACATATTATGTGTTGCTTTAATCAGATTAGCATTGTTCTATATTTAACAAATTAAATAGAGAAAACTCACAATTGATACTTGTATGTTTGTCATGATCCCAAATGCTAATACTATGTATGTCTGTGTATGTTATACCAAATTGCAGACAATACTCTAATCGCTGGTGGTGCAAATCATCATGTTCAATATTTTTAGTGGTTCATCCAAGACTCTTTGAGATTGCATTTTCTAAAACAGTTCCCTTTCTTCTATACATAAATACATATGAGTGATATAATTCTTATGAGCATTTTTCTATTTCTTATTAAAGTTTTGCAAAAGCAAGCTTGCTAGATTTAAATTGAGTAAGACAAATTGATAATTAAACATTAATTTGTCAGAAAATATCACATTGATTTAAAAATTTTGCACACATTTTGCAGGCATGATATCTTTCCTGTGGCGTTTTTTTTTTTGTTTTTTTTGGTGGGTTTTTAAAAGACAACTTGAGATGACACTGGAACTCAAAACAACAACATAAAACACTCCTCTTCCATCATTTTAGGCATCTCCATATTGGATCTTGGGGAGAAATGCATTGTGCCAAATATCACATTTGGATAGAGGACAAGAGGATGTTGGCAGAGCTTGTAGATGTTTGGTAATTAGAATATATTTGCAAATCATCAAACTCGAGGGCTTTTTTTACAATGTCCATTACTTGTCCATGACACTACATCTCGTGCTCCATAACATACTACAAATTGTATGGGTTCTACTAAAAACTTAGCCCACCTGGGTTTTTTTATAATCATCAAATTCCAAACCATTATATAAGACTTCAAAAAATACTTAGTCGATGAAAACTCTACAAAAATGTCTATTGGAAATTAATCCCCAAAGTTTAGAGTATGTACTAAAAACTTAGCCCACCTGGGTTTTTTTATAATCATCAAATTCCAAACCATTATATAAGACTTCAAAAAATACTTAGTGCATGAAAACTCTACAAAAATGTCTATTGGAAATTAATCCCCAAAGTTTAGAGTATGTTGGGCAGGATGTGATTTTTTACTGATAAATTATTCCTCACCCCCACTGGAAAGGACATCTCCAAGTGGGCAAGATCACAATAATTATAACCCATACATTAAAACCACTATTCAAAGCTAAATTATAGTATTACTGCATAACAAAAGACTACAATCATGCACCCCCAAAGAAAACAATATGCACTAAGAATGCTTAGCACTATGGCATCCTGCTTTTCCTTAATTATTATATTTTATTAATCATCTTTATTTACTCTGTGTATAGCAACATCTTCCTTGGACACATAGAAAAAAGGAAATAATATAAAGATTTGCAGACACAGATAGAGATGAATGCAAACTACACAATAGGCAAATATTTTTTTATTTGTATATACATCAAAATTGAAGGAAGGAAACGGCCTCCACTTATTTACAAAATCTATGTACCAAGCTCTATATGAAAATCAACAAACAAACAATCTTCTTCCAACCGTTCGAAAATGGGCAAATACACCATTAATTATGCTTTTAACTAGAAACATATCAGCTAAAATCCCACTTCTCATATTCTCCTTCTTTTGGTAGATGAAGAGGATGAATAGACAAAGATTGTACTGTACCAAGGGCTTTGGTTTAACAACGACCATATTTTTCCTTGAAATTATTGATCCTTCCTGCAAGTGACTGCAGTCTATCTAATACATGTTTCACAAGATAATTGGGTTTCCTAACATGATTCTTTAAGAAGGGATTCTTTAACAGTTGTTCTGCACTAGATCTTTTATGTGGGTCAAGGACAAGACACAAGTTCACCATGTCTTGAAACGATTTTGAAAACCTGGAATCGGATAATTTGGTAACCATGCCTTTGCTAAGCTAATGAATTAATTCCATTAGCCTCACCTAAGGAAATGGCGAGCGACCCTAAGCAAGCTCCATTGCAGTTATACCCAACGACCAAATATCAGCCTTGCAGTCGTATCCTTCTCTATAATCACCGCTAAAAAGAACTTTGGGTGTCACCCAGAAAACTGTACAGAAAAACCTAAAGTAGTCGCATGCAAAATCATTGGCAGAAACGTCCACAAGAATTAATGGAGCAATGAAACCCCACACATACGACCATACGAAACCCCATGCACATTCTCCTCCCTGCTCCAAATATTTATAAGTAGTAGCGACATCATCAATGGCAACAACTGCAAAAGCCCTAAAAAAATTCATACGCTAATTTTTTTAGTTGTATCGACGAATGCCCTTTTTTATGTTCCTTAATTAATTTATTTTTTCATTCATTAAAATTAGCCAAAAAAAACAGAAAATGCCTAGACAACTGTCGACAGACCGTCAAATTTAATATCGCTGCAGAAACGTTTAAAGATGCTTTACCATAGGGGGTATTATAATTTTATTTAAATTATTCTTCATTTAGTAAATTTTTTAATTTAAATTATTGTTTTTTCTCATTTTTATTAATATTCTTTAATTTTTAATTTTCTTCAAATTATAAAGTTTTTAATTTGATTATTGATTTTCTTAATTTTTATCCATTCCAAAGAAATTCTAATTTTTAAAAAAATTCAAAGTTTATTATGTTTTGATAGGAAGTGGTACCCCACTAGTAGAGCCCAACGAGCTAACCCATCTTTACCTTGGTCTTACATTTTGCCAAGTTGGGGACGGGTAGCCCCCCGCAACTCTCATACATCAATATATTAATTTAAATTTTTGTTTTTTTGAATTTTATTTTTATTATTATTTTATTTAAAATTTTAGACAATAATTTTATTTTACTATTAAAAATTTTCTTCATTTAATAAGAGTTTTTATTTAAATTATTGTTTTTTCTCATTTTTATCAAATATTCTTCAATTTTTAATTTTCTTAAAATTACAAAGGTTAGAATTTTTATTGACTCCAAAGAAATTCTAATTTTAAAAAATAATTCAAAATTTTATTTTTTTTTTTAATAAGGGGTATCGAGCCCAACGAGCTAACCCATCCTTACCTCAATCTTACATTTTGTCGAGTTGGGGACAGAAAGAAAGAAGTTGGATCAAAGACGAAGTCCCCTAAGATGCACAAAGCCCTCCATAACTCACCTACATTAATACATTAATTTGAATTTTTGTTTTTAAATTTTAATTTTTAGTTTTTTATATTTAACTTTCATTTTTATTAATTATTATTATTTTATTTTATTTTGGACAATAATTATATTTCACTATTTAAAATTTTCTTCATTTAGTAAAAGTTCTTATTTAAATTATTATTTTCTAATTTTATTAATTTTCTTAAAATTATAAAGTTTTGAATTTGTTTGTTTCTTTTTCTTAATTTTTATCAATTACAAAAAAATTCTAATTTTCAAAAAAAATTCGAAGTTAATTATTTTTTTTATAAGAAGGGGTACCCAAGTAGCCGAGCCCAATGAGCTAACCCATCCTTACCTTGGTCTTACATTTTGCATAATTGGGGACAGGAAGAGGTGAGTTGGGACAAAGACTAATAGTCCCCTAAGATGCACAAAGCCCCCCCACAACTCACATTCATCAATACATTAATTTGAATTTAAATTTTTAACTCTAATTTTTTACTTTCATTATTATTTTTATTATTAATTTTATTTAAATATTTTGACAATAATTATATTTTCTTATTAAAAGAATTCTTCATTTAGTAAGAGTTCTATTTAAATGATTGTTTTTTTCTCATTTTTATTAATATTTTTTAATTTTTAATTTTTTTTCTAATTATAAAGTTTTGAATTTGATTTTTTCTTTTTCTTAATTTTTATCAATTCCAAAGAAATTCTAACTTCAAAAAAAAATTAAAGTTTATTATTTATTGATAAGAAGGGGTACCCAAGTAGCCAAGCCCAACAAGCTAACTCATCCTTATCTTGGTCTTACATTTTGACAAGTTGGGGTAAAGACTAATCCCCTAAGATGCACAAACCCCCCGATACACGCATACATCAATACATTAATTTGAATTTTTATTTTTAATTTTAATTGTTGACTTTCATTTTTATTATTATTATATTTATATTTTTTTGACAATAAATCTATTTTACTATTAAAAAATTTCCCCATTTAATAAGAGTTTTTTTTTTTTCTCATTTTTATTAATATTCTTTAATTTTTAATTTTCTTAAATTATCAATAATCAATTTTATTAAATTATTTAATATCTTTAGATTTATTATTGTTGTTTTATTTGAATTTTCAATTTTATTAAATTATTAAATATCATCTTCATTATTATTGTTTTTTCTCGCTTTTATTAATATTTTTTATTTTATGAATTTTATCCATTTCTTAAACAATTTACAATTTTAATTTTTCATTATATATTGTCATATTTATATAATTAATCTTTGTTATAACCATTAAATGTAACAAGAAATTTCTAAAATTTTCTTAAGATTTAAAACCATATTGTAAATTTTTATTTGAATTTTTTATCACTTTCATTAAATTTCATTTTTTTTAACTAATTCACTTTGTGTTTTTTTATGGTATGTTACGGTATTTTCTAATTTCTGTTTTTTTTTAACTGTTTTTTTTTCTTTAAATTATCAATTTTTTTTATTAACAATTAATTACATATTACTTTTAAATATTTAATAATTATTTATTTATTTTTAAATTTTTATCAATTTTACTTAATTATTTCTTATTTTTGTCTTATTTGAATTTTTTTTATTAATTATATTGGATTTTTTTCTTCTTTTGATTTAAAATTGGTTTTAATTTTTAGCTTTTACTAATTTAATATTTTATTTTTAAATTATATTACATTTTTTTAAAATTTTCTTGTTATTGTGTTTTTATTATTTTTCATAATTTTATGTATATCATGACTTTTTATTTTATTTTTAGTATATCATCTTACAGATACATATTACCATATAATATACCTACATATATACACTCTTATATTAATTATAAATATACTTCATAAAATAATTATATATGTCAAAAATATATACTATTATATTACTTTTATGTTAATTTATGCATTATAAATTTTTATTATTTATATATATTAAAATAATATTATATATATATACATATTTTTTTAGTATATATATTTGTATATACCATATTTATATAATTATATTAATTTGTAAATATATTTGGAAAAAAATTAAAATTTTAAATATATTTACTAAAAAATATGTATATATTTTTATATTAATTATGTATACTATTATTTTATTTTGAAGTGGAATTTAAATATTAAAATACAATGTATATAATATATATAAATATGTCATATAATAACATATTAAATATATACTTATATTTAAGATATATTAACATATATATTTATATATAACATGTTTTTAATACATATATTTTAAAATATATTAACAATATATATTTTTATATAACATATTTTCGATATATATTCATGTTATATTATCATATTTATATAATTATATTAATTTGTAAATATATTTGCTAAAAAAACATTTATATTTTTAACATATATTTATAATATTATTTTACTTTGAAATATATTATCCTATTTATATAATTATATTAATTTGTAAATATATTTGTTAAAAAAGCATTTATATTTTTAACATATATTTATTATATATACTATTTATTTTACTTTGAAATATATTATCATATTTATATAATTATATTAATTTGTAAATGTATTTGATAAAAAAAACATATATATTTTTAACATATATTTATTATATATACTATTATTTTACTTTGAAGTGGAATTTAAATATTACAATACAATGTATATACAATTTAAAATAGATTATCATGTATATTTATATATAAAATATTAAAATATAGTTTTTATCATTATATAAAAACAATGACATTATATTGGTTTGTGATATTATATTCTTAATAAAAAATTAATTATCTGTTAAATTCAGAAGACTATTTCAACAGAAATTAGCAGTTATATTCAAATTATGTTTAAAAAATTTGGAAACTCTGATCCAATTTTGTTTTAGATGAAGTTTTTACTTACAAATTTCTTAATTTTTTAAAAAATAACACCAAAAAAATAAAACTTTTTTTAATAGAATTTACCACAAAATAAATAAAAACTCAACACATAAAATTATAATTGGTTTAAATTTATCACACCATAAAAAATAAAAAAAATTATGCAGAAGTGCCTTTGCAATAGAATTTATCACACCATTAGAAAAAAAAATTAGAATTTACTACGCATCATAAATAAAAAAATTAAAACATCATATA